>OZ005655.1:35533243-36233243 GCA_963930645.1 Salticus scenicus | reverse complement strand
GGTAAAAAAAAAAAAGAAGAAGAAATTGAAATATTGTCGTTTTTATTGTTAATCTTATCCTCTTATTGTTAATCTTATATATATATATATATATATATATATACATATACATTAATCATCAATTTAGCCTTCATCAATCTACTGCAGGATAAAGGCCTCTCCTATGTGATTCCAATCTGACTAAATTTCTACAATTCTTCTCCATTTTGCTCTTCTAAACTTCCCAATTTCATCTCTCCAACGACACAGATGTCTCTTCATCGTCCTTTTCTTATCTCTTAGTATACAAAATAGAACGTTGGTGATCCATCTATCAACATTTCTTCTGGCAAGACGTCCATTCGAGCTCTTTTTAACTTCCTAATCCTAGAAATATCATCAGTAACTTTGGTTTGTTCTCTGATCCAAGTGTTTTGCTTTCTGTCTCTTATGCGTATATAAACATATATATATAATTTGTAATTTTTTTATTATTATTTTGTCCAAATAATCATGCAGTTTCCAAAAAAAATATCTGCAAATATTGTAAATAGTAAGTGGATTCATGTGTTAAAGTTACAAGTCATTTGTAGATATTTACGATTCAGAGTAATACAAATTATTTTTACTTTTCTTCAATTTGTGTTTTGTGCCCTACTTGGACGAAATCGATACGAATGTGTGTGTTTATGAGTATTTTTTGAATGTCTGAATTTCAAGGCCATTTTATCGAGTATTTTTCTTAGAAAAAGAAAGTGAAAATAAGTAAAAGTTCTAATAATTTGAACCCCATTGCGTAACCAGGTAAGAACTAAAAGTATTGAACTTCTACATTGTAGAAACTTCCTACATTTACTCTCTAGAAACAAAACACATCATACTTCTTCAACAAAACTAAAAGAAAAACAAAGAGAGAGAGAGAGAGAGAGAGAAAGGAAGAAAGAAAAAAGTACAGATTAATTATTATTTAAATATACGCTATTTTAGGATGGAAAGCATATATTTCAATGGTAAATCACCATTCATTTTAATGTTTTGTTAAAACCTATACGATACTTCCAAAATTTACAGTAATACATTAGATTACTTTTGTAAATATTTACTATTGTATACCTTTATAATGAGGAATATATGAATTTATAATCTACAATAAGCCAAAAATTAATTTGAAAATTTTATAGTAATTACTTTAAGTGAAATAAGTATTCCTTTTATTAGTATCCCATTCCTGATATATACATTTTTTATTATTCCTTTGTAACATGTATCGAAAAATGCATGAGATACATTGTTTAACCTATATAACCAGTTTTATAGTATGTCGATGGTCAACACGGCTAACTTCTGTATTGATGAAGCTAACAAACGCCACTTTTAATTTTCAGTTACTGCGAAGTACACTGTTAAAAATTTTGGTACATTTTTGCTGCCACCATGCGATGGTGAAACCTTTTACCCTTATTTGGTGCTTTACTAAACCAAGGCTTGGTACTGCAATAGCTACATCCATAAGATGGAGAATTTTTTTACCATAATTTGGTGCTTTTTTCAATCAAGAAATGCCAAATCATAGTAGGTTTCACCATCGCATGGTTGAAGCTATACTTGTACCAAGTTTTGGTTCAACCTAGCGAACTGAAGCTACTGTAGTACCAACATTTGGTTCAACCTTGAACTGAAATTTTTAACAGTGTACCATGTTTTGGTTCAACCTAGGACAAAATTTTTAACAGTGTATTTTGAGAAGCAAAAGCATATTCTTCAATGATAGATATTTTAATCGTCTACGAGGGCGAAACAGAAAGTCTACGTACTTATTTTATGTTATCCAAAATAAGGCACATCCTGTATAGCAAATATTCTTTCGTAGGAGCTCCCACGGTAAGTCCCAAATTCCCCATATTCCTCCCAGCATATTCCGTAGGAATGCAAAATATCCGCCGTAGCGGCCTCCGTAGGAACGTCGTCATTTCGTAGCTCCGTCGTAGTTCCCGAAAACTACCTCTGTCAAACTATTCCTAGAAATATCAAATTAGATTATCTCTCATATTTTCCAAACATGTCCGTTCTTCCTCCGGGAAACATCCGGGAGGTTCAGGATATCCCAAGGAGCGATTTAGGAAGATCATTGTTATATGGAGTATCAACATGCAGTTTTCCTTGAAATGCGCAGTAGGGTATGGGGATTTTTTTTTTTTTTTTTTTTTTTTTTATGGAAGAAAAAACACTAGTTGTATTTTAAACCAACATATGTATTTTCACTATGCTTTCATATTTTAAACAGATCCGCCTTTTCAAATCAAGGATCATTTGAGATTTGACAAAATGGAAGTGATTATTGATTAATTCGATTTTGTCGTGTTGTATATAATTTGCGATACTAGCGAATGTTTAAATTAAACATTTGTTACTTATTGTTACTGTTAAACGTTCTAAAAAAACAACCACGATATTGTTAGATGATAAAATATTGTTAGTTGAGCTTTATTTTTATGAATTTATAATGCACAAAGTCTGATCGATATGTTCATGAATAACGGAATATTTACAGTCATAGTTGCGTTCTTCAATGTACTACGCCACTGTAAAAAACTAATCCTAGTTTGAAAGCGCCGCCTGATAGAAAACAAAATTGCAAATTAGTCAATAAATCTTTTGTTTATTTAAAAAAAATCCAATGTCTTTTTGTGCATTTCAATGAAATCTGCTTACTTCTACGGTCGATACTTTTATGTTAGTGTAATTTTTATTTTATTTTTTCTGTGACTTTTGCATCACCCGTTATATCTGTACAGATAAATATAAAGAATTTAAGTCCATATTCTTGATTTTTCAGGAGACGAAAAATAAAGTTAAACTAACTAAAAAATAATCAGAAGAATCGATTAGGAAGAAGGGATTAGGTTAGTTTATACGCTTTATACCATTCAGTGATTGTCAATCTTCATTTAATAAAGGGAAAGAATTGAATTAAATATTTTATACCAAAGACTAATGCTAAATTTCTGAATTGAATCTTTTTTTACCAATGGATTTTCTCAAAGACTAAATGCCATGGATTTAAATCATTTATACCAATCGGTAGAGAATTTTTTTCTGAGTCTGACTGTATACTTAACTCAAAATCGATATTTTTGGACTTAAATCTTTTATACTTATCAGTACAGATATATAGTGTACATAAGCATATAGTGTACATAATACATCTTTTTAATATTCACCAAGAACGAAAAGTAATGCAATTTGTGTATGTTTTAAAACATCTTCTTAGTGCATTTACCCGTTATGTCAGAAACAAAAATGCCAAATAAATACTTTTAAACATCATTGAGAAATTTAATTATCGCATAACATAGCTAAAAAGGCATCGCTAATAATTTTTCATAATGAATCCGAATATTTTAGCTTTGTAAATAAATCATTTATGTTAACCATGTCATTTTCCGCAGAAAAATTTCTTTACTGAATTTTAAGAATGGTTGTTAATATTAAAATTATCGAAATGTAAAGATGTTTAAATGTTCTATAAAATCATTTTCCTTTGTTCTTAATATATTAAAATATTGTTTGAGTAGCGGTACACAAAACTACTACATGTATGGCTTTCAATAGTAATTATGCTATGTATGTACAGTCGGTAACAAAAGTGTCCGAACACTAGAAAAATTCCTATGTAAAAAAAGTACACTTCATACGGTTTTGTTAAATAAATCCTTATCGAATCTTGTTCTTAGACTGACTAAGAACAGGATTCGATAAGGATTTATTTAACAAAACCGTATAAAGTGTACTTTTTTTACATAGGAATTTTTGCTAATGTTCGGACACTTTTGTTACCGACTGTATATTATACTATTTTAATGAAAATATGTAATACACTGTAAAAAAAAAAAAAAAAAAAAAGTAAGATTACGGGGAAAGCCCGGCAACAGAGATTCCAGACAAAGCCCGTACAAAAAACATTGTTTTTACAGGCAAAATGCTTTTTTACAGGCATGTAACGTAATTTAAGATTATTATATACCTAATTTACGGTCTAAGTGTTTCTTTTTACGGGCTTTGTCTGGAATCTCTGCTGCCGGGCTTTCCCCGTAATCTTGCGGCGATTTCTTTTCACAGTGCACATAATAGAGCTAAAATTTGTCACGTAGTTGTATAATTATGTGCGGTTCTGTAAAGAAATTTTACATCTGCTATATTTTATACACGAAATTTTTTAGTACTTCCAAATAATGTTTTGTTAATAATTACTTTATGTCACATGCAGTATAAATATATATTAAAATATTTATTTACAAAAATACTCTCATACGCTATAATGCGCAATGCTATTGTCAATTCCCATACACAATCCAGTCACGTAAATTTTCTGTTTCTAATACGAAATTGGCGTAATAAATTTCAAAAATATTTAACAGTTCCAAGGTATTCTAAAATTACTTACAAAAAATGCAGAGCAGGGGAAAAAAAAGAAAAAAGAACTAAATTATAAACTTTTCGATTCTGTTAAAAAACATTAAAAATAGTTTGTCTTCATAGAAAATATTACTTTGACACCTAGGCATCTTAAAGAGTGTCAAAATCCCTATGCAGATAATATTGAAATAGAAATGTCTGCTATACCTTCTGTCAAAACTGATAATAGTTTGCATTTTTTAAGTTATTAAGTTACACGTTTCTTATTATTCCGAAATGAGCTTTTGATAAGGTTTACAATTTGTAGCAGTTTGGCAAAATATTTTATTAAGCAAAGTAAATTTTTAAATTATTTTTATAGAAATTATGTTATAAATACTTTTTTTATAAAACTTAAAGCTCAATTTAGTAAATGTTAAGTTGAGATTGTGTAAGTTTTACGTCGCACTAGTGCTACGCTATGAGCAGTTGGTGTCGCAATAAATATTAGAAAACATAGTGGATGTGTCATATGTTTGAGGAATGATATAAATGACATATCCGGTAAAACATGATGCCAAAATCGTAACCACAGAAAACGTTAAGTAACATTGTTGTAGGGTTTAAGACCGACTGACTACGCTACGGTTCTAGGCCCTCCTTGGGGGGGTCTTCCTAAGGGGTCCTAGAACGTAATTACACGAGCTTCAGAGAAAACCCGAAAAGCTCCGAACAGCTAGATTTCACGAAGAGCGCGACCTGCGATAGAACTCGGCACTTTCGATTTACATGCTTTGAGCGCATAACCACTCCGATACTGATGGGCCACAATTATATAAGAAATTTAGCAATGATATTGTGACATTTTGTAGCATGGATCATTCGAGATGAAAGCCAATGTAACTATACAGTTGGCAGCAAAAATATCCGAGCACTAACCAATAATTCCGATATCTAAAAAGTACACTTAAAACTGGTTTTTTAAATAAATCCTTGTCTAATCATGTTCTTAGACTGATTAACCCCTTAACGCGCGTTGTCCTCGCTAAAATTTAAGATCCAGCTGCAAAAATTCATCCCGGAAATTTTTTAGAAAAAATTTACGTTTATAACATATTAGAAAAGACCGGTTTTTTTAACCTTAAAAAAAAAAAAAAAAAAATTAGTTTAATCTAGTTTATGAATCCCGGTGGCAGTATACTTTAAATGATCCAAATTGTCTTGCGCCGCAAAGGGTTAAGAACATGATTCAACAAAGATTTATTTAACAAAGCACTATTAAGTGAATGTTTTTAAGACAGGGATTATTGATAGTGCTCGGATACTTTTGCTACCGACTGTAGGTCTCAAAGCTGCCAAATAAATGTTAATATATGAAATAATACAGTAAGGTCATTGTGCCTAAATGCGACGTGATTTTTGGTAAGTTTATCGCATTTAGGAAACTTATGACATTTTAGTAAACAAATAATCATGAAAAGAAAGAAAAAATGGTTGAATATTATACTCATAGTTCTAAACTAGTGTTTTGTGTCATTTTTTTTCAAGAAATTAAAAAAATATCAATAATTTATGAAAATATATATCAGCGTCGCATTTAGGAAATTTTTGTCGCATTTAAGGTACTATATCCTAAATGCGATGTTCACACTCCCTAAATGCGATAATGCATTTAATGCATGGGAGCTACTTTAATGTTATTAACACTTTCCAAAGATGGTTGAAAACTGTTATTAACACTTTCCAACAAGGTTGAAAAGTGTTTATGACTTCAGTTTGTCTGTCTGTCTGTCCGTCTGTCTGTCTGTCCGTCCGTCTGTCTGTCCGCGCTCTAACTCCCGTAAATACTCATGGAATTTTTTGAAACTGATATATGTTATTCAAGATTACTATTGGACGTTCCCTATTGAAAATGGAGTTCATACCTCTACTAGTTTGTGTACAGGGACACCCGAAATTATTTCAAAGCATTGTGTTCTATGAGAGGTATTTCTACAAACCATATTTTCTTACCTTTACTGTAGACATATCTTAATGAAATTGAAATATGTTATTAAAGTTTACTATAGGATGTTTTCTGTATAAAATGGAGGAAATATCACCATCGGTTTATGTACAGGGACACTCAAAAGTATTCCAAAGCATCGCGTTCTATGAGAGATATTTCTATAAATCAAATTTTAATAACTTTACTTTCCACGAAGTTTTCGGAAATTTAAATATGGTATTTATATGCACAAAAGAATGCTTTGCCCAGAATATAGCATGATTAGCATTAGATTTACAGGGTGGCACAAAAATATCCAGTTACATTAACAGCTATTAAAAAAAATGGCTAGAATTGTACTTTCGTTTACGTTAAGCGTTTTTAACACATTCTAACATTTTTTAAGGGTGAATATGATACCTCTACTGGTTTGTGTACAGGGACACCCGAAAGTATTTCAAAGCATTGTGTTCTATGAGAGGTATTTCTATAAACCATATTTTCATACCTTTACTGTAGACATATTTTAATGAAATTGAAATATGTTATTCAAGATCACTATCGGGCGTTCCCTATTGAAAATGGAGTTTATACCTCTACTGGTTTGTGCACCGGACACCCAAAAGCATTCGAAAGCATTGTGTTCTATAAGAGGTATTTCTATAAAACATATTTTCATACCTTTACTGTAGACATATCTTAATGAAATTGAAATATGTTATTCAAATTCCCTATTGGATGTTTCCTGTATAAAATAGAGGAAATAACTCCACCGATTTATATACAGGGAAACTCAAAAGTATTCCAAAGCATTGCGTTCTATTAGAGATATTTCTATAAATCAAATTTTAATAACTTTACTTTCCACGAAGTTTTTGGAAATTTAAATATGGTATTTATATGCACAAAAGAATGCTTTGCACAGAATATAGCATGATTAGCATTAGATTTACAGGGTAGCACAAAAATATCCAGTTACATTAAGAGCTATTAAAAAAAAAATGGCTAGAATTGTACTTTCGTTTACGTTAAGCGTTTTTAACACATTCTAACGTTTTTTAAGGGTGAATATGATTTCAGTTTTGTGTATCTGCCTGTCCGCCTGTTTGTCTGCCTGTCTGTCTGTCCGAGCTCTAATTCTCATAAATATTTATGGAATTTCTTCAAAGTGATATATGTTTTTCAAGTTCACTATCGGATGTTCCCTATTTAAAATGGAGTTTACACCTATACTGGTTTGTGTACACGGACACTCGGAAGCATTTCAAAGCATTGTGTTCTATGAGAGGTATTTCTATTGGTTTTACTGTAGACATATCTCAATTAAATTGAAATATGTTATTCAAGTTCGCTACTGGATGTTTCTTGTATAAAATGGCGGAAATACCACCGCCGAATTATGTACAGGGACAGTTAAAAATATTCCAAAGCATTGCGTTCTATGAGAGATATTTCTATAAATCAAATTTTAATAACTTTACTTTCCACTAAGTTTTAGGAAATTGAAATATGTTATTTATATGCAGAAAAAAATGCTTTGCATAGAATATAGCATGATTAGCATTAGGTTTACAGGGTGACACAAAAATATCCATTTATATTAAGAGCTACTGATAAAACAATTCTAGAATTGCACTTTCGTTTACATTAAGCGTTTTTAACACTTTCTAACATTTTCAAGTGTGAATATGATTTCAGTTTGGGTATCTGTCCATCTGTCTGTCCGCCTGTCTGCCCGCGCTGTAACTCCTGTAAATATTTATGGAATTTCTCGAATACTCATATATATTATTCATGTTTACTATCGGATGTTCCATGTTGAAAATGGAGTGAATATCTCTTCTGATTTGTGTGCAGGGACACCCAAAAGCATTCGAAAGCATTGTGTTTTATGAGTGTTATTTTTTATAAACATTATCCCTATAGAATGTTCCCCATTCAAAACGACATTAATAGGTCCTGTACAACTAGTTTGTTTACAGGGACAACAACAACAACAAAAAAAAATGCCAATGCATTACGGTTTAGGACAGAATTTTTTGAAAGTTAAGTCTTTCTACTGCAAAAATCATAAAAATATTGAAATGTATTGTTAATATTCTAAAATAATGTTTTGTATAGAATATGGTATGATTAACATTCTGATTTAAAGGGCTACACTAAAATATTCAGAGATATCAAAAGCTGTAATTATAATTTAATGGCTGCATTTTATTTTGTGTTAAGCCTTTTTAACTCTTTCCAAAATGCCTAAGAGTAATTTTAAAATCAATTAGTCTATCTGTATATTTTTCAGTCCTTCTGTCTGTTGTGTGATAACGTTGTAAAGTTTGCGTTGACGCAAACTCCATCTTAACTTAATTAGATCACTAAATGGATAAGTAAGAGAACACAAGACTTGAATTAACAATAACTAAAGTTTATTTGAGCAGATTAATGGGGAGGGTGGCCTGGCAATTAAACTAGCTCAGTCAGTGTATTACTCAATCAAAATATATATATCAACAATTAAATTAGATTATCTTAAATATCTCACCCCAGCAAGCAATTGAAGGTGTAGCGACGGTTGCACTCGTAACTCCACTGATGCGACTTCACTTTCGATCAGATGATTCCCTACAGATCGAAATTCACTTTCACGAGCGCTAGCAAATACTCGTACTAACACTCATCATGACTTATTCCTCACTCCTCTAAATTTCTACTACTCAATATTCGCCAAAGTAAGACTTTCAACAATCCACTATAATACTCCGATATCCACACTATAATATGCTACGACATCCACTATAATATCTTCCAACATCCACTATAATATCCTCCAACATCCACTCCTATCTACTAAAACCATCGCCATTTTATACTTCTTCCTACATCCTCCTCTCTCTTCATTTCAATCCGTCCTTTTAAAATCACTTCTAATTTATCTAACATTCAAAATCTAAGTCTTTCATTGCAGCACCCTGCCGACACAAAGCTAACTCGACCTCAACTTTCGCCGAGTCACTGGCGACGAAGCGATTTTAACCGTCCCCACTTTCTACTTTGCTGGATCCAGCTTAATTAAAACAACTGTGGTGACGTTCTGACGTCTCAACCTCACAACGTAGGCAAAGAACATTAAAAGTTATTCGGTACAACAATTACGCACAGTTGGAAGGTGTTACTAATCAATGGGTACTGCATGATTTTTCTTTCTTAACGTGTTTTCAATTTCTGTATCTATGTGTCCGAATCTCCATTTGTCTATCTGTCCGTGTACCGCACTTAGCGTCCGGAAATATTTTCTGAATTTAAAAAAATATATATATGTTGTTCATATTCACTATTGAATGTTCCCAAATAAAAAGGGCATTAATAGGTACTGTACAACATGTTTATGTACAGGAACGCGCAAAAAATGCCAATGCGTTGCATTTTTGGACATACATTTTTATAATTTACATTTAAAGAACTTTCATATTGTACTTTCAACTGTAAAATCATAAAGAAATTGGCATTTATTGTTAATTTGCTAAAATAATGTTTTGTATAAAATATGATTTTGTTAACCTTCAAATTTACAGGGCTACACTGAAATTTTCAGATAGATTAAGGGCTGGAATTACAATCGAAGGGCGACGGTTTCTTTGTGTTAAGCATTTTTAACACTTTCAAACAGTGTTTAAGAATGATTAGGAATTCAATTAGTCTGTCTGTATGCCTTTCAGAACTACTGTTTGTTTGTTGTGTGATAACGTAGGTACAGAACTTTCAAAGTTATAAGATACAACAATTACGTGCAGTTGGAAAGTGTTAATAATCATTGCGTAATGAATGATTTTTCGTTCTTTTTTTTATAGTTTATAAAATACTTAATACCACATAACTATTTCAAGATAAAATGTTGCGTAACTCTATGTGCAACTCTGCCTTTAACAGTGTGTGTAACTCTTCCTTTTTATTAACAGTGTGTGGAACTTTGTGTCTAAATCTGCTGTTTGTTAACAGTGTGTAACTCTTCTTTTTTTTTAACAGTGTGTGTGTAATTCTGTGTGTATTGCTGAACTTTTCTAACAGTGTACGTAACGCTATGTGAAACTGTCACTGTGTGTGCAACCCTGTATGCAATTAACAGTGTGTGTGTAGCTCTTCTTTCTTATTAACAGTGTGTGTAACTCCATGTGTAATTTTGTTTTTTATTAACAGTTTTTTTTTTAACATTGTGTGTATAACACTGTGTGTATCGCTGATTTTTAGCAAACAACGTGTGTAATTTTACTTATGTGTAACTAACAGTGTGTGTAACCCTGTACGTAATTAAAAGTGTGTGTGCAACTCTGCCTTCTTATTAACTCTGTGTGTGTAACTCTGTGTGTAACTCTTTATTAACAGCGCCTTTTTATTAACAGTGCATGTAACTCTGTGTATAATCCTGCCTTTTTATTAGCAGTGTGTGTAATTCAATGTTCAATTCTTTTTTTTTTTTTTTTTTGAACAATGTGTGTAACTTTGCGTGTATCACTGATTTTTTGCTGTGTATAATTCCGCCTTTTTATTAACAGTGTGTGTAACTCCGTATGTAAATCTCTTTTTTTTTTTTTTTTGACAATGTGTGTAACCCTGTGTGTACCGCTAATTTTTTGCTACAGTGTGTGTGTAACTCTGCATTTTTATTAACAGTTTGTGTGTAATTGTGTGTAATTGTGTGTGTAACTTTGCCTTTTTATAACAGAGTGTGTAACTCCGTGTTTAACTCTTCTTTTCTGAGTAGTGTATGTGTAACTCTGATTCCATGAATATTTACGGGAGATAAAGCACGGACAGACAGACAGACAAACCTAAGTCATTAACACTTTTCAACTTTATTGAAAAGTGTTAAAAACATTTAGAAAGTGATAAAAACGCTTATTGTAAACGAAAATGCAATTCAAGCAATTTTTCAACAATACCTCTTAATGTATCTGAATATTTTTGTGTGGCCCTGTAAATATAATGCTAATAATATTGTATTTTATGGAAGGCATTCTTTTGTGCATATGAATAATATATATATATATATATATATATATACGACTTGTGCAAAATAATTTCATTAAAATTTGGTGCTTAGAAATACCTTCCATAGAACGCAATGCTTTTAAATACTTTCGGATGTCCCTGTATACAAACCAGTGATGGTATTTACTTCAATTTACATGGGGAATATCCGGAACTGGACTTAAATGATATATTTCAATTTCATTAAAATTTGTTTAAAGTAAACGTATCAAAATACGGTTTATAGAAATATCTATCATGGAACACAGTGCTTTGGAAAATTTTGGGTGTCCCTGTAGACAAATCAGAAGAGGAATTCCCTCCATTTTCAATAGGGAACATCCGATAGTGAACTTGAATACGATATATCAGCTTCAAGAAATTCCATGAAAATTTACAGGAGTTCGACTGCGGACAGACAGACAAACCGAAGTCATTGACACTTTTCAACCTTGCTGGAAAGTGTTAAAAAAAGAACGAAAAATCATGCAGTACGCACTGGTTATTAATACTCTCCAATTGTACGTGCTTGTTGTATCGTATAACTTTCAATATTCTTTGCCTGCATTATCAAACAAAGGAGAGAAGCACAGAAAAATATACAGATTGACTAATTCAATTTAAAACCGCTCTCAGACATCGTTGAAGAACGTCAAAAAGGCTTAATGCAAAAGAAAATCCAGCCGTTAGATTATAATTGCTTCCCTTAATGTAATTGAATATTTTAGTGTAGCCCTGTAAATCTGAAGGTTGATCATATCATATTCTATACAAAACATTATTTTAGAATATTAAAATACATTTCAATTTATTTATAATTTTTACAGTAGAAAGTTATTTAGATGTGATTTATAAAAATGTCTGTCCTAAAACGCAAAGCATTGGAAGTTCCCTGTACACAAACACGTTGTGTAGGACATATTAATGGCATTTTAAATAGGAAACATTCCATAGTGAACTTTAATAACATATATAAATTTTTCAAAATTCTGAAAATATTTAAGAACTCTCGGGACGAGAGCCAGATAGAAAGACAGACATTCGGACAGAAAGATAACCAAATTAAAATCATATTCGCGCTTAAAAATTGTTAGAAAGTGTTAAAAATGCTTATTGTAAAAGAAAATGCAATTACAGCAAATTTTTATTAATAGCTCATAATATAACTTAATATTTTTATGTGGCCCTGTAAGATTAATACTAATCATACTGTATTTATAAAAAGCATTCCTTTTTGCATATGAATAACATTTTTCAATTTGATTAAGATTTGTGCAAAGTAAAGTTATTAAAATTTGGTTTGCAGAAATACCTCTCATACAACTCAATACGTGTAAGTCTTCCTGTATACAAAACAGTGGTAATATTTTCTCCATTTCACATAGGAAACATCCGATATCGAACTTGAATAACATATTTCAATTTCATTAAGATTTGTGTAAAGTAACGGTATTAAAATATGGTTTATAGAAATGCCTCTCATAGAAAAAAAAATAGTTTGCAGTACTTTCCGATGCCCCTGTACACAAACCAGTAGAGGTATTCACTCCATTTTTAATAGGGGACATCCGATAGTAAACTTGAAAAACATATATTAGTTTCAAGATATTCCATAAATATTTACCGGAGTTAGAGCGAAGAAAGACAGACAGATGGGCAGACAAACAGATACACAGATACACAAATTGAAATTATATTCACACTTAAAAATTGTTAGAAAATGTTAAAAACGCTTAATGTAAACGAAAGTGCAATTCCAGCAAACTTTTCTTAATAGCTCTTTATGTATCTGAATATTTTTTTGTTGCTCTGTAAAACTAATACTAAACATACTATATTCTATAGAAAGCAGTCTTTTGTGCATATGAATAACACATTTCAGTTTCCTTAAGCTTTGTGGAAAGTAAAGTTATCAAAATTTGGTTTATAGAAATACTTCTCATATAACGCAATGCTTTGGCATGCTTTCAAGTGTCTCTGTGCCCAAACCGGTGGTGGTATTTACTCCATTTAATATATAAAATATCCGATAGTGAACTTGAATGACATTTCTCAATTTCATTAAGGTTTGTGTAAAGTAAAGGTATTAAAATATGGTTTATAGAAATATCTCTCATAGAACACAATGCTTTGTAAAAGGTTTGGGTGCCTCTGTACACAAACCAGTAGAGATATTAACTCCTTTTTCAATAGGTAACATCCGATAGTGAACTTAAATAACATATATCAGTTTCAAGAAATTACATAAATATTTACTGGAGCTAGACCGCGGACAGACGAACAGACAGATACTTAAATTGAAATTATATTCACAGATGAAAATTGTTAGACAATGTTAAAAATGCTTAATGTAAACGAAATTGAAATTATAGCAAATTTTTATGAACAGCTCTTAATGTAACTGAATATTTTTGCGTGGCCCTGTAAATCTAATGCTAATCATGCTATATTTTATGCAAAGCATTTTTTTGTGTATATGAATAACATATTTCGATTTCATTAAACTTTGTGGAAAGTAAAGTTATTAAAATTTGGTTTATAGAAATACCTCTCATAGAACGCAATGCTTTGGAGTACTTTCGAGTGTCCCTGTGTACAAACTAGTGGTGGTATTTATTCCATTTTATATATGAAACATCCGATAGTGAACTTGAATAACATGATTCAATTTCACTAAGATTTGTATACAGTTAAGATATTAAATATGGTTTACAGCAATACCTCTCATAGAACACAGTGCTTTGGAATACTTTCGGGTGTCCCTAGAGGAATTAGAGCGCGGACAGACAGACAGACAGATGGACAGACAAGCCTAAGTCACTTTTAAACCTTGTTGGAAAGTGTTAAAAAGGAAAAAATGCTTAAACTTCCCTTAATATATCAACTGTAAAAATTGCCGCATTTAAGGGATAAAATTTGCCGCATTTAGGAAAATGGTGTAAACAGACCCTTAAATGCGATAAAAATTTTAAACCCCTCTTTTTAAAAAAATGTAGTATTTTTTTTTTATTTTCTTCTGGTAGGTATAAAGGGTATTCAAGCACATGACGTAACAGTGGTTGTTTGACCTTGAAAAATAAAAGGATAAAGTTACAGTTACTATTTCAAAATTTTTCATCGCAATTAGGAAAAGACATCGGAAAGGCATAATGGACAATGTTTACTGCAAAAGAAAATTCTACTAGAAAAAACCTTTAAAATTTAATGAAAAGTTTCGCGAACCGTTCTTGAAATGTGTATGTTCCATTATGATTCATAAGTATGCGATTTATGCATTTAGATTTTCAGTAGAAGCACTTTGTCGCATTTATGGGTTATCGCATTTAGGCACAATGACCTTACTATACTACCGAACATTTTTATCGACACAATATGGTCCCTGCGGTAGCTATTACGGCAGCCATCTTGAGTAGAAAAGAATTAAATTCATTTGCCTTGTAAGATGATACGCCTCATGCCAACTAATTTTAAATCATTTTTCAAAGTTTCATATAATGCCAATGAATAATTGCTTCTTATAAAAGAAACACCGATTATATAATGTTCACATTTTATGAAAAATGCATTTTAATGAGAAATTATTCATTTATAAGAATCCAAATCTCAACCATACACTGTTAAAAATTTCTGAAAATTTAATGTAAATAATTATTCAGAATCTCTGTAAATTTACAGTAATTCTTAGTTAAAAGTGAATAATCGAGATTATCTATCTTTAATCTGTATTTTTACATAATTTTATTATTTAATATTTTAATCAAAAATAAAAATGACTGTTTCTACTTTAGAAAAACATTCCAAGTCCGAAATATATTCTCAACAATAATTAATTAAATTAATATTAGTTATTAAAATGAATGTATAAAATAAGTTTTTTAACATCTCCGTTTATTTTTCTCTGAAATTTTACGTAAGACTTAAGATAATAGATTACACAGAGTGTTCTGTTGAAATTTTTAACAGTGTACTTCGTGCTCCAGATCAACAGTGTCTTTTGAAAAAACATTTTCTTCTTTATCTCCATTAAGACTTTGTTTTTTTTTCTTTCCTTTTTCTTATTTTCTTTTTGCGCTTTTGTAATTTGGAGTATTTAGATTTTGTCAGTAATTTCTTATCGAGGGGCTTTCTTCAGATGTCATATAGTTCGCAGGATTTGTGTTTGGTGTCATTTTCTACTTTAGACGTTGATATGGTATCATAAGAATTAAAATAATAATAATAATGTCTCCTAAAAATATTTATTTCGAGCATGACACCCTATTGCATTTTTTTATCTCTCGTTTAGGTTTCGCGATAGGGATTTCTTTAGTAAAGTGCGTGAATCATATGTATTAATAAATTTTAAATTTAGAATACGGCACTGCTAATTACCACAATGATTTGGAAAAACATATTTTTAGAAAGGGAAAACTATACACAATTTAAAAATATAAAACACTGAAATTATCATTTTCAAAACTTTTTATGATTCCAATTGCTTATTTATAATAGGTTTCAAAATTTATTCACAATGCATTAAATAATAAACATTACTGTATAATAGTTATCTGTTTTAAATCTGATTATTTTATAAAGCATAAGCATATGATTTTTACTTTAAATGAAGATACTTTATTGTGATTCTTTATTGCAATATACAAAGGAAAAAATTTATTTAATCCTTTTAAAATATTTCGTTTATCTCTCTCTTACTCTCTCTCTCTTTATATATATATATATATATATATATATATATATATATATAAGCTTTTTGAGCATCTTCATTAAAAAAGTTTATTTAAAAACAAGATAAGTTAAATAATCTAAATCCTTTTCATAAAAATTAGAGGTAATTAGTTCAAACATAAATCTATATCTGAAACAAACTTTATATATGACAATAAACAATAGAATAGTTAAAATATTTCAATTAGGTAGCTCATTAATAATGACTTTAATGTTATTTATTAAATACTTGATTTGATCTTGTTTCTTTTGAAAACTATAAAAATGCTTTGTTTATTTAAATTTGGTCATTAAAAAATGAAACTTTTTTTTAATGAAGTAGCTGATTAGTTATTTCAAATTAAAAAATAATTGTAGATTTTTTTTTTTTTTTTTTTTTTTTTTTTTTTTTCCAGAAATCATATTTTAAAGAAATGATTAGAAGATGAAATTAGCTAAATAGAAGAAGCTTGTGAATAAATAATAAACATACAAATATTCCTTTATTAATTATTATTTGACCATTTTAACGAGAAATTTAAAGTAACATTCAATAAGATGTTTTATGATGAAACGGGTAACAAATTTAATTAGCTCAAAAAGTTCTTATTATAAACTTTGTAGAAAATCTTAATGATGTTCTAGTTAGTTGAAACTTTGAATTCTTTAAACAAAAGTGTTTTAATTAATAAAAAATGACATTAATTAAATATGAAACAAAAATATATTCGCCAAAAATATATTAATATTTCATATATAACATTTTTTATGGACATTTAAAGTGTAAATGAAGTATTGTAATCATAAAAAATTCCAACAATGAGATTTTTGGTGGTGTATACGTTTTGAAGTTACCTCAATTAATGTTTATGGTTTTTTCGGTGAACCTTTTTATTTTAATTTGTGTGTTCATGTGTGTATGTAGGGAAACTCTACAATATCTAAAAATGTTATACATGGTATGTATGTTATAGGTCTACGTTCCACGACCTGCATAGATGTTCATGTGTCTAGGACATATAGTTGCACTAATATTAATTAAGGATATATTCACCTGTTGGAAACGTTTGTAAAAAAGCAATAGCAAAATTCAAACTCCACAAAACGAGTAATCCATTAAAAATCGGAAACGGTGTAAGACAGGGCTATAGAATTTCACGTGAACTATTCATTGCAGTTATGAAGAAATTTAAAAGAAACTAAATCGGGAAGAGAAAAGAAAATAAATGATGGAAAATTTATAAATCATTTAAGATTTGCGGTGACATTGTAGTTCTTGTTTTCTTATTTGAGGATTTGAAAGAAATGCTTCAAGAATTAAAAAAAGAAAGTGCATTTAAATGCATGCAATTTTATCTCTAATTCTGCTGCATAATCACAGATGCTTAGCCTTGCACTAATCGCCTGCATCATTGAAAGCCTGCATCATTGGTAGGCTTTATAGCCTCACGCTTAAAAAAAATTGAAACGTTTTTATTTTATTTTTTCTCTGCATTTATTTTCATTTATTTTCTTTTTTAAATTTATCATGTTACTGCCAAAAAAAAAAGGTCAAATTAAGTTTTTAACGAGGATGCATGTTTCATATTTACATATTAAAAAAAGTTTTATTTTTTATTTTATTTTTCAATTTTTTTAATATATTTCCAAGTTCTATTTCTAAATAAATTAAAATTAATATATATATAATTGAGTTTTAATTATTTTTTATGTTGGTCACGAACTGGTTTATTACATAATAAAATAATTTTTCCTTGGTTATTACACTGAAAAAAAAAAAAAAAAAAAAAAATGAGTAAACTTATGTCAGATTTGAGCATGTCACAAAGTCAAAATAGCTCCTAATCTAATATTGGATTGTTCCTAAAATAATTTCGTTTTTTCCTTTGAAAATGAAAGACGATTTTCTTATATTGTATAAATATTTATTTAATTATGTATTCTCCACTTTGATCGGATTCTTAGAGATCTCACGAGTTGTTATATGGCAGTTTTCATAAATCAACACTTTTTTTTTGTCTTCATCAGCCTGAACTGGTTTTCCAGAACGTAATGCATCTTCATCGTCAAAATTGCCGAAAAAAAAATAAAAAAATTGTAAGCCAGTTTTGACACTGGCGTTCTTTAAAAATTTTCTGTATACACATCGTATACTTTTTTCCTTGTTTGAAAAGTATTTTCGCCTTTTTGATAGCAAAAACAAAATATGCCGAAAATGTAGCTTGCGATTTTCTTTATTTGGTAGGGCACCGATCAAAACCTATTGAGCCAAATAAAAAGAAATTTTTGACAAGTAAGCCTTGCTATATCAGCTGTCACAATATGTAATGGTAATGCAGCTTAATTGTGAAGATGATGTGAAAAAAATACAATTAAGTCCTCGGCTGAGAAAAACGAAATTATTTTCCGAACAACCCAATATATGCAAATTTAAAAATCCCATGCACTTAATTTTGAGTACATTAATATACTCAAAAATTGGTTTCGACTATCGTGAATCCCAATACATCAAACATAGATTCTCTTTGGTGCATTCTTACGCAAAGTATGAAACCTCGACGAAATATAGTTTTGAAAATTTCAAATTTTGTGCTTAAATTCTTTCTGCGTTAATTTATAGAAATTCTATATTAAAAAAAAATCTTTTAGTGCAGCATATTTATAATAAATTATTAAGTGAAAAGTAAACATTCAATATTTCATAAATGAAATAAGCATTTTTTTTTTTTTTTTTTTTTTTTTTAACAAATTACTTATTTTGAAATGAATATGTGCATTTACTCATTTTTTAACACTTCATATTTAAGAGTATGTTGTAAATGTAATCTAAAGGGTTTTCCAATAGAGATGATACAATTTTAAATGGTTAGAATGAATGACAAGACTGCGTATTATTTTTTGACATTTCTTGTGTCGTTTGTGTTTAATATGCTATGCCATTTAATTATGCAAAGATGCACGCTTGAACAACGTCTCGAAATTATTAAATTATTTTATCAAAATCAGTGTTCATATGTGAATACCGAGAGAAATTTGAGAAGAATTCATGGACGATATTATTCAGTTAATTGACTCAACCGATTGTGGTTTTTTTCTTTGGGGTTATGCTAAGTCACAAGTTTATGCTGATAATCCAATAACAATCGAGCAATTAAAAACCAACATTGAACATGTTATTCGTGAAATGACACGAAATTTATGTGAAAGAGCGATGGAAAATTGTGTTGACAGAATGCGGTATGTACAGAGAAGTCGTAGTGCTCACATAAACGATATTATTTTCATACTTAATGGCATAATATAAGCTTTCAAAAAAAAAAATAAAAATAAATAAAATAAAAATAAATAAAAATAAAATAAAAATAAAAAAGTGTCTCACTGAATAATTTATGGCTTTTTTTTTTTTTTTTTTTTTTTTAATGTTTAATTTGTATCACTCTTAATGGAAAACCCTTTACAAATAAAAAAAAGAATTAGTGAAATAATGTAACGTTCTTTTTTTTTATACTAGTAAATCTCAAATATCAATTAAGTTTTATTCGTAGCGTTATCGTATATTTTTTATGTCCACATTTTAAACTATTTTCAATTCAAAAACGTATTCTAGATGTAGAAACAAGTAAATTTAAAATTTTCAACTAATTGACCATTAAAAGTAATTGCGTTTTCTATTTTAAATTCCAAATGCCTTATTTTTTAATGTTTAAATATTTTGCGAGCACATTAAAGAGTTTATTTCAACACACATTTTTAAAATAAAATTAATACTAAACTTTAAATAGTTATTTAAATAATTAAAGTTCTTACCGGGGTTCGAACCAAAATTTCTGGCATAATACGAAAATACTTCTAGGCTACACGGTATATTCGATCTAACGGTATATTCGATCAATGGAAAGTTTAATATTTGTTTAGTCTATGAATAGCAACATTATAATGCATATGAGCTCCACTAGTGGTCGAGCAGTCCCTGCGCTTAAAACTGTTGGACAGGAAGTGCCGGATTCGATTCTAGGTCGCAGTCGTGGACCTAGCCGCTCGGAATTTGCCTTGATTTTTTCTGAAAGTCTTGTAATTACAGGCTATGATCTTTTAAATAGAACCCCACATAGAGCATCCCACTGCCATAGACCGAGGTCCTGAGTGCAGACGATTCACCTTAACCCGAACACCGCACGGATGAATTTACTAATGAAATCTAATTTCATCATTGTTGAATGGAAATAAAGAATTAGGATTCATAACGTCGATTAAATGAAAGAAACACAATTAATAAAAACAAGAAGAATTATATTTAATTAATTAGGATCTTAATTTTCAGCTTAAATGAATTCATTAAGCTCAGATAATAAAATTTTTATCTCCCATTTTTTTGTTATTACAGCTATTTCAGTTATGGAATCATCGGTACTTTTTAAAAATTAATAAATTTCACATACTAGAGACTTCTTGTATTTAAATATAACGGAATATAAATAATTTAAAACAATTTAAAATTATTATTTAAAATGTATTAATATAAATAATTTTTTTAAAAAGTTCAAGTAAGATCCGCATAATTCATCTCTCTAATATCTAATACCATTATTATTATATGTATGTAGAGATAACAAGTATCTAAAAACATATAAATGTATATTTATCTTCACTTTATTTTTCACTGCATGATTTTATAAACGTCATATATTAATAGATGGCAGGTCTTTTTTTTTTTCCCTTTGTTCTTTTTTCCCTGTCAGAATTCATTTAGAAAAACACTCTGCACCATTTACCTAAGAAAATATATTGTCTTATCCAAATGTCAAGATAATAAAATTAAGCAACATTTTTTGTAAACAGAGTATCTGAAAGCGGTAAAGGGAGAAAAAAAATATTAATAATGTATTAACAATGACAATGATAATAACATGTATAATTTATTTTACCACTGCAACAATACACGAATCTTTTCCATTTTGTTTATTTTTTCACACAATATTACCATGTACACAAGGGAGAGCGAATTAATTATTTTGTCTTATTTTAGATTGACGCATTTGTGTCACTCTATATTTCGCTCAACATTTTAACTGTAATTAATTACTGTTTACAAGCACTTCCTTTTTTTACCTGACATAAAAAGCCAATATTGCCAAATCCGATTATGCGTATTAGATATCAATAAATTAATTTTAATTAATACATACTAAGTAGTTGTTCATATAAACAAAATAGTCCACTGCAAAGTTGTGGTTAATAGAAAATTTCTTCAATTTCATATAAATGAATAGTTGACATTTAATGTTCGTTTGAAATTTATGAGTTTTTTTTTTTTTTTTTTTTTTTTTTTTTTTTTTTTACATAATTTGTATTGCCGCATTATACTGTATTTTTAAGATTAAAAAATATAGCAAATTTAGATGTTTTCAACCCTTACGGACGTCCTATTTTCTTATTTTGAATAGTTAGTCCCGTCCTTTTGCATTTCTCTAAATTATTACTGTATTTAACAAAATATTTTTACGTATTCCTGTTATTTTTAATTAATTAATTTATTTATTTATTTATTCTATATATATATATATATATATATATATATATATATATATTTATTTATCTTTTCACAGTAATCGATGCGGTAACTACTACTAGTATATATATATATATATGCCGATGGAAATTAAAGAGATAAACACTAAAACACAAAATGCAAGATTCTTTTTTTTTTTAGACTGATATTTCCAGACACTCCTTCACAAATAGGTTAGGTATTTAGAATTACTTTTACATACCTAGATTTATTTTTCATACTTGGTTACCTTACTCTACTTCCTTAGACTACTTTTAGATTTATGTTTTTATAATTACGTACTCGTGTTATGATTCTAACCCACTTTTTTTCTAGTGACTTTTATGGTCAATTATTTTTTTCTACCATAAAGTTTCTGAATTGCAGAATACAAATATCTAAATTTTATACTGTTAGAAAATAATGATTGATATTTAAAAAAAAAAAAAAAAAAAAAAAAATCAGAGTATTGTAAACAACAGTTTTAAAAATGCAATTTAAAATAAAGTTTATTTTTATTTTTATTTTATTTTTTATTTTTTTTATTTTATACTTATATTTATATTTATTTTTACAGTTATTTTTTGTATTTCAAGAAAGAACATTTATTTTTATTAAAAACTAGTAGGTTACGCCCACTTCGCTGGTCACTATTTTTAAATGAATCATTATAATTAATGAATTCTCAAAAGTGCATTAATTTTTATCATGGGAAAAAAAATAAAGTAAAATAAAATAAAATCTGATTGGGAAAAATGTCCCGCCGGGTCCCCTCTGTCTTCGGCAGTGTAGACCCGTGCGCGCGTTCCTTCACTACCTATCCTGCCCCTCCTAATAATTTTACACTTTCGAAAATATCTTCATTCGATTTGTAATTCCCATAAGCTTATATACACCAAAAATTCAATCTCAGTAAATTCCTGCTCGGTAGCGCCTGCGGCGCCCTCTTCCTGTTTCAATATCTGAAACAGCTTGTTCACTCACCGTGTTACGATCTTTCAAATTCTGACTTTAGCAAAGTTCTGCTCGGTGGCGCCTGCGGCGCCTTATCCTGTAGCAAATTTTCACTCTTTGGCGACTAAGACGCCGCTTTACGTTTCATGATTTGAAATAGCCTGTTTGCTCATCATGTAAAGAACCTTTGAAAATTCTGATCGTGGCAAATCCGCATCCCGGTGCGGCCTACGGTCTCCCATCTTCTACATATAAGTAATTTACTGATAATCAAAACTGGAGATATTAAATTATTAAAATGTCAAAGCACCCTGTGGCGACAGAGATTTGCATTATGTACGCTTCAATTTCAGTCCCCCAAAACCTATATGTACAAATTTTGAACGGTCTAACTCAATTTCTAATTTTTCGCCCACCCTGCCCCCTTTCTTTCCCCTCTAATAATTTTACACTTTGGAAAATAACTTCATTCGACTCGTAGAGCGCCAAAACCAATATATACTAATTTTGAACGGTCTAACTCAATTTCTAATTTTTTGCCCACCCCTGCCCCCCATTATGGTTCCCCCCCCAATAATTTTACACTTTCGAAAATATCCTCATTCGACTCATAGGTCCCCAAAACCTATTTATACCAATTTTGAAAGGTCTAACTCGATTTCAGACTTTTTGCCCCCCTTCAGGACACATTAAAACATGTAAATCAGGTGAAATCTCGAATTCCATTACCTACGGTAGTCGGTTAATGGAAGTAAAAAGAAAAATGATTTTTGTTACCTTAAGTGTATTCGTTTCTACAGAAATTGGCATCCTCTTTCGAGATATCTATTACGCTTGTTAGAATACATTTTAATTTGCAATTAAAATGTAATTTTTTTGTTTTTTAACTGAAGTCGATGAAATCTGAACTGAAAGTTGGTGTTTAGCTGAGATACAAAAGGAAACCTAATCAGGACACCCTAAAACATGTAAATCAGGTGAAATCTTGAATCCCACTTTCGATAATACAAAAGTACTTTAAAATGTCTTTCGAATGATGCATTAAAAAAAAATTAATCATAATACGAATTTGAAATATTGAAATTTTAAAATATTATAGCACGATCTGGCGGTAGAAATTTTTGTAATCTACTGTTCAATTTTAAATCAACAAAGCTTTCAAATGAGGTATTACTTATGAAATTATTTTAATTAGTAGCTGAGATACAAAAGAAAACCTAATCAAGACACCCTAAAACATGCAAATTAAGTGAAATATCAAATCCCACTTTCGATAATATAAAAGTACTTTAAAATATCTTTCGAATGGTGTATTAAAAATGATTTAGTCAAAATTAGAATTTCAAATATTGAAATTTTTAAAAATTAAAATATTACAGCGCCATCTGGCGGTAGAAATATTTGTAATCTACTGTTCAATTCCAAATCAACAAAGCTTTTTTAAATGGTGTACTACTTATGAAATTTTTTTACTTAGTAGCTGAGATACAAAAGAAAACCTAATTAGGACACCCGAAAACATTTAAATTAAGTGAAATCTCAAATCCCAATTTCGATAAAATAAAAATACTTTAAAATATCTTTCGAATAATGTATTAAAAATAATTTAATCACAATTAGAATTTGAAATATTGAAATTCTAAAATATTACAGCGCCAACTGGCGATAGAAAATTCTGTAATCTACTGTTCAATTCCAAATCAACAAAGCTTTCAAATGATGCATTACTTATGAAATTATTATAATCAGTAGCTGAGATACAAAAGAAAACCTAATCAGGATATCCTAAAACATGTAAATCACGTGAAATCTCGAATTCTATCACTTAAGGTAATCGGTTAATGGAAGTAAAATGAAAAATAAATATTTTTGGCCCCCAAAACCTATATAAGCCAATTTTGAACGGTCTAACTCGATTTCAGATTTTTTGCCCCCCCCCTCCCCCTTCAAGACACATTAAAACATGTAAATCAAATGAAATCTCGAATTGCATTACCAACTGTAGTCGGTTAATGGATAACTACGGTAGTCGAGTAATGGAAGTAAAAAGAAAACGTATTTTTTTAGTACCTTCAAATGTATTTCGTTGCTAGGGAAAACTGCTATCGGCTTCTGAGAGATAGATTACGTGTTAGAGTAAAATTTAATTTGAAAAAAAAAAAAAAAAAAAGTAAACTTTTTGTTTAATATTCAAAGTGGATGAAATTTGAGCTGCAAGTTGATCTTGTGCTGTATAGATTGTATATTAAGTTTTGTGCGCGAGAAAGAAAATTTGAAGAATTTGAAATTTTCAATTTTTAATCCCAGTTCAATATCACGTGACATTAATTATTTCCAGATGTTTTATTTCCATTCCAGACAACGGAGAAAATCGTCTGCTGATAGAATGTCTCTTTTTAAGCAATTAGACGTGGATTCTTCTCATTTTTCGATCGGCATGAGTCTACGTTTTAATTAATATCTCCAAAACTAATTAAAAATTTTAAATTCTGTTTTCAGGAGCCCCTCGGGAAGGCACCTGAGCATCTGTATGTCAATTTTTGTACTTCTGCGTTCAATAGGAGCTGAACGTAGAGAAGAAAAGTCAGTCAGACAGACAAACACACCTTTCCTCTTATAATTAAAGATTCTTTAACAAAATTTGTAAATAACAGTTTTTTCATTGATAAAGATTATGCTTTTAATAAATATAAACTAAATCTATTAAAAAATTCCCTTATAAAAAAACTAAAATATTTTAAATTCTTTTACGTTTAATTCATAAAATTAATAAATAAATAAATAAATAACAATTTTTTGTTTAACTTTATTATTATTATTTCTTAAGTAACTGAATATTCTTTGTAAAAGATATTAACTGAACCAACATTTGGTATTATTTAAACAATAAATTTTGTTATTAAAATATAAATAGTAATAATTACAATAATAACAACTTTATATTTCGTTGTGGGAAAAAAAAAAAAAAAAAAAAAAAAAAACGCAAGCTTTATTATTTAAAAAAAAATGTAATTATTTCCCTTCATATCATTTAAAGAAGATATTTTTATTCACTTTTATGAAATTTCTTTTAAACAATTAAGTTAAAAAGAGCTGTATTTTGATTAAAGATAAAGTTTATATTTATTTTCAAGGATTTCATTTTTTGAAAGACTCGCACTTTAAAAATAATTAAAAATTCACATTAACATTTGTTACAGAGTATTTGAGTTTAATAAAATTATTTTTCTTTTCAATCTACATTAGTTTTAATAAAAATTATACATTTTTCTCTAAATTCTACATTTTAATTATTATTATTATTTTAATATGAGAATACGTTTCTTAAGAAGCCTTTGTAAACTCAGTAAGAATATGAACTTAATGTATACTAACAATTAGAATAACACTTATGAATTTAGAAAGAAATTATGTTCCAAATTTAATGTAAAAATTAAATAAAAATTTGAGATTTTTCTTTTTTAAAATATGAGATATAATTAACACAATTCTTCAATCAACCATTACGAATTATCCTGTGGTATATTAAAAAAGATATATAGATAGTTTTCTTTTTATTATCCGCGACTGAGTGGATTTAAATAATACAGTGTCTAAATTAATTATCTTCAGAAATTCTAAATTTCCGTCTAGAGTTTTAAAAATTACTAGTTTTTCTAATAAATCTTTTTAAAGGACATTTTTCTAATTAAAAGTTTTATAACTTTAACAGTCTTATGGAAAGTAGTAAGTAAATTAAATTGTTGAAAATTAAAATAAATATACACTGTTCATTTTGAGTACATGATATCAGAAATAAAATAGCATCTTTGGATTACCATGATATTTTTAACGTAAAACAAATTATTTAGAAAATATATTTTATTTAATAAATATTTACGGAAAATATTTAAATCACTATTATGACTAGGTATATAATTACCCCGTTATAAACCTTATTATTATTATAATTATGTATTATAATTATTAATATTATTGTTTTACATAGTTCTAACAGGATTGTAAGATATCGTTTTTAAAGCGAAAGCGTGTTCAATTTGTTTTAATTTTTATACAATATATTTTTTGTATAACGATTAATATTTAGTAACTTTAAATAATAACGATTAATATCTGGTAATTTTTACTTAATTTTAAGTTTTCAAGGTAATCTCTGAAATAAACATCGTGTGCAAAACTGTAATTGTAAAAATTATTTAAAATTTTAGGTAATTATAAATGTAATACTTTGTAATATGTGTGTAGAGAGTGTAGGAGTTAGACGTGAAACGTACATTAGAATGTAAAAAACGAGGGAAATAAGAAGCTAAAAATCCATAGAAAAAGCATGTGATGAAAAAAAAATCACAATGTCAAGTGTGTAAAAAATCAATTAATTAATTTATTAATTAATTAATAAAAAAAGGCTAACACCGTAAGGAATAAAATGACAAAATTGACTAGAAAAAGACAACGAGGAGCGGGAGGTAAGGCTGAGGAAATAAACCTATCGTCGTGGATTAATACGTCTCGCCTAGTATAAGCCTTTGTAAGTATTGCTTACTAAATATTTTTAGTGTAGCAAATATATAGTTATTATTTTATGCGTGCATGCTTAATTGCAATTCTTTTGAATTTGACATTCTATTTGCATTCTTTTGATATTTTTCTAACCTCACTCATGTATGTCATTCATTAAAATTTGTTTGAAATGTCAAATTATTAAAATGTTAGATTCTTTTATTTATGTATTCAGGTGTTAAATAATAATAAAAATTGAAAAGTAGAGGAAAATGGGTTGTTAATATGGATTATCATGCAGAAGGCTGACATATGAAAGTTAGTTTAGATATTGTTTCTGAAAACGTTAATAAGAACGAGTTTTATGAAGATTTATCGGCGTTTTGCTCACTGAAATTAAGTGAATTCAATTATGATATATCAGCATATATAGTTACCCACATCCGTCACTGATTCTGTCACACTTTAGGTTTAAGTGATTAGGCTTAAGAGATTTCCTTGGACTCAGTCTCCTAATTTTCGTACTTTAGTTAATTAAAAAAAAAAAAATGTAATTGTCCGATCGATAAGCTGTTTAAACAGACGTATTCAGAAAAATGTCGCCTTTCATTTGGTATATTATTTGTAAAGAATGTATAATTACATTTTTTTTTTAAATTAATTAAAATATGAAAATAAAAGCTTTAAAATACATTTAAATTTTTAATTGTTGCCATTTTTTTCCAGCATAAAATGAAATATGCTTGCCCGTAAAAATAAAATAAAATGAAATAAAAATGAAAATTAACTTGCTCATGCATATGGAAAAAATGACGTCTATAAAATAATAATTTGAAAGATAACGAAGAGATAAACAAAGTGAGAAAAATTCGTACGGGCTTGCAAGCAAATGAATTATTTAAACTGAGAAATAAATAAAATGAAACGATTATTTTTCAACGGGCGCCTTAGTCGCCCTGCTACAAACTAGTATGAAATATGGGGCGAATGAGAAATTAACATGCTTAATACGTATCATTTCTGATTGTTTGTTGACGATACCTTTCATAGTCGGCATTCGCACTGCTAATTTCTACACAGAAAATAATATCATTAACATTAATGCTGCAAATATTTTATTAAATAACTAGCAAAACCGTGAGAATCTTCCGCACTTTATTTCTTTCCTTATATACCTTTAAAATTTGAAACTCATAAATTTTAGGCCGATAATTCCACTCAATTTAAATTTTAATTCATCAGAAGCCAAATTATTATTAGAAAAAAAAAATAATAATACTGTGGGATGAAACGAGAGTGATAATAAAGCCAATATCATTCAATGAAAGGCTAAAAAATAAAATTCATGTTTGACAACCCATTTTTCATATTTCGCGAAGCAAGATAGATTTAGTATAGGACCCCCATGGCGACTGTTTAATTTTTGTCAACATGTTGGCGAGGCATTATTATTAATAAAATTATTTATTTTGACATAATTTTGTGTTAAAAAAACTTAATACCTAATATGATTATTGCGTTTTTTAGTCAATTTATGACAAAAGTTCATATGGTGCTTATAGCATTAAAATATTGCTAGATTTAAAATGAAGCTGGCAAAGGTTGTAAAGATACAATATTTAAAAATACATTTTTCTATAAAATGATCTCATCAGACAAATGTCATATATATATATATATATATATATATATTTATATTTATCAGATCAGTGAACTGAGTCCACGTGCTTAAATATTGCTTATGTATTATTTTTTATCCTCACGTATTTTATTAAGTCATTATCGTATCTTTTTTTTTTTTTTTTTTTAATAATCTTAATTGGACCACGTAAGAGAAATATTATATAGATTATGTTACATGTAAAGATCAGAGAAGGGAATTTGCCACAAATTTTCTACGACAATTTATGAAGAATTTTTTTTTTTTTTTTTTTTTAATATCAAGTCTAGGACTGAATAAGAAGAAAATTAATTTTTGTAAATAGTGGTATGAGATCAGCGCCGAATTCTCATCCTTGAAACAGTGAAGCGTCTGATAAGTTTTCTTTCTTCGTATTCTTCTTAGTTTATACATTAAGCGTATGATTGTTAATTTTATCCTGTTCCACTACCATCCGATTACGTATTTGGTTAATATATATATATATATATATATATATATATATAAATTAGATACGTTTTAGATAAAAATTTCTGTTCTTTGTGTAGTAATACTAAATTAAATTTAAAATAAAGATTTTTTTTTTTTTTATAATATTACATTTGTTCAATAATATTGTTTAAAGTTTTGGCGGCTTGTTTCCATATTAAAATCAGAGGTGAGTCCTAGACATTTGATTATTACTCGATGCTATAATGCAACGTTAATGTCCACTTACACACTTACTCATAATATTATATGAATTTATAAATAAAAAATATTAACTATGATTTTTTTTTAATTGAATAAATTTAAATATGTAGAGCGGCTTTACATATCAGAGCCATTCGCTGATTTAAAAATATTTTTAATGAACTAAGAAATTTAAGGGGACATACGACCCTTAGAACTTCTAAAAACATAGATTTAATTATAGTCTTCAAAAAACATCGATTTAATTATTGTTAACTAAGCTTCATTGGGCATGTCTAATTGTTACCTATAAGTTTATTACGTATTTTGGAATATAATTTAAATTCTGTGGTGAATTAGTTAATCATTTATGTGTTAATTATAAATGTGTTTTTTTCACCTTGTGCGCAGGATATCTATGAAACTCTTTAATATTTTTTCTTGAAATTTTCACAGATATCAGATCCTTTAATCTAAACCTAAATTTCTTCATATTTAGGTTAAAAATATATTTTTTAAAAAGTTTAAAGATAATTTATTTTTCAATAAAATCTGAAGTATCATCAGAATGAATAATAAGGAGGGGCAGGGCCAGATTATGGCACGGGCACACGGGGCACTGGCCCAGGGCCTCCAAATTTAGGGGGGCCTCATTTCCAAAAAACAGAAATAATAGTACAAATTTTTTTTACTATATGTATGCTAATAAAAACAAAAAATAATTAATTTTTTATTTCTATATTTTATTAGAGAGCTTAAACAATTCTTAAATTTTGTGACTAATTTCCTAAACGTTGGCTAATCAATGTGCTTCAGTTTTTCATTTGTCTTGAACATAAAACTAATGATTTTGTTATAGGTTGCTGAAAAAACGAGGAAATAGAAGGTATAATTGAAGGAATTTTTTTTAAATGCACTATTTTTATTTATTTATTTATTTATTTTTTATTTTTTTGAGAATGGGTCGTTGTGGTGAAATCTTTAGAATAGTGTAAGGGGCCTCCAAACAGTATCATTACCCCAGGTCTTCAAAAAGCATAGTCGGGCCCACAGATTATTATACAGATAGGACACTCCCGTATATTCTTCGGTAACCGGAAGTGGACTGCAACGACCCTATTGTCTTTGGCTGTAAGTTTCTCGAGCTCTCCAGCTTACGCAATCGCTCGTCTTATTTTTATTGTATCCATGTTCATATCGCAATATTACTGCAGCGTTAAACCCAACATCCAACCGACTAACCATTTTTATGTTTACGTTTGGACTTTCTTATTGTTTACGAATTTGATTGTCGAAAGCAATTTATTTTAAGAAGCAAGTACTAAATATTAAGGAAATAAATTTCGAAAATATACATAAACCAGAAATATTTGTTTTCATTTTAAAGAATTTTGTATTATTTACACCAAGCACCAAGCAATGTTAAATATTTAAGATTTCATACCATACTGCTAATTTAGCATTACAGTTTGTTATATTAATTTGTACTCTTGAACACGAATGTTTTTGGAAAAATTTATTTTTAAACATAATAAAAATTAGTTTTATTTCTTAGAAAATAGCTGTGAATGTTATGATTTTGTAAATTTAAAAGTAGTAGAAAAAGTGAAGGAAAGAAAACTGCACATACTTTTTCGTTGGCAACTTTATTATTGTTTACAAACTTGATTGTCAAAAGCAATTTATTTTAAGAAGCAAGTGCTATATATTAAGAAAATAAACTTTGAAAATATACATAAAATAAAAACTTTTTTTTTTTTTTTCATTTTAAAGCATTTTGTATTATTTAAACCAACCAACGTTAAATATTTAATGATTTCATACTGCTATTTCAGAATTACAGTTTGTAATTTTAATTTGTACTTGAATATGAATATGTTTCACAAAGCATATTTTTAAACATTATAAAAAGTAATTTTTATTTCTTAGAAGAATAGCTGTGAATGTTTTGAGGATAATTTTGTGAATTCAAAAACAATAGAAAGTGAATAAAAAGGAAACTTCCCATACTAACCTGCTACTAACTACTCGCGAAATAGAAAAACAATTTTCGAACAAAGATGCTATTCATGTAGACTTAACACATGTAGTTCCCCTCTGTTGACACTAGTGGTGCTACTATATTTCCGGTTCGCGTTTTAGCTTCACTGTCCTATCTGTATAATAATCTGTGAGTCGGGCCCTGGGGAGGGAGATGCAAATTTAGGTTCAGTTTGAATGATCTGATATGTTACATAATCTGTGAAAATTTCCAAAAAAAATATTAAATAGTTTCATAGATATCCTGCGCACAAGGTGAAGAAAACACATTTATAATTAACACATAAATGATTAACTAATTCACCACAGAATTTAAATTATATTCCAAAATACATAATAAACTTATCGGTAACAATTAGGCATGCTCAATGAAGCTTAGTTAGCAATGATTTACTTAAAATAGAGACGGTAATTAAATCGATGTTCTTTTTAAGTTCTAAGGGTAGTATGCCCCCTTAAAATGTAATAACTTTTTTTTATAGCTTAAACGGTATTAATTTATACTATATATTTAAATATATGATTTGAATGTGTTTCATGATACTATATGTTTACGCTACAAAAATACAAAATTGTATCTGAAAATAAAACTTTTTTTTTTTCCCTTGCGATTTATGACTTTTTACATGATGTCAGATTTCTTTATGCAAAGTAGAGAAACTTTATGGTTTTTTACTCGAAAGTACTCTAAAAGTACTCTATTCTCCCGAGCCTTAAACTTTCCAATCTGATACTCTCTGGGTTCTTGCAAGATTCTTGCATCATAGAGTTTCTTCAGTAAGCATATTTAGAAAAGTACAAAAATTGTTCATGTATTTTTCGTTTGAGTCTGTGATGTTTTTTTTCTCTTTAACAATATAAACAGCCTTTACTTCTGATTTAAAAGAAACGAATAATCGTGCAGTTTGCATGTGTATGTAAAGATAAAAATAATTAAAAATTAAATAAAAATGATAAAATGAATAATACAAGATAATTTATAAGAAATTACATTTCAATAAAACTTAAAAAAGTCGCACGCACTATTTGTTTTTCGAATCACTTTAAGGTATGATAATTTTCCGCATTTCCTCTATCTCTATTTTCAAACTGGAATATTTAAGGTAATATTTTATTATAGTATTATTTTAGTAATATGTCGTGAAGAATAGGATAGAGGTTAATGTATTAAAACATGGTCGAAAAGAAGGCAGACACTTTACACCACTGAAAGTGTCCTGTTTCGCTTAACATAATTAACTGTAATTTTATTTTTTAACGAATATATATACAGAGTGTCTCATAAGTCTGTAGACATTTTAAAAATTCATAACTGTTGAATGAATTGATAAAGTTGGACCCGGTTTGGGAAAAATATCCTTCTTGTATTTTTTGTTTATTTATTTATTTATTTTTGTGCGGGGGATAGGGGGGGGGGATAAGAAAGAAATGAAAAACATAGTTCAGAAATAAAGAACAAATATAGTTCAATTTTTGGTCGATGATAGCTAGACAAATAGTTGAATTTTTCACACGGATGTGAAAGAAAAATATGCAAATTAAAGTCCTATAAATTGCACAATTTTGCGATTAGAACAGTTTATTTCTTATTTTGTCTCACATGAAATTTTAATTGCGTGACTGACTTGGTCGCTAGAACGTTATTGGTGAATATGTTTTCCTTCATGTAAGAATCGACGGCTGAAGTTGCAGTTAGCATTGTTATAATTCGTTTGCAAACTGTAAATTGTGGTGATGACGGACACATAGAATAGGAATATGCCTGTAAATATTTACATGCGAATAAGTAGAATTTTTCAGGAATATGTGTGATCTGTTCACACACGGCGTCCTCTATCGACAAATAGCTTAATTATTATTTTTTTCTTTTCAAAAAAAAAAAAAAAAAAAAAAAAATCTTCACGAGAATGAATTTTCTTCAAACCGCGTTCTTAGCTATTGATTCTTTCAATAGTTATGAATTTTTAAAATGTCTAGAGAATCATGGGACATCCTGTATATATATATATATATATATATATGTATCTTTCATTTATATTATTTGATGAGTGTTTCTGTTGAAATAATGGATTATGCAAATTATCTCACCAGTAAGCTTATGTGTTATGTGTGTCATTTCTCGTCTGCGTAAGTACTTTAACATGTTTTTACTACTCAGTGTACTTAAATTAAATTATCATCGTGACAATAATTTTATTTGATATACATCTCATTTAAAATTTCATATGTTGGTATTTTCATCTATCTTTCATTTGCTGAGTGTTGTAAAGGAATTAAATTATTCAAATAATATGTATATATATATTATTCCTGTTATTATTATTATTATTATTATTATTATTATTATTAACTAGCAGACCCGGTCACGCGTTGCTGTGACTAAGTTATCCGTTGAATTATACGGCTGTAAACTATTTAGTACAGTCAAATTATTATTTACGAACAAAGACGAAAACGTTGTAGCCGATGTAAAAACCCACAGGGTTGAGATTTGAAACTTAGGTCAAAATTTGGAAGCGATTGATAAAAATTTTCGTAGTGTTGATATTAAGCACAAATTAATTTTATTGTAGGGTCCTATAAATTTTAATGGAGAAGTGATATATATTATTTCTAATGCTACTTTGAATAAAATTGCTAAAATGACTAATATATAAATTAAATTCTATTAAAATTCTATTAAAATAAAAGTATAAAAGAAACAGACGATTTTAAAATCAATTTTTATGGAGGAGTGAAATATAATATATGCTATAATGGATAATTTTACTATAAAATGACCTCATCATTTTAAATATTTTAAAGAGAGCAACAGCTGTAGTTATAAAAAGGAAAACAATAAGGCTAAACCAGAAAAATAAGTAAATTTGATAAATTTTTTAAAACTTTAAAATTGGAAATCTTATGAAATATTGGACATTTAAAGTAAATACATGTATCATTTTTAATAGAAAAAGATTTTGGAAAAGTTTAGTGTATTTTAACGAAGTGATGAGAAGTTTTTGAGTATGTTAAAATTTTAATAGTAAATTCAAGTTAATAAAGATGGGAAACATTGAGGATTAAGATAAGAATAATTATAAGATAATAATAAAAAAAAAAAAAAAACTTTTTATATACCATGCTTTTAAATTTTAATATACTAATAATATACTAATTAAAAGGAAATTGTAAATATTCTATCATAGTTTGAAGTCAAATTTGTTTTCAAATGTCTAAATAAAATATCTGATGTAAGATACTAATATTTTGCAGCGGAATAGATTTCATTTCTGTCATCCTTGGCGAAAAAAAAAGAATATCGCCAAATTATCTGGCGAAAATATTTAATTCCTTTCAAAAATCATGGTTATTTTAACAACTTATATTAAAAGAGTAATGAATAATATGAAACAATATTTCGTACAATACATATTACATGTCATACATACGTACAATGAATAATACATATTACATTTCGTACAATGCATACATCTGCCATGCATATTTCGTGTTACGCTTTTGATCGCCAAATAATAATAATAATAATAATAAAAGCCAAGGGCGACAGAGTTTTGAAATTTAAAATTAAAATTTTGTCAATTTGACAGCAAAATAATTCAATCTAACACCCGCGATAACTAATACATATCTATACCCAAATATAAGGATTAAAATCGGGAAATAAATTTCCTTGATTTTTAATAATTTCTTACAAAAAATCCAGTGGGCAATTAACATAGGAAATCTTTTTCTTGGCTGCACAGACGGTCAGTGAGTCACACTTCGCTTGCGTATAGAACTCATAGATATAGTATAGCATATATAGAATAGAGTGATCATTGGGGAGAAAAAAGTTATTCCTTTTCATTTGGGAAAAGACGACGTTTTTACCAAAATATGGCCGTCTTTCCCCGAGTGAATACACACGGGAATACATACTAATATTTTAGCAAATAAAATTTATGAATAATTTATTTGCTAAAGGGGAATGGAAGACTCCAGATACAGTTTCAAATTCATATTTCTTTCTTTCTTTCTTTCTTTTTTTTTTTTTTTTTTTTTTTTCAATACCACTTAATGGCTGTTTCCAAAGCTTTTATTATTTTTTTTTTTTCGGCATCAAAAATCTTTGTACGATAACATGGGGATGAGAGATCTATATATATTACTATATCTATGATAGAACTACATTAGCACTTTATGAATGTGTATAAAATCTTTAAATTGATTATGACGTCAATTTTCGTGAGATGCATAAATTAACTTTTTATAATTTTTTAACGTTCACGTTTGATTAAATGTATTTATTTTTATGTCGAAAGAAAATGAACTCGTATTTTTTTTTTTTTTTTTTTGGCAACAATTAAATTAATGGAACTCACAGATATTTTGGAGCAACTTTAATAAAGGTCTATAATTAACAAATAATTGCTATAAAACAATATTGTGACAATAAATTGAAATAAAATCTATCCTATCTCTCAAGTTGGACCAAACTGCACACAGTGTGCAAAATTTCATTAAAATCGGTTCCTTAGTTTAGGAGTTTACCCCGGACAAACATCGTGACACGTAATTTATATATATATACAGATTTCAAATCAAAGACGATGCTTCAATCTGTTCCCCATATCAAGTAAGGCGGTATGTACACGTAAAATATAAATGTAAAAGTATACTAAGTAACGTATGTATTTTTCTCAAAATGCGTCATTTAAGAGATTTCAGATTTGTCAATTACAAATTAACCCTTTGAGTGCTGAATACTCGCGGCCTATGCGGTCCATACGGACGGCGCGAGGTTGGCACTGACGAGTTGTCTCATTCTTATCGCGGGCGCGCTTTATGCGAGTGTTGCATAGTACACTGATCATTTTTGCCGGGCGCGTATTTGCGTCCATAGTCCATACAGATAACATCTGCTAAGCGCGTATTTGCGTCCATAGTCCATACTGATAACATCTGCTAAGCGCGTATTTGCGTCCATAGTCTATATTAATGACTTTCGCTGGACGCATATGTGCGTCCATAGCACTCAAAGGGTTAAACAACTAGAATTAGGAATAATCGCGGGGAAATAGTTGCTCATATTTTGTTCAATGAAACAGCATATCACGTTATTTTATATTTTATAATACTGAAAAAGATTTTTTAATTAACTATTAGCCTCAGTAGTAAAATACAACAATCGAACATTTATTAAAAAAAATAAAAAAAAAAAAAATCTGAACTAGTTATATATTAAGGAGGGTACATGAAATCCATTGGCCAAAAAAAATTGGAAATTTGAGAATTTAAAATGGTAATCTCTTGGTTAAGAAATTTGCTAGATTTAAACCCTATTTGATAATTTACGGAGTATATTTGGGAGGAAAATATCAAAAAAAACCTTCCAAAAGTAAACGAGAGCTTCAAAAAACTCTAATTAATATCTGGCACAATGGGTTAACGGAAGAAGCGTTGCAAAATACTGTTCATTCTTTGACTAAAAGAGTCGCTGCTGTAATGAAACCCAGAATTAGTTCAACGACATGTTAAAAAAAAAAATAATAATAAAGGAAAAGAAAATAAAAACTTTTAGGTTAAATTGAGCGCATTTATTACATTTTATCCTCAGAAGAAATTAGGTAAACTCTAAATTGTTTCATTTTATTCCAGGATACCACAAATAATGCTGATTTCTGACAACTTACAATTTTCCTTAAGCTATTTTTTTTTATGAAACGTAAATAATTATTTTCTTTCCATGACTTACTCAAAACTTGTCTTTAAATCAATTTAACATATTGATAGTAAACATTGGCATTATATATATATAATGTCAAATTATTTATATTTTATATCCTACATAAATAATTAATTTTTCTAAAATAATGTGATTACGTATTTTATAATTCTCAAAATTTTCGAAAACATAAGCATAATTTGGTAAAATTTTAACAAAAAAAAAAAAAAAAAAAAAAAAAACGCTCTTGTGAAATGTAAATCCCACTAAAAATAGGTGATTCCTATTTTTAAAATTAGTGAAAAATGCAAATTTAAAATCTATAATAACTAATATAAATATATAAGCATATATAATTGCAAATATTTTAGTTAAATAACTTTTCCAACTTACTCTTTTTTTTTTTTAATTAATAAAATAAATGTGTATTAAAATTTTATATTTGTTAGGAAATAAATTAATATAATTTATGTTTAAGTTTCGGGAAACATCCTATTCATTATCAAAATAATTCAAAACAAGATAATAGTTTAAGATAATACACGTGGAAAAGTTTTGTGTGAAATGTTGAAAATAAATAAATAAATAAATGACTTGTGTAGGCTGCAAAATATTTTTAGAAGATACTTTACATTCCTATTCATTTGAGACCGGGTTGTATTTTGAATAGATAGAAAAATATTTGTGACCATTCTAACATAAGCAAACAAACATATTTGCAAACCAAACGATAAAAGTCTGATGTAAACATAATATGTTTAAAAATGAAAGCATAAATATTTTCAACGAATTGATTTTTTATAAAATATGTAACATACTACAGAAGTTTCATAATACAATGGGAATATTTCAGTTAAAATATTTACAAATGTATAAAATAAAATTAAAAAATTTAGTATACAGTTATTTTCATCAAAAGTTAACAAAGTCTCCTTTAACAGAGATTTTCGTAATTAAAAACAATATAAATAATATACACTATGTTTTTTTTTTTTTTTTTTCTTTTTTTTTTTACTTGGTTTTTTTTTTTTTTTTTTTTTTTTTTTAGAGAGAGAGACAAAGCATTGGATTTGTGATAATTTTCGAAATCCAGTTTTTGATGGACTTGCACGTTTCAGGATGTCCTGAACACGATTTGAAAGTTTTTAGAAAATGCCTGTGTGACTGTGTGTGTTTGACAAATTTTTTCGACGCTGTATATCATGAACCAATGAATGAAATTTAACCAAACGTGGTATTTTGTTGGCTCATAATATGAACTGGTGATGATTAAATTTGGTGATCAATTGTTCAACAAGTGACGCTGTGATCTCATTTTTACTAAATTTTCAACAAGGCAGTTTAGGACGAAATTTTGTATAAATGTACATAATGAGAGTTATTTTTAACATGTGATTGTAAAATTAATGTGAATTATTGATAATAGTAATGGTAAACTAGGGAAAAAAGTTTGTGCATGTGAGAGCATCGCTTTCCCCCAACCCTAGGGGGGAGAAATCCCACGGGGGTGTAAAATTTCAATACGGATATCTTTCGAAAGATTTCGTCAATTTATAGATTTTTTTTTCGTCAATTTTAGATCCAATAGATTTTTTTGTTTTATTTATTTATTTATATTTTTTTTTTACCAAGGAAAGGGGAAAAAAGGAAAAAAATTGCATTTCTTCTGATGCTGACACAAGATTGACTTTCTTTCGGTATTTAGCGTTAATAATTTTGTCAGATAAAAAATCGTCTGCATTTATCATGGAAAATAATTACATAATAATTTAATAAGAAAATTGTAGCGCATGAATTTGGTTTGTGTAAAATTACATGGAAGAAAGTCTTGTTGTGGCCACATCATACAAGTATTATTATTATTACAGTGAAACCTCTCAAGTTGGACACCCTTATAAGTTGGACACCCCTATAAGTTGGACGCTTTTTCTCGGAACGAAATGTATCCATTAGCATTATGTCTAACCCCTATAAGTTGATACTTTTATCATTACTCTCTAAGTTGGATACTTTTTCTTGGAACCGTAGGTGCCCATCTTAAAGAGGTTTTACTGTATTATTTTTCATACATTATCTGAATAAATATTTATTAGCCTCACCCAAACTCAGTGTTGCCAAATTTAGGTAATTTTTTATTCAATACCTACCATAAAATTTTAATTGTAACCGTCGCTTAATAACTTTTAATATTAATCGTATATTATGTATTGTAAATATCACTCTGCAAAATTATTGGTGATTATTGAATAAAAAAGTCCCTAAATTTGGCAACACTGCTCAAACTCGATTTTAATTACGCACCATTTTTACTTCCTTATACAAAGTATAAGGAAGTATAGTAATCCCGATTTGCGAAATGGATTTTGTATTTCACATTGCTCGAAAACGAATGATCGCTGAATGTTGCCAATTTATACGTGTGACTGTCATGATGTCTAGTTGCATACCTGCAAGTGTCGTCTTAACACGAGCTCTCGTTTTAGAGATATAAGGGTTTTTACACGATTTTTCGTGACGTCTGTATGTGTGTCTGTGTGTGTGTATGTCGCATAATTTAAAAACGGTTGAACGTAGAAAGTTGCGAATTGGTACATAGGTTTGTGATAACATCTAGTTGTGCACCTCCCTTTTTGGACTTTCTATGATTTTCCGTTTTGGAGATATTTAGGAAAATTAGGTTCATAATGACAAAAATACATAGGTTTTGGCCATAATGTATCAAAAAACGGTAATAACTCAGAAACGGTTTAGACAAATCTTGCAATTTAACTGACTTCCCGACTAGCTAGACATTTGAAACTTTCAGAAAAGCTCAGAACACGTTGACAATGCATTTTTTAAATATTTTTAGCCAACTGTTTCCGATACCTGTTGCCTTCAGCAGCGTTTATGCGATTCAACAGAAAATTTATTTAACTAACTTCCCGACTAGCTAGACATTTGAAACTTTCAGACTAGATCAGAACACGGTGAAAATGCATTTTTTAATACTTTTATCCAACTGTGTAGTGTTCCTGCTGCCTTCGGCAGCGTTACCAAAACAAATCTTGCAATCGATTTTTAACTAACTTCCCGACTAGCTAGACATTTAAAACTTCCCCAAGGCACAACTATGAAATGAGACCCCCCCAACGCCCAGCTTTGACATGAGTCCCCCCCAGGCCCAACTTTCACATGAGTCCCCCCGAGGCACAACTTTGACACGAGTCCCCCCCCCAAGGTACAACTTTGACATGAGTCCCCCCCCAAGGCACAACTTTGACATGAGTCCCCCCAAAACACAACTTTGACATGAGTCCCCCCCCCAAGGTACAACTTTGACATGAGTCCCCCCCAAGGCACAACTTTGACATGAGTCCCCCCAAGGTACAACTTTGACATGATTCCCCCCAAGGCACAACTTTGACATGAGTCCCCCCCAAGGTACAACTTTGGCATGAGTCCCCCAAGGTACAACTTTGACATGAGTCCCCCCAAGGCACAACTTTGACATGAGTCCCACCCAAGGCACAACTTTGACATGAGTCCCCTCAAGGCACAATTTTATTTTTATTTATTATTATTATTTTTTTTTTTACGCATGCATGCATTTTTTTTAAATATTTTTAGCCAACTGTTTCGGGTCCAGTGACAATGTTTTTTAACATTATGTATATTTCTAAAAGTGTATAAGGAAGTCATGTGGTGCCCACATCAGATTTTTTTATAATAGTTTAGCGGGAATGTTCTGTCATATTGAAATAAACAACTAACACCTGAAATTTATCCCGGATAACATTTATATAACATTTAAGAAGGTATATGGTAAATATATATATATATATATTTAAGTTATTTAAATGTTGATGTTGTCCAGGATAATTTTCCGCTGTCAGTTGTTTAATTAAATGCAATAGGACATTCCCTCCAACCTAATTTTTTTTCTCAAAATTATACAGGGTGAAACAGAAAGGAAACTGCAAATTTTAAATTAAAGATTTTTGAAACAGTGATAGACAGAAAATGAAATAGTAATTAATATGCTCTTGAATTTAAGATACTCTGTTTTGAAGAATTACAAATACATTCACAAGCAGAGGACTCTTTTATCTCAGTACAATGTCCTTGAAATAGTGCTTCAAGTTGTTTTCCGTAATGTGCATTAATTCACATTGCAATAGATCATATGGCCGACGGTAAAAGTATTAATAACGTAATGTAAGCAGATGGTTAAAGTTTTACGTTAATTATAATTAGAAATATTAAATTATATGTTTTCAATAAAAACGACTAAAAAATTTTGCATAAAATATAGATAATTATTTATTTTCTTAATGTATTACAATCAAATCTCGTTAACGTGAATCTCATGGGGGATAAAAAATTAGTTCATGTTATCAGTAGTTTATGCTATCAGTAAGTAATCTTCATATAACTAAAGTAAACTTCATTTTGACGGGGATGGTGGAAACAGTTCATGTTAAAAGTAATTCACGTTAACGAGGTTCGACTGTGTTATTTAAATAAGTTCTAAATAATTCTAATAGTTCTAAAATATGTAATAAAATAGTAAATAAGTTCTAAATAGTTCTAATAAGTTCTAAAATAAGTTCTTTTCAAGTTTCTTACATATAAAAGCGTAATTAGTATCTGCTGTATTTACTATGGGAATGATAATATTCTTTTTTACATTCTCAAGATTATTCAATAAATTAGTTATTTTATATAATTTCTGAATTTTTCATCTATTATAATATATTTTTATTAACTTTGGTCTTTTAAATTTAAAATTCTTTAATTTTATTAAAATAGAAATTATTATAACAATTAAAAAAAAAAAAAAATCATTCACAGGCAATGTAAAATGAATTCATATTACCAAATTATGCTCATGCATAAAGTAACTCATTAGGAGCTACGCAACATATCACTATAACAAGACCATTAATTACACAGCGAAATGTGTATAAACTACACCAATGATTTGCAATGATAATCCATGCATTACATTTAATAATAAAGCTATGTCATTAAAATAAAGTATTCAATATTTTCAATACAGTTTATGTCCAATTTATAATCTCGTCATTTTTTTTTTCTAGAATCATACAAAAATTTCAAATATCAATTATAAAATGCACAACAAATAAATAAAATATATTTCTAAAAACTTGAATGATATCAATAAAAACTTCTTCACTATTTTTAATGCATTATGAATATAAAAAGTATAGCTTTGGCGTCATTTATACTTCGAAAGTTAAAAGAGAGTGAAATCTCATGAAATATATGTATATATATATATATATATATATATATATATATATATATATATATATATATATATATATATATATAATATCACTATACACTCGATGTGCATAAATTTTATATAGCATACATGCAAATTCTAATTACAACGTTTACTTATAATAACGTAATTTTCACATAGTTTTCATATAGTTCATAGTTTTCACATAGTTCACATAGTTTTCATTTATAACAACGTAATTTGCACATAGTGAAATATAACCGTAATTTTTTATAACAAAGAATTTAAAAAATTGTGCTGTAGCTTTCATTTAATAATGTTAAAATTGTTGAATGTTGATATAGGGATTATGGCTAATTATCCACACTAGGGAGCTAGGCTTGGGTGGGATGCCCATGGGAATAGTTCTTAAAGTTCTAGTCAACATTAACATGGACTTCTGAGAAAACCAAGAACAATTTAGAACAGCTATGCCAAAGAGTGTGATTTCGAACCAAACCTATAAAAGTGTTTGGAATCTCTTAGTAATTTGCTTATATTTTATATGCTGATTACTTTTTATATAATAATCTATAAATGATGTTTCAAAAATACAGTTTGTATTTATAATAATGAAGAAGCAATCTTTTAATATACATAAACAAAAAAATATTATTTGAGTTATCGAAATCTTAAGTTATAAATATATTTTAATCAATTAAATATAGTGGAAAGTATTAAAAAATTATATTTGCATTTGACATAACTACACTCACAGAAGACTTAAAGACAACTTTATTTTGACACAATGTATTGCAAGTACACTATTTCCGAAATACATCAATCTTCCTTTACAAATATTTATGGCAAAAATCTATATCTTCCATCTTTCTTCCGTTTACCCGTCAAACAATCTGTGTCTATATTTAGGATATACATCCGATATGGGAAGCCATCAATTCAAACATGAATCCAGATGGTGAATCTGTCACAGTAATAATAAATAATTTCAGAAACATTGCCTTGCATTTCACATTTTATATTTAAAATATATTTCTTTCTTTAAATCCACTGCTGAAATTGAAAATAAAATTGGTTTTGATACATCATTCGAATGATATTTTAAAGTTCTTTTATATCATCGAAAGCGGAATTCGAGATTTCACCCGATTTACACGTTTTAAGGTATCCTAACTAGGTTTTCTTTTCTATCTCAGCTACTAATTAAAATAATTTCATAAGTAATACATCATTTGAAAGCTTTGTTGATTTAGAATTGAACAGTACATTACAGAAACTTCTACCGCCAGATGGCGCTGTAATATTTTAAATTTCATTATTTTATATTCTAATTATGAGTTTTAAGGTGTCCTGATTAGGTTTTCTTTTGTATCTCGGATACTAAATAAAATAATTTCATAAGTAATACATCATTTGAAAGCTTTGTTGATTTGGAATTCAACAGTAGATTACAGAAATTTCTACCGCTAGATGGCGCTGTAATATTTTAAAATTTCAATATTTTAAATTCTAATGAGCGAGGAAGGTGTTGTAAGTTCTTAAACGGGGATAAGGCGCCGCAGGCCCCACCGGGCGGGACTTTCCTACAGTCAGAAATTTGAAAGATCATAACATGGTGAGCAAACAGGCTGTTTCGGATATTGAAACTGGAAAAGGGCGCCGCAGGCTCTGTCGAACGGGAATTTACTGTGGTTAAATTTTTCAGTAAAGCTATTTTCACTATATGTGAATATGCTGTTGTAAGACCTGAAACGGGAAAAAGGCGCCGCAGGAGACACTGAGCGGGAGTCTCGTAAAGTCGGATTTTTCGAGGATCGCGAGCAAAGGCGGCTAGTATTATAATAAAAATAAAGCAAATTCAATCACAAGCAGTGTAAAAAGAAGTCATAGGGCCAAATCATTGCGATGTATTAGGATAGGGTATGGTCAAAATGCAGTATTATATATATATTCTAAATTATATATATATATATATATTTTCTAAATTATATATATATATATATATATATATAATTTAGAAAATATGGTGAAACTTGAAGACAAGTGGGCGTGTATAACAAGAAAAAACGTTCAAAAAATTAATGAATTATAGTAACGATGAAAAAGTAACGAATTATAGTAACGATGAACAATTGTAAAAAACAACACTACATGCGAAAAACACCCTTCCGCTTCCTCTTCAGTGGGTGGGAGCAGAAGAACAGACAATAAATTAAATTAAAAGAGGCCTAACAGGTTTCGGAAACATGGCGAAACTAGCATACTCCCAACAAAATCAAGAATAAATTACTGGCAAATTGTATATAACAATCTTCATGTAAATTAGATATAACAAAATTGGTGCTTCATAAAAGTAACATAACTAAATTAATATAATAATCCAAAAACTACAAAGTCGATATTTGTGATAAAAATAATTTAATAAAAGGACATGCTAGATCGTCATGTTCCCACCCAGACCTGAAAGGCAAAAAGATATTGTAATGAACTGAACTTACTGCAATGTAGAAATAGGTCTTTAAAGCAAAAGCAGATGATTCACATGTAGTGGCTCAATACTGGCGCTGTCTTGTCCGATGTTCCAAAATCATAGTCCAAACTCTCCGAGTCGCTCAGCACCAAGTAGCTGCAGTCCGACATAAGGCGTTCCACAGGTTGGAGTTTGGCCATGAGTCTTCATCAGCAAGCACTACTAGACACCAAGAACCATAAGTGAAGAAACCTTACCGCAGCTATCACCCCAATCGCAAACATTTATTAAAATTATTGGTGTAAAACTTTATGAAATTTAATGGATAGTTATTATTGTAAAAAAGATTAGCAATGAATTTAAAAACTTGTTTATTGTAATTTGAATATTTATTGCATATCTTACAGAATCTATTTAGTTGACCAATCAAAATATTAATATAGATTTTTTTATGCAAATTACTATACCAGTGAGGCATGCTGTAACTATTAAATGAAAAATCTTTCTTTTTGTCATATAGATCCAGATTTAATGTATTATGTTAAATATCCAGAAAAATATCTAAGAAATTAACACAGTCGTCTTTATTATTAGTTTTATTTAAATTTAAACAGGAAGGATATATGTCTTTAAAAATATCTGTAAAATTAAAATTTATGACTAGAATATCATCTATATATCGATAAATTTTCAATTTTTTGTTGTAATTGATAACATAAGTATATTCATAAAAGAATAAAAATAAATTAGCGGCTGTACTGGAGTAATTGGTGCCCATTCCGATACCATGTACTTGTTTATAAATTTTATTATGAAATGTTAAGAAATTATTGTTAAAACAAAAATGGCAAAGACTTAAAAATAAATCTCTATCAATTCCTAATTCATTTACAATATCAAAAAAGTCGAATAATTTAATTAAAGTGCTATACAATAAATCAATAGGGATATTGCAAAACAAATTTTCGAAATCAAATGTTTGTACAGAAGTAGGCGTGTCCATATTATTTAACTTTTCAATAATTTCATAACTATTGTCAATACACCAAAAATAACTAGAATTTTTTTATTTATTTTTTAGAAAGTCATAAATAAGCTTTAAATAAAATTGAAGTTTAATATTGAAACATTTATTAATGCTGCTAACAGTACAACAAATATAACGGAATTTTATTGGATTTTTATGGAATTTAGGTGTTAAAAACAAAAAAGGTAATTTTTTATGATTTGGTAAAGTAAAATGTTTATTGAAAAGGCTTTTACATTGCTTGATATAAGCAGAACTTTTATTATATATGGAATTGCTGTCCAGGTTATATTTTTCATAATATTTTAAATTATTAAATTCTGAAAATATTTTTTCAGCATAAAATTTTTTACAAATGATGGCATAATTATTGGCAGCCTTATCTATAGGTACAAAAATAAAATTTGTTTGCATATTTTTAATAAAACTTAAATCATCTTTACTTAGTTTTTGATATACATAATTACTTTGATTTAGCTTTAATTGAATAAATTCCTTAAAATATTTAATTAGATGGTATTTCCATTCTACAAAAGCTTCAAACGGTACATTAAATTTATAAGCCATTTTCAATATAAAATCATTAGTATCTTTACAAAAAGTATCAAGAGCTTTTTTAGGATTTATATAATAGTTAGGTCTAAATTTTGTACCAAGACTCAAAAACTGCCTTACATTCTCATTTTCAACAGTATTCAAGTCACCAGTTATTATATGTCCATGATCTTTATTGATAAAATTTTTGAAATTCACGTTATGTCAACAACACTTATTTTCATCATCAATATCCTCAAAAGCAAACTTCCTGTAATTAAAAACTCTACAACTAAAAGGTTGTGTATATTTATAGGTAATTCTGATAGGATAATTCTTTAATGGAAAATAAATTGCTATATCTTTAATTATTGTATTTATATTTAGATTATTAAAAGATTTTTGTTGAAAAAGAAGAATGAAGTACAGTACATCGTTATAAAGTTTACATGATTTCAATTTAAAATTCAATAAATCATTAATTAAATCTTTTAATTGTTTATTTTTAAAATTATACTTCAAAGAAAAAGTTTTAATTTTTTTAAGTTTACTAATTTTTAATTCAAAAATATGATTTTTAACAGTTTTAACGTTATAATTTTTTAAGAAATCGTTTTCAATATTTTTTAACCAAATACAAGCATCCAGAAAATTATTGTTTTTACTGTTAATACGAGAACCTCTTTTACCTCTCTGTATTTTGATAAGATTGTTGATTTCAAACAAAAAACCATAAATATTGTCAATTTGATTAACATTAAGATTGTTCAATTTAGTATTAAGGCCATAAGGATATAAAGTTCGGTGTTTAAATATAAAATCATTTTCAACTGAGAGTCTTTCTTTTTCATCATCAACATGAGCTAAAATTTCTATTAAGACGTTATCAAAAGAGTGTTCCCTGAAATGTAAAATCTCAAAAGACGGATAATCAGCTTTTTTAACTTGTGATCTATGTAAATTACTTCTGATGTGTAATTCTCCTGAAGTTTGGCCAATGTAACACTGTAAGCAAATACGTCAAGTAATTTTATATATAATATTATTGAATTTTCAGAATGGTATAAGATTTGTATACGACTGAGCAGTAATAGCGGGACTCTTCACACAAGTTTTACAAAGTTTACTCTTACATTTATAGTATCTCATAATATATTTTTTTTGTGAAGCTTATTTATTAAATGATTTTTGTAGGTACATAGACCTAATTGCATTAACTAGAAAAATGAACAATAAACAAGAGAAGTAAAACAACAAAGCACACCCACAAGAAATGAAACTTATACTATTACTGACATGCAATGTTAGCGCAAATGCAGCTTAAAACCATTACATATATATATTTTAATTACTTATTATTAATAAAAGTGTATTTGTATAAAAAAGGCGCCAAAGGCAGCACTAAAAATTATACAAAAATATATAATTTAGAAAATATGGTGAAACTTGAAGACAAGTGGGCGTGTATAACAAGAAAAAACGTTCAAAAAAGTAACGAATTATAGTAACGATGATTAATTGTAAAAAACAACACTACATGCGAAAAACACCCTTCCGCTTCCTCTTCAGTGGGTGGGAGCAGCAGAACAGACAATAAATTAAATTAAAAGAGGCCTAACAGGTTTCGGAAACATGGCGAAACTAGCATACTCCCAACAAAATAAAGAATAAATTACTGGCAAATTGTATATAACAATCTTCATGTAAATTAGATATAACAAAATTGGTGCTTCATAAAAGTAACATAACTAAATTAATATAATAATCCAAAAACTACAAAGTCGATATTTGTGATAAAAAAATTTAATAAAAGGACATGCTAGATCGTCATGTTCCCACCCAGACCTGAAAGGCAAAAACATATTGTAATGAACTGAACTTACGGCAATGTAGAAATAGGTCTTTAAAGCAAAAGCAGATGATTCACATGTAGTGGCTCAATACTGGCGCTGTCTTGTCCGATGTTCCAAAATCATAGTCCAAACTCAAACTTGGTGCTGAGCGACTCGGAGAGTTTGGACTATGATTTTGGAACATCGGACAAGACAGCGCCAGTATTGAGCCACTACATGTGAATCATCTGCTTTTGCTTTAAAGACCTATTTCTACATTGCAGTAAGTTCACTTCATTACAATATCTTTTTGCCTCTCAGGTCTGGGTGGGAACATGACGATCTAGCATGTCCTTTTATTAAATTGTTTTTATCACAAATATCGACTTTGTAGTTTTTGGATTATTATATTAATTTAGTTATGTTACTTTTATGAAGCACCAATTTTGTTATATCTAATTTACATGAAGATTGTTATATACAATTTGCCAGTAATTTATTCTTGATTTTGTTGGGAGTATGCTAGTTTCGCCATGTTTCCGAAACCTGTTAGGCCTCTTTTAATTTAATTTATTGTCTGTTCTGCTGCTCCCACACACTGAAGAGGAAGCGGAAGGGTGTTTTTCGCATGTAGTGTTGTTTTTTACAATTGTTCATCGTTACTATAATTCGTTACTTTTTTGAACGTTTTTTCTTGTTATACACGCCCACTTGTCTTCAAGTTTCACCATATTTTCTAAATTATATATTTTTGTATAATTTTTAGTGCTGCCTTTGGCGCCTTTTTTATACAAATACACTTTTATTAATAATAAGTAATTAAAATATATATATGTAATGGTTTTAAGCTGCATTTGCGCTAACATTGCATGTCAGTAATAGTATAAGTTTCATTTCTTGTGGGTGTGCTTTGTTGTTTTACTTCTCTTGTTTATTGTTCATTTTTCTAGTTAATGCAATTAGGTCTATGTACCTACAAAAATCATTTAATAAATAAGCTTCACAAAAAATATATATTATGAGATACTACTATAAATGTAAGAGTAAACTTTGTAAAACTTGTGTGAAGAGTCCCGCTATTACTGCTCAGTCGTATACAAATCTTATACCATTCTGAAAATTCAATAATATTATATATAAAATTACTTGACGTATTTGCTTACAGTGTTACATTGGCCAAACTTCAGGAGAATTACACATCAGAATTAATTTACATAGATCACAAGTTAAAAAAGCTGATTATCCGTCTTTTGAGATTTTACATTTCAGGGAACACTCTTTTGATAACGTCTTAATAGAAATTTTAGCTCATGTTGATGATGAAAAAGAAAGACTCTCAGTTGAAAATGATTTTATATTTAAACACCGAACTTTATATCCTTATGGCCTTAATACTAAATTGAACAATCTTAATGTTAATCAAATTGACAATATTTATGGTTTTTTGTTTGAAATCAACAATCTTATCAAAATACAGAGAGGTAAAAGAGGTTCTCGTATTAACAGTAAAAACAATAATTTTCTGGATGCTTGTATTTGGTTAAAAAATATTGAAAACGATTTCTTAAAAAATTATAACGTTAAAACTGTTAAAAATCATATTTTTGAATTAAAAATTAGTAAACTTAAAAAAATTAAAACTTTTTCTTTGAAGTATAATTTTAAAAATAAACAATTAAAAGATTTAATTAATGATTTATTGAATTTTAAATTGAAATCATGTAAACTTTATAACGATGTACTGTACTTCATTCTTCTTTTTCAACAAAAATCTTTTAATAATCTAAATATAAATACAATAATTAAAGATATAGCAATTTATTTTCCATTAAAGAATTATCCTATCAGAATTACCTATAAATATACACAACCTTTTAGTTGTAGAGTTTTTAATTACAGGAAGTTTGCTTTTGAGGATATTGATGATGAAAATAAGTGTTGTTGACATAACGTGAATTTCAAAAATTTTATCAATAAAGATCATGGACATATAATAACTGGTGACTTGAATACTGTTGAAAATGAGAATGTAAGGCAGTTTTTGAGTCTTGGTACAAAATTTAGACCTAACTATTATATAAATCCTAAAAAAGCTCTTGATACTTTTTGTAAAGATACTAATGATTTTATATTGAAAATGGCTTATAAATTTAATGTACCGTTTGAAGCTTTTGTAGAATGGAAATACCATCTAATTAAATATTTTAAGGAATTTATTCAATTAAAGCTAAATCAAAGTAATTATGTATATCAAAAACTAAGTAAAGATGATTTAAGTTTTATTAAAAATATGCAAACAAATTTTATTTTTGTACCTATAGATAAGGCTGCCAATAATTATGCCATCATTTGTAAAAAATTTTATGCTGAAAAAATATTTTCAGAATTTAATAATTTAAAATATTATGAAAAATATAACCTGGACAGCAATTCCATATATAATAAAAGTTCTGCTTATATCAAGAAATGTAAAAGCCTTTTCAATAAACATTTTACTTTACCAAATCATAAAAAATTACCTTTTTTGTTTTTAACACCTAAATTCCATAAAAATCCAATAAAATATTGTTATATTTGTTGTACTGTTGGCAGCATTAATAAATGTTTCAATATTAAACTTCAATTTTATTTAAAGCTTATTTATGACTTTCTAAAAAATAAATATAAAAATTCTAGTTATTTTTGGTGTATTGACAATAGTTATGAAATTATTGAAAAGTTAAATAATATGGACACGCCTACATCTGTACAAACATTTGATTTCGAAAATTTGTTTTGCAATATCCCTATTGATTTATTGTATAGCACTTTAATTAAATTATTCGACTTTTTTGATATTGTAAATGAATTAGGAATTGATAGAGATTTATTTTTAAGTCTTTGCCATTTTTGTTTTAACAATAATTTCTTAACATTTCATAATAAAATTTATAAACAAGTACATGGTATCGGAATGGGCACCAATTACTCCAGTACAGCCGCTAATTTATTTTTATTCTTTTATGAATATACTTATGTTATCAATTACAACAAAAAATTGAAAATTTATCGATATATAGATGATATTCTAGTCATAAATTTTAATTTTACAGATATTTTTAAAGACATATATCCTTCCTGTTTAAATTTAAATAAAACTAATAATAAAGACGACTGTGTTAATTTCTTAGATATTTTTCTGGATATTCAACATAATACATTAAATCTGGATCTATATGACAAAAAGAAAGATTTTTCATTTAATAGTTACAGCATGCCTCACTGGTATAGTAATTTGCATAAAAAAATCTATATTAATATTTTGATTGGTCAACTAAATAGATTCTCTAAGATATGCAATAAATATTCAAATTACAATAAACAAGTTTTTAAATTCATTGCTAATCATTTTTACAATAATAACTATCCATTAAATTTCATAAAGTTTTACACCAATAATTTTAATAAATGTTTGCGATTGGGGTGATAGCTGCGGTAAGGTTTCTTCACTTATGGTTCTTGGTGTCTAGTAGTGCTTGCTGATGAAGACTCATGGCCAAACTCCAACCTGTGGAACGCCTTATGTCGGACTGCAGCTACTTGGTGCTGAGCGACTCGGAGAGTTTGGACTATGATTTTGGAACATCGGACAAGACAGCGCCAGTATTGAGCCACTACATGTGAATCATCTGCTTTTACTTTAAAGACCTATTTCTACATTGCAGTAAGTTCAGTTCATTACAATATCTTTTTGCCTTTCAGGTCTGGGTGGGAACATGACGATCTAGCATGTCCTTTTATTAAATTATTTTTATCACAAATATCGACTTTGTAGTTTTTGGATTATTATATTAATTTAGTTATGTTACTTTTATGAAGCACCAATTTTGTTATATCTAATTTACATGAAGATTGTTATATACAATTTGCCAGTAATTTATTCTTGATTTTGTTGGGAGTATGCTAGTTTCGCCATGTTTCCGAAACCTGTTAGGCCTCTTTTAATTTAATTTATTGTCTGTTCTGCTGCTCCCACCCACTGAAGAGGAAGCGGAAGGGTGTTTTTCGCATGTAGTGTTGTTTTTTACAATTGTTCATCGTTACTATAATTCGTTACTTTTTCATCGTTACTATAATTCGTTACTTTTTTGAACGTTTTTTCTTGTTATACACGCCCACTTGTCTTCAAGTTTCACCATATTTTCTAAATTATATATTTTTGTATAATTTTCAGTGCTGCCTTTGGCGCCTTTTTTATACAAATACACTTTTATTAATAATAAGTAATTAAAATATATATATATATATATATATATATATATAATACTGCATTCTTAGCATTTTATTTTGTATTTATTTATTTATTTTCTGTTTCATGAAAATAATCTTTCCCATGTTTCTTGACATTCAATTCGTTATTATTTATTTATTTATTTATTTTTTCGATTAGAAAACTCTTTTTTGCATTCTTTATATGCGCCTTCTTGTTACATTTCTACGATTTGTATTCTCATCGGAATTATTTTAAAGTGAGTATTATTCTTGTTTTCACATCGAAATTAAAATATTAGTGGTCAAATTAATTATATATTTTGTTTTAGTTATTTAGTAACCTATTAAGGCTCTTGTGGATTTTTGTGGATTATTATTTTAATTTTCTGACTTGTTTATTTTGCATTGTAGTTATTTTTGTTCTTATATATTTATATACATACATAAACACACACATATATATATATATATATATATATATATATATATATATATATTGAATAACTTTTCAAACATTGTACAAGATGAAATTATGTGTCACTTGAAGAACTTGAAAGAACATTAAAAAAGATAAAGTAAAATCATAAGCCATTTAGCTTATAACATTACGACACTAAATGTAATATATTGTAAATTCAATGCAAGAAAAGGAAATTCAGCCCAAAAAGAAGATATTTAAAATAATAATAATACAAAATTGTTGAATGGATATACATATATGACGGATGTAAAAAACTAGAAAAGGAACAAAATTAATGATCTAATTCAAATAAAATCGAATTAAACGAAATCAAATAAAGGGAAGCATACTGATATATAACACAGATATAAAAATATGTTATTTTTGATATAAATATTTCAGGTAAATATTAGAACAAATTTTGCTTTAGAAAAAGACATCATTATTAGGATTGCTGTTGTTTTGCCGTTTTTCTCTGACTCTTAAAGCACTTAAATTCATTCAGCAATTTTCATTTAACTGATCATAGAAAAATACTATAGAAGAATACTGTAATAACATAGAGGTCGAAAATCCTGGGGAAAATACGAACAGTAGGAACCCTGATTAAATAAAACTGTTAATATTTCACTATATATTTTTACCCTGTTATTATAGGTTATAGAGCTTCTCAGGTTATATGGCTTCTCTATTTGCTTAGAAAAATTATTTGGGGACATAATATGTCTTTAGAAATAAAATAAGCATTCTAATGTCAATTAATTTTTTCTTTAAAATAAATTCAGTTTTGTAATTAATAGAGAAATCATATATACATTAAATCAATTAATTCATTAAGCAATTTAATTTATTTCGGATCAATTTATTTTCTATGTATATATTATATATATATATATATATATATATATATATATATAATTTTGAAAATATGTTAAGACTTGAAGATAACTGGGTGTGGTTAACAAGAAGAAAAAACGTTAATAAACTTAAAACAACGTTGTTCTAATTTTATTAACGTTTTTTCTTTTTGTTAACCACGCCCACTTATCTTTACGTCTTAACATATTTTCAAAATTATGTATTTTTGTATAATTTTTTGTGCTGTTTTTGGCGCCTTATATAAATACACTTTATATAAATACACTTTATAAATACACTTATATAAATACACTTTAATAAATATTTAATGTTTATATATATACATTTAATGACTTTACAATTTAATTTTGTTATAAATGTTAATTTGTCATTTAACGTACTTTTATCTTTATTCTTAATTCAAGTAAAAACTAAACTAAGAAACACTAGAAATAGATTTTTCTTTTAAATTTGTCTGCATAATAATATTTTACTTGCAACGATTTCATTCTGAATGCAAATCGTGACAAATAAATTGCGATATTCACAAAAGGAAAATCCCGTCCTTGCAGACTATCGCTAGAACAACAGCTGTTAAAACTATTAGCAAATGACTGAGCTAATTATTGCATGTCTAAATGAAGCGATGAGTGCCCGAGAAAATAAAAGCTTAGCGGCTAATACTAAGCATATCCATAGAAACTTAAATTTTATGTACTTTCCGTGGCTTTCTTCGAGTTTAAAGGTTCTTTAAACACAGAAAAATGAAAAATTTCCCAAACAACTATTTCGTAAGGATGTACCACATATTTCACTTAATTGCCAAAATATCTGTGAAGGCCTTTCTGTGGAGACAAAAAAAGATTTTTGTGTGTGTGTATGTCTGTTTAATGTGATAACGGTTTTAAAAATTGCCTGGTTGACTTGTAAATTGGTATACAAATTCATGGGCTATATGTTTTTATGTGTTTATTCCGCCAGGAGTTCGCGTACAGGGACACACCAGAGTTTTTCTTATGATTACGGCGAATAATAATAATTATAATAATAATAATAATAATAGTAAAATCTATATACACCAATAGCAGCCACAAATATCACTCGTTTGACTTGCTAATTAGTACACATGTTTATGCGCCATATAGAAAAAAAAAATATCGTTTTTAATTTCTATAATTTTTATGTTTTTTTTTTTTTTTTTTTTTTTACCGAGACACATCAAAGTATTTCTTTACGGCCTATTGTTAGAATTTCCAATAATTGAATTTTAACGTAATTACGTTGCATTGATTTTCACATCTTGTACTTAATATGCATTCTTAAGACGCTTAAAGGTATGATGTTTTCGTGGAAAAGATGAGATAGATGTAAAAGACCACACAAAAGATTTCCTATGACGTTTTACTATCATCAAAATGAAGTTAAATTTGGTACAAATATTTATGGATTACATGGAACTATGTGTATATTTTCTATTTGTGTATACCATATTTGTGGCTCTGTAACAGGTATACATAAAAGATTTTTGTATCAATATGTTCTAAAAACAGATATTCTTTTAAGTGTATTTTAACACGGTTACACTCTATATACCGTAATTAAATTATTATACGTTATTAGAATGTTTAAAAACGTGTTATCTGCAGAAAATTGTAGACACAAAATTTGTGATTAGTTTATGGATTTACAACAAGTATTCAGGTATGTATCGAATTTGGTAGAAGTATTTATGAATTACAGCAATTAACACAAGATTAGGAATTAGAAGTAAATATATATAGACACATATTTGTCGAAATTGCTATAATAAATAAATGCATATTTATGTATAGAGAGAAACAGAGAATATCAAAAATTGTTTTTAATCATGCATTACATAAGAAATATTAAACAACAAAAAGTCTTTTAACGAACTTACATGTAAACTAAAGAAGTAGATCAGAAACAGAATTAAAACTTAATACAACATCAAAGAAAATTAGAAACAAGCTGTAAAAAATGCTTCTAATGTTTTGAGACATACAAGTGGGGTTACAGCATACTTTTACGAGAACTCGAATCTTCTCTTAGTAGACAGTTTAATTAAAAAGCACAACTAAGGCTAATATCAAAATGAATTCATTAAACCGAAACAAGCAAAAATTTATCAAATTTGCACAAACTCTAGCATAATATACATTAATTAAATGTCTAGTTCAATACCCAGATAAATTCTACAGCCGCTACAGACCATCTAAATCCATTTCAAAATACATTAAGTTTCCAACTACGATAAAAATATATCTTAGCGCTATCTATATTATAATAAAGAAACTAAGAATATATATATATATAATAATTTTATCAAGATTTTATTAACATTTGTAATTAAACAAATGTACTATATGTAGTAAAAATATTATTTATATTTCATGTGTTTTAAAAGCTTTTCTATAACGTAACTATATAAAAAAATCTGTAGGATATTCATTATCAATAATAAAGTTAAAGAATCTTGGAATATCTTTAATTTTATCACAGTTATCTGTAATTAATCTTTTTTTTCGGTTAAGATAGCTTTAAATGATATTTCATTATATCAGTTGATTAATATTAGAGTTTCAGTGCATTAAATTTAATCACATTAAAGTGAATTTTTTTTATTTTACCAAAAATAATAATTACCATTTCCTATTCAACAATATTTGTATCTAGTACAAGAAATTTAGCTTTAAAGCATTAAAATTAGTAATAATCACGTTTCAGTAAGATGCATAAAATCAGTTTTTATATCAATATCATTATCAGCAGTAGTAAATGCGATCTGGTGATCAATATATCTATACATAATTAATCTTTGTTTAAATATATATTAATTTTCGTAAGTATGAGAATACATATATGCTTAAAATTATTGGAGACAGGTTCTTGTGGAATGCCATTATATATTATATATATATATGTGTGTGTGTGTATTAATAATTGTTTTAAATAATACGGAATAAATAAAAACAATCTGCTCAATAAATAGTAAAGCAAACGGAACATTGAGCCTGCGGATCTGCAGATCCACTAGGTTACAATACTTTCGTGTTGAAATGGTTGAACACAGCTCTCGAACAGGTGTAAACAAAATTGATGCAAATGTAGTACAGTGGTAGTCTGCACTTGTGCTTGTTTTTACATGCTTTTATTTAATTTGTTGGTACGTTGTTTATATGTGAGGCCCAAACCTAAGAACTGAATTTTACCCAACCCTTATGGTCCGATTTATCCGAAATTATACGTATAATATCTATAAAGCAACAACATACAACTGCATAAACAAGGAAATCAAACTAGGAATGCGTGTTCACTTGGTAGAGCGCATGTGTCATTAATTGGAGAGGGTTCATTAGTTTTTAAGCATATTTATGCATCGGAAAAAAATGTTTTACAAAAATAAAAAGGCATTAAAAAGGTATGTATTAAGACTGTATGTATTATAAAGAGTACACCAGAATAAATTACAGAGCAGCCAACCTAATCCGGCAATTTTCTAGTACCGCCCCTTTTTCTACACCACTTAATTTTTAGAATAATCCTCTTCAAATAAATTTGCGATGAATTAAGAAAAGAAACACTTTAAAAATTAAGTGGTGTAGAAAAGGGGGCGGTACTAACGACTTGCCGGATTAGGTTGGCAGCTCTGAAATTCTAATTGTTGGCATGACAAGATGTAAAATTGTACTGAAAAAACCCCACTTTTTTCCTTAAATTACTTTCTTATCAATTTATAAGGCTTAAAATACATCACACACACACACACACACATATATATATATATATATATATATATACATAGCTGCCACGATCTTAACTAATATTCCGCAGTACTGTTAGTATTCGCCCCCTTTTTCTAAAACACTTAATTTTTAGAATATTTCCCTCCAAACGTAATTACGATTAAGTAAGAAGAAAGAAAAATACTCTAAAGACTGGTGTGAAAAAACAAGCGGGAACTAACATTACTACGGAATATTAATTAAGATGTTGGCAGCTATGTGTATATATATATATATATATATATATATTAAACATCAAAACTGATCAATTCTAATTTTAAGATTATTATTAATTCAAAAAATTAATATGAACATACTTAAAAGCTACCAAACTCAAATCAAAATTGAAATAAAACAAGACAAATGGAAATGCAAAAATTACGGAATAAGTAATTAAAGTAGCCAGAAACGTTCATAAAACTGTAAAACTAAGCACGTTAATAATTAATGGTATTTTTATTTAATTTTAATATAATTATTAATAATAATACAGCATATAAGATGCAATTTGCAGCATAAAAATGAAGTATTTAAATCTTTTTTTTTTCTTTAATTTAAAACTGTGCTTAAGTATTAGAAAGATTGCATATAAACGCATTTTGAAGTAAAACTAAACTAGCTGGAACCCTTCGAATTCGACGATCACTTTATTGACAGTAATGTTTCAAAAACCGTCGCATCATTATTTGAATGTATTTCATGTTAAAACATCTAATATAATTTACGACATTTCACTTAAAAAAAGAAAGTCCGAAAAATGCTTATAAATCGAAATACTATGTATGACATCACTTTCTACAACGTACTCTATATGTGACGTCAAACTGACTATCTGACCAGATGCTATCTTTTATTTTCTATTTCGTTTAATACTAAGACTATATGTTAGCTGACCCGTCCGGCGTTGCCCGGGCCCATGATACCTCAAATGAACCTTAAATTTGTATTATTTTATACCTTTAACTCGATTTTGTTTGAACTTCTGTTTTTAAATGAAAGCATCACGAAAAAAATAATCATCTGTAACAAAACAATTACCTCGATCCGAACGAAACTCTGCCTTGTGACCCCGGTGCCTGCGGCAGTGCATACGCGGGCCGCTAACAACATAAAAAAAATTCCCAAAAATTAACCTGGAACCGAACGAACCCGCCCGGCAATGCCCGGGCCCTTGATAATAACCTTAAATGAACCTTAAATTTGTATGGTTTTATATCTTTAACTCGATTTTGTTTGAATTTCTATTTTTAAATGAAAACACCACAAAATAAATAATCATCTGTAACAAAAAAAAAAAAAAAAAGCCTCAAACAGAACGGAACTCGGGTTCGTGACCCAGTGCCTGCGGCACGTATATGCAGGCCGCTAATAACATGGAAAAATTCTCAAAAATTAACCTTGAACCGAACAAACCTCTGACTCTTTTTACCGCTGCTTGTGACAGTGGCACCGTATAGCAGGCATGCTACGCACGCGCTGCAAAATCCACTTTCCTCCACCAGGGAGCGCATTATGTTGTACACGAACATCACCAATCGCCTTGAATTTCCAAGACCTTTCAAATAAGTGTCACATGGTTGTGTCAACTGCAAAATCCTTTAGTTACACTTTCCACAGCCAGGGGGCGCAGCGTATTCTATACATAAACACCAACGGTCAGGAAATATCAAGACCTTTAAAATAAGTTGTAACATGATAGGGTCTACTGCAAAATCACCTAGTTCCATTTTTAACCACCAGGGGGCGCACTATATTGTATACAAATATCCCCAATCAACATGAAATTTCAAGACCTCTATCAACAATCGCCTTGAATTTCCAAGACCTTTCAAATAAAGTGTCACATGGTGGTGTCAACTGCAAAATCTTTTAGTTGCACTTTCCACCACCAGGGGGCACAGTGTGTTCTGTACGAAGATCACCAACCGTCAGGAAATACCAAGACCTTTAAAATAAGGTGCAACATTATATGGTCTACAGCAAAATCACTTAGTACCATTTTTCCCCGCCAGGGGTCGCACTATGCTGTATACAAACATCCCTAATTGACATGAAATTTCAAGGCCTTTAAAATGAGGTGCTACATGTGTGGGTCTAGAACGGATTTCCCTCTCAAACTAATTTCCCCCCTTTCCCCCCCCCCCCCCCTTTAAAATCGAAAATTCCAAATTCGCAGATATTGATTTTTTAGTATTCTACTCTAGTCCCCATATGTAGAATTTCTTCACCGTGAAGTAATTTGAAGCTTAGTTAAGCTCGTAAACGTGTTTTTAACCCAAACGGGTGGGAAACGGTTTGACTTTTTTTATTTTTCTCTTCTCATAGCACATCTACAGACCAAGACCTTCTTTTAGACACCTCAACCAAATTTTTACACCAAGTAGTTCTCTCAATATAGTGGAGACAGACAAAAACATGTTTCAAATTAATATATAGATAGAACAATTTAAATTGATTTCACTAAAACATAATTTCCAATAAAAGCGCAATATGCAGCATGTACACTAGAAATGATACAAATAAAAAATATTAAATATTAAAACTGTTCAATTTTAATTTTAACCCGTTAGTAGTCGCTAGTTGGTCGATCTGCCGCCCATCCCTTCAGTTTTTATTCAACACCCACCAAAAAGTTTTAGAAGTGGAACCGACTCGAATAATCTTCGATTATGTATATCAAATGCCACTTCTAAAAATTTTTGGTGGCTATTGAATAAACACTGAAAAAATCAGGCGGCGAATCGACCAAGTAGCGACTACTAATGGGTTAAAATTATTATTGGTTCATTCAATTAATATGATCATACCCAAAAGCTAGCAAACTTAAACTAAAATTGAAATAAAACAAGACAAATGGAAATAAAATTACCGAATACGTAAATAAAATAGCCATAAATAATCATACAATTGTAAAACTAACCAGGTTAATAACTAATAATAATATTATTTAATGTTTATTTTTATTATTAATAATAATAAAACAAAAGTGCTCAATTTGGAGCAATAAAATGAAGTATTTTAATTTTTTTTTCTTTGAAATTCAAATGTGTGCTTCAGTATTAGTAAAAATTGTGTATAAACTCATTTTGAAGTAAAAAAATAGAACAAATTACATTAATTTCACTAAAACATCTTTTCCAATAAAAGCATAATTTGCAGCATTTGCACAAGAAATGATACAAAAAATAAATATTAAATATCAAAACTGTCCAATTTTAATTTTAAAATTATTATTAGTTCAAACAATTATTCTGATCATACCCAAAAGCCTATGAAACTCAAACCAAAATTGAAATAAAACAAGACAAATGGAAATACAAAAATTACCGAATAAGTAATTAAAGTAGCCAGAAACAATTATAAAATTGTAAAACTAAGCAGGTTAATTATGATTTTATTTAATTTTAATTTTTATAATAATAATAATACAATCGTAGGATTTAAAAAAATATTTAAATAAAAACATTCTTAATAGAAACTAAATTACCATTCATAATTCAAATAGATATTCTAAAGGATAATAACTGACATTTATTTAAGTCATAAATAATCCTTTGAAAAGGAAGAGTAATCATTTTTATTTTCTAGATAAACCACTCATTAAGGATTTAAACTCATAAATATATTTAATGCGTGTCATTTCTATTAAAATGGTTTCTCAGATACATTTTCCCAAATATTTCAAGCACATTCTGTTAAGATAAGTAGATAATTATGAATTATGATAAATAAATTATATATTCGGTAAACCTTTAATGATATTATAAGTCTATATTTTAATATACCATACTGATAACACGCAAGAAAAAAACAAAAATTGAATTTCAACGTAATATATTCCCCTTAATTTAATTAATTTCATTTTTAAGTTAGCTTAAAATGAATGCTTAAAAAGAACTTCCAATCAAATTTCATCTCAAATAATATTTTACAGTATACTGACAACCGTTTTATGGTATGTCAACTATTCAGTTTCATGTTTGAATTTGTAGATGATTAAAAAAGTTAAAGTAAACCAGATTTGGAGAAACATAAACGGTACAAATTATATAGTCCTTAAATAATTTATAGCTTAATTCAAATAATTTCTAACAAAGAGTTATTAATTATTAATTTGTTAACATGTCATTGAAAGTCTGGGCTTTGGACAGCCTGCATGTACTCTCGATTGCCTGCATTCTTCAAAATTGAGACATTTCATGAAGAATATTCTTGAGTAAAGGAAAAATATCAAGATTTTTCTCTTTTGAACATTGCATATTAAAAATTCATCCGGAGTTAACCATAAGCAGTATATTATATAAATGTCGTTTAATAAAAATCATGTTAAATGTTCATTCAAAAATGCTACGGGCGACAGAATCTCTGAGGAAATTATCCTCTGCTTTTAGGAAACAAATATTGAAGCGTATATGGTACTGCTTTAATTTTTCCCCTGACACTTTCACCACAGTATTACTCGTACTTTCTCTTACCCATATATATGGTGGAAAAAGTATTGTGTTTGGGTCAAATTATCGAAATTGAGTTTTTATTATATTTACAAGTTTTGAGGTTCCCTGAAACCGAAAATTATGTTTTTAGCGGATGGTCTGTGTCTGTGTTTCTGTATGTGTGTCTGTCTGTTCTAAGCATATCACAAGAACAAATAATATCATAATTTTCAAACTTGGTATTCTAAGTGGTATTCTATTCATATAGAAGTGTAACACTAAACTTTTGATTGAGATCAAGCAAATGGTTCGTGTACAGGGGCATCCAAGAGTATTCAAATACATTATTATGTCTGTGGGAAAATTTACAGTACAGTGCTATAGGCCGACTTAAAAAAACGGAATGAACCAAATGTGTTATATGCATAAGAGCATGGTTTGTGTAGATCATTGTTATGAAATCATTCATCATTCATTTACAGGGCTACCTAAAGTATCTGAATATATTGCTGCTGTACTTCGAAAATATTGGTATTTTAATTCCTTTTGTGTTAGATGTTATTCTGGTAAGGCTAAATATAAGTACACAATATTATTTATAGTGAATATTGATTATAGGCAATTTACAGGGCTATCCAAAATTAAGCTAAACGTTCTTTTCTACTGAATATAATCGATGGGAATATTTTGCTATATTAGTTCCCCATCATACTATAGGTATGGGGAACTTAGGTAATCGTGAAAAATTTCGACCTCGGTTTTTTCACTTTTTTACGCGTTTTCTGGTGTGAGGAATCCGAAAATGACAAAATTTGTATGGCGTCTGTCTGTAGGGTGTTTGTTAGTGTGTTAGTCCGTTAGTCCGTTAGTTTGTCTGTCTGTGTACACGATATCTCAAGAACAAATTATCGCAGAGAGGTCATATCAGTTTTAAAATATTACTTTCGACACTGTCAAGAACCCTATTCATTTGCAACATCGAATTTAAAAACTTCGTAAGTTATTAGAAATTTACGATTTTCTTAACATGGGAGAATAGGACAAAAATTCACTTAAACGTGCATTAAATGGAAACTTTTTACTGTAAAAATGTCAGACCAGTTTTAAAATATCAATTTTGATGCCCGAATGAACATCAGTAACTATAAATATGCTACTTTGAAAATTTCGCAAGTTATTGGAAATTAACGAATTTCTTAACATGGCAGTATAGGACAAAATTTAACATAAACGTCAATTTTTAGAGATATTTTCATCGTAAAGATGTCAGACTACTTTTGAAATATTATTTCGGACACTGGCATGAATATTAATGGCTATAAGTTTTCCAATATAAAAATTTCGTAAGTTATTGGAAATTTACGAATTTCTTAACATGGCAGAATAGAGCAAAATTTCACATAAACGTCAATCTTGAGGGATATTATTTTCGTAAAGATGTCAAACCACTTTCGAAATATTATTTAGGATACTGGCATGAATATCATAGATTATAATTTTTCCAAGTTAAAAAATTCGTAAGTTATTTGGAATTTACGATTTACTTAAAATGTCAGAATAAGGCAAAATTGAGCATAAACTTCCAGTTTTAGGATCCTAAATAGATTAGACAACTTCAAAATTACATTTATGATATTTTTTTGAACATGATTGAATACAAATATTCTAATAGGAAAATTTCGTAAATTATGCGTAATTTACGATTTTATCAACATAGCGAAATTGTAAAATTTTCATATAAATATGAATTTTGAGGATTATTGGATTGGAAATAGTGGCATGAAAACTAAACAACGGAATTGACCCTGATAAAATAAATTAATAGATTAGAATAAGATAAATATATCGAAGCGAATGGTGGATAGCCTATTAGGCGGGGATTTCATTCTGTCACTGTATCAAGCTTTGGTCAAATTCATTTCTTTTAACATGATTATAATATGTCTCGCACTAGAAATTTATGAGAACATAAATATGATGGGGAACTGAGCAGAGTCCACTTATGCCAACTAGTTTTATTATGTCAACGAACACTGCTCAGGAAGCAAAATTAATTTTTCATACGCATACTTTAAACAAAATATCTTTTTAAATTTTCAACTCTGTTTTTTTTTTTTTTTTTTTGTACAATATCACGTTTTGAGGTTCCCTGCTAACGCCAGTTAAGTGTTTAGCGGTCGATCTGTATGTGCATGTGTTATCAAAATAACTTGACACCAAAAAGTAGTAGAAAAGTCAAATTTGGTATTTTGAAGTCCGTATTAGGTTATCACTAAAATTTTGCTCAAGACGGGCAATTTTGATGGCAAATTAATAACAGCTTTGATTTTTTTTTTTTTAAATAAAATTAAAAAATAAAATAAAATTTTAAATAATAAAATAAAATTTTAAATTGACTAACTTCCCGACTAGCTAGACATTTGAAACTTTCAGAATAGTTCAGAACACGGTAAAAATGCATTTTTAAATACTTTTAGCCAACTGTTTCGTGTCCCTGCTGCATTCGGCAGCGTTACCAGTACAAATCTTGCAATCTCTCTTTAACCGACTTCTCGACTAGCTAAACATTTGAAACTTTCAGAAAAGCTCAGAACACGTTGACAATGCATTTTTTTTAAATATTTTTAGCCAACCGTTTCGGATACCTTCTGACTTCAGCAAAGTTTATATGATTCAACATAAAATTTATTTAACTAAATTTCCGACCAGCTATACATTTGAAACTTTCAGAATAGTTCAGAACACGGTGGAAATGCATTTTTTGAATATTTCTAGAGAACTATTTCGGGCCCCTGGTGCCTTCGGCAGCATTACCAGTACAAATTTTGCAATCGATTTTTAACTGACTTCCCGACTAGCTAGATATTTGAAACTTTCAGAAAAGCTGAGAACACGATGCCAATGCATTCTTTATTATTTATAGCCAACTGTTTCGGATACCTGTTGCCTTCAGCAGCGTTCAAATGATACTACAGAAAAATTATTTAACTAACTTCCCGACTAGCTAGACTTTTGAAACCTTCAGAATAGTTCAGAACACGATGAAAATGCATTTTTTTAATACTTTTAGCCAACTGCTTCGGGTCCCTGCATGTAGCTTTCGGGAGCGTTATCAGTACAAAGCTTGCAATCGATTTTTAACTAACTTCCCGACTATCTAGAGATTTGAAATTTTTAGAAAAGCTCAGAACACGGTGATAATGCATTTTTTAAATATTTTTAGCCAACTGTCTCGGGTCCAAGGACAATGCTTTTTAACATTATGTATATATTTCTAAACGTGTATAAGGATTCATGTGGTGCCCACATCAGATTTTTTGCTTGTAGTAATTCCACTAAAATACTCTACATGCCCCTGAATTTAAAGTATCGGAACATTTCTCAGGATTTTTCCGAACTAAACATTTACCAAGGTTCAAAAAAAAAAAAAAAAATAGTCGTCTTTTATAATTATATTTTTTATCATAATTAAAATTCAAATATAATCAAATAACTAAACTATTTAAGCATGCAGTATATTATTAAAGGTATTTATTGGAAATCTCGATATTCTTTAATATATATGCATTATTTTGTGCATTATGTTGACACTTATCCCGCGCTCTCGTAATATTTTATCCATGACTGGTAATGATATTTCAGCGACTTCATTAAAAGACCTAGTAAAAGGCATGGAACTTAATATCACAATTTTTCCTTTATTTTTGAAATAATATAAAATTGTTGTTGATTTTGGGAATCTAATTAATGATAACTATTCTTTCTTTCCCCTACTAGCAGTAAAAATTTAGTATAATTCTAAAGGAATTAAAATTCCCCAAATTATCAGTTTTTTTCTTCTATTTCTTTGTAAAAAAGTTGTAAAAATTGTAAAAGTTGTAAATTTATAAAAAAGTTATCTGCACTAATATTTTTTCCAATCGTTTTCATTTCTTTTCACGATATCTAAATTTACTCTTTTACTTTTTTTTTTTTTTTTGCTTAGGTACATTGTTTGTTTTCCTGTATACACTTGCACATCAGAAATTATAAAACAATGATATTAGAAGCAGTCCAGATCTTTGAACAGCACTTTCCTTGTTTAGAGGGAATATATTGACAAAATGAACGTTTCTGTCTAAAAGAAACTACCTGTTCATCAACTGTAAGATTTTGTTAAGAAACATATGAATCTTGTAAATTTTCAGTCTGAGACAAAAAATTGATTTTCTGATGTTGAAATTTTATCATGAAATATGTTTTGACAGCTGAAAACAGCCTCATCAAATCATATGCAATGCAATATTTATAAGCATCTTCTTCTATATATATATATGTTTAAAGTTAGATGACCATTATTTTCATTCCATAACTACACATTTATTCATACTATTTATAGTTTTCAGCAACTATAAAACGCCTGAAAAAAAAAATTATCTTTCAATGTTTTTTCTGAAATTTCTCCATATACCTTTTTTATTTATTTATTTATTAGGTTTTATAAAATGTATAGTATCCTCATTTCTCATACTGTAACTTTTAGGGCCAGTTGCTAACAGCAACAAATTTTGGCATAAATTTTTCATGAGTACCTCTTAGTGGAGTGTTATGGCACGATTGCTATTTATCTTCCGACCTACAAACACAAAATTTGCTCTTATGTATTTGTAAGTTTTACTCAAATTATATATATATATATATATAAATATATAGAAGAAGAAATCGTGGAACGTTGTATTTTAATATTTTTTTAATACTTTATAAGTTAAATCACGAAGATTTTACATCTTTGTTAAAAAGAGATAATAGTGTAAAAATGAAACATTTTATAATATTTTAATATTAGTTTACAAATAGTAAAGTTTAATTGGGGTAAATAATTATTTAATTTTAATGTATTCAAAAATATATAGATATTTTCCTATGAATTTCTGCTTTCTTCTACGAGATCTCAGTGGGGTCATTTTTGATCCAATCGGTATTCTGTGGGATAAATGAGAAAAACACAAAAAATTCTTATATATTTGTGTTACTTTCAATTATCGTAAAAATCATGTCTAAATAAACACAGTCAATTTTTTTTCAAAATTTTAGGTTAAGTTATTTTAAGTATAGTGAAACGCTGGGGTCATATTTGAATCCATGGTTGTAGGAGGGTTAAAATATAACAGAGGTCGCAGTAAACCTCTTTTTTATTATATTGTCACCAGTGTTTAAAAACAATATTTTTTTTAAATAGCATTATAGCTTTAAAATATTCACGAAATAATAAAAATTATAATTCATCAAAAATTGTGTTGAAAATAGAATAAAACACTCGTATAAATACAAAAACGCTGCAACCCATACATATAATATGTACCATCATGCTTGAAAGAGTTAAATTATTATTATCATATGAATGCAAATAGAACAATTTCTTAAAGACATTCAAAAACATCATATGTATCACAACATTGCATTTATTACTGCATTTGTTTACAATTGTCATTCGTCATACATTTATTGATAAATGTTTTCTTTTACCTTCATTTTACCTGACACCAAGGTCTCATTTGTAAAAACACACTGTGCATCATTTAAATAGAAAAATCGTTAAACTTATCCAGATATTAAGAGAATAGGAAAAAGTAATCGTTTATATAAAAAAAATATTTGAATACGCAATGCTTCGATTAAAAATAATAATAAAAAAAATAATGATGTGCAAAATATAAGTTAGAACAATTAAAAAAAAAAAAAAATTATCTGCCTTTTTTTTCATTTTTTATAAAATAATATTACGAAGCACACGAGAGAAATCAAACACATTTTTTTGACATATTTTAGATCTATGTATTTCTGTTATTTGTCATTTCGTGCAGTATAATAACAATAATCGACAGCATAAAAGTTATTTAAAATGAATTTGGCATCTTTAATTTCCATTATATCAATATATACTTTGTATTATTGCATTATTATAATGCATTTCAGATTTAGGAAGCATATTTATTTTGGGTATTTTAAGTGGATGGAATTACTTATATATACTTATATTTTTTTAATTAAAATACTTAGATTTACGTCATTTAAATACTTACTTTACTTTATATGCTTATACTTATTTTTATATACTTAAATTCGCGTAATACATATAATTAGATTACTTTTAGATTTAGTTTATATAATTAAGATTAATTATCTGTCTTTATCCCCCTGTTCTTCTTATATTTTTTTAACGAGATTTATTCATAAAATTTTTAAGATGCAAAATTTGTTAAAAATGATTTTTTTTTTTCTTTTTCAAATTTTTCTTTTATTTTCTTTTATTTATTTATTTATTTATTTTTTAACATGTATAAAAATTTTAAATTCTAAGAAAATAATAACATAAATGATGAAAGTGGAAGACTTTTTTGTACACGCCCGTTTCTCCCCAACACTTTTTTTTTTTTTTAATCCATGTAATTATCTCCAAATGTAGTTACGATTAAATAAATATAAAATTATTCTAAAAAATGACTGGTGGGAAAAGAAATGCAAGTGCTAAAATTCTTCCGCTTATTAATGAGATGATTGGCAAGTATGTTTTTAATTAGTTCCAAAGTCCCCACCAGAGGGCGCCGTTTCTAGAAAAACATTAAATTTAACACAATAAACGACCAAAACGGAATACAGAAACAATATTAACAGTACAGAACACGAATTGTGAGTAATAAAATGTAAAACCACGAAAAGCTGTCAGGTCTAGGGAAAAAGAGCGACGTTGAATGACTTAAAGAAAGAACTCCATAACGTCTCATGTGTGAATTATAACAACTGATCAGTTACGATCTGCTTTTGAACACACTCGGGAGTCGCAGGGTTCCTATATTTTTACAATCTTTCTATTATACAGTCACCACAATTTTCAAACAGTAAATTTTCTTAAATGTTTTCTTGCTAAAATAACCTAAAAATATTCAACAAAATTTTCTCTTTGAAACTTCTGGTGCTAGTATAATAAAACGATAGCAAAATTATAGGAACGCTGTGAACCCCGCACACTATCCATCGACTTGAAATTTTGCAGGGGAATGAGGGAGCACCTTCCACTTCGTCCTAGACACGATTAACTTGTACAATTAACAACTTGTACTCCTCTCGTACAATTTTCTCCTAATCTGTTCTTGTTTCTGCAAACTGAACTGTTTGTTTTTCTCAAACAACATACTGTTATTTTTTCCTTACCTTTACTTAATGTGGTTTGATGACAAGGTGATCAGCAACTAGTCAATAAATGTTAATATTTTTTATGTACTCCTTTTTGGTCGTTTATCGTGTTAAATTTAATGTTTTTCCGGAAAAGGCGCCCTCTGGTGGACAAATTGAAACTATTTTTATTTTTTCAAAATTCCGTGAGCGCATCTCGTGTATAGTCTATATAACAAATTTCGTTACATTCCGTTCAGCTGTTTGCGCTGTAGGATATTGTTTATAGGGGAAGTTTAATTATAACCACCCTGTATATTGTTCATGAAAAAACGTTTATTTTAATTTCAATAAAAGAAAAAAAAATATTTTTATTACTGTTATTATTATTATTATTATTATTAAGTAACATCTGTTTCATTGAAAATGTGTTTTACATTATTATTATCATTATTTTTTATATATAAATGTTAAAAAATAAATAAATAATAAATAAATAAATAAACATCAATGTATTTTAAATTTTTCAATATAAAGAAAAAGAAAAAAGAAAGAAACTTGCACTATTATGAAGATGATTAAATTTTTATTTAAATTCCTTTTGAAAGAATCTCATTTTTATGACGAGTTCTTTCATAAGTGAAAGACAATTATTATTTATTTCTATTTTTAATGAAAAAAAATAACTGAATATTTGTTTTAAAACGTATTAGTGAGTCACCATTTCGAATTATTTCAATAATAAATTTTGTTGTTGAAATATAAATAATAACGATTGCAGATACAACAATATGCTTTTTTTTTTTTTTTTTTTTTTTTTTTACACAAGCTTCATTATTTTCAAAAACGTTCAAAATGTAATTATTTCTCTTTTTTTTTTATCGCTTTGAGAGTTCATTTTTATTCTCATGAAATTTCATTTAAATAACAAAAAATAATAATAAAAGCTATATTTTGGTTTAAAAAAGAAGTTTGTATTTCTTTTGAAGCATTTTATTCTTTGTAAGATGAAAAATTTAAATAATTAAAAATTCACATAAACAATTGCTGTCATAAATTAAAAAAAATATATATTTTTTTTTACACAATGGGCACATTTTTTAATAAAAAGGTATTTTTTTTCACTTGGTTCTAAATCTGACTTATTTTCCTTATTATTATTTTTAAAAATGTTATTACGCTTTTCAAAAATTAATAAAACACTTTTTGCAAAAACACCGTAAGTGAGTTCATTTAGAACATAATAGCTACTACGTAAACACTTACGAATTTAAAAATAAAGTATATTTCAAATTAATGTAAATACGAAAGGAATGTTTGAGTTTTATTTCTCTTAAAATTTTAAAACACAATTTAAATTACTAATATTTATCACGACTATTAAATTAACCAAGGGGAAAGATCCGTAGCATATTAAAAAGATACCCGAATAACTCAATTTTCTTTTACTTTTCTGCGACTGATTGAATTTAAATAGGACAAGAACGAAATTAATTTTCTATCTTCGGAAATTTTAAGATTCCTTTAAGTGGTTTAGAAAATAAAAATTTTTTTACTACACTTTTATTTTATTTATTTATTTTTTACTGAAATTATTTAATAAAAATGTATAAGTCGGCTGACTTATGAAAAGTGCGAAGTAAATTAAATTGTTAAAAATTAAAGAGAGGGCATAATACTTGAAATAAAATGGTATTTTTCCTTCGCCTTCTATATTACACTATAAAGAGAAATTATGAAAATAATATCATCGGCTTGAAGAGCATCTCTAAAAACTATTTAAATTTCTGTTCTGATTATATATATATATATATATATACCCCGTTTATTAAAATTAAAACTCGTAATATTAATAATACGATTATTTTATTCAATTTTGTATAGTATGTTTTTTATATGATATCTAATATTTGATAAATTTAAACAAAATTTTTAAAGTTAATATTTACAGTGTAATTATAAATTTAAAGTTAATATTTACAGTGAACTTCGTACACAAAGTTTAGTTTTCAAAACTGTTTTAAATATGAAATAATTAAACTTGTAGCTTTTTGTAAGAGGTGTCAGCTCAGTTTGTATGCGCTAAATTCCACTAACCGAACATAGATGCTATGTTTGGGTGGAAAGCATATCTGCAAGTATCCTAATTAACCCTTATCGCTCGTATGTCCCTTCTGAGGGAATCGAGCCATGCCTTAAGGTGTTCCTCTGCAACTGAAATGTTATTTTTCTAAAATGTGTAACTATAGGCTACCTTTCGGCTACCGGAAAATTTTAACAGAAAGATTTATTTTATTTAATGATGACATAAAATAAAACAAATTATTACAATTTTTTGGTAGCCAAAAGGTAGTAAGTTGGAAGCTATACGTGTAAGGTTTAAAGGAACGCTAATGGAAAATATGACGAGCGCAAAAGGTTAATATTCCTAATTAATATCCTATATTGCTTACCCCGCCCCTTTTTTTCACACCAGTATATTTTTTGAGGCTTTTTCTTCTTATTTAATCGTAACTAGCTGGAACCCGTCGAATTCGACGATCATTTCATTGACCGTAATGTCTCAAAAAACATCGCATCATTATTTAAATGTATTTCAAGTTAAAACATCTAATATAATTTACGACATTTCACTTAAAAAAAAAAAAAAAGAAAAAGAAAGTCAGAAAAATGCTTATAAATAGAAATACTATATATGACATCACTTTCAACAAAGTACAGTCAATGTGACGTCAAACTGACTCCAAATAAACAGTTCCTATCTTTCATTTTCTATTTCATTTAATACTAAGACTACATGTTAGCTGACCCGTCCGGCGTTTCCCGGGCCCATGGTAATAACCTTAAATGAACCTTAAATTTGTATGGTTTTACATTTTAACTCAATTTTGTTTGAATTTCTATTTTTAAATAAAAGCATCGTGAAAAAATAATCAGCTGTAACCAAAAAAATTACCTCGAACCGAATGAAACTCTGCCTTGTGACCTTGGTGCCTTCGGTAGTGCATTCGCCAGCCGCTAATAACATAAAAATATTCCCAAAAATTAACATGGAACCCAACGAACCTGCTCGGTGTTGCCCGGACCCATGATACCTTAAATGGACCTTAAATTTGTATGATTTTATACCTTTAATTCGATTTAGTTTGAATTTCTGTTTTTAAATGAAAGCATCACGAAAAAAATAATCAGCTGTAACAAAAAAAAAAAAAAAATTACCTCGAACCAAACGAAACTCTGCCTTGTGACCCCGGTGCCTGCGGCAGCGCATACGCCGGCCGCTAATAACATAAAAATATTCCCAAAAATTAACCTGGAACCGAATGAACCCGCCAGGTGTTGCCCGGGCCCATGATACCTTAAATGAACCTTAAATTTGTATGATTTAGTTAGAATTTCTATTTTTAACTGAAAGCATCACGAAAAAAATAATCAGCTGTAACAAAAAAATATTACCTCGAACCGAACGAAACTCTGCCTTGTGACCCCGGTGCCTGCGGCAGCACATACGCGGGCCGCTAATAACATAAAAAAATTCCAAAAAATTAACCTGGAACCAAACGAACCCGCCAGGCAATGACCGGGCCCATGATAATAACCTTAAATGAACCTTAAATTTGCATGGTTTTACATCTTTAACTCGATTTAGTTTGAATTTCTATTTTTAAATGAAAGCATCACAAAAAAAAAAAAAAAAAAAAAAAAAAAAATATCATCTGTAACAAAAAAAAAAAAAAAAAAAAAACCTCAAACAGAACGGAACTCGGGCTCGTGATCCGGTGCCTGCGGCAGCGTATATACAGGCCGCTAATAACATGAAAAATTTCTCAAAAATTAACCTTGAACCGAGCGAACCTCTGACTCGTGTTACCTCTGCCTGTGACTGCTGCACTATATAGCAGGCATGCATGCTACACACGCGTTGCAAATTCCTTTTTCCTCCACCAAGGGGTGCAGTATGTTGTATACGAACATCACCAATCGCCTTGAATTTCCAAGACTTTTCAAATAAGGTGCCACTGGTAGTGTCAACTGCAAAATCCTTTAGTTGCCCTTTCCACCGCCATGGGGCACAGCGTGTTCTATACGAACAACACAAACGGTAAGGAAATACCAAGACCTTTAAAATAAGGTGTAACATGATAAGGTCGACTGCAAAATCACCTAGTTCCATTTTTAACCACCAGGGGGTGCAGTATATTGTGTACGAACATCCCCAATCAACATGAAATTTCAAGACCTCTATCACCAATCGCCTTGGATTTCCAAGACCTTTCAAATAAGGTGTCACATGGTGGTGTCAACTGCAAAATCCTTTAGTTGCACTTTTCACCGTCAGGGGGCGCAGTGTTTTTTGTACGAACATCACTAACGGTCAGGAAATACCAAGACCTTTAAAATAAGATGTAACATGATAGGGTATGCAGCAAAATCAACTAGTTCCATTTTTCACCACCAGGGGTCGCACTATATTGTATGCAAACATCCCCAGTCGACATGAAATTTCAAGACCTTTAAAATGAGATGCTACATGCGTGGGTCTAGAACGGATTTCCCTCTCAAACTAATTTCCCCCCTCCCGCCCCCTCCAAATCTACTTTCCCCCTTTTCCCTTCTTTAAAATCGAAAATTCCAAATTCGCTGTAAGTGATTTTTTAGTATTCGACTCTAGTCCCCATATGTACAATTTCTTCACCGTGAAGTAATTTGAAGCTTAGTTAAGCTCGTAAACGTGTTTTTAACCCGGGGGGAAACCGTTCGGCTTTTTTTTATTTTTCTCTTCTCATAGCACATCTACAGACCAAGACCTTTTTTTAGACACCTCAACCAAATTTTTACACCAAGTAGTTCTCTCAATATAGTGGAGACAGACAAAAACATGTTTCAAATTAATATATAGATTGCATCTGAAGAGTATTACTTTCTAAATTTACTGGTGGAGAAATAAAAAATCTGGAGTGACTCCACTCGACTTTCCGAACATTGAGTAACTAACAGTTTTGTAGATAAAATAAAGAAAGAGGAATTGCTAAACAAACAAAAGAGAGAAAACCATAATAGAGTGTTTTTTTCTCCATATATCACACGAGGTTTTATTTAACGCTACTGAACTTTGAGCCCTTAGATCATAATGATAAAGAATTTTTCGTTTTGTCCCTGTAAAAATCTATAGATGCTAGATTCACCAAAATGCTTATAGTTAGTGCAACAGTGATTTATAATATTCATACAAATTTTCAGCTCAATTGAATAAGGCGTTTAGATGCTATCGCACTTTTAAAAATTTGGTCTCATAGGCCATAATGATAAAGAATTTTTCTTTGTGTCCCTGTAAAAAAACTGTAGTGCTAGATTCACCAAAATCTATACAGTTGGTGCAAATGCGACCTATAACATGTGTACAATTTTTTTGCTCAGATTAATAAGGCGTTTAGACGCTATCACACTTTTAAACATTTGGCCCCATTGGCCTTAATGATAAAGAATTTTTCTTTGTGTCCCTGTAAAAAAACTATAAGTGCTAGATTCTCCAAAATCTATACAGATTGAGTATCTGTGACCTATAATATGGGTATAAAATTTTTGCTCAATTGAATAAGGCGTTTAGATGCTATCGCACTTTTAAGATTTTGGTCCCATAGGCCATAATGATAAAGAATTTTTCTTTGTGTCCCTGTAAAAAAACTATAAGTGCTAGATTCACCAAAATCTATAGGGTTCGTACTATGGTGACTTACAATATACGTACCAACTTTCAGGTTAATCGAACAAAGCCTTTAGACGCTAGCGTGTTCACAGACATACACACATACACACATACACACATACACACACACATACATACATCATCGTAAAAATAGTGAAAACGGACTCAGGGGACCTCAAAACGTATAGAAACATCAAAATCTCGAATTCGGATTTTTGACATGATTACAATACTTTCCTCACTATAGTGTTCGGAAAGTAAAAAGACGGGGCAAGCAGTACTATAGAATATTAATTAGGCTGTTAGCAGCTTTGGAAGAAAGTCTTCCGTGAAGGTCTTTTGTAATAGAGTTTTTGAGAATGCTTATTAAAATTAAAACTCTTTTTATTATTAATACAATTATTTTATTCAATTTTGTATAATCGGTTTTTTTTTATGGCAGCTAATATTTGATAAATTTAACGAAAAAAAATTAAGTTAATATGATTGTTCAACCATTCGTTTTAAAGGTATTGGGGAGCTTTATTGAAAGGTACCCAACATGAAAATTTACTCCCCTCGAGGGAGGACTTTCCCCCAGGGGGGAGGCGAGGCTCCTACAGTCGGTAACAAAAGTGTCCGAACACTAGCAAAAATTCCTATGTAAAAAACGTACGCTTAATACAGTTTTCCTAAATAAATCCTTGTCGAATCCTGTTCTTAGACTGACTGAGAACATGATTCGACAAGGATTTATTTAACAAAACAGTATTAACTCTACTTTTTCTACATAGGAATTTTTATTAGTGTTCGGATACTTTTGTTACCGACTGTACATACACAATTTTTTTCCCCCAGTTGACTATCTCTATTACAAAAAATACATATTCGTTTCATTTTGTTTAGTGCAGTCTATAGATGTTAAACTCTACTTACCTGCAATTTCTCCCATATGCGTAATGTATTTGAATACTTTTGAGTGTCACTGTACACGAATCATTTGCTTCATTTTAACGAAAAGCTTAGTGTAGCATCCCTATATGATACACATTTAGCATACAGAGTTTGAAATTTCTGCTACTATTTGTTCTTGAGATATGCTGGTAACAGACACACAAACCATTCGCTAAAAACATGATTTTCGTATTCAGGGGACCTCAGAACATGTAAATATAACAAAAACTCACGTTCAAAAATTTGACCCTAAAACAATACTTTCACGACCCTATGGGTCAGAGAAAGTTTAAAAAAAATTAACAGTCGTTCTTATCTACAGAAAGAAGAAGAAAACAAAATAATAAAAACTTGCAAGTTAGCATTTACACAATTTTTCAAACGATAGCAAAATTCAAACTATAAAGGTTTGATATTAAAGTGAGTTCCTTCAATCAAAATAATAAATTATGCATATTATTTTTATAGTTGATTGATTTACGTATTTGTAAGTCTTAAGAGGGGGAAAGAAAATAAATATAGTGTAAATACTCAAATTTGAAAAAATCCAATTAAATTATTGTTAGAAAGAGAAAATCCCACTTTATTTATTTGTCAAGTGTTAACCCTGGTTTTATGTGTCACTCTTCAGCTATTTTTTGTTACATTAAGGCTCATTTGACACAGGCCTGTAGTTAAGAATAAATTCTGAACGGTATCAGGTCGATTTCCCGACACTCAGTTTCCCGACAAGTCAGTTTCCCGACGCCACTTTCCCGACAGGTACGGTTTCCCGACAGCTCACTTTCCCGACAGGTACGGTTTCCCGACAACTCACTTTCCCGACAGGTACAGTTTCCCGACAGCTCACTTTCCCGACAGGTACGGTTTCCCGACAACTCACTTTCCCGACAGGTACAGTTTCCCGACAACTCACTTTCCCGACAGGTACGTTTTCCCGACAGCTCACTTTCCCGACAGGTACGGTTTCCCGACAATTCACTTTCCCGACAGGTACAGTTTCCCGACAACTCACTTTCCCGACAGGTACGTTTTCCCGACAGCTCACTTTCCCGACACGTACGTTTTCCCGACAACTCACTTTCCCGACAGGTACAGTTTCCCGACAGGTACGTTTTCCCGACAGCTCACTTTCCCGACAACTCACTTTCCCGACAACTCACTTTCCCGACAGATTCGTTTTCCAGAGAGTTTTCTCTCCCGACTGCTTCTTTCTTGACAGCTTACTTCCCTGACAACTCATTTGCCGAAAACTCACTTTTTCATTATTTTATTTTTTATTTTATTTTTTACTCTTTTCAACTATGAATTCTACTACAATGTAATATATATTAGCATCTTAAGAAGCTTTAGTATGTAGTAGGTGTGTGTGTGAGTGTGTTTGTATCTCACATAACTCAAAAACGGTTGGACGTAGAACGCTGCAAATTGGAATATAGGTTTGTTATAGCATTTAGTTGTGCACCTGCCTTTTTGGTCTTTCTGTGATTATCCGTTTTGGAGATATTTACAAAAATTATATTTATAATGGCAAATATACAAAGGTTTTGGCCATTATATATGGCCTACCAACATAGAGATTTCAAAATAAGCTATTGATAGAGCCAGTAATGCCCGTAATGATATTATTATGAAAGTTGTCGACACGTATGCGTGTAGAAAGTAATTTGTAAAGAAATAAGCTGGTTCTAGTCGACGAATGCTTTTTATTTTTAATAGTTTTGTGACTCATTTATACAACTTTCGAAGAATTTAGTTCTGCGCAATAAACCAATTGATTTTTCCAGAATATTCCAGAACTTTGTTATTATTGCTGTTAGACCTTCCAAACTTTGGCAACCCTAAACTGCCAAGACCAAAAATCTACGCTGTATACTAATTTGCAGTATGGCGAGATTAGCCATAAAATTTTGCGTCAGATTTGTTTTAGGATAGCTAGAATTCCTTTCTCTATTTTAACTGAGTTTTTTTTTTTTTTTTTTTTTTTGGTAAAATTTATCTTTTCTTGATACTAATTTTTGCCAGAGAACAAAACTGGGCTGTCTATATTCGAACGATTTTCGTTGAACTCCAAGTTGTGCATTTTCCAATGAGAGATTCTGTAACAAGCCGTGGAGTACTGTTCCTGAAAAAACTACTATATTTGTCGCGGTGGTATATGTAATCGTATTATCGTGCCTTTTTTGATTGGAGTAGAAGTTTTTTTTTCTTGTTTTGTTCTTATTTTAAAGAATGTCCGTGGACTGGAACCTGCCACATGCCTGTTTATTTATGATTCAGTTACCTCACACAAAACTGGGAATGTTTTCATAAAAATATGTATATTCCTATGGTTTTACAAGGAAGTCATGTGGTGGCTACAACATTCTGCATTTTACTGCAGAATGCATTCTACTGCATTTACCGTTTTATTGTCATACTTTTCTACTGCATTACAGTTTTATTGTCAATAAATATAACAATAATAAATAAATAAATAAAAAGATTTCGCCTTCAAATGAATGTGTTAAATAAAAAAATAAATAGCATAACAGCCTTTGCTAAGATTCGCAGACGATTACAATGGAAAAATAAATTTATGAAAAATGAAACATAAAAACCAACATTTAAAATCGAAATAAATAAATAAATAAATTTAAAAAAATTCTTAATTGAAATTCGAAAAAATCTCGATAAGATGCACACCTGCGGGGTCCCAGGTACCCACATGCCAAGTTTTGTAGCTCTGTGATTGGTAGTGTGAGTACCAGAGCGCAACTTAATTTTAATATATATATTTTATAACTTGTTACCAAAAGCAAAACCGCCTTCTAGTAATCTATTTTTTCTTAAAGCAATAATCTCACCGTCCTTAAAATAAATAAATAAATTGTATCTGGAAAAGATATCAATATTGTCTAAGTGAGAAATATACAGAAATTGCATAACAATTTGTAACATCTTCAGATAAATGTAAGTAATATTCTACACTACTGGCCATTAAAATTGCTACACCAAGAAGGAATAATAATAACGGAATGAAATTTGCTGGAGACATACATTATAGTAGGAAGAACAATTGATTAAAAGTTCATGAAATCTGGAGTAACATGTACTGAGAAAACAGTACAGAAAGCAGTGACCTCTGTGAGCAATAACAGCACTTATCTGCCTAGGCATAGAATCGAACAGCGATTGGATGACATGTACGGGTAGAACACTTCATGAAGTGGTTCATCGATGAACTGTGGCATCGTGTTAAAACTTCATGAAGTGCTCTACCCGGACATCTCATCCAATCGCTGTTCGATTCAATGCCTAGGCAGATATGTGCTGTTATTGCTCACAGAGGTCGCTGCTTTATGTACTGTTTTATCAGTTTATATTACTGCAAATTTTCTGAAATTTTAATCAATTGTTCTTCCTACTATAATGTATGTGTCCAACAAATTTCATTCCGTTATTATTATTCCTTCTTGGTGTAGCAATTTTAATGGCCAGTAGTATATATATATATATTTTTTTTTTTTTTTTTTTTTTTTTTTGCGTTTGGGGTGTTTGGGTAAAAATTACATATTGTATTATACCTATTATATGTTGTTTTTTTTTCGAGTTAATATGATCAAAAGACAATAAATTGGCTTAATGAAGTAGAAACTTTTTTTTTTTTTTTTCGGAATGTGAAACTTAATACACGTGTTAAGATTCGTAAAATATTCTACCAAACTACCTATAATCTACCTACCTATATTCTACCTGTATTCTACCATATTCTACCAACTTCTATTTTTTAAAACACTTTACAAGATATAAAATTAACCTAGCTAAGCTGGATGACAGTTAATTTTCTTCTAATAACCACGTACTACATGAGAAAAGATATCTAAAATTTATTTATGTAATAATCTTCAAAAAAATCATTAGAGCTGTTTTTGAGATACCGACATTTACCAAAACTTAGAATACTCAGTTATTGACTAGAAAACAATAATTACATGTAAAAGGATATTTAAGAGGGAGTTAAAATGACGAGTTTGAAAAAAATCCATACAACTGTTTTTAAAGGAACGCACTTGCGAGATCTGAAATTGAGCTATTTATAGAGAACGCCTATCAATTTTCCTGAATTAACAAATTATATCATCCGAAAGGACATTTAATAGAATGTTTACATAGCAACTTTGAAGAGGACCAATTGAGCCGTATTACTATAATTGAGCCGTTTTTGAAATACGGACTTTCAGTCTTATTTCCGGTTTCCAGTCACCCCTTTCCGGTCTTCTAATGTTCACCAAAACTTGGAAATTTCATTTGTGCACTAGACCTGTATCAATTTTGAAGTATTGTACTTCTATCTTTATTAGTTTCGGAGATATGATAGTTAGAAGATTCACACACACTGACCAATTGCTAAAAACTACTAATATAATTCTAATACTATGCAGAATAGTTCTACAGACTTAAATACTTTACTGGTGTGTCACTCACACGACTTTCTCTTACCCTGAAATTTAATACTATAAATACCGGTTGGAAATTAAGAGGTAACATAACGAGTACTGTTATGAAAACCTATGTTAAAACAATTCAAATTAGGCTTCGGAAGAGTTTTATATGATAATTAGTTCTGTGTGAGGGGAGTTACTGGCAATTCTCAAACCCCCATTTCATTACTACACTTACATTTATATAAAATTTAAATCTGTTACTAAAATTAACAGTTCATTTAAAATAATTCAGACAACTTTCACACGCAACATTCCTTGGTACTGAATCTTGATCAAACTTTTCCAGCAACAAACTTATATTAATTTGAAAATACAACTTTTGGACCTCCTGAAATTATTCATTTTTAATTTTCTCTAAAAGACACAGACAATGATCAAACTTGAAAAAACTTGGCTTTGGTAATCAGAAAACCTCAAAACGTGTAACTATACAAAAAAAAAAGATGAATATTTAGCTTAAGCAAGAAATTGGAAGAGTAATATTTTTATTTCTTCATTTTTATTTATTTTTTGCATTTTCAATAAAAAAGTAAAGCATTATTTAAAATTCATTTTAAATAATAATTAAATAGAATTACATATTCAGCATTATATTTATTATTTTTTAATCCGACTTATTTCTTATTAAGAAAAATCTGTAAACAAGCGAAATACCGAGAAATGTCATTGGATAAAGTCAGCTGTTGAGAAAGTGAGCTGTGTGGAAACCATACCTGTCGGGAAAATGAGCTGTCGCGAAAGTGAGTTGTCGGGAAAACGTACCTGTCGGGAAAGTGAGTTGTCGGGAAAGTGAGCTGTCGGGAAAACGTACCTGTCGGGAAAGTGAGTTGTCGGGAAAACGTACCTGGCGGGAAAGTGAGCTGTCGGGAAAGTGAGCTGTCGGGAAAGTGAGTTGTCGGGAAAGTGAGTTGTCGGGAAAGTGAGTTGTTGGGAAAACGTACCTGTCGGGAAAGTGAGTTGTCGGGAAAACGTACCTGTCGGAAAAGTGTGTTGTCGGGAAAGTGAGTTGTCGGGAAAACGTACCTGTCGGGAAAGTGAGTTGTCGGGAAAACGTACCTGTCGGGAAAGTGAGTTGTCGGGAAACCGTGCCTGTCGGGAAAGTGAGCTGTCGGGAAAACATACCTGTCGGGCAACTGAGTTGTCGGGAATGTGAGCTGTCGGGAAAGTGGCGTCGGGAAACTGAGCGTCGGGAAACTGAGCGTCGGGAAATCGTACCAGACTAGGCGCTAGGCGTAAAATAAGGATGCAATACATTGATAAATTGCATTACTTTTTCTCTCTGTTATTCAGAATGTTGTCACACAATCACTGTAATAGATAGGATAGAATTTTCTCAACTATGTTATAAGACAATTCTGTATTTACCGCATACTTTGGCCAGATATTTGAATACATAAATATAAATATATACGAAAATATTTCATAGGATAACTTATATAACATCCATACATATATATATAAATATAAGTAATTACATTTAGTATTAACTGCATGCCAGCAATTTATCGCTGGCATGCATTTAATGCGTGAGTACCAGAAATTTGATCTAATTTAAATTTAAACACCAGGTGAATTAGGACGGAAAATTTAGATGTTTGATTTTGATCATTTATTATGACTCTTACTTTTTCTTCTTAAATGTATGAATCCATTTTCAAAGTGTCAAAGGCATGATTGTCATTAAAAAAGTTCAAATTCATTAATTCTCTTTTAATAATGACGAAACTAATAACTTTCAAGAAAATATATTAAAAAATTCAATATAGTCTTTGATAAAGTTACGGAACCATTACATCATTCTTGCTTGCAACTAAAAATCGTCTTATCAGCTCTGATTTATAGGTAACTAATATTGAAAAAGTATCCGTTCTGAGGGTGCAGAGTTAAATGCAAAGCAATGTTTGGACAACTCTAAATAGTGTGCTTGGTAAGTGGTTTAATGAAAAGATTAATTAGCTTGTTACTTGTTACATTACAAAGCTATAGCATATATATATATATATATGTGTGTGTGTGTATGCTAATTTGTGCTACTTGGATAAAAAAAAAAAAAAAAAAAAAAAAAAAAAAAATCAGAATTATGTTTACTTTTTACTTTATTTATACATAATTGGAAAATTTTAAATTCTATTTTTTTTTTAATTTATTGTACTAAACATTTACTTTTATTATTTTTTTAATCTGTTTTTTGATATTAAATTGGTTGTAGTTTGTATTAAAACATTTAGTGTAATAAATACATCGCAACTTCCAAATGTTAGCTTACTTTAGAAAACTATTAAAATACATTAAAAAGAATCCTTTTGGTTTGTGCAAATATATTACGGCTGTCAGTTGCAACCCTCATCAGTGCACTTGTGATCTGTGCTTACCCTGGCTTCATCTCTCTCTCTCTCTCTCTCTCTCTCTCTCTCTCTTCTTTCTTCTTTTCTCTCCAGTTCTGTTAGGATGTGTTGAAGAAGAGAGAGAGCGTAAAATGAAGCCGGGGCAAACTTATACTCAGATCACAGTTGCACTGATGATGGCTGCGACTGACAGCCAAAATATATTTACACAAGCCAAAAGGATTTTGTGCAAGGAATTTTATAGTTTTCTAAAACGTTAATATATTATTTCTCTATTATGAAATTACTACTTCCTTATTCGTTAAAATAAATTTTATTATAAGTTGTAAGCAGCGGTATAAATTAAGAAAATTAAGTCACTGGTCTGCAGGACCAGTAATTTTAAGATTTCACTGTCTGTACGAACTTTGACTAGACCGTTCACCCATTCCATTTTATTTTTTTAAATATTTAAATATTTGTAAAAATCTCTTTTACTTAAACATTATTTGTATGTGTTTAAAATTTACATTTCAAATGCAGGGCTAGTACTTGTACTAATTTTTCTGAAATTCCTGAAAACTTAAAAACTATCCTGAAATGTTCTTAAATACTATAAGTTGTCCTAAAATTCCTGAATTTTTCAGCTATTATGCAATATATTAACATTTAATCCACCAAATAAAGCGATCAAAGCTGTAACTCACTCTGTACTCTCACTTCTTGCTGCGACCACAAGAAAAATAATAAATTAAAAACTTTTTAAACAGCTTTAAAGCTGCCACAACTGCACTGATGCTCATTTTCAAAAGAAAAATAATAATTAAGCTATTTGTAGACAGAGGGCGCTGTGAGTCGCGAGATCACACATTTTCATGAAAAACTGTACTAATTATCATGCAGATGTTTACAGGCATATAAATACTATTCCATGTGTCCGTCGTCACCGCAAATTTCAGTTTGCAAACGAGTTATGATGCTGATAACGACAGTTTTAGTCGGCAGTTCTTACCTGAGGGAAAACATCTTCACCAACAATGCTTTATCCACCAAGTCAGCATAGCAATTATAACCTCATGAATGCACAAGTAGGAAGCAAAATAAGAAATAGGCTGTTCTAATCGCAACATTGTGCAATTTATAGGACTTTCATTTGCAAATTTCTCTTTCACATCCGTGCGAAAAATTTAAATATTTGTCTAACTATAGTCGACAGAAAAATTAACTATATATTTTTACTTTCTCTTACCCATAAGGTCGAGAAAGTATTGTTTTTGGGTCAAATTTTCGAACGCGAGATTTTGTTATATTTACACGTTTTGAGGTCCCCTGAATACGAAACTCATGTTTTTAGCAAATGGTCTGTGTGTATGTCTGTGTGTCTGTACGTCTGTGTGTGTGTCTGTATGTCTGTGTGTGTATCTGTCTGTTATCAGCATATCTCAAGAACAAATTATGGCAGAAAGTTCAAACTTTGTATTCTAAATGTGTATCATATAGGGACGCTACAAAAAGCTTTTCGTTAAGATCAAGCAAATGGTTCGTGTACAGGGACAATCAAGAGACTTCTAGTACATTACGTCTATGGGGGAAATTGCAGGAAAGTAGAGTTTAACATCTATAGACTGCACTAAACCAAATGAAACGAATATATATTTTTTGTAATAGAGATAGTTAACTGGGAAAAAAAATTGTGTATGTATTAGCCTCGCCTCCCCCCCTGGGGGGATGTCCCCCCTGGAGGGAGGGGAGTAAATTTCCATGATGGGTATCTTTCAAAAGAGCTCGCCAATACCTTTAAAACGAATGGTTGAACCATCGATCTGCGATAATTTAAAGCAAAGTTATCGATTTTTTTTTTACTTTTAACGAAAAAAAAAAACTTAGAAAAAAAAATCGTACTTTTTTAATTTTTTTTTTAAATATTGAGAATAAAATGGGCTTTTTTTGGACATTTGGTGTTATACTACTTCTCTAATATGGAAATCGTCTGCCTTATCATAAAAGATAATTTTTTTAATAATAATTTTAATAAATTATTTTTTAAAAAGAGAATTATTTTTTAATAACCGAATTAAATTCTATATAAATGTAGGTGCATTAATGAAACGGGGGGTTCACAGAACTAATTATCATATAAAACTCTTCAGAAGCCTAATATGAATTGTTTAACATAGGTTTACATAACAGTACTCGTTATCTTACCTATTAATCTGCAAGCTGTATTTATAGTATTAAATTTCAGGGTAAGAGAAAGTCGTGTGAGTGACACACCAGATTATTTTTCTTTATCCCGCAAAAAAAGTCCCTTCACGAGAATGACTTTTTCACAACCTTCGCTCAATTCTATCAATTCCTTCAATAGTTATGCATTTTTAAAATGTCTACAGATTTATGGGACACCCGGTATATATATGTATATATATATCAGTTCAAAAAACCCTTAACGGCTTAAAAGTTTGTGACGCCGCTACTTTATGGCTATAAGAATTGGAAATATGAGTCTTAAAAATAATTATATCAAATTTTAAGTGACGCTTTGCAATTAGTTAAAGTATACATAGATTTTCATATTTGATCATTTACTTTTATCTTTTATTTATATTTATAATGCAAACGTAATATTTTTAACTTCAAGATCAGACAGATACATAAAATACACTCACTAGATGCTTTTTCATTCGTATTTAAAATTCAAAATAACAGTTTTAAAAGGAATTATATAAAAATTCCAGTGGCGCCTCGGTGTTATTTTAAAAGATATGTTTTTAGATTCCATTAAAATTACTTTTGTTTTGTCTAATAAAGTATATTTACACATTTAAACAGTGCTTTTAATTTTTAAATATACTGTCAAATAATTATGCTTTCACCGAGTTTGCATTATAAAGTAAAATTATTTATTTCAATAAATTGATTTATCTTTTGCATCACGCTATCCAAAACATAGTATCATAGTATCCAACTAAGTGAAAATTTGCTCAAAGAGGTAGTGTGACGTAAAGAAAACATTTACACAAATTTTACTTGCAGTTTTGGATAGCGTGACGCAAAAGATAAATCAATTTATTGAAATAAATAATATATATGTATATGTATATATATGTATATGTATAAATAATATATATGTATATGTATATGTACATATATATATATATATATATATATATATATATATATATATATAAAAAACTTGTTTAGAAACAGGTAGAAATAGTTATTTAAAATTAAAGGAGGATTTTTTTGTTTATTGTAATTGTAAATATATTTATGAAATAGAACTTTTCATGCAGAAATTAATTAATTAAAAAAATAAAAGAAAGAATAATATTTTTTAAATACATTAGGGTTTCAAAGTAAAGATGTTATTTATTTATTTTGACGTGCTTTTTAATAATTGCTATTTGACATATTTTTCATGAATTTTAATAAAATTCATGAAATAGTGTTATTTCTAATAAACACTGTTTCATCCCCTAGTCATTATTGCTTTAAATAATAATAATAAAAAAAAAATTGATTATGTTAATATTTAAAATATGTATCATTTTAAAGTCTGAAAAATAAATAAATGAATAAACTCTAACTGTATTTTCAAAAGAGATTTTTTATTTTTAAAAAGAAAATACATATATATATATGTATTTACGGAAGTGTATATTTTAAATAAAAAACGATAGATGTCGCCAAAACTCTATTTGCTGTTTTTTTCCATTCCCGACGCGGAATGATACATGAATATGAATCGCAAATCATTGAGCTATTATAAAATCGATGTTCATGAATGATTAAAAATTTTTTCGCTTTAAAAAATTGTAAATTCATCATTATTATGATAAAATGGAATATCTAAAATTACAAAATACTTCCTTATTTAAAATATTATCTAAATATTTTTTTTGACTAAATATGAAATATTGAAATCAAAAATATTTTTTTCATAACAGAAGAGAAAATATATTTAAGTGAATTTGACTTTGTATATTATACAATAAATATTTTAAACATGTAATAAAATACTTTTGCGTTAAAAAAAAATCTAAATAATTCATTGGCTGCATTGAAGTCGGACAATCAACCAGCCCACATACCTCACAAGAAAGAACCGCATAACAGCGTTTTCACCCGGAGAAACACATGTAATTGGCGGAGTAATATAGTTCCATATTTAAAGCGATTTATATAAAAAAACAAGAGTTTTCCTGAAAAAAACGAAAACGTTACTAGATTCAGAAAGATCCTATTAACAAAATATATTAATTATATGAAAATCCTTCGAGCCGTTTTAGAGATATTTTTTCAGAATTTGAGTCCATTACAACCTTACACCTTACATTTTTCCTTTTTGGCTTTAAATTGAGATTCAGATCTCAAAACATATTACATGTAGAAATGTAAAATTTTCAGGATAGATTAAGACCGAAGATAAAAGATTATTTTGGAAAGATCAGAACAAAATATGGCATATTTGCTGAGATATTAAGTGTCGGCTTTTACAAATCTCTTTGATGTCAAACTAGCCGTATATATGAGTTCGCAGCGTCCCGTTTGTCCCTCCGCTTGCGTTACTCAAAAAAATGTCGTTTTTCATTATATATATATATATATATATATATATATATATATATATATACTGAATGTGTAATATAACCTACTTAACAGATATATCCGGTCTCTGATCTTTTTTTTTTTTTTTCTCAACAATAAACTTATAATTCAAAATTATATATTTAAGGATTTATAGCTTGTTTTTCCCCCGAATTCTTATGTACTTACTGTCATTCACTACGGCATGTTTGTGAATCTGAAGCTAATAAAAAATGCGCCTCCATTTTAAGGTAAATATAAGCTTTTTCATTTGTCTCTCCGTTGCTCAGGTGGTTAGAGTAGAGCGCCATGTTAGTAACATGGCGGTCGAGCTTTCCATACCCCGTAGGTCCGGAGTGTTGATTTTTCCAGATAATTAGTAGAAAATATGTTAATTGATAAAAGAAAGTTTTTCGTTGACTATACAGTATCCTAAGAGTTTTTTTAAGAAGCTACTTTTTTTTTTTTTTTTTTTTAATGTTCGAATGCTGAAATTTATGGCAAAAATTTAGTATTTAAACATAAAAATGTTTTATAAAAATCAACTCATCGATAAATTCATAAAACATACTATAATATTTTTTTAAACTGAAAATTTAAAAATTGTTTGCAGGGAGCAACATTGTATGCATATTTTTATAATTCTAAAACAATCATGCAATTATTTACAAAATAAAAAAAAGTAAATAAATAAAAATAAAATAAATAAATAAAAGTTTCTATGTATATTTACGTTTGTAATGACCGATAGATGGCACAACCAGAGCAATAACTAATGGTCAATCATAGCAATGCATCGGTCAATAAATCAAATGCCTCAGAAATTTTTTTGGGGTGATTGGATTCACGACCGGTTCACCGGATACATTACGATGAAATTTATCATTTCACCTTAATACAAAAAAATTTGTTAAATCATAACTTCGAAAAGATTTATGCGTTATGATACATTACGAATTTGGATTTTTAAAAGTTTTTTTTAAATAGATTATTTAATTTTGAAGTCTTAAAAAATAGTCATAAGTATTAAAATCATGTATATAGTTAAATTTGAAATCTCAATTTGAAATAAGCATTACTTTAATGTAGTGAAAAAACAGTGCAGTAAAACAACATTACAATTTTGCCCTTTTCAAAAGCTGTCAAAGTGTTTTAAAAGAATTAGGGATGGATTTTGAAATTTATTAATTAGTTTTTGAAAAAAAAAAAAGTACATGAAAGTAAAAAGCGCATATCTAAGTAACAATCTGAAAAAAAAAAAAGTGCTTTTTGTTCTATTTTTTTTTAAATATTTTTTTCTTTTAAATATATTGCAAAATTCATCCCTAATTCCATTAAATAGGTTCTGTCAAAGTAGAATTTTAGCATTTCGAAAATCAGGTTGGTTGGTTGGTTGGAGGATTAAGGCCGATTGACTCCTTATGTGTCCTAGGCCTATAGGGGGAATGCCCTCCGTGGGGGTCTTTCTAAGGGGTCCTAGCCCGTATTTACGCGAGTTTCGGAGGAAACCACGGAAAACTCCGAACGGCTAGGTCGATGAGCGCGACCTGGGATCGAACCCGGCACCTCCCATCTACCAGCTTTGAGCGCAGAACCGCTCGGCCGCTTCGAAAATCAGGAATGCATGAAAAAATGCAGCATGCAATTTAAAGATTTCAAATCTGTAAGAAATATACCTATCAAAAACCATAAGAATTCTTGACTAAATATATATTTTATTGAAAAAAATCTAATATAGTTCAATTTATAAGTATTAAATGGAAATATAAGTTTTTCTTATGAAACGTACTTCAGTAATACTGCCGAAAGTGCTAAGACGCTTAAAGGCTCTATAGACTGATAACACTTTTGAATTTAGATGTTTTATCGAATATTTAAAAAATTGCTTGAAACTTAACGGGTGTAAAAGACGAATTATGCGTGTCACATATCAGCAAATATTTTGACCGGAAGTCACAAATGTAGTCAGTAATATGTTAAAGTAAAAGTAATGCAAGCAATTAACCTAAAAACACAAAGTTTTAAATGCGTTGTATGTGTAGCATATGCACAGTTTCTAAATTTCTTTTTTTTATTTATAACCAATAATATTTACTAATAATATTTTACAATACAATTAACAATATATTCTTATATATTCTTACTTTTAAAATAGTAACTAAAACATATTCTTTTGAAAATTCGTGGTAGTTAAGTTACGAAATATTCTGAAAAAGCCGGGAGTTTTAGTAACTCTGTATATGATTATGATGATTGTTTTAGTTACCTGTATTAATTTATATTAGGATAATCCGTATATACATAAAGATATATTGGTTTCTTCAACAACATAGAAAATCTATTGTACGCCTTTGTTTTAAACATACAATGTTTTCAGCCTATTTCAAAATCACATTTAGAAAACTTGAAAATATACAGTAAAGACAACACACTGCAATCAAAATAAAACCATTTTAAATATCTGAAAAAATAAGAGCAGTTTTACTATCTAATATTTAACAGCGCAATGTATATTAGACAAGTAAATAAAGTTACTCTAATAAAAAATTGAATGAAACTTAGTGAAATTTTACAAAAATATCGTCCATAGAATGAGTTCAATTTGCAATATTTTGAAAAAAAAAATCGAAAAGGTGCTTTATCCACAGGTTTATCTTGCATCAACATTCACTATTTTACCATTGATTCAAAAATAAATATGTGGAACTTTGATTTAATAAAGTAAAAACTATTTTTATTTTATGTATAGAGTAAGGTTATTTAATGAACGAAAGTTTATGTTAAACAGATAGTAAGGAATTAAAAAAATAAAAAAATAAAAGAGGTAAATTTCTTGACATTCAAATTTCTTTAACATATAAATTTAACTATATGGTTTAATTAAATTCCTTATATAAACAATATTCTGCAGCTACTAAAACAGGTGAGAGGGTTGCTACTAAATTTGTTAATATTTACTATACTGAATATATACTCACGTTACATCAAAATAATTGTTTAAAAGCAATCATTACATGACTTAAAAACACAAAATGCTTCCAAAACACAATTAAAATGTCAATAAAAATGTCTGGCATAAAGAGTTTAAACTTTTATGAATTAGCTATTGGTAAAGTGCGGGTAATAACCTTTAATAGATTTGCCCTCTTTCCGTACAAAGAGCTATTAAATAGATAATTTTAACTAATTTCTTTAAACATCTTGAGTGGGTATCCAACATATTCCATATACTAAATTTGTTTGAGAAACCGCTTGCCTGTTTTAATTACAGAATGTTGTTTACAATTATTACCATCTTGCACCTTGCGTGTATGTATCTCTATGGTACAGGGATGGTATCTATTATATAATATAAATATTCTGAAAACACAACTAAATATATTTTAACCGATATTTCAAATATCACCACAATTTCACAAACAATAATCTAGATTAACTTATTTCGTTTAAGTTTCTCAAACAATCGTTTACAAAATAAAGAAGGAAAAGGAAATGGATGAACTAACAAATAGTAGTTTATGAAATGTTTTCTTTCATGATTTTTATTTATTCCCATTTACTTATTATTTTATTTGTGTCCCAAATTACATGGTGAAAGTAATATATTAAGAATGCGGGAAACTGTTTTAATATTTTAAGAAAATTTCCTATCCGTTATTGTAATATTTAGTGAAGAAAGTGTACAATTTTAAAGTTCATATGTGGCTGTTACTTGAAAAGTTTGATCAAGATTGATAAGTTTCAGGGTGTGGAGCGGGTGAAAGTTGTGTGAATAATTTAGAATAAACTTTTAAATTTAATTACTGGTTTTATATACATGTAAGTTCTATATCTAAACGAGGGACAGAATTATATGCCAAACACATTCGTCTCACGTATAATTAATTATACGTCAAATAAAGGTAATAAAACCTAATTTAAAATGTTTGTAATGCAGGTTTATGTACAGGAATAGTTATCTTAGTTCTTTATGTGAAATCTCTTTTTTATAATATTGAAATTCAGGATAAGAGAATGTCGTGTAGTGCAACATCAGATTATTTTTCTCAAAAGGGTATATTTTTCCAAAATTAAATCTCACATATATATATATTTTTTTTCATTTGTGTGATAATGTATAATTTTATTGAAAATCTCTTTCTCTCTCTCTCTCTCTCTCTCTCTCTCTCTTTTTTTTTTTTTTTTTGTGTGTGTGTGTGTTTGTGTGGTTAAACGTCTTTTAATTATTAAGTGTTTAGCTAATAAAACATTCGTGTATCCTTTTCTTTTCTTTCTTTATATGTATATTCATATATACAAGGAAAATCATCACAATAATTTTTACATGCTTATTTATTAAAAATATAAAACTAAACTTATTCAAAAACACAAACAGATCAGACTTTTTGTATGATAAAATGTAAGAGTTTTTAAATAGCATGACATTTATGTTATAATTTTGCATGAATTTTTTAATAACAATCTAAATATGATTTTTTATTTTTTAAATATATATTAATTCAATTACATAAAATGTCTTTACACGTAAGAATCATTTATTGATTAAAATTAATTCAAAATCAATTAAATAATGTGAAACTAAATGCTTATATATATTTATTTTATACTTTTTTTTTCTTATTTTACCTGAATGAGTTTAGTTTACGCTGTATGATACAGTATTTTGACATTTTGAGCTGAACGTCTTTTACCATATTATATCTTTACATAAAAAATTAAAAAAAGAAGAAGAAGAAGAAGAAGAAATAGTGTCTGAAATAAAACCTGTTTTTGCGATTCATGACTTTTTTCATCATACTCTCACGCATTTTATGCAGAAACGTCGTGCATTTAAAGTTTTACTCAAAAATACTTAATCCCCCTGGGCCTTAAACTTTAGAATCTGATACTCTGAATGTTCTTGTACCATGGAGTTTACTGAGTAAGCATTTTCATGAATGTGCGAATATTTTGCATATATTTTTCGTTTGAATATGCGATTTTGTTATTCTTTTTAAAAGAATGTAAACAGTTTTTGTACATGGAAACAAACAAATATTTATAGGCAGTTTTAATGTAACTGTGAAGATGAGTTCTTGAAAAGCAATAAAAATACAATAAACTGGATAATGCAAGTTTCTTTATAAAAAAATTACATTTAAAATAACACTCTAACATATTTATTTATTTATATTTTATTTTATATTTATTATTATTACTATATTTTTTAAGGTACATATTATTAATATTTTACATAAAAATATAATTAAACTGAAAATGTTGCATTCAGTTTTTAATATCAATTAAAAATGGGTTTATAAATAAATAAATAAATAATGTAAGAATTAACGAAATTATAATAATAATAAATTACTGCAAAATATGAGTATTTTTTTTTTAATATGCCATTTAAAAAATTACTTTCATGTTTGTTCAGTCAAAAATAATACATCGCTGTGGCAGAATTATTTAGAATTATAAAGAAAAACTAATTACTCGTATTTTGTTCATAGCTCCCAACGTTTTAATTAAAGTTCCGTAGCATTGTTAACGCCGCCCCTTTTTCCACACTACTTTATTTTTTAGTGCAATTTTGTTCAAATGTAATTTCGATTAAATAAGCAGAAAAATACTCTCTAAAGAAAATGGTTAAAAAAAAAAGTATACTAACAATACTACGGAATTATACACTGGTGTGCAATAAATATTTAAACTTTAAAACTTATTCGCACAACTTAATATCAATACAAGCACTACCAATTTTAAAAGGATGTGGATTTTCTTCTTCAGGTGGGGAAAAAAAATATCACGAATCCACCACGCACTTTAGAATGTTGAAATCGAGAGAGGAAAAAAAGCTAAAACCCCATAGAAATAGCATGGAACAAACACCAAAAAAACTCACAATGTCAAGTGTGTTAAAAAAAAAAAAAATAATAATAATAATAAAGGCTCACACTGTAAGTAATAAAAGGACAAAATTGATTAGAAAAAGACATCGAGCAGCGGGAGGGTTGGGCTGGGGCATTAGACCTATCGATTGTCCGTGACTTTTTGCACCTGAAGTAGAAACGTTACTTCCTTTCGAAACCAGTAGTGTCCATATTTATTTTAATATGCATTAATTAGAATAAAAATTTAAATACCGTAGAATATTAATTTGTATGTTAACTGCTATCATTTTATTCAATAAACTTCCATATGAATTTATTTTACGTATTATAATATTAAAAAAGAATTATTTAATAAATATTCCCTCCTGTAATGAAACATATTGATCGAATTTTTGTAAAAACAAAAAACATAAGTTAAACCTAGAATTAGTTATATCTTATTGAGGAGGAATTAAATGCCGGCTTATATATTTATAACCCTAATTTCATTATCCTTTAATTTAGGCACTGGTATTTATAATACAGCAGTTGGAACAAACAGCGCCGGAAAAGTTTAATGAATGTTATTGTTACAGGTAACAGTTTCAGTATGTACCCTCCTAAGTGTTTTCTAAGTAGTAAATATGGTTCGGTTTATTACTGTTACTTGACACATAATTTTATCTGCAATGTTAAAACTTAAAGTAAAATTACGGACAAAGTCCGGCAGCAGAGGCACCAGACAAAGCATGTAAAAAACATTTGAACTACAAATGATGCATCCTTCGTAATTTTACATTATTACAAACACACAAACAACCTGTAAAAAAAGAGGTATTGCACGTAAAATTAGAAGGCAGCTAAGTATGTTAATATAGTAGTATTGTCAATAAAATTATAAGGAGCTTGGTATGTTAAAATAGTAATATTGCCCGTAAAATTAAAAGGCAACTCAGTGTGTTAAATAGTTGTATTGCCCGTAAAATCAGAAGGCAGCTCAGTATGTTTAAAAAAAGTACGATTGCCCGTCCAATTAAGGGAATCTGGCGCCTTTTGCAGCAGCACTAAAGTAGGTTTTATATAAAAATTTATATTTTCATCTAATATTTATAAATTGTACTATATTATGTTTGTTTGTTCAATGAAAATATATTCAGTCAACAATTCTTATGATTTTTGATATATTGTTTACCGATTCGAAATCTTTAAATTGCGTTTTCTCAGTTTTTCATTTTTCGATAAATTTATGATCTTCAAAATTCTAAAGCTGCTTTATGCATTTAAGAAGAGACTGATTATTATTATTTTGAATGTTTAATAGCAACTATTTAAAAAAGTTAAGGATAGGTTTTGAAATTTATTGATTAGTCTTTGAGAAAAAAATTAAATGGTGAATGTTTATCTAACACAATTTGGAAAAAAAAATCCCTGAATTTTGTTATGTTTTTAACTTTAATGTTTTTATTATTAAAGATATTGCAAAACCCCAGTCTCTAATTATTTTCAGTAGATTATATTAAACATCTAAAAAGAATTGAAGTCTTTATTTATTTATTTATTTATTTATTTTAAGTATCTGTAGAAATTTTAGAACAAAAGTAACAACAAAAGTAATTTTAGAATTTTGAAAATCATGAAAAAATGAAAACTCAGAAAGCGCAATTAAAAGATTTCAAATCCGTAAAAAAATGCATCAAAAACCAGGAGAATTATTTCCTGAATATATATTTCATTGAATAAACCTAATATAGTTCAATTTATAAATAATAAATAGAAATATAAACTTTTATATGAAACCTATTGCAGTGCTGCAGTCAAAGGTGCCACGTTCCCTTAAAAAAGAATTACGCAGAGAAAAACGTATAATTGTTCATTTTTTGAAAGATACGATAGTGCGAAAAATGTCTCCCCCCCCCACACCCTCAAAAAAAAAAAAAAAAAAAAAAGTACCCAATTATATTCTACACGAATATTAGAGCTATATTTCTAATAGAGATTAATATTATTAAAGCCCTTTATCACCTTCCTGATTTTCTTTAGAATAATGCTAAATATATGGACGTGAAATGTTTTTGTATTTTCAACCTCTTTGAAAAACGAATATTTTTCACTTTTTTTTTCACTTACTCTTTTTAAAAATGAGTCTTCACCATTTTATTAGTTATGTATGAGAAAAAATGAAAAACCGGGAAGCTAAACATGGAAATATTGAGAATAAATATTGAACAGAATATTAAAAAAAAAAAAAAAAAAAAAAAAAAAAAAACTTTAATATTTATAATGGGCTCTCTTTGCAAAAGATCCCCCCCCCCCGTTATTAATTCGACATAAAAATTTTTAAGCTTTTCTTCTATACTCCTAAAACTTTTGTGAATGAAATTACTCCTAGAAAAACTTTTGTTTTGGAAATTGCAAGAAGAAGCATGGAGAATGAATCTTAAAATTAAACAGGTTTCTTTACTATATATACATTAAATAGGTTACTAATGTAGCAGGGAAGAAGAAAAACAAAATACTTCGGAATATTTTATCAAGAGCTCATCAAATAAAATGAAAAAAAACTACAACATATTTATTTATTAAGCATACAATTTTCAAAAATTTATTACACATGCATAGTTATACGTTAATTTAAATACACCACATTGATTTATATTAGCTCAGTTTCACAGTAAAATTTTACATTAATATTCGTTCTTCTGGTTCTTTTGGGGGATGTCGATCTTTTTTCTGGGTTAATTCACAAACATGCCCTATTAAAAATATACTATCAGGCTTTGCCCGCTTCGCTGGCCACTAAATTTAAAGGAAACACTTTTCTATATAGCTTTATAAAAATAAAATAAAATAAATTACTGAAATTGTTCAAAAGCTCGTTCCAGGTCCCTGCTGCATTCGGCAGCGATTTGGTCATCCACTGCAACTCGGGCGCTTGTCCCTATTACCTGCGACAATAGTTTACCAATGAGCTTCCATTTAGGTGCTTATTATATAACAGTTTCGAAATAGATAGTATCGAAAAAATTGGAGTTTCCCTTTTATATTTGAATCCCAGTTACATGTAAACAACACTATACGTGTTGTTCACATGTAACTAGGACTGGACTCAAATGTAACTGGGTTTAGACAACATAATATTTGCTTTTACGTTATTTATATGTTTATTTTGTTTATCCAATCAACCATTAAATGACAGAAATTTCACGCCAAATATTACAGTGTGCTGTGACCGGCTACGTCTGTCGCATGAGACAATTAATTTTTCGTGTTTATATATAATTCATGGGTTGTAAACCTGATAGTACAGCCTTAATATAGTTCTCTTTGGCGGCTTTTGAATTTTTGTCACCATTTTAGACTTAATCCATTGTAACAATAAGACTTAATCCCTTGTAACAATATGCTATGAGCGCTATTTCTGCCGTATTTTAGATAACTAATCTTTTTATGGTTATATATATTTCCCATTAAACATATTTTTATTTATTTATTTAAATATTAATTTGAATTTTTCATATATTTCCAAAGTCTATCTATCACAGCAAATGTATCCTTCTAAATATTTGTAATACAAATTGTTTTACAAAAAACATTCTTTTTTTTTTTTTTTTTTTTTAACTGAAGAACACTAATATATATATACAATTAAAATATATGAATGAAAAGTTACCAAAGTATTTATAATCAAGCGATAAAAAGTTCAAAACATCTTTAAAATATTTTCTTTTTTTCCTCATCAGATAACAAACTAAAATAAGCTGACGAAACATATACTAAAATTTACATAACATATCGTTGAGAATTTTAGCTTTTTAACTATATTTTCAGCTACATCGAGTACTACGGAGCATATTACTTACAAGTGCATAAAGCATAATTTATAAACGTTAAAATTAACTCTATGAGTTTTGTTGGGTTTAAATGTTTGTATATTTATTCCAATTGATTACTAGAACTATAGGCGAAGATTAGCCCAAATTAAACTATGTTTAGCATATATATGAGTTATTTAATAAAACATCTAAATTTATGTTTTGTAATCCGACAAGTATTTGTAGGATACTTAGTACAAGGTTTTCGCGCGCATTAAAAAACTTGGCAAACATAGGTATGATGCATATTAAAAATACATATCATGTAAACTTGGCAAATCATATAAAGTATCTTCGTAATTCAAAAGGCAGTTCAAAAAACATGTTGTTCAACTTGATATTCAATATTTGTATCAAAGTGATGGGAATCAAACAAAAGCAAGCGGACATGTTTCTTCTGAAAATAAGAAGCCGTTGCCATCTCCTTTCTATAAAAACATACTGCTGGAAAATGTATATATATTAGCAAGGAAATACTTTGAATTTAATTAGTAAAACAATAGCTCTTCTACATCAATCGCTATTTGTATGAATGTGTAAATAAAATCACTCAATCAATAAAAATACAATTATATTTTCAGTTCAAATATGAATTGATTTTTTTATGACGTCACTGAGAAGCTAACGCTTTGCATTTGAAAGGTTTTGACTATGAAAATCCATTTTGATGGCAGATTTGTGTAATTTTGATAGATTAATGGCTTGTGCCTGTAAAATGTCCAGTATCCAAAATTATACTTTCATGACATCCATTTACAGTCTATGACCGTTTAGTTAATAAAACGGTCATTTCTCGTAAAATTATACGTCAAAATTTCATGATTTTACTTTTTTTTTTTTTTTTTTTTTTTTTGTTAACAGTGTATATATGAATTCTTTTAAAATCCGGAAGAATTTAACTAAAAGAATTAGCATCTAATAATTAGAATATAGTTTAAACGATGGCCAAGGAATCGTTCATCAACGGCTATTACTTCACGTACTCATAAGTATATGTATTAAATTCGTTAGAAATAAATATAGTAAATAAAAATCATTTATTTAAACAATAACTTTTTATATTTATAGTTTTTTTTAATTAATTAATTTATTTTTTATGTTTTGAAATTTATGGAAACCATTCTGAATTCAAATTTTCTTTTAATTATATAAAATATGAACTTAATTTGCGTGTGAATTTTGAAAGTATCCTTTTGGTATTAAACAGAAACAACAGGCTATTTATTTTAAGATAAAACACATAGAAAAGCTTTTTATAGAACTTTTTTACAGAAAACTTTTGAAAATTATTTGTGTGGTCATAAACATTTTTGAAAGAATAGTTTACATTCCAATTCACTTGAGACAGGATTGTATTTTGAATCGATAGAAAAAATATTGTGAGCGTTCTAACATATGCAAATAAACATATTTTCAAACTGAACAAAGAAATTTCACTTCATATTAAAACAATGTGTAAGAACGAAAATATAAATAATTTCGTAGAATTAATTTTTCTGAGAATATATAACATAATATTATTAAAAAAAAAAAAAAAAAAAAAAAAAAAAAAAAGACTAATGATTATTTTCCTGTAAAGAGATGCCTAGTAAACTTCTTATTTTAGTATACAATTATTTTCTTCAAAGTTTAAGGAAGTATTTTAACACAGATTTTTGAAAAATTAAAATAATGTAAAGATTTTACGTTGATTGTACCGGTATATATTTAAAAAAAAACTTTTTTCAAGATTATGTAGCATTCTTCTTTGATTAAATAAGATAAATGTTTTTATAAATAATACCGCTTTTAAAAATATGGAGCGGTAAGCAGTCATGCATATATATATTTATGTATGTGTGTATCTGATTATATTTTATTATCTCTAGTTTCAAACTGAAATTTATTTACGCATCATTCCTTATATATCTTTCTTATATCACTGACTATAGGCAAGTATTTTGTTAAAACTTCACAAAATAGCAAAATAGAACATCAAACACATTCCGTAGGTTCAAGTTATTTAAACGCCAAAACGTATATTTGGTCATTATAGATATAATCTTCGTAATTAACTCCAAAACGGAAAATCACTGATAGATCAAAAATAAAAATAAACTAGACATTATAACAAACCTATATACCAATTTGCAACGTTTTGCATCTAACCGTTTTCCAGTTATGCTACGTACACATGCAACATACATACATACGTCACGAAAAAACATTTAAGATCGTAGCTATCGCTAAAAAGTGTGCTCGTACAAAGATCAAGTTGGAAGTGTCTATCTAGACGTACAGTTGGCAGCAAAATTATTGAAGCGTTAGCAATAATTCGTATTTAAAAGACGTGCACCTAATACTACAGCGTCTAGAATAAACAGTGTGGCAATCGCCTATAGCCGTGATTTTAAAATGATGCTACAAAAATTAAGCTTACCCAGATGTCGCTGTGATCGAAGCTATTGCTCGAATCGAAGATCTGATTGGCTTTTCCCAGTTTCGTCAGTTTAATCACGTGATCTAAGCATATAATTAACCAATAGGGAGTCTCGGTTTTGTTGTAGTGACCCTAGCTTCGATTACAATGACATCTGGTGACAGGTTTAATTTTTTTAGTACAATTTTATTCGCCGCTTTCCACACTGTTTATTCTAGACGCTGTACTAATACTGTTTTGTTAAGTATATATTTGACGAGTCATGATCTTAGTCTTTATGCGTTTATAAAAAAGTAAGTTGATGATAAAAAAATAGCGATCAAACTAAATATATATATATATGAAAAGTGTGGATGTGTGCTTTAATAATTTTGCTGCCAACTGTAAACATCATGATAATCATAGATGTGCATGTACATCATTCTACGATCACAAGTTTCTGAGCTGTGCGAGATAAAAAAACTCATTTCGTAAATCGGGATTATAATACTTTCTTATACTTTATTCAAAGAAGTAAAACAGGGTATTCAAAATAGTGACAATTTAGAAACCTGAAATATATTTTAGCCAATTAAATAATAGCTAGCATTTCTATATAATTTAATTTATGTTTGACATACATACGCTCACAAAAGTTTTAAAGACAGTTTTATTTTGTCAGAATCTAACGTAAAAACACTATTTCGTAAACACATCAATCTAACTTTATAAATATTTACGTCGAAAATCTATATTTTCCACCTTTATTCCGTTTACCTATGAAACACTTCGAGTCTATATTTAGGATATGTATCCGATATGCGAAGCCATCAATTCAAACAGGAATCCAGATGGTGAATCTGCCACAGCTAAAATAAAAAATTTTAAAAACATTGTTCTCTATGCCGAATTTGAGATTTAAAATATAGGCATTTTATTTCTCATGTCAATCATTGCTAAAAAGAAAAAATATTGAACCAAACATTAAAATTTAATGAATCTGACATTAAAAATTTATATATCATGTAAATAAAATATATATCATGTAATAAAATAAAACAACTTCAAATAATTTTTCTCATACTCGTGTTATGTCATTTATAAACAGATAAAATTTTTAAAAATGTTTAATGAAAGTTTTCATCAAGATAGAAGATAATTTCAAAATGAAAAATAATTCACAAGGATATACAAAGGTAGAAGACTACTAAATTAATAGCACAATAGCCGGATTTTAAATTTTACATTTGGGGATGATTATTAATAGAAATAATGTTAAATATAAAGAAATGAAAAGCATTCTAAATGCCCGGAATGAACTTTACTATTTTTAAAAGATAATTTTAATTAGTGCAATCAAGTTGGACATAGAAGCATTGAAAGTACGAGAAAAGTTGAAAATGTGTAGAGAGATTAATAACAATGTCTTGAACCATAGTGAAAAATGCTAAAGTAACGGAATTAGACTTAAGAAGAGAAGAGAATTTCATATTCAAGTTATTTTTATGACAAAAACATTGGAACGAAACATATCCGATTTTTTTTTTTTTTTTTTAAAGAAGTGATATCATGCCTATAATTACTAAGATATAATGAATATAATTCCAACTTAATAGATAATAGAGGCTTCGGAATATTATGAATAACAGCCCTAATAATGGGACACTGATTTTTTTTTTTTTTTTTTAAGTAATTTTAAACCGAAGAATTCTGGGAAGATTACACTTAATATTAATAAATTTCGGAACAATCACAGATCGTTTGCGTATAAGAACAAAAATTAAGTGACATAGAGAGCGTGAGCATTTCATGCAAAGATGTTCCATGTTAGAAACACAAATAAATATACATATGGGGGAAACGGGGCACAACAGGTTGAGAGGAAAGAATTAAGTTCAAAGCTTTTTAGTGTCAGGTAGTACTGAGAGTGAGCGATAATAAGTACAACTAGTCCAATGTGCTAGCAGATTTGTCTGCTTTTCTTGAGCGTTAGTGTTTGAAGTTTTTATTATTCGATTTACTGCTCCCGTGTTATAACTTTTGATTATTGTGTAATCAAAGTCAGTATACATACTTTACCTTGTACATTACAACTTATACATTACAACTATAGTCAGTCCATTCTTTCAGTACGCTTTATAGTCTTTAGTTTCTTGTGATTAAACGTCTGTTTACGTATCTTTCTTGAGTGTTATTACCTCACTAATCTGAATTGTGTCTCTAGGACGGAATAGATAAGTATCGAATTCTGCTCTGCAGTACTTTTTATTAAATGATTTTAATTTATAACAAATGACAGCATGGCTTTTTTATTTCAAGTTTCACCTTAAACTTCAATGCGCATTCCGAAAAGGTAAATAAAACACGGAATAAACGAATCGGTGGAAAAGGAGAAAGCTGTCTGAAATAATTTCTTATTTAAAAAAAAAAAAAAAAAAAAAAAAAAAAAAAGCTGCTGTTAAAGAAAAAGAGGTCAGTTTTACCAAAGAAGAAAGAGAAAGTATAAAACAACCTAAGAGAAAGACAAAAAAAAAAAAAAAAAAAAAGAAAGAAAGTGCCTGAAGATAACTGGAAAATGGAAGTAGCTAGAGACAGAACCCAAATCCAAAAAGATTGATTCTAAGGATTGTTCTGACTATTAATGTTAATAATGTTAATATTTCGATGAAATTTACTCAAAATCAGTCGAAGGTTGGATGCTTGTTCCATGTGCAATCTGTACACACAATACTTGTGCGGGAGTAGATAGCGAAGTCATGAGGCTTTCCGCATTTTGTGGACAGGCTTAAGATAATAACACAACAAATGCAAACGGTAGTTAAACAATTATATTCACTGAAATCTAAATAAAAATAGAACAATTTTTTTTTCTGCACTTCCACGAATTATATATATGAGGAGCAAACATTCAAACCGTGTTTTCTCCTTCGAATGCAATTTTTCAGAAAACACAAAAAACTGATAAATTAAAAAATAACCCTTCTTAGACCCTAATTATCATTTGGTTAGTTGTATTATTGGTTACTAGAAAAATCTGTAGGCCTACTTTACCTAATAAACTTAGAGTTAATGAGAAAAATGTATTTGAAATTTGGAGAAAGCATGTTTTGACCGAAACACAGAGGAGAAAACATGTTTTGAATGTTTCCAATGTGGAGAAAGCATGTTTTGACCGAAACACAGAGGAGAAAACAAGTTTTGAATGTTTCCAATGTGGACAAAACATTTTTTGAATGAAAAAGTATGTGGCTCGAATATTGATGAAATAACATTCTTAATGTAATTAACAGAACAGATTTTGTTATGTAATTATAAAGTTAAATTAAATATTTACGCGTGAAAAATCCTCATGCAAATTGTAGGGAAGAACTAAAATTTTTAAGCCAATTTGAAATTTAAATTTTTAAACCAATATCGTCACTTAAGCAATTTCATGCTTCCTCTGTTTCTTCATATTCTACATGAAAGTTATTAGTAATGATATCTTTATACCATTTAAAAACAGGCTGATTTTTTCACTCTTCACCATACATCAATTGCAAAAGTTTGTCTATGTCATTCTGATGCCTTTAAGTTTGAGATGAATTCTCTTACCTTGTTTTTTTTTATTAATGCTTTTTCTATCCCCTGCTCTCTTTTTCTCGATAGGTTCACCAGCATGTATGTACCTTAGTAACAATATTGGCTAGCATTGTACGACCTATTTTAGTTATAGCCATGAAATTGTTTTTACACACAGGAATTCTCCTACCACTGCTACTAGTAATAAAATAAGAAGCAGAAAATGCATGCTGTAAGCCAGATGATTGCGATTTTTTTTTTTGGGGGGGGGAGGGGGGGGTTGGGTTATTAGGTCTGCGTCGAGTTACATTTTTTGTAACAACCAATGAGGCTATAATAGAATCTTGTCGCTGTTTGTCCGGAATTTCGTAAAGTCTATCCCGAAACTTCTTAACGTCATTAGGTCTAGCATCAGTGCATGAAAAAGTATTAATATAATGTTTGCATGGAGCATAAATGTTGTTATCTAAAGGTGCTGAATATCGTTTCTTTTTCGCTTCTTTTCTTTTTCCACCAATTCTCTGTATTTTTCTAGTTCCATAATTAGAAGTACTCACTAATACACCATCTATTAATTCTTCCATTTGAAAAAAAAATAATAATAATAATAATAAAGTACACTCCTCTAAAATGAAGAAAACAAGGTAGAACTAACGAAAAAACAAACATAAAAAGCTGGTACATGTACGAGTCACGCGACCAGAAAGAGCAGTACTGACTGGTTGGCTGGAGAAATCACAGTTTGACTGAAAACAGGCTCTGGAGGAAACACTGTTTGATTGAAACCCTAACTTTCTAAGAGCATTTATAATGTAATAAAAATTATTTTGGTTTAAAATAATAGTATAATTTTCTGCTATTTAATGTTGAGTTCACAGAAAAATCACTAACTCATTTTTTTTTTATTTTTGGAGAAAACACGGTTTGAATGTTTGCTCCTCATATATATATATATATATATATTTAATTATTTGTCCTTATCATTTCATTTTGCAATATAATCTTGGCAGAATGGAACAAATGATAGAGTATTATGTTTTTCAAAACACTAGTATTGATCTTTTGTTTTTGTTTAATATCATTATATTTTTGTAATGACTAAATTATAAGATGTTCGTAGAAATATTATCAATTCTCCAAATTATCATATTTAAAAAAAAAAAAAAAAAATGCTAAACTGATAAACCGTTTTCCCCTCGATTCCCCTATATTGTTTTTATATTATCAATCGATAACGTAACGACGCTTCCCTGAAGTATGGACATAAGAATTTGCAAATATTACTGGATGAAGAACTTGACGAATAATTAGCATTATCACAAAAACTATTGCTATCCATTTACACAGAATAGGGAGATTCAGAAGGTGGGAGAATGAAAGTCACACGCATTGAACCAGAGCAGCATAATTGAGCATATCTTTAAGAACTTGATTTTTCCACACAGAATACCTTTCTTGTAGAAAATAGTGACAAACGATGAAAATGGATAGGTTATGACAATCTAAAACGCAATAAACATTAGGTGAATTCAAGCAAAGCAAATATATAAATGTCTAATCAAGTCATTCGCTCGAAAACGTTCTTCAATACATCTGGTGTTATATACAGAGTGTGCTGTACTGCAAATGGTTCTATCCAGGCATAAGTGTAACTACAAAGTGTAAAAATCAACAATTTCTTTGATTATACCAGAAAATTGGTCTAAAACGTTGTTTAACCGGAAAATGTTTGTGCCCTGTAAAATTGCTTCACGGTAACACAAGGCTTGGTGTTGAAAAAGCGGCTAAGGACACGTCAATTACACATTCTAGACATGTTTTTGAGTGCCATCGTATATCACTCAAATAGCCTTTTCGGACTATTATTGGGTTCAATTAAAGCACCATACATTTTTTTCTGTATACTTCCAGGCAGTGGATACAGTGCAAAAATGAATTGACGATTTTATCGCGTCAAATAATGAATTGTTCTACACTATTTGCACCCATCATTTGCCCGACTGAATGTTTTGGTGCAAAAGGGTATTATTTCCAGTTTTCAATTACGTATTGACTTCTTAAGAGGGCACAATACCTAATCTCGCCGGCAGCCTTCGCCCATGTTATTCTATGGGAAAATTTGTTGCTACAATTACACATTACTTAATGAATATTTTTAAATTCTGTTTTCGCAGTCAGAAAATTCATAACCGTTAAATGAGTACTCATTTTTGAAAAATTCATTTTTTTTTAATTTTTACATTTTAATTTTGAGTTCAAAAACGCGATTTTTCAAAAAATGCATTTTTCTCATTTTCTAATCGCAAAATGAAATACTAAAATTTTAAAAAATCAATTTTTGGAAAACAAGTACTAATTTAACGCTTATGAATTTTCTAAATGTGAAAACAGAATTGAAAAATATTCATTAGGTAATGAGTAATTATGTAAATAAGTTTTCCCATAGAATAACATGGGCGAAGGCTGCCGGAGAGATTAGGTATTGTCCGCTCTTAAGCACATTTTAAAACTTATTATACCAAGTATATAGATGATATTCAAGTATAAAATATTTTAAAGGGATTTTTTTTTTTTTTTTTTTTACCTTTTTATAGAAATAAAGAATCATTACAAACTATCTTCATGCAAATTAAAATTAATGCAGTCATGTTCAATATATAATCAGATTTTCTACAGTTATTATTCATTGATGTTTATTATTAGATACTTTATAAAAGAAGATAAAATGAATCATATTTACTATTTAAGGGGTATTCAAACCTTACCATCAAATTCACATCATAAATTGTATCATAGCATTAACGCACACAAAAGGCTGTAATCAAACAGTACAATAGACCTTAGGCAGGAGCTCTAAGCAGTATGACGGCTGACGCGAAGTTGACTGACTTCGCCGGGTTGGACTGCCTTTCATACCCTTCTATAAACCCAGAATTTTCTAGTAACTTCTCAAGGAATTAAGTTAGAGCTTAGATATTCAAGATATCGATAAAATGGATTCTCTCGCCAAGAAGAGAAAACTTCGCCAAATTTAACGCCAAGGTATTTATCTGCTTTGCTGAAGCTTTTTAACGGTTTTTTAAAGGAAAATGGGCTATTTTAACGCGAAAACAAGCTAGAAATGCAGCAAATTAACATTTTATAACCTATGTCTCTTTTAATAATTTTACATATAAATAACTACTATTATTTACAAATTCGAAACAATATGAATATATTGGGTAATAAAAAAAAAAAAATAATAATAATAATAAACATTTTCTTATAATTATTTTTAACTGTCGAATTTTGCAGGCGAAAATGTTTTATTGTTTTACGTAAATATATTGATTTTTGAACTTGGAATATTTTTTAATATCTAATTTCGGTATGGTAGACGCTGTTTACTAAAAGTATCATAATTTTTTTAAGAAATATTTAATTTGTGAATTCCGTGAAAGTGTTAAACATATTTGCTTCAAATATGTAATTAAATGTAAGAATATTCCTCCATAAATGATAATAATAATTTTTTTGAAATAAAAGAAATCTGTTAAAAAACGCTTTTTTTTTAAATAGAAAGTCATGTTTGAAAAAGAAAAAAAAAAAAAAAAAAAAAAAAAACATCAATTTCTTTATAATTACTAAAAGGAATCACATAGAAGATATTCAGTAAAACATTTTCTTCAAAATTTAAGTACCATTTAAAAAATATATATTGACACATTTAAACAAGCGAAAGGTCTGCTTTGCTACCTGTAATCACAATTGATTACTTAACAAAGTAACAAAAATAAACGAAAAACTATTAGTTTACAAAAATAAAACCATAAATTAATTTCATTTGCATAGTTTTATCAATTATTTCATATACACTTGTCCACACTTACTTTATTTATTTATTTTTTTTTAATTATAAAACAAAACTAATTAAAACTTAAAATAGTTTGTTGTAAGTTTTTATTTAAGAACATTTGCTTTCATAGATTTATATGAATAAAAAATGAACTCGAAACAAAAATTCCAAACATTCATCACAAATAATTGTTTTAATGAGATAATTATATAAATGTTATATTCTAATTTTATTTTTCAAGTAGTATAAATAAATTGTTTCTCTTCTCATTTGTTTATGTTACTCAAAGATGAATATTGTCAAAAACGTAATTTTATTTTCATTAAAAACAAATGTAACTCTTTTATTTTGTGAATATTAATGTATTTAGGTTTTATTTTTATCTATTTATATCATTTTATTAATACAATAGGGAAACAATTTGAAGAGAAAAGAACAGATAGATTTCAAAATTATATGATATTTTATTTTCAAATTTATCAACTGAAATAATTTTAGAATTAACTACACTTTAATTAGTTTAAAAAAAAAAAATTAAAATTTATTTTTGTTATTTACTTATTTTGAGTAATTAAGTAGCAAATAGCATGATGTGTCCGATTTCTAAATTTTAAAATAGCACTGTTTGCAAAATTCGCGTTGTACATAAAAAAAAAAAAAAGAAAGAAAGTAGGTTTTAGAATGCGACTCAGATATTTCAACCTTTTTTTTTTTTTTTTTTTGCGCTTTATTTTTCTCTAGAAAATTTAAAAAGTCTTTAACAAACAAGACAAATATAAGTCTATTGAACTGACTATTCCAATTTCGCTAAATGCCTCACATTTCCAATTCGATTAAATTCGTCCAATTCGTTTTGCCAAAAATAACATTTATTCATTTATAAAACATGTTAATAACAAGGAAAAATATCCTTCTTAATAACAAAAGCCCAAGTTTCCCGAAGATAAAGCTGAAACTAACACCGTACCTACAAATATACATTGAAAGAAAGAAATTTTTAAAAAAAAAATGTATATGTATATATATATATATACAGGGTGCATAGGAAAGTCCCTTTAACCTGAAAATACTTGCGAACGGAGAGTGCTACAGCCAAGCAAGTGAGGTAACGGTATAGTAAAGTGACTATGCCCGACCTAATGCAAACGACAGCAGCGCCCCTAGTGGCGAAATTTGGAAGTTAGCCATTGCAAATCGAAAACGAAAAGAGATAGTGCAAAATTCCCAATTAGAAAGTTTTAGAGCATTAATTAATTAGTACGAAACGATATTTGATTCACACGGATAAGATAAATTGGCGCCTGTATACCCAAAAATGTCCGTAATCTATGCGCGACTGTTCTACTCTACATATTCACATTTCGGAAATGTAGCAGTGTGAAAATGCAGTTTGTGACTTTTTACTGTACTGTAATGTCTGAAAACTTTAATTTCCAATGCATTTAAAATTTTAGTTTAAAAGGTGTTGGCGCTCGCTTGATGCAAACAACATAATCTCATAGCATAAAATAATTGATGGCAGACGATAATTTTATTCCTAATGTGCAAGCGCTTTCATTTAAAAAAAAATATTTTCTGTGTTGTAGCAATTTCAATCGTTGCCTAGCGACGGGTAGAAAATATGTGTTCTTTTTTGAAAGTGACAAAACAAATGGAATTTTGAATGATCCTAAATGAATGAGATCCTACAAAAGATACATTTCTTAAAAATAAACGTTTGGATTTAGAATTTTGGAGCTGTGTGAGAATGCCAAGCTTCACTAACTTTCAATATTGCGAGATTGTACTTATTTATGGCGAATGTCAACGAAACGCAACGCATGCTGCACGGGAGTATGCCGTTCGTTTTCCAGGTGGGCCACATCTAAGTGCAGTTACCATCGCAAATGTAGTGCGACGGCTCATAGAGACAGGAAGCACTAAAAGTCGTCCGCGTTCTGGCAGATCAGTGAGTGCAGGTATGCGTATACCGCCAGAGAGTATTTTGGCATATGGATATACAGAGAGTATTTGGCCCATCCACACAGCAGTACAAGAGAAATCAGCATGGCTTGTTGCTTAACACGGGCCCGAGTATGGCAAATACTGCATAGTCAACATGCCCATCCCTATCATGTCACTTTGCAGCAAGAACTGTTGCCACGGGATAATGAGCGTCGATTTTATTGGTGCAACTGGGCATTAAATAATGTTGAAGATAAATCAGATTTTTTGTTCAACATTGTTTGGTCGGACGAGGCACTGTTTCAGCGTACCGGAGTACTAAACCGACATAATGCCCACTACTGGGCGCTGGAAAATCCCTCGTGGGGACTATCCACAAAACACCAAGTGCGCTGGTCCATTAATGTGTGGGGCGGTGCCTGGAAGGATCGCTTACTGGGACCTGTGTTCTACGAAGGCACATTAAACGAACAGAGGCACCTCCAACTATTACAGGATATCAAACCCGACTTTTTGGATGATATTCCCCTGTCCGCATTACGGGACATGTGGTTCTAACATGACGGTGCTCCTGTACACCAGCCAGCTGGAGTGCGAAGCTTTATAAAAGATTGCTTTGGACAACAAATTATTGGGTATGGTAGTAGTATTGAATGGCCTACACGATCGCCGGACCGGACTCCGATGGATTTCTTCCTGTGGGGTTACATAAAAGATCAGGTTTATGCAACTCCACATACAAGTCTGCTGGATCTACCTCATCGTATTACAGATGCTTTCAATAGCGTAACACCTTCCATGCTGAGAAATGGGCATGCAGAATTTCTCACACGAATACAAACGTGTATTGTGAGCAATGGCGAACTTTTCGAATATTCTCAACATTAACTTTTTATCACTATTTGACTTAGAGTTTAGTTTACCTATTTTGTTTTTGTGTGTGATGTTATCAAAATGTATTGATGTAAATACATAGTATTTATTCATTAAATTGTGCATATTTCTTCTTTCCTCTGGCTATTCCTTTCAAATATTTACACAAAATGGAGTGTATCGATTTTGGATATTTTTGGGGTATATAGGCGCCAATTTATCTTATCCGTGTAAACCAAATACCGTTTCGTACTAATTAATTGACCCAAGCAGCACCGAAACGTTCTCTGAACGTTCAAAAATTGTTCTGCAAACACGTTCTAAGAACGTTCCCTTTGAACGTGCTATAGACGTCTATTTGTCCATCTTGAAAATGGACAATAGTACGGTTCAGAGAACGTTCAATGAACGTGTAACTATCACCATCGGTGTTATAGAAGCGTTCTGAGAACGTTCTATGTATGCGGTCTCAGAACGTTCTAAACGTTTTTAGAACGTTTTCAAAACGTTATACACATTTTCAGAACGTTCCAGAAAACGTACTGTAAACGTTCTAAAATAGTGTAGTTAAAAAAAAAAAAATTATGACGTCATTATAAAAAATCACCTCAGTACGAGCGTTTAGAAGAAAAAATTACATAGCTGATGACGAATAATGATACAACACATGAACAGGGATATGAATTACTTTTGTTTTTCAATTCAAATAATGTTTGAGTAATTTTAACATACTTACTATTCCTTTAATTTCAACATATATGCATCAAAAATTCTATATTCTATGACAGTTTTCCCCAAAAAGTGTCATAACGTCTCTTTATACCTTAAAAAATTTCTTAAATTTTTGCATTTTTTAAAAATTTCTTTTTTTCCCCTAATCTGAAGATAATGAAGTTGTAGTATTAATTACAAAACTTTGAATACACACCATAAAATGCAAGAACTCGCACCAACTGTTTCGGGTCAAAAGAAGACACAACCCTTCATCAGGCGAACATTGTAGGCACGAGAGCTGCAAACAAGCACGTTGAGTGTGTTGAATGCGTTGTCGCTTTGTTTGTAGCAGTTGCGAGTTCTTGCATGTTATGGTGTTTATTCAAAGTTTCTTAATTAATACTATAACGTCATTATCTTCAGATTAGGGGAAAAAAGAAATTTTTTAAAAATGCAAAAATTTAAGGAATTTTTTAAAGGGATATAGACACGTTATGACACTTTTTGGGAATTACTGTCATAAAATATGGAATTTTTCATGCATATACGTTGAAATTAAAGGAATAGTAAGTATGTTAAAATTTCTCAAACATTATTTGAATTAAAAAAAAAGTAATTTATATCCCTGTTGCTGTGTTGTATCATTATTCTTCATCTGCTATGTACAACTAAACTCTTGACTTATTTTGCTTGTTTTAATCCTTGTGATTCCGAATGCGTCATCCTATGATTAATGTTTGTTTTTCATGGTTGTTTTCTGTTTGATTCTCTGATTTCTTGAAGTAAATAATTTATTCCAATTTTTTCTTCATTTCTAACTTCAATTAATTTCTTGTACGATAGGGTGCCCGCTAGCAATTTGCTATTATAGCTGCTAACGAACGAAATCGTACATTGGTGCTCAACAACGAAAAGGGTCACCCCTGACGAGTTTTTTTTTTTTTTTTTTTTTTTTTTTTTTTTTCTACCATTCTAAGCTTTTCCTACAAAAAATGTTTAAAATGCTGTCTTAATTTTTTATTTCCTCGTTTCTTGTTTGTATCTTTTGATTTGAGTTTCATGTGGTTTTTACGCACCGGCAAAATTATTAAAATTGCATCTAACAATATAGGAATAAATTTATGATTAGACTGAAGTTAAATAAAATAAAAATCAATAAATAAAAAATAAATGTTTCAATAAATCACAATCAGTCTCCCCAGGTTATTTAAATTTGTTGCAATTTCCTTCTCATTGACCTATGTGGTTTCAAGGATCTTATATCTGTTGCTTGGCTTTAACTAAGATTAAAAATTCATTTATACATATATATATATATATATATGTGTATTAATTTTTTTTTTAAATACAGGGTGCAAAGCATTGTGACGAGAATACCTTTATCTCCGCAACTATTGGTCGCAAATATATAGTTTCAGTTACAAAATGTTTTAAAGAATATGAGCATTTCTGGTATAACATGTTTAAATTTAAAATATCTATTTTTACAAAATTGCAAAAACTAGCTTTTTACATAGTCCCAGATCCCTATAGTCATATTTAGAAAACTGACACTCATCCTAACAAAAAGTTTCATTTCTATTCTCCCAAAATGGAACAAGATATTTAAAGTTTGGATTTTCTAACATATTTCGGCCTTCAATAAGGGATCGGTTTAAAAATCCTAATTGGACTTTGTTTGCATTTTCCCTGGGTTTATTAAAGAATTTTTCATTGACTTTTTAATGAAGCCCCCCCCTAAATTTTGAAACTAACTATCTCAGACAATTTTGGGTGCACAAAAGTGAAACTTTTTGTGTTATATTTTTTAGGTTAGAACTCAACTTTCACTATTAGTGTCATGAAAATTGTATAAAAATTATCAGTTTTTGTGATTTTTAATAAATTGATTTTTTAAATTTAAACATGTCATATAATGAATTCTTACATTTTTTTTTTTAAATACATTTTCTTATTGGAGGACGTCTGAGACCAATTGTTGCGCAAATAAAGGCCTGCTCTCGACTTTGCACCCTGTATATTCTAAACATTTCTGGGTACTACTTTGTAAGTCCATGGATAGTTTATAAATATATTTGAATGCTGAAGTTCATAGAAAGTTTTAATATTCCAACATAAAAAATAATTTCAAAAATGAATGTACCAATACACCGCTAAAATAATATATAATTGAGTTTAGAATATATTGTTAATTTATAATAATAAGAAATTGAAACAAAAAATTAAAAATTAAAAATTAGTTAGAAGGAGGAAATTTTAAAAATTTCCAAATACTTAAATACATATATATATATTTTTAATCAAAATATTTTCTAAAATATTTAACATACTTCATATTTTTAAATTTCAGTACATGTGTGTATACATATTTTCAGTTTACAGCAGCAGTTTACAAAAATGATGTTTGCAGGTATTTAAATTTATTCCACATGGCAATGTAATTCGTATTCTTTAAATGTTTAAATTTCTTTAAATTGAGTCAACGCAATTTTTACCTCATTTGATGTAATTATGCTATCATGGCATATTAAATAATTGATAAATGTAAATATTATTAGTATTAATAAATAATATAGTAAATCGTCCTTTTTTTTTAAGCAGAATATCTTTTTTTTTTTTTTTTTTTTTATAAAGATGTGGAATAGAATTGAATCTTTGTTTTATTATGCAGATAAACAATTTCATATATTTTATTTAATAAATAACAGTAAAGAGATATTTAAAATTGTAAGTCGGTGAAACTTAGGATATTATTTTAAAAATATGCAATTTGCATAACCTAGATTGTATATATATTATCATATAAACATTAAATAAATACTTCAGAATTTAAAAAGAAAAGAAAAAAAGAATTACGAACCTTCTTAATTTTGTTGATAAGAATTTTCTTCGAGAAAATACCCTTCCAACTCGCATTTTAAAATACACAATGACCAGTCGGAAGGGCATTCACTTAAAATTAGCACTTATCTTGTAAAGTCTTTATGACTTCTTCATACTTCATTCAGAAACATAATAACGAAAATAGTTATTTTAACAAATTCCATCTCAGAACACTAAATTAATAAAATGAATCCATAATTTCTAAGCGGTTTTCTGTAACAGAAGCAGTTTTTTCTGCGATTCAACGCTTCTTTCAAGTATCGAAAGTTAGGCTTAAGAACTTACGCAGATATGAAAATGATTGTTTAATTGATATTAAAATAAGACTTTAATAAATAGAACATAGAGAATATTACAGGTTAAAAATATTACATTTTTACCTTTTCTAAAGCTTATCCTAGTCATTATAACGCTAAAACTGAATAAATCAGATTACATGTTTTAAAATTACCGCCTCACATAACGACACGACTTTTCCAAGACCTGGCGCCTGGCGTTTGACGTTGCAGTTGCATGGTCAGCGAAAATTAAATAAATGCAATCCACAGATGTCGATGTTAACATCTGCTCTCCCTTCTTGCATCCGCAATAATCATGTTTCAATGTTCAACATATGAAACAGAAATTTATTAAGCATTTATAGCTGTAGAAAACATATAGTCAATATTTTAAGGAAAAATGGAATGGAGTTAAACAATTATTTAAATTTTTATAAAGTATTTTAAAAACTTATGAGATCACTTTATTTTTCCATTTTAAAATCTCGAATTAAACGGAAAAGCATATTTTGTTTTAGTGTATATTTCAGTATTGAACAAAATATTCAGTGAAAATAAATAAAATAAAATAAGAACAATCAAACAGAGTAATGATTTAACAACATTATCAATATTGATAATTTATCAGTAACATTTAAACTTAAATAGAATCATAAATAAAATATAATAAAAGTTTAAAATTATGCTTAAGGAAAAGAAGAAAAAAACTCATTTCTGTAACTTCCCGATGTGTATTAGAGACCGCGAGGTTCTACTCTCGAACCTTACAGACGGGAAGTGTTGGTTTCGATTCCTGGTCACGCTCGTCGACTTAGGTTTTCGGAGTTTTCCCGTGATTTTCTTTGAAACTCGGGTAAAGCACTATAGTACGTATTCAATAACATCCGTGATTAGTTTTTTGTATCTAAACTCTTGGTCTGGGGAATGCATAAATTTTCATGACAGAAGACAATCATTTTTATGCTGTATAGAAGATCTTAGAAAATGTATTTTTCTAAGGGTTTATTATTATTATTATTACAAATGGAAAAAAAAAACGGTAAATTTGTTTTAAATCATCAGAAAACGATGTTTCAATTATTCGTTTTAAAGGTGATATCGAATTCTTTTGAAAGATAATCACAGTGAAAATTTTTATCCACCCCTCCCCCATCCTCCAGGGATGATGTATACTTATTCCTAGGGGAAAATACAATGTCATATGACTAATAATAATAAAAAAAAACTGTTTAACTATTACTCGTTATACAGCCAAATTGAATCAATAATATATATCAAATGTATGTCACGCAGTAGGTTAAGTGAGTATATATATTACAGAAGCTGATAGATAGCCTTTCTGTGAATGGAAAATATTGGAACGTGGCAGTGCCACCTGTCGTCCGATATTCACCCAAAGGCAATCTGTAGAGTTTTACGTAATATTAATTTCACTTACCAAATTTACAATATTTATAAATCACAGAAGTTGAGATCTTTCGTTTCCGTTATGAGGTTAAATTGCAAAATAGCCACGACACCTGTTGGCCGATATGCATCCAAAATGGACCAGTAAAGCTTTACATAAAATCGATTTCACTTATAACTTCAGTGTATCACAAAATTTATTGTTAAATTACAAGTGTTAAAATATTGCCTTTCCGTTAAAATGATTAAATTGCAGATTAGCAACGCCACCTGTTGGACAATGTATACATCCAAATTGTATTAGCAGAGGTTATGATGATATATGCCAATATATCAAGTTTAATGCATTTGTACACTATAGAAGCTGAGATACAGCTGTCCCATAAATGGAGGGTTTCATTGCATAGCACCGCAATCTATCGGACGATATATCCCAAATGAAATTCAAATAAACTCCAATTTAGGGCAAGATCTAATATTGTAACAAGTTTGGTTGAATTCCATACATTGATTCCTGAAATACAAAATCCACAAAATTTTTCCATGAGTTTAAAATTTTGTAATTTTTTTTCACCTCACCGCTACTGATTATTGAGAAGCATTCTTTACTGACGTGCTAACAAAACGTTAAACTGAAAATGTAAAAAATGCTCTATTCTCTATCATGCTAAAAATTATAAATTTCGAATAACTTACGAAGTTTTTAAATTAGAATGTTGCAAATCTCTCAATAAGATTCTTATCAATATCAAAAATGATATTTTAAAACTGGTCCGATCTCTCTGCAATCATTTGTTCTTGAGATATTAATATCGTGTACATGAACTAACGGGCTATCACACTAATAGGTGCCGATACACATTAACAGATACCATACCAACCTTTTGACTTCCGGATTCCTCACGCTACAAAACGTGTAAAAAAATCAAAAACTGAAGTCAAAAATTTTCATGATTAAGCTAGTTTCCCAACCAATAGTACTAAAAAGTCATTTTGTCATATTCGTTATAATTACACTGTTACAGAATGTGTTATGACGGTGTCACACTTGAACGTTCTATATAGAACTAGAATTGTACGTTTTATAGATGGTACAAATCAAACATTTTCAGAACGTTCTAAATAATACTATTTCTGAACGTGTTTTAGAGCGTTCTTTTGACACGAAACACGGTGTTTGAACTATTGAAACCGTTATTAGACGTTCACAGAACGTTCCTGTGCTACTTGGGGATGCTCTAAAACTTTCTATTTGGAAATTTTGCTCTATCTCTTTTCGTTTTCGATATGCAATGGCTAACTTCCAAATTTCGCCACTAAGGGCGCTGCTGTCGTTTACATTAGGTCGGGCATAGTCGCTTTACTATACCGTTACCTCACTTGCGTGGCTGTAGCACTCTCCGTTCGCAAGTATTTTTAGGTTAAAGGGACTTTACTATGCACCCTGTATATATATATATATATATAATATATTATTTTCTGTTTAAGAATCTCTGCTTACATTGATTTTATGCCAATCGAAAATCGTGACTAACAAACTAAAATCATCATGCATGGAAAATTTTAAATTTACAAAACACTTAAGCTGAAACAACAGCTGTTACAACTATTAGTGAATAAATGAGCTATTTATTGCATGTCTAAAAGAGGGGGTGCGTATAAAAAGAAATATAAATTTAGTGGCTGGTGCTAAACGAACCCTTAAAAAATTGACTTTTATGTATTATTCCATGATTTCTTTTCGTGGCAAAGGGTTCATTATTCAAACTAAAACAATAAAATTTAAATTTTTATTAAATATTATGCAAATTATTATATTTTGAAGAAAGAAACACTTAATTTATAACTCGTTAAATAATTATACAATTGTGGAAATAATTAAATATCGTAAAAACAAAATTTGTACGATTGCAGAATATTTATAGTCTCTGCATGTCTTTACTTTTTTGTTACTAATGGCTGCATTAAAAATATAAATTACATTACTCATAAATATGAGTTTTTGAGGGGAAAAAAAACAGACATAAATATTTTATCTTGCATAGCATAACTTAAAATTGTATTAGTTTTTCTACTTTGTGATTTATCACTTAAAAAAACTAAATGTTTTTATTTTATTTAATGGTGTTTGTTTATACACTATTAAAAGAAGAAACGTGTGCTTTACAAATCTTTAGATTTTATCATTTTAAAGATTCAACACACTCCAATAAATATATTCACGGACGGATGTTTACCGAACTCTCCAGAGATTTTTAACAACACAGTGTTTTCTATTCCAAATATTTAGCCTCTAAGATTAAAAAAAAAAAATGATAGAAATTTGTTCATAAAATTTAAAAATAATTTCCCAAATATAGACTTAATAAAACTAACAGTAAGAGAAAACTAAAACTATCTAAATAAATAAAAGGGAAAGGAAAAGAAAGGAAAAGAAAGAAAAAATGCATTAATTTTCCCCTCCAGACACAAATAATCCAAAACGACAAAGATGAGAAACACTGTCGCTAAGGTTAAAACAAATTAAATAGCTAAGTCTACGTTGCTATTCCATTTTTAATCATGTGACATTACGTCATATAGGGAATTTTATCCGTAATTTCTTTTCAGATTTTCCGTATAAATATTTGTGCATGCCTAAACATGTGTGTCTTTTTTTTTTTTTTTTCGTGTTTTGTTTTTCCTTTCTAAATAAATGCATATTACGTATTCATCTCTATATGTATATTCTTGCTGGTCTCTTGTTACGCTGAAAACCCCTTATGTTTATTAATAAAATTTTAGTAATGAACTAATTTATTTCCAAATCATTTCAACATGACTGAATGTAAACGCTATCACTTTTCTATTACACACACACACTCACACACACACATATATATATATATATATATATATATATGTATATGTGTGTGTGTGTGTGTGCGTGTGTGTGTGTGCGTGTGTGTGTGCGTGTTTTTACTAATTAAGTTAAACTGAATCATTTTAAAAGTTTTACGAAAACCTTAAAACTTTGAATTTATTGTTTACTTTCCGAATATATTACGTAAAGAAAGTAATGTAATAAATATTTGCGAAATACATTTTTTATCTCGCACAGCTCAAAAAGAAATGATCGTAGAATGTTGTGAAATTATATTTGTGATTTGCATGATGTCTAGCTACTAACCTCCAACTTTGTTCTGTAAACGAGCTTCCATCTTAAAGATATTTACGATTTAACATGACTTTTTTTATGTACGTGTGAATGCTTGTATGTGCGTATGTGTGTATGTACGTGTGTGAAGGAACACGATAGCAACTAAACGATTCGTTCTAATGGACTGAAAGTTTGTACGTATGTAGTACGCATCTTCATCGTAGCACGGATTGTATAGATATTGCTGAATCTAACACCTATAGTTTTTTGCATGGACACAATAAAAATTCTTTAACATTATGGTCCACTGGCTAAAATCTTTTAAATTGCGATAGTGTCTAAACGCCTTATTCTAACTAACTGAAAATTTATTTACCTGTTATAGTCACCATCGCACAAACTTTATACATTTTGGTGAATCTAGCACTAATAGCTTTTTTTAAGGAACACAACAAGAAATTCTTTATCATTATAACCTATAGACTGAAATTTACTTAATGTGCGGTGGCGTCTAAATGCGTTATTCGATTGAGCTGAGAATTTAAATAAGTCATTAGTCATCATCTCCCAAACTGTATAGATTTTGTTGAATCTAGCTCATACAGTCTTTTACAGGGTCACAACAAATATATATTTTTTTATTATTATTATTGCATAAGGCTTTAAATTATTTAAAGTTCTATAGCACCGAAATGCCTTATCCGATTGAGCTGAAAGTTTTTATACAGTGCGTTGCATGAATATAAACGCACATTAGCTATAAGAATTAGAATGGTATAGAAGTGTAATAAAAAAATATAAATAGGTGACACTTGGTGCAAACTGTATGTATATGATTCAAGAAATGAAAATACGAGTCAAAACAATGAAAGACCAATATGATTTTTTAGAAAATAATGTTATCGAATTTATGACAAAAGTACGTGTTGCATGAATTTAAACGCACATGTAAAAAATAAATAACTGAGTAACAAATACTGTATCTAATACTTTGTAAAGCCACCATGGGCTTCTAGAACAGCCAGTAAACGCCTTGGCATTAACTGATAAAGTGGCATGAGGCCATCTATACTGATTGTCTTCCAAGCTAATAGAATGGCCGATTTTAGTTCATCTTCCGTGTTAAACTGCTCTCCATTTACGTAAACACGGTGACCCAGAATCTGTATTATGTTTAAATCGGGGCTTTTTGAGGGCCAATACAGCACTTTAATTTTATTGTCACGGAACCATTTTTTTACGATATGTGCTGTATGTACAGATGCACAATCTTGCTAAAAAATATAATTTCTTCCAGCTTTCTTGACTGCTTGAAGGCGGAGGTTCCTTGTGAGCATCTGGACATAATCTACAGAGTTCATAGTGTTCTCCACGAACTCTAATTCGAAAATCCCTTTAAAACCTATGGCTGCCCACACCATCACAGACCCACCTCCAGATTGACGTTTTGAACAGTGCATTTCTTCGGCTCTCAAATCCTGTCAGTAGCTATGAAATCCGTCCAGGCCATCGAGATTAAACTTTTTTTCATTTGAGAAGATGACTTTTTACCAATTTAGTCGACCTACAATCCATTTTCTTGGCCATTCCAACCGCATATCTTTGTGCTTCTGAGTGAGGGGTGGTTTCGCCTTCATTTTCTTAAATTTAATGAATGTTGCAGATTTGATAGTTCTCCATATGGTTGTCCTATGAACACCCAGATTGTATTGAGCCTTTATCTTCGCACAGAAAATATTCTTCTTCTTTGCAGTGTTGCATATTCGACGTTTGTCGTAATTGGTGAGCTTTCCTGTTCGCTTCATATACGCTTTTTTCCCATAATTTGCTCCTTTCTTTATATAATTCCGCACAACACTCTCACTTCTTCCGATTCGGCACCCAATTTCACGATTAGCCTTTACCACGCATAATGTCGATTTTTACCCTCTCGTTTACTGTCAAAGTTTTCCCTCTTGCCATCCTGAACAAACTCCGTAAAATTTGCACTCAAGCATTAAAAATGTTTTTAGAGAACTTTAGCAACACGACTATCTGTGTTTTAATTTGATTCCGGTGGCTCTGTTAAATTTTTAACGCAAAATACAGAATGCGTTTAATTTCGCGCAACAAACGAAAAACAGTAAAAAATAAGAAAATGCTAAAATACTCATTTACATAAGCTTGCATGAGCCTAAACATACGTGCTCAAAGCACCTTATTCAGTTGTTAATCATATGCAATAACTGTAAGTCAAATTCCTTCTTTTAAAATTTTAAAAATTCTATCTCTAGTTATTGGAAAAGGTGCGTTTATATTCATGCAAAGCCCTGTATATATTATAAGTCACCGTATTGTATTAATTTTCGTGAATTGTATTTGGTCATGAATTGTATTAATTTTGGTGAATCTAGCATCTAGATTTATTTTTTCAGGGAGACAACGGAAATTACTTTATCACTATGGGCTCAAATAATTTGAAGTGCAATAAAAGTTTGAAGTGCGTTAAACAACTAATTCGATATTGCTGACTGATTTCAGACTTTTCTTAATTTAATTTAGTTAAACGATCGTTAATTACTTAATGTTCGGAAAGTCGAGTGGAGTCACTCGAAAATTTTTAATTTAAATATTATTGAAGAAAATTTAATATACTTAAGAAAATTTTACATACTGCATAGGTTGTAGTAGATAGTATATACTATTCACTTATAGTTTATTTACAGGAATACAACGAAAAAGTCTTCATCAAATATCCTATGGACTCAAATTATTTAAAGTGCGATAGCGATTAAATGCCTCATTTGATTGAGCTGAAAATTTATATGCATGTTATAGATCACCGTCACGCAAACTCTATGAATTTTGGAGACTCTAGCACTTATAGGTTTCTAGAGGGACACACACACAAAAAAAGTTATCATTGTGGCTGACGGAGTCAAATTATTTCAAGTGCTATAACGTCTAAATGCCTCATCTGAATGAGCTGAAAATTATAGATCACATTATAGATCACTGCTTCACAAACTGTATAGATTTTAGTGAGTCTAGCACGTGCAGATTTTTACAGGGACAAAATAAAAATTGCTTTAGCAATATGATGCATGGACTAAAATATTTGAAAGGTAATAGCGTTAAATTATACAACATACTATAAATAGAAAAATACTCAAACACATTATTATAACATCTATTTTTGTTTATTTAACGACTTCTTATACTTTAATTTATTCATACAACCGTTAATTACACAATGTTCGGAAAGTCGAGTAGAGTCACTCGACAGATTTTTAAATTTTAAGATCATGATTTAGAAAAAAAACTTTTTTTTTATGTCCACCGTCTCCTTATATCATTCCGAAATATTTTGTTTTTATTTCAGAAATTATTCTTATTATTATTATTATTTTGCAGCTAATAAACAATCTTTTCTATTGTGTTCATCTACGATTATGATAAAATTCTACTGATATATATTATTTTTCTATAAAAATGGATTATAAATACGAACAGTATATTTTAAAATTTATTCGAAACATTTAATAGTATTTAAAAATAAATTTTACGTAGTTCTGATTTTAAAAATAAGTCCTAGCAATAAAATAAATTTGAAATTAAACATTAGATTTAAAAAATAAAATGTATCATAAAATATTCCTCTTAATCTCATTATCTCATAAAAAAGTTAAAATATGTTACTAACCATTAATGAATATTTATTATTCATTTTTCACGTTTTCCATTTCATTATAATACGGTTATATATTTTTATAATAGGGTTTCATTATTAAAGACATGTTAAATCTTTTTTATATTTATTTAATAACTAAGTCATTATCTTTATTCATCCGAGGCCATAAAGTATCTTACATTTTGACATGTATTTATTTTAGTTCCCCATCATACTATAGGTATGGGGAACTTAGGTAATCGTGAAGAATTTCGACCTCGGTTTTTTGACTTTTTTATACGTTTTCAGGTGTGAGGAATCCGAAAATGACAAAATTTCTATGGTATTTGTCTGTAGGGTGTCTGTTAGTGTGTCAGTCCGTTATTGTATTAGTCCGGTAGTTTGTTAGTCTGTTTACACGATATCTCACGAACAAATGATCGCAAAGAGGTCAGATCAGTTTTAAAATATTACTTTCGATACTGGGAAGAACCCTATTCATTTGGAACATTCAAATTAAAAAACTTCGTAAGTTATTAGAAATTTACGATTTTCTTAATATGGGAGAATAGGACAAAAATTCACTTAAAAGTGCATTAAATAGAAACGTTTTACTGTAAAAATGCCAGTACAGTTTTAAAATATCAGTTTTAATGCCGGAATGAACATCAGTAACTATAAATATGCTACTTTGAAAATTTCGCAAGTTTTTGGAAATTTACGAATTTCTTAACGTGGCAGCATAGGGCAAAATTTCACATAAACGTCAATTTTTAGCGATATTTTCATCGTAAAGATGTCAGACTACTTTTGAAATATTATTTAGGACACTGGCATGAATATTAATGACTATAAATTTTACAATATAAAAATTTCGTAAATTATTGAAAATTTACGAATTTCTTAACATGGCAGAATAGAACAAAATTTCACATAAACGTCAATCTTGTGGGATGACAAACCACTTCCGAAATATTATTTAGGATACTGGCATGAACATCATGGACTATGATTTTTCCAATTTAAAAAATTCGTAAGTTATTTGGAATTTACTATTTACTTAACATGTCAGAATAAAGCAAAATTGAGCATAAACTTCCATTTTGAGGATTATAAAACGTTAGACAACTTCAAAATTACATTTATGATATTTATTTGAACATGATTGAATACAAATATTCTACTAGGAAAATTTCGTAAATTATTCGTAATTTACGATTTTATCAACATAGTGAAAACGTAAATATTTCATATAAATATGAATTTTGAGGATTATTGCATTGGAAATAGTAGCATTAAAACTAAACAACGGAATCGACCCTAATAAAATAAATTAATAGATTAGAATAAGATAAATATATCGAAGTGAACGGTGGATAGCCTATTAGGAGGGGATTTCATTCTGTCATTGTATCAAGCGTTGGTCAAATTCATTTCTTTTAACATGATTATAATATGTCTCGCACTAGAAATTTCTGAGAACATAAATATGATGAGGAACTGAGCAGAGTCCACCTATGGCAAATAGATTCCTATTGTAATTCACGATAAACTTAAAAGTAATGTCTGTTTTTATTAACAGTATGAATAATACGTGTATGTAAAGAGAGTGTGTACTAAAGTCCGTTCCCAACCTTTAAACTGCTTAGCGGCTACAGCTATAACTTTAGAAGTGGTACGTAGGCATAGTAAAATAGCTATTTCCTGTAAGATATTGTCACTGACAGCACCACCTGGTGGAAGACGAGAGAGTTAACTATCTGCTCTCGAAAATGGTACGAGATATAGAAAAGAAAGTAAAATATAATGTTGCAGAGCACCATCAGTTTAGTATCAATAGACACCTTATAGACATGTATACTATAAACAGAACACTTAAAATATGCATTTGTTTGTTCCCGATTCTCTTCACAGTGACGTGCCGAAATGATCTTTGAAAGGAAAAGGCAATTATTCATCGCAAATATAACTTTAATTTTGATGTTCAAATTTCTATCTGTTACCTGTATTGCACATTTGGTCCTTTGTTTTAACTTTACTTTGCCCATATTACAGGGTTGTGTATAATATGTACAATATGTAAAATTCAAACAAGGTTTCTGATACACATTGCATCTGAACCATTTCCTAATGTCACAGTGTGCGAAATTACATACAAATTTATGCGCGTTTTAAACAATCTATTTGTAGCATTGATGTCTAAAAGATATATTTTTCTATTGCATCGATGACGATCTACAACTTTGTAATTTGCTTTTTCTCTGTATCTCGCACGGTTTTGGAGACAGAAAAGCTCATTGCGCTGCTTTCCACAATCTGGTGCTGCGAGCGATCACATCTACTCATGTATAGCCAATTTATTATTACTAGAAATCACTTTTAAGACGATAGATTCTGCCGTTCACTAGTTAAGAGGGTGGGAACAAACGTTAGTGCTCATTCGGTATAGATACGTATACATATGTGTGTGTGTATGTGTGTGTGTTGGTGTGTTGGTGTGTTTATATGTGAAAGGATAAAAAATTAATATACAGGGTGATTAAAAAAAAGTGGACAAAATGATGCGGCAGATCAGTTATACAACATGGATCAAAAGTTGCATAGGAACAGAGGGTCGCAAACGCCTGTAGAAGGCGCTAGAGCCACGAGAAGGCGTTGCAATACAAACACAAATTGAGCAAACGGAGATTGTCTTCATTCGATTTCTGTATGCGTTGGGCGTAACATGGCTACTTACACGCACCGCAAAATGGCTGGCATGCCTTTAATTTTCGGTATGACCAACTGCAATGGACGAGCAGCCTTGCGAATGTATCGTGAGAAATATCCTGGTATAAAGGTGCCAAGACGCTCATTCTTTCCCAGTCTGCATTGACGATTGTGTGAAACCGGCTCGTTAGACGTGCACAAGCCGGATGCTGGTCGCCAACGGATAACTCCGACAGTTGATGTTGAAGAAAGACTTGTCCAAGAACTCCAGCGTAATCGTTCAATAAGTACACAAGTTGTATCCAGAAAGACCCCCCCCAAGCTACCGTCTGGCGCGTTGTACATGACGAAGGACTACATCTTTATCATTTACAACGCATCCAGGCACTGGTTGGTTGGTTGGGTTTTACGTTGCACTAGTGCTGCGCAGATGGGCAATTGGTGACGGTCTGGGACTCACCCCTAGAGATGGCCCGGAGGCATGCTATCGCAATTTTGATCCTCCGCGGAAGGGATGACTCTCCCGCTTCGGTGACCCCCAGAGGTATAATTTTCGTCTAGGCACTGGAACCGGGAGACTACAACAATCATATGGATTTTGCGTTTCGGTTTTTGCAAGAAAGTGCTGCAGACGCAGCAAGTGTTCTCTTTACGGATGAGGCTGCGTTCTCATTAGAATGTGCAATGAACTTTCACAACCTGTATACGTGGGCGGATGAAAACCCGCTGCCTCATGACCGCATGGAGCACAACAAAAACTTTCCGTTAACGTGTGGGCTGGCATTGTAGGAGACTGTTTACTTGGCCCGTACATTCTCCTAGAAAGACTTAACGGTCCCATTTATCTAACATTCTTGCAAGAGGTTCTACCAGAAATGCTGAATTATGTTCCGATGCCTATTCGTCAACGCATTCGATTTCAACACGACGGAGCTCCTGCACATTTCAGCACAGATGTCAGAGTACATCTGCAGGCTACTTTTCCTGGCGGCTGGATTGGTTGCGGCGGACCAATCGCATGACCACCATGATCACCAGATTTATCTCCCTTGGATTTTTCTTATGGTGATTTTTAAAAAGACTTGTGTATGAAACACTTGTTGTAATGCAGGAAGACTTGGTAGAAAGAATGGTTGTGGCAGCAGGATGTGTTCGAGATACACCTGGTATCTTTGGGAAGGTGCGGCGTTCTATGCAACGTACATGCGAGGCGTGTCTCGATGCATCTGGCAAAAACTTTGAGCATCTCCTGTAGGCTGAACATTTGGCTTGCATAAGTTGCATGTGAGTAAGTAATTATCAATAAAATGATCTGGAATGGATTTGTTTCTTCTCTTTGTGTTATGTATTATTTTAGACGCCCTGTAGCGGCGCCGGATAGCAGTTGCGGCCCTCTGTTCCTATGCGATTTTTGATCCTTGTTGTATGACTGATCTACCATGTCATTTTGTCCACGTTTTTTTTAATCACCATGTATATTAATAAAATCAAACTTTTGTCTGTAAATCTGTCAGAATCAAAACTTTTTGCGATATCTTCACGTTTCGCACACCATGAAAGCTAAAAATGACTTCAGAAAATTTTGCCTGTGTGTGTGTGTTTGTGTTGTCCTGCCTGTATGTCTGTAACGCATAACGCTGTCTCTATTTCATGACAACGGCTGGAGCCGGAATTCAATGGCGCTTGGCAGGAATTTAGATCTTTACACAACTTAAAATTATATCTATCAACTTTTTCGAAATTCTTCCACTTCCCCCCCCCTGGGGGAGAAAGTCAAAAACACATTTATTTAGGATATTTTGAAAAATACATTTTTGTTTTTTTGTGATTTGCAATATTTTTAGAGGGAAGGGTTACGAGGGAGCAAAATCGAGACACCCATTTTAGCGCTAAATTTGTCATGAGAAATCTGTGCGTCATGAATTTTGTTGCTTTGATTGTTTATATGTATCCGACACCTAAAGTAAAGGGCTTTATCGAAATTACCCCCGTCCCCCCTCTTGGGTGGGATGGAAAGCAAAAACACCTTGGTAAGTATAACACGGCTCCAAATTACTTCACAGTGAAGAAATCGCACATGGAGAGACTACATATCAGTACAAAAAAAAAACATTATAAGCGACTTTGGAAATTTCGATTTAAAATTGAAGAGAGGAGAAAAATCCGTTTTTGGCGGAAAATTTTGCAAATTCCAGATTTCGGAGTAGAACTCTACCGAAAATGTAACAAAGATGTTGTAAATAGCCATGCATCTTCTTTAGTATATTTCCAAAACACGTTTTTAATTTTTTGTGATCAGCCATTTTTTTAGGGGGGGAGGGGGTATGTGTTTCGAAGTGCAAATTCGAGACACCACTTTTAACGCTAAATTTGTCCTGGAAAATTTATGAGAGCTGCGGTCATGAAGTTTGGTGCTTAGATTGTTTATATATATCCGACCCCTAAAGTAACGGGATTTATCGAAATCCCCCCCCCCTTTCCACATAGGGGCAGGAACCAAAAGAATGTTTGTAAGCATATCTCGGCCCAAAATTACTTCACGGTGTAGGAATTGCTCATGAAGAGACTAGATTTGAGTATAAATAAACATTATGTACAATTTTGGAATTCTTGATTCTGAAAGGAGGAAAGGGGAAAAATCATTTCACGGGGGAAAATTTCAGTAATAGCGGATTTTTGAGTGGAGATCTACTAAAAATCGTACAAAGTTATTGAAAACAGCCACGTGTCCTTTTTAGGATATTTCCAAAAACACACTTTCGTTTTTTTTTTTTTTTTTTTTTTTGGGGGGGGGGGGGGGTTACGAAGGAGAAAATTCGAGACCCACCCTTTTAGCGCTAAATTTGTTTTGGGAAATCTATGGAAGCTGCGATCACGAAATGTGGTGCGAAAATTATTTATATGTGTCCGACAGTTATTGCAACGGGATTTTACAAAATCTCCCCCTTACCCCCTTCGGGGGTCGGGTGGCAGTAAACACGTATAAAATATGTTTTACACTTTGAATTCGATTTACATTATCTTACTGTGGTGAATTTTGGTGTGTGGATATTGATTAAGTGTACGTTTTATGTACTTTGGTGGGATTTCGCAAAACCTTTAACTTACCCACTGAGAGAGGGAAGTAAGAAGCGGGTAAGTTGCTGCCGAAAGCAGTGGGTACCTTGAGTCCTCATGTTGGGAGAAGAATAGCCTCTACCGAAAACAGCGGGACATTTAACTTAGGTTATTAATAACGATATGGGATTTTGACAACTCATTTAAGTATAGTGAAGCAGGCAGAGCCTGCTAGTATTTTATAAAAGCTAAATGAAAACTTTATTAAAAATTGTAACTCAAATTAATTCTCAATGTTACTTTGAAAGGTTCGTTTCTCAGCAAAGCACTTTACAATGCGAGAGATTTTAAAGACACAAACTATAAAAGTATGTTAGTCGGTGTAAACTCGATTGTAAACTTTATATGGTTTCAAATCTATACGAATTAAGACTAAAAATTACTAAATGTCCCTGGAATATTAAAAATTATATGTGAGCCAATTAAGATGTACTATTTCACAAAGCAGATGCGCTGGATTTATGACATCTATAAGAGAAACTACACTATTAAAAATTAAAAGACAACGACGTGACCTGGAGAAGGCTTTTTGCTTAAAAACTAATTCCTTCTAAAACTCACAAATACACGCCCTCCGTTCAGTCTAATGCCATTTTTGAATTCCAGTCGTTATAGTTTTGATTACCGGCTACAAACTCAGATTTGCTAAAACTTCTAATTTATTGCACAGCATATTTAGAACCCTTCTTTTCACCACACAAATTTCTTTGTAAATCGTAATAACAATCATAATAATATATAATAGTAATGATAAAGATAGTAATCGTTGTAACATATAGGATTCGTACTACCTGCTCTTTTTCCAGTTCAATTTTTGGGATGCGAAATTTTAGGCTTTTATGTCACGAATAATATTATATAGAAATCGTTATAATAATTTTATTGTAATATGTTGTGATTAAATAGAACAGAGATACAGTGGTATAGATTTCTAGAGCATAGAAATAGTGGTAGCAATAACAATGAAATTTCTCATCTCTGAAAGAGACCTGGACCTGCGAAAAGGGCGGGTTGTACGATACCTGACACATTGCAGGGCAGTGTTGGACGAACCGGTGTTTTTTTTTTTTTTTTTTGAATAATCACAAATAATTTTGAGAAATGGTATTTGATATACATAATACACTATCAGTCTACGAATTGCTTAGGCAAACGTTACAATTAAAAATTATTATCAATTATTGAATAAAAATTCAGCCAGATCTGGCAACACTGTTGCAGAGGTCGTAGTCTCCGATTTTTTTATTTTTTTCCAGGACACATTCAAAAATGAGAAAGTTATGCCTTTTCTGCTACACTTTTTTTATGCAGTAGATTCTGTCCTGTTTAACACACCTGTTACTTTTAAAGCACGATAATTGTTTCCTTAAGAAATAATCTGGTGTGTCACTCACACGACTTTCTCTTACCCTGAAATTTAATACTATAAATACAGGTTGCAGATTAAGAGGTAAGATAACGAGAACTGTCATGTAAACCTATGCTAAACAATTCAAATTAGGCTTCGGAAGAGTTTTATACGATAATTAGTTCTGTGTGAGGGGGGCTACCGCCCCCCTCAACCCCCCGTTTCATTAATGCACCTACATTTATATAGAATTTAATTCGGTTATTAAAAAATAATTCTGTTTTTAAAAAATAATTTATTAAAATTATTATTTAAAAAAATTATTTTTTATGATAATGCAGACGATTTCCATATTAGAGAGGTAGTGAAACACTAAATATCCAAAAAAAAGTCCATTTTGCTCTCAATATTTAAAAAAAAAAAATACGATTTTTTTTTCTAAGTTTTTTTTTTTTTTCGTTAAAATTTAAAAAAATCTATAATTTTGTTTTAAATTATCACGGATTTATAGTTCAATCATTCGTTTTAAAGGTATTTGCAAGCTCTTTTGAATGATACCCATCATGAAAATTTACTCCCCTCGAGGGGGGACTTCCCCCCCCCCCAGGGGGGGGGAGGCGAGGCCCTACATACACAAAAATGTTTTCCCAGTTAACTATCTCTATTACAAAAAATATATGTTCGTTTCATTTGGTTTAGTGCAATCTGTAGACGTTAAACTCTACTTACCGGCAATTTCCCCCATAGACGTAATGTATTAGAATTCTCTTGATTGTCCCTGTACACGAACCATTTGCTTGATCTTAACGAAAAGCTTACTGTAGCATCCCTATATGATACACATTTAGAATACCAAGTTTGAACTTTCTGCCATAATTTGTTTTTGAGATATGCTGATAACAGACAGACACACACACAGACACACACACAGACACACAGACACACAGACCATTTGCTAAAAACATGATTTTCTTATTCAGGGGACCTCAAAACGTGTAAATATAACAAAATCCCGCGTTCGAAAATTTGACCCAAAAACAATACTATCTCTACCTTATGGGTAAGAGATAGTAAAAAGTGGTAGCTAAACAGGCGAAATTTTGCCATCCCTGAAAGTGTCCTGAAAAAAAAGGGCGGAGCCTACGACACCTGACACCACAAAAAATTATTCCACAAAAAATGTGGTGCGAAGAAGAAAAGCTATATACCAACTCTGTTTCGGAATAAATAAGAAATTTTGACAAGTCTGCGGTAAAAAACGGAAGTGCTGAATAAAGAACTTTTACACTAATTTCTTCTCGTCACTACAAAAAGCTTAAAGGTATACCACATAAAAACTAGTATGTTGTGGCCACCACAAGACTTTCTTCTATATTTTCCTATACATATTCAATCAGTAACAATATTTAAAAAAGAAAAAAGATTTTTTTTTTTCCTTTTTTTTTTTTTTTTTTTTTTGTGAAAATTAATACATATTCAATCACTAACAATATTTAAAAAAAAAAAAAAAATAGAATTTTTTTGTTTTTTTGTTTTTTTTTTGGTTAAAAGTAAAAAAAATCGATAACTTTGTTTTAAATTATCACAGATTTATAGTTCAACCATTCGTTTTAAAGGTATTGACAAGACCTTTCGAATGATACCCATCTTCAAAATTTACCCCCCCCCGGGGGGGGTACTTCCCCCCCAGGGGGCGAAGCGATGCCCCCCCATGCACAAAATTTTTTTCCTAGTTACGTACTACTATTATCAATAATTCATATTAATTTTACAAACACAAGTGTAAAATAACTCTTATTATGCACATTTATACGAATTTTTGTCCTATGCTGCCATGTTAAAAATTTAGATAAAATGCTATCACAGCGCCACCTGTTGAGCTATTGATCCCCAAATATAATCAGCAACAGTTTATGTCGGGGACCAACTAAATACCAAGTTTGGTAAAATTTCGTCAAAAAAAATAAATAAATAAATAAAAAATACGATTATTTTTCTAAGTTTTTTTTTTGTTAAAAGTAAAAAAAATCGATAACTTTGTTTTAAATTATCACAGATTTATGGTTCAACCATTCGTTTTAAAGGTATTGACGAGATCTTTCGAATGATACCCATCTTCAAAATTTAACCCCCCCGAGGGGTACTTCCCCCCCAGGGGGGGAACCGATGCCCCCCCCATGCACAATTTTCTTTTCCTAGTTAACTACTACTATCATCAATAATTCAAATTCATTTTACAATCACAAGTTTAAAATAACTCTCATTATGCCCATTTATACGGAATTTTGTCCTATGCTGCCATGTTAAAAATTTGCATAAAATGCGATTACAGCGCCACCTGCTGAGCTATTGATCCCCAAATCTAATGGGCACCAGTTCATGTCAGGGTGCAACTAAATACCAAGTTTGGTTAAATTTCATTCATATGTTCGTGAGATACAGCGTCCACAAAAAAATGATACAGACACACAGACAGACAGACAGACAGACACACAGACAGACAGACAGACAGACAGACACACAGACAGACATTTTCTAAAAACTATCAATTCGTGTTCAGGACATCCCAAAACGTGTAGATCCGTCAAAAAACGGAGGTCGAAAATTTTCGCGAATCCAATACTTTCTCTATATTACATATAGAAGAAAGTAATACACATATTTTTATGCATAAAGCATTTTAAATAATATGATTTAAAATATTTCAATCTTATTTATATTTAAGCTATATATCTTATTTATATTTAAGCTCTATATCTTTATTATTTAAGCTCTAATATTTTAAATTTTAAATTAAAAAATATTTCAAATTTTAGGGGATATATATATATATATAACTGCTTACTTGTTTTAACGCCACTTTTCTTGAGTGCAAAATTTTAAATTGTTTAATCATAGATAACTCCTTAAAACATTTTAAAAAGATTTTTACCCAAATTTACTGGTGGCAAAAGAACGCACAAGTTGGCAGCTATGCATATATAAATGTATGTCCTAGTACATTAAAAAACATTCTTAACATAAACTACTAAATTGCCATTCAAATAGATATTCTAAGGTGTAGAAACGAATATTTATTTAAGTCATAAATTATCCCTTGAAAAGGAAGCGTATTTTTATTTTCTAGATAAACCCTGGATTAAGGATTTAAACTCATAAATATATTTAATGTAGTATGTCATTTCCATTAAAATGAGAATACATTTTGCTAAGTATTTCAAACATTTTTTATAGAGATAAGCAGAGAAAAATTGTAAGTAAAATATATAATCTGTAAACCTTTAATGATTTATAAATGTATATTGTATTATAGCAAGCTTACTACATACTTATCAGGGATATTAAAAAATTAGAAAATAAAATTTAATATTATATATTCCTTTATATTGAATTTTAACTATAAGTACGCTTGAAATTAATGCTTTTAAAAAATGTGTCCATTTTAAAGAATTCATGAAAATTTCCATTTAAATATTTTTTTACAGTATACTAACATTTTCATTTTATACCGTATTAATTATTTAGTTTGAATTTCTAAATATTAAAAAAAAAAAAAAAAAAAAAAGTGAGCCAGATATAGAGAAACGCAGGAAATGAAGATGATACAATTCTTAAATAGTTTATAGGATTTTTTTTTTCCCAAGAAAACTATGATTTGACCTTATTAATTATCATTAACTTGTCATTTAAAGTTTGTGCTTTGAAGTACCTGTATGCAGTCTCAAATACATGCTTTCATTAAAATTGAGACAGAGCACGAACAAAATTTTAGCGAAAAAAAAATATAATAATAATCAAAATAAATAAATTTAAAATTTTTTCTCTTGTACATCACATGTTTCGGATTTTTTCCTCGACTGTACAAAATTGCCATCTTCAGCAAGTGTCGTTGAATTCCGTCCAGCCGTTCTCACGTGATACCGGACAAAAATAGAGTTACAGGCATGCACAGAGAATGACCACACAGACCAACACAGACAGAGATAAAATGTTTTGAAGTCACTTTTGGCATTCGCGATGTATAAAACGTTAAGATAGAGCTTTTTTTTTTTTTTTTTTTTTTATTCTGTGAAAATTACGGACAAAAGTCTGATTTTATTAATGTAGATTTTATTAACATAGGTTTTATTGTATTTTTTTTTTTCTTTTTCAATAAAGGTTAAAATTGAATGTCTCTTCTTCTCAAAAGTTATTGTTGCAGAGCTGCTCGGCATGAAAATTGACTCTGACACCATTTCAGCATATTTTTATGTAAAATGACCTCCTAAATCCGAATGTGACGCTCATTTTGCCCTATTACCCACAGCTTTTTAGGAATAACCCCCTATTTTTATCATGTTTCGTGATTTTATGGCTATAAATTTGATTTTTAAGAGGCGGGAGGATTATTTTAACCGTTAATTATCTTCTGAGGGACTACAGAGTTGTAAAATTCTAAAACATTTGCGACAAAGGATTTTTTTTCCGGGGGGGGGGGGATTTGCCACTGAAATTATGCATTACATATCTTATATATTTTTAATATGTTATTAATTTTATTTTTTAAACTTTATATATTTTTTGTTTTTAGGTGTTAAATTAATTATTTTTCATTCTGTAAATCAAATTCGTGGTCATAAAGTTACCGAACAAGGAAAAAAAAAATGAGGGAAGGGGTGTTGTATCTAAAAAAAGCTGGGTGACTGGGCAAAATGTGAGTCATATTCGGATTCAGGAGTTCATTTTACATAAGAATCAGCGAGAATGCTATCAGATAACTTTTTTTTTTTTTTTTTTTTTTCAGAGCAGTCTATTTTTCCATCATTAAAAAATTAAAATAATACTGTCCTTTTACCTATAAATATACACATATATATGTGTATATTAACATTTTCCTTTTTTTCCCTGTAGTTTATGTAAGAATAATTTTATGATTAATAATTTACATTAGTATTTTCTAAATATAGTGCATGCTGTCAGTGGTATTTTAAATAAAGCAAAATAAAGAAGAACTCAAAATTTATTTTTTTTATAAATAAAATAAACTTATTTCATAAAATTTACAATAGAGATTAAGATTTATTTTCTCTAACCCATGTATGGCATAGAAATTATTGCTTAGGGGACATTTTATTTTTCATTTTTCACTTTTTTTTTTTCTATCATATTAGCTGCTCCACGAATATGACTAAATGTTATAAATACGCCAATTAAACGATATCACTTTTTATTGATATATTTTGTTTATCTGAGAAAGGGAATAAATACATTTCTCAACTGCCAGCTGGTCATATTTTTTAAGTTGAAAATGAAAGGCAACGCGCTTTTGATTTTTTCTTAAAAGAAGGGTATGCTGTTCCTTTGAAATGAGAAAATAGTAGATTATTATTATTGTTATTATTATTTCAATTGATTCTCGGTTTAAGATTTTTGTGCTTTTTTTTAAAAACATACATAAGCGTATATTTAAGCAATTAGGTTAGAACTGGTTATACTCTAAAATAATCAAGTTAAAAAGTTGTGATTATATTTTTCATATACATTCTATTTCGACTCTATTCCTAATAGAATAGCAGTAGACGCATACTGTGGGGTGGACTTTGTTCGCTGTTTGGATGTATCCGCTATTCGAATGAATTGATTGATTTACGCTAGAGATTTAAAAAAGTCTGTGTTTAAAAGAGCTGTCTGAGATATATGAGTATCGGACACTGAAACGCATTTTATGTTAATAATTTAAATATTTAGTATATTTTAGCAAAATTTTCTGAAATAAAACGAGTCTTTTTAAAAACACATGTACAGTCGGGGGAAAAAAAAAATCGCAGCACTGACTGTAATTTCATTATTAATTGACGCAGAAAAATTTAGTAGAGACCATTCAACAGGAAATTAAATGCACTTTTTGAAAATGCTGTAAAATTTTGAATTAGGGGTTATCTACATATTGAAATGAGCGCTAACTCTGATTTTTTCAATAGCAACACCAAATTTTAACTTCATATTCGAATTTCTGAGTGTCTGGCAGTGCGGAAAAGTATACTATTTGTATACTTTATCTTTAGTATTTATAGAGTAATAATCAAAAATGTGTTAGGGGGTTATCTGTAAATGTAGAAAACTAAAATTAATTTCCTATAAGAAACAGATAAAGCTTTAATGCTTTACACCGGAAATCTTTCAGGAAAAAAAGAATTATAAAAATTAATAAAAAGATTAAATTTTCCTGTTTCTTAATTATCCTGAATTCAGTTTCTTTGATTTGTATATACTTCATTACTTTTTTAAATAATTTTAGGTCTATTTAAATACATTACACTTGCGATTTGTCCAGACTGTACTCTTTGAAAAAAATGCAATATTTTTCAAGTAAAAGTGTCTATTATGGCTGTAGTGATCACCAATAAAGCTTGAATTTTCTTTCGTAGGTGTAACATAAAATATGAAATGAAATAATATATATATATATATATATATATATATATATATATACATACAACAACGCATAAACTAAATCTTTTCGGATAAATTATTGTATGGGTTTATGAAGTAAATATTAAACAATTTTAATCACAATTAACAGTTTTGGGTCAGTTGAACTCTTTGGAACTGTACGATTCGTTTTACAATTTCTATGAAGATATAATTTCTTAATTAACCCTTTCGCGACTGCTGACGTAGATTCACGTCATTTAAAAATCAGTAACTCTCTTAGTGGGCGTTTCTTTCGTAATTTGTGCGTTACATATTTCTTAAGTGTGTACCCAGTTTTCATATTTTTGCAATAAAATATACTATGGATAGAAATATATTGATTAGGAAGAATATAATTATACTGTATATCCATTTGTAATATAACTGTGAATACAGAAAATTTGTTCTGAAATACTTTATTTTGAGTGAATAACGCCCTTAGGCGGATCTTACTGTCAAAATTACAATATCCTGCGGTCGCAAAAAGTGTTAAAATATATTTATAAAAGTAAAAGTATATTTAAAAAATATATAAAGTTAAAATATATTATTAAAATTTTAAAGACCTTAAAATAATAATCCTTAAAATAATAATTCTCCCCCCTACAAAAAAAATAAATAAATAAAAATAAAGCAATATATGAAGCAAATGATTAAGCCTTTAACTTAAGAAACGATTTTACAAGTCTCTTGCATTCCAATCCCATTCGTTTTTTTTTTTTTTTTTTTTTTTTTTTTTTTTTTTTTAATTGATCATTTTTACATTTACCAATTTTTCTATTTAAAACAGTAAACACCGCTTATTTAGTTATTTTTTTTTTCCTTTAGTGTTCGTTTAAAAGATACAAAATTTATCACCAGTAATCGATGAAGTAAACAAAAAATAAGGGGTTTAACACGAATATTCAATGTCACATTTACTTTTCTGTGTTGTTTTGTTTTGAAGAACGATGAAGGCGGGGTTTTTCTTCTTTAGAAAACAGGAATTCTTGATTCTAACACCATAGCCTCATTAACTAGATGCCTGTCGCGTAGCTCGGAAACTATGCAACAGTTGTAGCGGTAGACAGCGCCACCTAGTACAGATTATGGGACTTGTTTATTCAACTGTCACGAATAATTTAAAGAAGTGATACATAATATATATAATCGACGTTTCTTCGATTCTATTCGCTTTTTTATGTATATCATATACCACTTTTAAATATTTTTGGTGGCTGTTGAATAAAAAAGTAGCGCACTCTGTACCAGGTGGCGCTGTCTACCGCTTCATCTGTTGCCTAGTTTCCGAGCTACGCGACAGGCATCTAGTTAAGTAGGCTATGCTAACACTAATGTCTAAAAATCTTCATTTTTATTTTATTTCTTTGCGTTTGACGTTGTTGATATATAATTTGATCCGTAAATAAAAAATAAACATATTTTGTTTGATTTTCCTTGTTATTTTAAGATTTGATTCGTTATCTCATGCAAAACTTTATAAGAGACGGCCCCTTAAACCACTCTAAAAGAAAGATTTATTTATATCTCGAAAACTAATAACTGGAATGAGCTGCAACTTTGCACACCAATATTTTTCAGCATTAGGATTCATTTTATGTAAAAATTAATGTATGTCATAATTCATAATTTTTATGAATATGAATTTATTAATATTTTTCAAAATTAAAAATACTTTTCAGAATCAAAAGTAATGATGGACTATGTTTGGGTTTCTTCACTGTATCTCGAAAAAAAGAATTATATTGAGCAAGTTATTTTTTGTGAAGATATTAATAAATGTTTTAAATATGAATTTAACATTAGCACCTTCAAAATTTGAACGCTTATAACTCTGTGAAAAAATAAGTAAAATACACAACTAATATACTTTTTCGCGTTGTCGCGATCCCAGGAATTCAAATATAAAATAAAAATGGGGCATTACCATTGAAAAAATCAAAGCTGGTTCGCGTTTTAATATGTAGACGAGCCCCAATTCAAAATTTCAGTTCATTTTTTGAAACTACTCACAATTCCCCGTCGAATGATACCTATTACATTTTTCTACATCTATTAGCAACGAAGTTACGTCGAGTGCTGCGTTTTTTTTCCCCCGATTGTACTTTGTGAACTATTAAAATGCAGAAAAGCCATTTAAAAACACTTTAAATTACGTCATATTCATTTATTAAAATTATATTTACAATCTATATATAAAACAAAACTTTTCGCTATGAACACGTGGAATCAGAAGCTTAAAAACGATTTTAACAAAGTTTGTACAGAATAGTAAAGAAGGGTTGGTATATCTCCTTGCACATAGTCAAGTTTTTGTTCCTGTGGCCATCACTAATCATCTTTATTTATATAGTTGACTATTCTGTTCAAACTTTGCTAAACTCGTATTTAACCCGAAGATGCCATGTGATTATTAAAAGTAAAGACAAAATTATATAATGTTTTCCTTTTACAAATTTGCTTTTAAAAATGTGTTAGATTAAATTCTTAAATACAAAAACTATAAATTTTTAAAGAGCTTTTTAAATCTTGAAATATCTAGTAAATTTACATTTATTTTTTTTTTTTTTATTGTTGACATTCTTTTTCTTTATTTGCTTACTCATATGTGAACCCGTAAATGTTCGTGATGATGATACATTGATTTTCGATGCTATTTCAAAAATTCAATAAGCGACATTTTCAACCTTTTGCATATAAAATTTGTTCTAAATTTTGCATTTTATATTTTCTGATTTCAGGAAATAATAATATCAGGAATTTTAAACATATATGAACCTACAAACGGCTATCCATAAAAACAGAGAGTTATTTTTTTCGTAGTGGCAACACCGCGAAACTAAAAAATAGAAGTGCAGGCGATTTTTTCAAACTATTAACTGTACGTTTATACAAAATTCTAAACGAAGCAGACGATTTTATTTTCCTATTTCCGTGCTTGTTTAAAGAACTGTTTTATTTGCCCTACAGAAATGGAGATGAGTGATTCAGAGTTAAAAAACGAAATGCGTTGTGCCATAAAATTTTGCTACCGTTTGGGCAAAACAGCTCCAGAAACAGTTAATTTAATGAAAGAAGCTTACAAAGAGAAATGTTTTGGTGAGTCTACGATTTTTAGATGACATGGTGATTTCAAGAAAGGCCGTTTGTCTGCAGAACTGGCTCCTAGGCCTGGGCGACCAAAAAGTGTTGTGAACGATCGAAATGTTAACACTGTGTGGGTAATCCTTCAAGAAAATCGGCGAATGACATGTGAGGAGATAGCGGCATCAACAAATATTTCGAAAACGTCGATATTTCGCACTCTACGCAACAATTTACAGCTTCGCTATGTTTGTTCCAGATGGGTCCCTCATCACCTTACTAAAGAACAAATGAAAACAAGAATTCACCAATGTTGTGAATGGAAACAGATGCTTCAAAATGATCCAAATCTCCTAAAGACTGTAATAACAGGTGATGAAACTTGGGTGCATCATTATGATCCCCTTACCAAGTCCGCAACAAGTGTATGGAAACATACTGATTCTCCGCCTCCGAAAAAAATCCGACAAACCAAATCTGCGGGAAAGGTCATGATGATTATTTTCTTTGATCATAAAGGTGTAATCTATCAGCATGCTGTGCCTCCAAAAACTACTGTGAATGGAGAATATTATGTTTCAGGTTTGAAAATTTTGCGACAACACATATCGAGAAAGCGTCATGAACTGGTAGGGAATTGGACATTACATCACGATAATGCTCGCCCGCATGTCGCTACTTGTTCAGCAGTATCTTAGTAAATGCAATATTAAAATCATGCCATATCCTCCTTACAGTCCAGATCTCGCACCATGCGATTTCTGGCTGTTTCCGACGTTGAAGGAGAAGCTCCGTGGCGGAAAATTTAATACAGATTCTGAAGTTATTTCAGCAGTGGAGGGTTCTTTGAAGCAGCTTCCAGAAAAGGGCTTCTCTACTTGTTTTGGAAAGTGGGTTGAACGATGGGACCGTTGCATATCATCTAACGGAAGGTATTTTGAAAAAGAATGATGTATTTTTTGCTGTAAATATATTTCTTGATTTTTTATGATTTTACTGTCAGTTTTTATGGAATGCCGTTTGTATATATTGCATTGAATAATTAATCCTTGAAATAATGTTAAAATGCTAATAATTATACTTAAATTCTAATGCTATTTTAATTCTGTTTTATAGTGCTTCTTAATTTACCTCATATTTAATGCATTTTATAGTATACAAAAACTGATTTTATACACAAATAGGATTTATTCTAACTAAAATAATTAAAAATGTTAATACATGCTCGCATACAATCTTAGGAGTACGTATGAATCCCGGCTCAGTAGGCTACATAGATTTTTAACTTTCCGATAACCAGTGCGTCAAACGCTGATTTTGTAAATTTAAATGAAGTTTCTTTTTATCAAAAAGTGGCTTCATTTGGGGTAAAGTTTGGGATTAATGAGATGGTTGGCAAATATGTGACAGCTATGCCATTATAAATTGCAAAAGGAACACCCACTGGCAGAGTTACAGACTTTGAAATGATATGAAACCACGCCAGTAGTCGCGAAAGTGTTAAGCGCTTGTTCTTTTTCATATAGCTGTGTTGTGAAATAGATTTTGATGGCCGGGAATATTGACGTATTAACTGAATACAAATTAAAAACACAATTTGAGAGAGTACATGCGAAGTAATGCAACAACTCAGTAAATCTTCAGAAATAGATATTATTCAATCTGTAGACTTATTTTATTTAAAATTAAAAAAAAAAATAAACATCTGTGGTGACCATATACGTGAATATAAAAATTAATTAAAAAAAATTCAAAGTTGTTACAAAGTACGGAGTGGAGGGGGAGCCAGGAGCCCCAACAACGACGTCTTGATAGTTTACATTTTTGTGATGAAGTGACGCTTCCATTTCTTGAATAATTTCGCCGGAGTTCTAGTCGACGCCAAGTTCAAAAAGTAGAGAAAAAATGGTTGTAAATATGTGACGTATAAATACATACAATTTTTGAAAAGGTTACCACATGATTATAATATAAACGATCCTCACTAAACGCCAAAACACGCCATGGGAACCGGAACTTTTAAGCAAAAATTAACGTACCATATTATGAGATAAAGAATGCACACAAGGCGGCAAACTGACTTTATTTTGTAAGGTGAAAAGAAACCGAATTAGGAAAAGTCAAAACAAGCTATTGTAGATCTGCATTAACGTTAAAGAACGAATAATATATGATCAAAGGTTTTGATAGAGTTGCAATAAGCAAAAGATACATATGTGGGAAGAGGGAGAATGTAAATATTTAAAGAACATACTGTATGTGAATTTATGTTGCAATTTAGAGGTCATAAACATGTGTTCGTTACATATTTAATTTTAATTTTATTTATTTATTATTATTATGATTTATGAAAGAAAATATTTATCTAGAATATGTGAAAATCGATATCACATGTGTACATGAGGGAAATGTTTGTAATCAAAGCATAACTTTGTTTAGTTTATATATTTAATATTCACCACATATGTTCTTTTAAACACTGCTAAATGACTAGATCAGCTATTCGACACATAGCTGATCATGACTATGGGGAAAAAAATTTTTTTTGAGAAATTCTTAATTTGAAACATGTGTATGTTAACCTAATTAAAATCAAATAATAATTAATTTCATTTTAAGAACGTTAAAGGTTTAACCATAATTTGGGAAAGACAGCAAAAGTTACTTTGAATCAAAATAATAGCACGGTTCTTTATCACAGAGCTGCCACAGCCGACTTTTTTTCGTTATTTTCGTACCACTGTTCTTATAACATAAAATTTATAATAAATTTATGCAGGCAATTTGCAAATTTACCTGCTTAAATTTTAGAGGTATCGGAAAGTTCTGCCCTTTTACATGAAAATAATGACATCAGAAATTTATCCTTGTTAATATTTAAGACTTTTTGGATAAGTTTTAAGATGATGATTGCTAAAGTACCCCATAAATATTGTTAAACTGAAATTTATGGTGTGTCATTTTATTAATTGAAAAGGACAGAACTTTCCGTTCGACCTAAAATGTTGCAAATTTTATTTTTTGGAGTGGCAATAAAAGAAAAGAAATACCCTATGGCAGCTCTGTTAAAGGATAAAAAAAATAGGTACGAGTGCATCATGGACGCAGCAAGGAGCACTTACACTTATCAAGAAATTTGAAGTAATTTTTGCACATGGCTCTTTTTGCAACAGTAGCACAGTTGCTACCTACTAAACAGAGAAGGAACACAAGAGTTTGAAAATCGATTGAAACAAGATAAAAATATTGAAAAAACTGTTACATAATAAGTGTTAAATATTTACTTTCAGTGTGAAACCAATCAACATCAAAGCGTTAAACCTGAATAAGAAGCACAATTACACAATTATTACAACTATATATTAGTATTATGCATATATTTGCAGGACACGTACTCTCCACCCTATTTTTAGGACATTCTCAGGGATGAGAAATTTCAATCCTATTTAATCATGACTCAGGGCAAAAGGCAAAAATTTCTCATCTATGAGAGTGTCCTGAAGAAAGGGTGGAGAGAATTTCTTTTATATTCTTGTAAATAAAAAATTAATATCTTGATTTTAATTCTCTGTATTGAAAATACAGTGAATCGTCTATAACATGCATGTAAATTTCATAATTTTTAAGGAGTCTCTAAATTTGCCAATACTGTTTGGAGCGTTAGGACCAACAAAGGGTTAATAAGCAGAAAATGGTATATTTTTATAAGACAAAAACCAATACTCTTTCTGTTCATGAACATTTCTGTTGTGAAACTAATTCAGCACATCTGTTGATTATATGCAGGAAAATATGGTACATTTACAAAAAATAAAATAGAAATAGAAATAGAAATATGTAAAATTAAGATAAAAAATCTTTTAAACTTTGTTGCAAGTTTTCGATAAAAAACACATGTTCCCACGCGAAAGAGAAGCGAGAAAGCTATTTCAATAAAGATTATTATATTATAAAATAACATAAAATAAAAGTGTTTTTATTAAAGAAAAACAATTAGAAGTAAAATTATGAATAAAATTTACTTTAATATTATTTAAATGCGATTTTCAAATATAACTTAACATTTCGACAAATTTATTAACAAGAAACTGCATGTTGATGAAAAATCTATTAATTTTCATATTAAACGTATGGAATTTAAGAGAAAATATCTTTTTATGAATATTTTATTTAATTTCTCGTGCAAGAAAAAGTGGTAAGTGCCTAAAATAAACACAGCATATTTCATTAATGAATGCATTAATGCGAATTTATAAATGATTACAAACATGTATTAGTTGTAATGACATTGAATATGAGGATTTGCATAATAATTTCCTGCTTTTGTCTTGTAATATGCACTATTAATATTCCATTCCAGTGAAAGAAAACAGCGAATAGGTGGGCAGAGCTCTGCATGTGTTAATAAGTAAAGTGAGTCGGGCCGAAGCCTCCCTCGGGGGTTGGTGAGTGGAGCGAGCAGGGGCCAGAGCCCCTAGTTTATTGAAACAATATATTAGGTTTGCGGGAAAATCCCGTAGTATTGAATTAAACAAATAACATTGGGAATTTATACCGAACAACATTATTATCAGTTTTAAGAAGTTACTTTCCTGATCTTCGGATGGTGTGGGTTGGAAACACCTGTGGCTGTGTCACGCATCCTCCGGTACCTAAAAATGCAAGCTAAACGAGTGAGAGCCGTGTACTTTAACCTCACTGCAATGGCAGAGGGAAGGGAAACAATGAAAAGGGGTACAACAACAGAAAAAAGTGTTTTGGAGTTTATGGAAAAAGGAAGGACAATACATAGAAAAACGTAGAGAGTTTAGGTATAGCATTACAATGCTAGTAGAAGTTTCAGGATAGTAAGTATATTTTTGTATTTCATAGAGAGCCACATTTAATACTATTTATTAGCATTAATATATATATATATATACATATATATATATATATATTATTTATTTATTTATTTTTTGTAACAAATACAAGGACAAACAAATACAAATCCAAGAAAACAGGAAAATAAGGACAGGTTATAACCTCCGAGGGGAAGTCAATGCCAGGAAGCGATAGTAAAGAGGAAAAGGTCTAGAAAACAGTAGAACATAAAACAAGTCCTTCCGGCTTATTCGGAATGGTAGGTTGATTTCTTTCTCCTTATCAAGTAACCGCCATTTTAAAACAAAATGGCGGCATTTTGTTTCAAAACATAAATACAAATTATTAATGGACTTCTTGATATTTGAATAGTAAATCCATTTTTAAACTTTGGTTTGAACTGATTAATTATTTCAAAAGTTACCGTGATAACAAATTTTCAAGTGGCTGCCACTTGGAAACAATATAATGGAGCAAGTTCCAGAACAAACTCGTCCAAAATATTTAAAGCATACGTCCACTGTCAAACTTTTGTTCGAATCAGTGCAGTGTTTCAAAAGTTATTGTTACGAGATATTTTCAAGAGGCAGTCTAATTCACTGCAACTTAGAAACAAATTCGCGAAGGAACTTGTCCAGCGAAATCGTACAAGATATTTGTATGATAAGTTTAATCTCCAAATTTAATTCAAATTAAATCAGTGTTACAAAAATTATTGTGATAAGAAATTGTCAAGTGGTACCCGTGATTTCAGGTAGCCACCACTCGGAAAACTAAAGCAGAATGAGATGCCAAACGAGGTTATCTGTGATATATGAATGGTAAATCCACAACCCAAAATTGATGCGAGTTGATTTAGTATTACAAATGTTATCATAATGACAAATTTTCAAGTGGCTGCCACTTGGAAATAAAATTGCGAATCAAGTTACGAAGCAAACGTATCCAAGATATTTTAACCATAAATTCACTATGTAACTTTTGTTTGAATCAATTTAGTATTTTAAAAGTTATCTTGATAGCACATTTTCAAGTGGCTACAACTTGGAAGCCAGAAGGTGGAACAAGTTGCCAAGTGAACTTATCCAAGATGATAAGATTACTATTCAACTTTGGTTCGAACTGAATTAGAATTTAAAAAAGTTATCCTGTTTATATATTTTCAAGTGGTAGCCTAATTTCAAGTTGTCTCGCTAAGTTTATAACATTCGCACTTCGTTAAAAATGACAGATAGAGTTTATTAATAAAGTTGATTCAGACACGTATATGGTCTATGTGCAGAGCAAAATTCAAATAAATTCGGAATATGCTTTTTACAAATTGAATTTCAAATTTGCAAATGGTTTCCACTTAAAAATAAAATGTTGAAGCAACTTGGTTAAGAAACTCATTCAAGATATTTATCAGATAAGTTAACGCACTGTCCAAATTTCGTTTGATTTGGAGTATTATTTCAAAAGTTATCAAGATTTTAAATTTTCAAGTAGTAGCCTGATTTCAAGTGGCCCCGCTTAACTTAAGATATCCGCCACTTTATTACAAATGGCGGATAAAGTTCATTGAGACACTTATGTAATCTATGTATACATCAAAATTCAAACAAATTCTGAATACGCTTTTTACAATTCGAATTTGAAATTTTCAAGTGGTCTCTACTTGAAATAAAATGGCGAAACAACTTGGTTAAAAAACTCATCTAAGATATTTATAAGATAAGTTAAGACACTGTCCAAATTTAGTTCGATTTGGAGTATTATTTAGGAAGTGATTTTAAATTTTAAGTTGTGGCCTGATCAAGTGGCCCCGCTTAACTTAAAATATCTGTCACTTTATTAAAAATGGCGGATAAACTTCATCAATAAACTTCATTGAGGCCTTTTTGTTGCATGTATTTACATCAAAATTCGAGCAAATCTTGCTTTAAATCTGCTTTTAACATTGTGGGTTTGGAATATTCAAGTGGCTGCCACTGGAAAACAAAACGTTGGAGCAACTTGGTTATCGAACTCATCCAAGATCAGTTCACTGTCCAAATTTGGTTCGATTTGAAGTATTATTTCGTGAGTTATCGTGATTACAAAATTTTCATTATAGATAGATAGATAGATAGATAGACAAACGAAGTGATTGCAATAGGTCGATTTCTAAAGAAATCAACCTAAAAGGCTAAAAGTGGGAGTTAAGACATAGGCTCGCTTTGGGTCTGCGTCTGTTATTAGGCCATGTGTGGTCATATGTTGCGAGAGTGTTTAAAGCAAGGTTTTCTAGCGATTCAAGTGCCGAATGAAAGCTTACATTTAGATACTGAATAAAATCATTAAGTCTAGGAATGTAGATTTCTGTAGAAATACGAAAATTTCGAACATACCAGGGCATATCAAGTATTTGCTGAATGGTTGCATTTTATGCTCTAATGAGTAATTTGGTATGAGATTTTTCAGCATATGACCACACCATACAAGCATAAGCATAGATTAATATGGGTTTAAATAGGATGTGTACAGGAGCAATTTATTTTAAAGGTTTAATTTACTATTCAGGACTAAAAGGGGCAATTAATTTACATTTAGCAGCACGGAATTTTTTTACGTGTTGTGGTACTGTGTTTTGTAAAGGTGAAGCCTTGATCTAGAATAACACCAAGTTATTTACAGTGATTACACCATGGTAGGGGGATGGAACGAGGCAAATTTGTTATTTATCCCTAGCAGAATGTGTCATCGGATTTCTTCCACGTGAGAAAAGTATAGCTTCAGTTTTCGTAGTACTAAATGCTATACTCCATTTATAAAACCATTTAACGAGAACTTTAAGGTGACGGGAAATAAACGAGATAACATGACGCCTATTACCTGACGCAGAAATACAGGTATCGTCTGCAAAAACAACCAAAAAGGTATTAGGATAGCAGAGTATGTCATTAATATAAAAATTGAAAAGTTTAGGGCTAATTTTCGAGCCTTGAGGAACGTCGAAAGCAGCAAAGAAGTTCCGTGAAACAGTGTCTTTCATCTTCACACGTGGAAGTTTGTATCAAGAGTACGTAACTATGAATTAATTTCATAAGAGGAGGGGGGGGGGAATTGAAATTAATAATTGAAATTATATCTTTTAAAAACAAGTCCTATCCAGGATAAATTTTCGGTGTCAGTTTTTTAATTCAATACTACAGAACTCTTCCCTCCAACTCAATATATCTATTAAGTCTAATGGAAATTTCTGTCAATTTGAATTAAAATACTGACATCAAAAAATTATCCTGGATAGTATTTAAGATATATTTGAGTAACTTTTAAGATGATAATTTGTAAAGTACCATATAATTGTTGTTAAACAAAAATTTCCGGTGTCATTGAAAAGAACAGAAATTTCTGGTAGGCCTAATATAATGTATAGCAAAAAAAAAAAAAAAAAAAAAAAAAAAAGGCCTCCACGACCAATTTTTCTGCAAATCATCCTGTAAATATGCGACTGGTGTCTGTCAATTAGTAACAACGTCTACTTTGAAATAGTTTACACAGATTTTACTCAGATGTCGTCTACATATTAAAACTTGCATCAACTTCCTTTTTTAAAAAAAGGCAACCCAATTTTTTAAATTTTTTTTGAGTTATTTGAACCGAATCATCCCATAAAGATGTATAGTTTATATGTTTATCTTAAATTTTCATATGAGTATACACTGTCAAATTCTGAGGATGCTAATGTTAAATGAATATGACATATATATTAAATTAATATCTTGCCCAAAACTTGCTGCTAGGAAGCCTGCTAGTAGGATAGAAGACGGGAAAGCATTATTAGGGCATAGATGTCAACTTGAAGATTTTTTTTTACAAAGGGTATTCTATAAAAATTGAGAGTTATTTTTTTACGTAGTGGCAACACCATAAAATTAAACAATAAAAATGCAGGCGAATTTTTCAAAATGTTAACTGAACGTTTATAAATATTCTAAACGTACCAGAAGGTTTTATTTACCCAGTTACGTGCTTGTTTACTGAACGTTTTTTATTTGCCCGTCAAAAATAGAGCTCAGTGATTCAGGGTTTTGAAAAATGAAATGCGTTATGCCATAAAATTTTTCTACCATTTGGACAAAGCAGCTCCGGTAACAGATAAATTAATAATTAAGTGTACAAATAGAAACGTTTTGGTAAATCTACGATTTTTAGATGGTAAGGTGATTTCAAAAAAGGACGTTTCTCTTCACAACTAAGCCTGGACAACTAGAAAGTGTTCTTAATGATCGAACTTTTAGCACGAAACAGCTTCCAGTAAAAGATTTTTCTGCTTGCTTTGAAAAGTGAGTTAAATAATAGGACCGTTGCACATAATCTGAGAGAAAGTATTCTGAAAAAGAATAATTTGTTTTATAAATATATTTCTGTGAATATATTTCTTGACTTTTTATAATTTTACTCTGAGTTTTTATGGAACGCTCTTTCTGACACCAGTATTTCTTGGCAAATATATATATACTAGCAGACCCGGCCACGCGTTGCTGTGGCTAAGTTATACGTTGAATTATATTGCAGCAAGCTAATTAATACAGTCAAATTACTATTTACGAATAAAGACGCAAACGTTGTAGCCGATTTAAAAACCCACAGGATTGAGATTTGAAGCTAAGGTCAAAATTTGAAAGCGATTGATACAAATTTTCGTACAGTTGATATTAAGCACAAATTAATTTTATTGTAGGCTCTTATAAATTTCAATGGAGAAGTGATATATATTATTTCTTTTGCTACTTAGGATAAAAATGCTAAAATGACTAATATATAAATTAAATTATATTAAAATTCTATTAAAATAAAAGCATAAAAGAAGCAGACGATTTTAAAAATCAGTTTTTATGGATGAGTGAAATGTAATATGTGTAAAGCTATTTTAGATTAAAATGCTAAAAAGACTAATATGTAATTTTATTTTTATTAAAATTCTATTAAAATAAAAGTACAAAAGATGCAGACGATTTTAAAATAAATTTTTATGGAGGAGTGAAATTTAATATACACCATAATGGATAATTTTACTATAAAATGACCTCATCATTTTAAATATTTTGAAGATGGCAACAGCTATAGTTATAAAAAAGAAAACAATATGGCTAAACCAGAAAAATAAGTAAATTTGATAAATATTTTAAAACTTTAAAATAGGACATCTTATGAAATATTAGACATTTAAAGTAAATACATGTATCACTTTAAATAGAAAAAGATTTTGGAAAAGTTTAGTATATTTTAACGAACTGATGAGAAGGTTTTGAGTATGTTAAAGTTTTAATAGTAAATTCAAATTAATAGAGATGGGAAACATTGAGGATTAAAATAAGAATAATTATAAGATTAAAAAAAAAATATATATATATATATATATATATATACCATGCTTTTAAATCTTAATATAGTAATAATATACTAATTAAAAGGAAAATGATAAGTATTCTATCATATTTTGAAGTCAAATTTGTTTTCAAATGTCTTAATAAAATATCTGATATAAGATACTAAGATGTTGTAACGGAATAGATTTCATTTCTGTCATCCTTGGCGAAAAAAAAAGGATATCGCCAAATTATCTAGCGAACATTAAATTCCTTTCAAAAATCATGGTTATTTCAACAACTTATATTAAAAGAGTAATGAATAATATGAAACAATATTTCGTACAATACATATTACATGTCATACATACGTACAATGAATAATACATATTACATTTCGTACAATACATATATCTGGCATGTATATTGTCGTGTTACGCTTTTGATCACCAAATACAAAAAAAAGGACGACAGAGTTTTGAATTTTAAAATTAAAATTTTGTCAATTTGACAGCAAAATAACTCAATCTAACTCACACGATAACTAATACATATCTATACCCAAATATAAGGATTGAAATCGGGAAATAAGTTTTCTCGATTTTTAATAATTTTTTTCAAAATATCCAATGGGCGATTAACATAGGATATCTTTTTCTTGCCTGCACAGACGGTCAGTGAGTCACACGTCATTTGTGTATAGAACTCATAGATATAGTGTAGTATATATAGAGTGATCATTGGGGAGAAAAAAGTGATTCCTTTTCACTTGGGAAAAGACGACGTTTTTGCCAAAATATGGCCGCCTTTCCCCGAGTAAATACACACGTACATACGAATATTCTAGCAAATAAAATTTATGAATAATTTATTTACTAAAGGTGAATGAAAAACTCCAGATACAATTTCAAATTCATATATATATATTTTTTTTTTCCAATACCTCTTAAAGACTGATTCCAAAACTTTTTTTTCGGCATCAAAAATCTTTGTACGATACGCAAGCGAAGTGTGACGCCACTGACCGTCCGTGGATGCAAAAAAATTATTTCCTATGTTAAAATTTCCTATGTTAAAATTCCTAAAATTATTTCCTATGCTCCCCATTGAATTTTTGTAAAAAAATATTAAAAATCCAGGAAAATTATTTCCCGATTTTAATCCCCATATTTGCGTATACATATGTATAATTATCATATGCATGTTTTAGATTGAGTTATTTTGCTGTCAAATTGACAAAATTTTAATATTAAACTTCAAAACTCTGTTGTCCTTGGCGTTTTTGTATTTGGCGATCAAAAATGTATACGAAAATATACATGCCAGATGTATATTTTATTAATATGCATTGTACGAAATATTGTTTCATATTATTCATTACTCTCTTGATATAAGTTGTTAAAATAACCATGATTTTTGAAAGGAATTAAATTCGCCAGATAATTTGGCGATTTTTTTTTCTACCAAAGATGACCGATATCAAATCTATTCCGCTGCAACATATTAGTATCTTATATCAGATACTTTATTTAGACATTTGAAAACAAATTTGACTTCAAATTATGATAGAATATTTACCATTTTCCTTTTAAATAGTATATTAGTTGGATATTTATTGTGTAAATATCAACTTTTGAAATAAAATGTTTATGTTTTCAATCGAATATGGAAGTTTGCCATTTTTTTTCTAGAGTTTTGAAATTTAAAATTCAAATTTTATCAATTTTACAACAAAAACAACTTAATTTAACGCATGCAGATGATAACTAATACATATCTATACTTAAATATGGGGATTAAAATCGGGAAATAATTTTCCTCGATTTTTAATAATTTTTTACAAAAAATCCAATGGGCTTTTAACATTGGAATTATTTTTCTTGCATTCATGAACGGCCAGTGACGTCATCACTTCGCTTGCGTATAACATGGAGATGATAGATCTATATATATATATTACTATATTTATGACAGAACTACATTAGCACTTTATCAATTGTCTAAAATATTTAAATTGATTATGACGTCAATTTTCGTGAGATGCATAATTTAACTTTTTATAATTTTTTAACGTTCACGTTTGATTAAATGTATTTATTTTTATGTCGAAAAAAAATGCACTCTTTTTTTTTTTTTTTTTTGGCAACAATTAAACTTATGGAACTCACAGATATTTTGAAGCAACTTTAATAAAGGTCTATAATTAACAAATAATTGCAATAAAACAATATTGTGCCAATAAATTGAGATAAAAACTATCCTATCTCTCAAGTTGGACCAAACTGCACACAGTGTGCGAAATTTCATTAAAATCGGTTCCTTAGTTTAGGAGTTTACCCCGGACAAACATCGTGACACGTAATTTATATATATATACTAGCAGACCCGGCCACGCGTTGCTGTGACTAAGTTATACGTTGAATTATACGGCTGTAAACTATTTAGTACAGTCAAATTATTATTTACGAACAAAGACGAAAACGTTGTAGCCGATGTAAAAACCCACAGGGTTGAGATTTGAAACTTAGGTCAAAATTTGGAAGCGATTGATAAAAATTTTCGTAGTGTTGATATTAAGCACAAATTAATTTTATTCTAGGGTCCTATAAATTTTAATGGAGAAGTGATATATATTATTTCTAATGCTTCTTTGGATAAAATTGCTAAAATGACTAATATATAAATTAAATTCTATTAAAATTCTATTAAAATAAAAGTATAAAAGAAACAGACGATTTTAAAATCAATTTTTATGGAGGAGTGAAATATAATATATGCTATAATGGATAATTTTACTATAAAATGACCTCATCATTTTAAATATTTTAAAGAGGGCAACAGCTGTAGTTATAAAAAGGAAAACAATAAGGCTAAACCAGAAAAATAAGTAAATTTGATAAATATTTTAAAACTTTAAAATTGGAAATCTTATGAAATATTGGACATTTAAAGTAAATACATGTATCATTTTAAATAGAAAAAGATTTTGGAAAAGTTTAGTGTATTTTAACGAAATGATGAGAAGTTTTTGAGTATGTTAAAAGTTTAATAGTAAATTCAAGTTAATAAAGATGGGAAACATTGAGGATTAAGATAAGAATAATTATAAGATTTAAAAAAAAAAAAAAAAACAACTTTTTATATACCATGCTTTTAAATTTTAATATACTAATAATATACTAATTAAAAGGAAAATGATAAATATTCTATCATAGTTTGAAGTCAAATTTGTTTTCAAATGTCTAAATAAAATATCTGATGTAAGATACTAATATTTTGCAGCGGAATAGATTTCATTTCTGTCATCCTTGGCGAAAAAAAAAAGAATATCGCTAAATTATCTGGCGAAAATATTTAATTCCTTTCAAAAATCATGGTTATTTTAACAACTTATATTAAAAGAGTAATGAATAATATGAAACAATATTTCGTACAATACATATTACATGTCATACATACGTACAATGAATAATACATATTACATTTCGTACAATGCATACATCTGGCATGTATATTTTCGTGTTACGCTTTTGATCGCCAAATAATAATAGTAATAATAAAAAAAGCCAAGGGCGACAGAGTTTTGAAATTTAAAATTAAAATTTTGTCAATTTGACAGCAAAATAATTCAATCTAACACCCGCGATAACTAATACATATTTATACCCAAATATAAGGATTAAAATCGGGAAATAAATTTCCTCGATTTTTAATAATTTCTTACAAAAAATCCAGTGGGCAATTAACATAGGAAATCTTTTTCTTGGCTGCACAGACGGTCAGTGAGTCACACTTCGCTTGCATATAGAACTCATAGATATAGTATAGCATATATAGAATAGAGTGATCATTGGGGAGAAAAAAGTTATTCCTTTTCATTTGGGAAAAGACGACGTTTTTACCAAAATATGGCCGTCTTTCCCCGAGTAAATACACACGTACATACGAATATTCTAGCAAATAAAATTTATGAATAATTTATTTACTAAAGGTGAATGAAAAACTCCAGATACAATTTCAAATTCATATATATATATATTTTTTTTCCAATACCTCTTAAAGACTGATTCCAAAACTTTTTTTTCGGCATCAAAAATCTTTGTACGATAACATGGGGATGAGAGATCTATATATATTACTATATCTATGATAGAACTACATTAGCACTTTATCAATGTGTATAAAATCTTTAAATTGATTATGACGTCAATTTTCGTGAGATGCATAATTTAACTTTTTATAATTTTTTAACGTTCACGTTTGATTAAATGTATTTATTTTTATGTCGAAAGAAAATGAACTCGTATTTTTTTTTTGGCAACAATTAAATTAATGGAACTCACAGATATTTTGGAGCAACTTTAATAAAGGTCTATAATTAACAAATAATTGCAATAAAACAATATTGTGACAATAAATTGAGATAAAAACTATCCTATCTCTCAAGTTGGACCAAACTGCACACAGTGTGCAAAATTTCATTAAAATCGTTTCCTTAGTTTAGGAGTTTACCCCGGACAAACATCGTGACACGTAATTTATATATATATACAGATACAGATATATATATATATTTAATCACAGAGAACTGTTAAAAACATATTAAAAATGTTGATTAAAAATCCAATTATCTTAAGTCTAACGTAAAATTACTGAGAAAAATAAACGGAGATGTTAAAAAACGTATTTTATATATTAACTTTAATGACTAATAATAATTTAATTTATTGGTGACAATATATTTCGGACTTAGATTGCTTTTTCTAAAGTAGAAACAGTCATTTTTAATTTTAATTAAATAATTAAATAATAAAATTAGGTAAAAATACAGAATAAAGATTGAGAATCTCGATTATTCACTTTTAACTATGAATGACTGTAAATTTACAGAGACTCTGGATATATATTTACATTAAATTTACAGAAATTTTTAACTGTGTACAAACAAAAAAATTATATTTTCATTCCATTTGAATCACATTGAAATAAAATTAATAGTTTCAAGTAAGCATAGAAAATTAACCCAATGTATACAAATAGTTAAAATTCTCTAAATTCTTATTTTAAAAATAATCCTCTTAGATGTTTAATATTTAACAATTGAAAATGTTTATGCTTATTAAAATAAAAATTTAATGCATTTGGATTAACTTACGAACATATTTTTTTCCATATATAAATGTTAATCTTATATTAAATAGATATTCATCCCGATGTGAGATTAAATAAATTCTAACAATTTTATCCTTTGATTTTAATTTTTTTCTTCATGATAAAATGTTATAGATGAGTTTGAGAACAAAAAAAGAATAGTTTCTTTTAATTGATTAGCATTCTTACAAATTATAAAGTATAATGAACAAATTTACGAAGTTTTCATTTTCCTATTAAAGGGTAAAAATCAAATTTCCATTACAATTATTCCAGTATTATTTTATTTTGTTACTTGTTTAATAATTGATTTAGAAAGAAATATCAGTAGCATGATTAATTTTGAATCCTAATTGATAAAAAAAAAAAAAAAAAAAAAAGAGTCGTTAAAAACGTGACACAATACCTTTCATTTATTCTAGTTGTAAATGAACATTTTCTCAGTATAAGGGTGATTTCTTTAGAAATCGGCCTATTTTAATCACTTACTTCATCCGTATCCATTTGTCTAACTATATAAATACTGGGTGTCCCAGGAAGACCACCCAAAATCTGCAGAGCCAGATTTCTCGCTTAGTGCACATAGAAAATGCCCAATGAACTACGTCGCTAAGACAAATAGTTTTCGAGAAAATGCAGTAGAGAAATATGACATCATATGGGGTGTATGTAAAAGATTAAATTCATTATTTGCATTAGTTTATATAGGAAGATGTTCAAAGTGTTCATCCCTATATTGACACATGCGTGCGTCAGCCGTGGAATGTCTGACAGCACGCATTGTATGTTTATTAACATTAAGTACATGTCGCAATATTCGTGAACGCAGTATAATATTGTTACGAAAAAAAAAAAAAAAAAGGGCCGATTCTTGTGAGAAAGCAGTTCGTAAAAAAAAAAAAAAAAAAAAAAAACAGGCGGGTTCTAGTCGTTGAATGCTCTTTATTCAACATAACTTATCGATTCAGTACAACAAAACTGTGATTGCAACGGAATTCTTGAAACAATCCAATAGTACTGTTATTTCATCGAATACTGTGGTAGCAGTTCAGTGAAACTGTCATTCGTACTGCCAAAGTCACTACTCGACGAATATTCTGGAATAGACCAACAAGAAAACAGTTGCTTGTATCACAGGAGTAAATCAAATAACATCTAATAATCCAGAGAAGAAATTTTCGCTAGGTCACGAACAAAGTTCATTCACTTGGAGCACGGCGACTCAAAAGTTTAATCGCTCAAAATAACTCTCTGAACAACACTGACATTCACGGCTGCGGTCACCATTAACTTCAACTCTCGGTTCAAGGCAAAAACCTTAAAATTGTATAAAGTTAGGATGCAGCTTTCTGACGAAATATGGCACGCTGCTTCTGCCATCTGGTGTCGTAGATTTCACATTATTTTTAATTAGTTATTTTCAGCTAAAGAATCTGAAAATAACTATGCCGCTAGATGGCAGAAGCACCGCTTCAGATTTTACTGAAAAGTTGTTACTTGGCTTTATGCGCCTTTCAAGTTTTCGTGTTCAACTGGAAGTTGACGTTACTGTTAAATAGAGCCGTCAGTATATTCATTTTCTTTCGTAGAAGTCAACGCACTTCTATTTATACCTTTTGGCGATGTGATTTGGCAGTAATTATATCTATAATGGCAGGAGAATTTCTAGCACTTAGCTTCTGTGCATCGGGAAGTTTCGAAATTTCGTGAACCCTAAACTATATTCAGCCAAATATGGTCGCCAAAGAGCTAAGATTGCCGCCAAGGCCGATTTCACTGAAAGGTAATGAACTACCTCTTTTCCTTCATTTCTCCCGTAAAACTACTTTCACTGTAACAGGATAAATGATGCAGGGGGAAAAATTTAATCCATTATAACATTGCTCCCTTTTGTGAAGACCGCACGTCCCGGGCAATGTCTCTATATATTTTCATACTTTGATACAAGATCTGGAGCTCTTCTATTGATGTGTATCACTTTTTCGCTTTTTACATACCGACTTCTGTATTCTCACAATGACATCATTCAGTTACTTAATTATGGCGCAAGGTTTTTGCTCTGAACTGTAAAACTGCACACATCCATCCTCCTTCAGACATTTTTCCAAATGACTTTACGTCGTAGCGTGTCTCCCTACCATCGCTTACCAAGTTAATCTTTTCTAAATGAACTCATGTATGATTTCGAAACATGCCTATAAATCTCGTAGATAGGCGTTAGGCGAGGAGGGCATAGCACATGGCCGCCCAAACAGGATATCTCGTTAAACCAAGTGTTCTTCCAAACAACATTTTTGATGGTGTCCATCCCGTGATTTCCTGCAGAGCGCTTCTGATGGCAAGAAGGAACTTCGGCAGGTGTAAGTCCCAGTTGGTACAAGTCCCAGTTGGACATTCCTGGAAATAAACAGAGACAGAACCCACCCCTCGGGTCGCGCGAGAACAAAAACAATATTTCAATCTTGAATCTGCTTGAAGTTACCTTAAAATGGCGAATTTTGGTGTGGGGGTGTTCATTAAGTGTACGCAATATGCACTTCAACGAGATTTCTCGAAATTGCCTTTCAATGAGATTTCGCGAGCTGACTTACCCGCGGGGAAGTGGGAAGTAAAAAAAAAGAAAGACGATGCCGAAGTCATTGGGGACCCGGACTCCTCATGTTGTGAGCTAGAAAACCACTACCGAATGCAGCCGGAACTTTAACTTACAATTCGATTGATTTCAATGATTTTTTTTTTTTTTTTTTTTTTTTTATATAATTTATTGATAATAATATGGAATTTTGAGAATTCATTTAAATATACTGTCCAGCGAAGCGGGCAAAGCCTGTTAGTTTTCTGATATCATAAAAACAATAATTGTTAAAGATTGCATATCCACTAGTGTTTCCTGTTTTACCTGAAATAATTTTATTGGGTAGATGAAAGGTTAACTCAGATAATTTTTTTGATTCTCAGTAAGGGTTCTTTTTATTTTTATATTATTATTATTATTATTTTATGTGAAGTGAAAAATAAAGAAGAAAGTTTTTTTTTTTAATTTAATCTTTTGAATACCGTGTTTGAAGTTATTACTATATCAAACGAAGTATGCTTTAAAAATAATTCTATTTTCAACGTTCGAGTTCTGATACATATATGTATCAGTTTTTACTGTGTTATTCCTTATATCTAAAAATACAGACGTAAAACATGATGAAATTAAATGTTAGTTTTGTAGAGATTAAAAGTTTCGGAAAGAAATCTATGTGATATTTCACTGGCAAAATGAGATTAGGTAAAATTAAATATTCATTTAAAAGAAAACATTTCTTGTATTCGTATTCTTCTTTGCTTATATTTAATTATATAAAGAATAATTATTTTTTATTTAAGATTAGCATGCTTTATCGGCTTATCATTATATTTAAATAAGTTTAAAAAAAAAAAAAAAAAAAAAAAAAAAAAAACTGAATTATTATTTTATTTTATAGCAATTTAATTACAAACACAGTTTTTTTTTTTTAAATAGTCTAAAACCCTACTTTAGTATACCGCAGACTTTTGCAACGCCTCTACCTTTCGTGCTACCCAAGTAGTACAGTGTGGTATTTTAAACGTTGAACAAACGGCAATGCATTCCGTTGAATGATCGTTTTTCTGTAACGTTAATAATCTGAAAATATGTCTCGTTGATTTTCTCATCTTTCATCGGTTGTTTTAATACATTTTACAAACTAAAAAAAAAACCGTTGTAAAAGGGTTGTTCGAAATCGCAATACTGTCGTGTTTTTTATATCAGTTTTCAACGGTTTTTCTTATGTCTTATAAACGTTGAAATCCAAGAAAAATAGCTAACTCCATATATCCATTGAATTTTCGTTTCTAAAATATTGCTAATAATTTAAAAAAGGAAAAAATCCCTTGTTAAAAAAAAAAAAAAAAAACATTATTTTTTATTTAATTTTTAGCCTTTTTTTATTATTAATTTTATTACTTTATTAATACTCAATATACGAAAATATTAGATTCGTAAAAATTTTTAACTTCCGTTTTTCGAGGAAAGCTAAATTTCATAGCACATACAACTGCACTAAATTTGATATGTGAGACAACCAATATAAAAACGAATGCTGAATTAGTTAAGAGTATGTATCAGCCGACAGGCGATGCTCTTATTACACACTTTCAGAGATTTTTACGCGACTACATCTCAACATCTGTTAATTAAAATTGCTGCAAATTCTGTATAGAAAACCTTTATTCTGAGAAGCTATATGAAACTTTAGTGCATGTTAAATAACTGAAAGTGGCGCTTTTAGATAGAACATACTAATTTTCTTAATCAATTGTTTATGGAGTTTGGTGTAATTTTAATCAACAGATGCTGAGATGTATCTATGTCGAAAACAGTTCATAGATAACATTCATAGATTTCAATAAAAAACACTGTACTAATTATATATATTGTTTTGAAATTGTATTAAAATTATTTCATTTCTGTAAATTTTAGTTAGTTTTAATTCATACAATTTAATAATAATAAAGCTAAAAAATCAAATATTTAAAATTTCCATAAACCAACATTTAGATCCCCTTGATTGTCTATTTATTAGCTAAGAGTATTTATTTGAAATTAAAGTATAATCAAAATGATAATAATTTGTGATTATAATAATAAAATAAATAAATCTAAGCGGAAATTGGGAATGTTAATTAATGTAAACAAAAATTAAAATTTGCAGTTAAAAGACAATCAAAAATGCAATAATTTTATTAATAATAGTAGAATAAATAAAATCAAAGCAGAAAATGGGAATGTTAATTAATGTAAAAAAAATATATACAGTTTGTAATTAAACGAAAATCAAAAAGGTAATAATTTTATTTATAATAAAATAAAATAAATAAACCAAAGCTGAAATTGGGAATGTTAATTAATGTAAACAAATATTAAAATCTGGAATTTGAAAGAAAATCAAAAATGTAATAATTTTATTAATAATAATAAAATAAAATAAATCTAAGCCGAAATTGTGAATGTCAGTTTTGCTCCCTTCACAAAATTTAAATTCGTAAAAAACAAGCTTTTCAAAAGTAAAACTTTTGTATCAATAAGACCTGTTTTTAATAATATAAAGTTACTGCATATACTTCGTTCAATAAAATAATAGTAGCGTTACATTATATATAGATATATTTTTTCAGTAAATATGAAAAAAGTAAAATTTAAAAAAAGTATAGTTTTAAAAAGAGTATTAAATATTTAAACTTAGACCGACCCCTGAAAATTTAAGATTAGAATTCAAACATAAAATTAAAGAAGGAAAAAATGAAACAATCACTTCATTACTTGAAAAATCTTGTTTAAATAAATATACAGCGCTTCATCAACTAGACGAGAACTCAAAAATTTTTAATATTGTGATAGCAGGTAAACAAACCCAAAACCGAAGAATAATTAAACTTTGAGCTTTTAAGGGTGTTACCAGCTTGAGAGTTTTTTGGCAGTTCCGTAAAATATCCTTTTCCTTTCACTACTATTTAATTGAAACTAGAAGTAGTTTTAATTTGCGTTTAATTAATTATTGTTTCACAGAAAACTTCCATACCACTTTAACAGGAAAGCGATAACTTCATCTTCATCCACATTCACTTTCAAAATGGCACGCGTTGTATCATAAGACGCTTCTAAGGTTTGCCACAATATACTTGGCGATTTCGCATGTAGAACGGGAGAAAGCGTTCAATATGAACTCCTTCGTTAGTTACGGTTTCCGAAGGCCAAAGAACATGTACTACAATATATACTTTGCCGAAAGCTTCCCTTCTTATCTGTTAGAAGTTCTTTGGCAGCACACTATCTTCTAAAACTCTAAAGAAAATCATAATATGCACATCCCGCCAATTCACAATCATATCGATATCAAGTTGAAGAGATTCAACGTCATTTGACGAAAATAATGACTTATGAAAAGTACCTATTAATTCGTTGAGAAAAACGTATTTTTTTTTTTTAGAATCAAAAAGGAAAACAAAAAATTAAAATACCAATTTTAAAACGTCGGAAGAATAACAGAAAAAGTACAACCATAAAACAACGTTTGTTATAGGTTTCCTTTATTACTGAATAAATATTCGAAATTGTTCTTGAGAATATTGCGAAAAAAACTATTTTTCAACGGACATAAAATAACGTAACCAATGTTTTACTGTTCAGACTTATTTGCAACGCTATAACAACGTTATGTGTTACCTGGGTATGTCTCATCGGGGTCCTATTGCCTGCAACAGCGAGTTAACTGGTCACTTCCCTTGTCATTTGATATTTATCGGACGACAGGTGCCGCTGCTATTAGTTATGAATTACGATCTTGCAAAAGGGAAATATTTAAGCATTTACTAAACGTTTTAGTTTTGGCACCATTTTTTTCTAGCGAGACTTAGTATCGGAACCTTGTTTTTCTAGCTGAAGTAAAATAAATAACAAGTAAAATAAATTTATAATCATGTTATTGTTAAAATTAAACACAGTAAACAATATAAATTTAAGTGTTATTCAGTTTAAGGAAAGTTAAAGTTTAATAAGTTAATTTCTACTACATTGTCATTTGCCGATAGAAACAAAGTATTTATAATAACAATAACTTTAATAATAAGAAAGCATTTCCCTCTGAAGGATATGTTAATTTCTCCATATAAACAACTGTTCTGAAATGGCCACGGCTGAAATGAAATATATTTTATTTAAACAACAAAAAATGTAACTATCGTTTTTCTTATGAATGATTTATGTTATCCATTACCAACTATCCTGAGCTCTAGGGAGCCCATTTTGTGCAATCCACTGACAAACAAGTCTTTTGTCAAGCTTTTGAGGTTTTACCGAATCGACAGGACCTTACCTAAGAGAGTATCCCTGTAAGTGCAAGTTGCTCCACTTTTACGAGTGTTTTATGAAAAAAAAAACCCGATCCCTCTTTGGAAATTAATCTACTTGAGCACACGCAAAAACAGACCTCACTAGGACGACGGAAAGTATAGAACACGTACGACCGGATATGTATTAGGGGAAGCCGGGGTAATAAGAGACAGGGGTTATAAGAGACGCAGTCAAAAAACCCACCAAAAAATATACTTAGACAACTTTAAAAATATGTAATATTAAGTATCATGTGTATTCTTTACTACAATACACTTATTGAGAAGTTTATAACACATTTTGAATTCTTTTTATACGACGAAAAGAAACCTTCACTTTGACCTTACCCTGAAAGTTCGTGATTTTTTCTAAATTTTTCTTTATTATTATTTTTTTTTTTTTTGTAGGTAAGATGTTTGGGATTTATTAATGTGTAACCTTTTGACCAAGACTATGACTTTGATGTACAATTTTTTAAAACTTTGAAAGCATTCTTTATTTACATGTTCTAGGCATGTTTCTTATTACCCCATTTTTATTTTTTGTGGGGGTAATAAGAGACATGAGTCTCTTATTACCCCCACTGTTAATTACTGTGCCCCCCCACCCCCCCATTGTAGTTTCTGTTAATTCTGCCTGACTAGTTTACGAAGAGTTTACCAAGTGTTAGGCCCAGTCTAAGTTTACCAAGAGAACATTTTTTTTTTTTCACTTTAAATCAAAAAGCAGTTTTACTGATTTGGCTAGACCATATTTAGTTGTTATGATTATGTAAATTTATGTTTAGAATGTGTATAAGTTAGTATTTAGTCATTAATACTTCATTACATAATAAATAAGTTTATTTATAATTACTAGAAAAATCTTTTATAACATTTTGTTCGCTTGTATATACTTCAAAGATACGTCTTTTTTCCCTACACTTTAGAAAATGGGTAAAATATTTTCTGCCCATTTTAAAAATTATATTGATGTTTTTGGTTAATCCCTAGGTTATGTTGATTATGTAGAACTATCATTAAGTACAATATTATATTATTTAGGATCTAATATTAAAATAAAGGAATTTCACAAACACATTTATGACAGTTAATTTTCGAGAAAACATATTTTTTGGATGGATGTAAATAATAAAAATTAAAAACTATTGGCTGATTCAGAATTGTTTCCAGATATCTTTAATTATCTCACATGATTTTACATTGCTATATATGGACAGTTACAAGCCTGGTCTCTTATTACCCCGCGTGGGGTTATTAAATACAAGGATTTAATGAAATTTAAAAAAAAGAATTTAACAAAAAAATTAAGTTCAAAAATCACCTAAAACATCAAGATGAGCCCATTTAATGAAATTAATACGAGACATTTATTTCAAGTTATTTAGATTAATAGTATAGATTTTATTAATATTTTTTGTCTCTTATTACCCCTTTTGTCTCTTATTACCCCGGCTTCCCCTAGTAGATTGATAATTATGGGAAGGTAATAATTATAGGTTCGCTGTATATTTATACATAAAGGAGAATGAGATGAACTGTTATCGAATGTCCTGACAGGTCACAGAAAAGCCAGCAAGCCCACATTTGAAGCATAGACATTCCTTCCTTTGATGTGATCACTCAGGAACTCAAAGTCGGAGTGTAGATGTTGGCGCGTGTTATTATGCTCATTTTGTGAACACTCAAATGAACACGCCATGAACGTAACTTCCCACAACCTATGCACCTCTACAGCCAAAGGGGCATTGCGCAAGCTTTTACTATTTCTTTCACTTACACAGCCCCAAGATACTTTCAAATCCTGTAATGCGTCTGGGGAGATTGAGCCACACCAAACAGGTGGGCTTCCTTGTTAATAAACCTTTATATTGGATCGATTAGGGACACACCTGGATCGTTCGCTACATTAACTGTTCTTCAGAGAAGCTAGCTGCAATTAAATTAAGAATCTTTCAGACTCGGTTAGTTAACGAACCGTGGTTTGTGGTCGAAGTCCACTTTTCCAAGGGGACCAATTTGAAAGTCGAGGTTTGCTGTTGTCTGCACTCAAACCTGGCTCACGTTCATTTCCCCCCCAAAAATGGACGTATTCGACCAGTGGGCATCTTCTTTTGTTTAGAAAATACAACATCAGATTGTGAAGAAAATTCTTAATCAAAGAGTACCGGTATCAAAAAGAAAAAGAAAAATCGAAGCAAGAATTTTATATTAAAATCTCGATTATATATAAACTACATTTAACTACTTGTCTTAGTATGAAAGAATGAAAAATATATGGTTAAATAATGGTTTCTAAGGAATGCAGATACCTGATATATATGAACTTGAATAAAATTTAATAAAATGAAATAGAAAATTCAAAAAATAACTTGATGAAACAAACCTTTGCATGGTCCAAGTTACCCATCTGTCATGTTTTGTATATCTACGAACAGTGGCCAGAAATCAAGAGTGCACTCACACATTCACAAATGCATAGACAGATACACACCTCTACTTTTAATAGTTTCCAACAAGGTTGAAAAGTGTTAATAACTTTGGTTTTTCTGTCTGTCCATCTCTCTGTCCGCGCTCTAATTCCTGTAAATATTCATAGAATTTCTTTAAACTGATATGCTTCTCAAGTTCGCTATCTTATGTTCCCCATTCAAAATAGAGTTAATACTCTCCTGATTTGTATACAGGGACACCCGAAAGTATTCCAAAGCATTGTGTTTTATGTGAGGTATTTTTATAAACTATATTTTTATAAACTATATTCCGCATAAAGTGTGATGTCGTTACTTTACACAAGTCTCAATGAAATTGAAATATGATATTCAAGTCCACTATCCGATATTCCTCATTGAAAATGGAGTAAATACCATCACTGGATTGTATATAGGGTCCACCAGAAAGTATTCTAAAGCAGTGCGTTATATGAAAGTTATTTCTATAAACTAAATTTTAAGAACTTTACTTTGCACAAATCTTATTAAAATTAAAATATATTATTCTTATACGCAGAAGATTATTCCATAGAATACAATATGATTAGCATTAGATTTACAGTGTCACACAAAACTATTTAGTTACATTAATGGGTATTATTGGAAATTTACTGGAACTGCATTTTCGTTTGAATTGAGCATTTTTATAACTTTCTAAATGTTTTTAACACTTTCCAGCAAGGTTGAAAATGTTAATAACTTCAGTTTGTATGTCTGTTTGTTTATCCGTGACTCTAACTCCCATAAATATTCATGGAATTTCTTGAAACTGATATATGGTATTGACGTTTACTATCGGATGTTCTTTATTGAAAATACTGAATTGTATACAGGGACTTTCAAAAGTATTCCAAAATATTGTGTTCTACGAGAGGCATTTTTATGAACTATATTTTAATTCCTTTATTTTACGCTAATTTCAATGAAATTGAAATGTATTATTCAAGTTCACTGTCGAATGTTTACTTTAAAAAATGGAGTAATTACCACCACTGCGTGCCAGTTTTTCTGCAAGCATTTGCCGTACAGAGTCAAATCTTGCACGGCAGGCAACATTTTTCGGGTCGTCTATTAATACTACACTCTTTAAAGAATTAAAATTGAAAATTGAAATATCATATTTAAGATATTTTTGTTCGAACAGACAACCTTCACACAATTTTACTTTGAAATATAAATAAATCAAATGCTTTCTGCCGTGTAACGCTCGGAAGACAAACCTTCAAAAAACGGCACGCAAAAACTGGCCTGGCCTTTCCCCCAGTTGTTCTTCAGCTCAGTGGTTATCACTGATTATTTTAATTTTCTCAGGGATAAGTTGCATTATTTTTGCATTTTATTTTTTACTAAAAAATTATACTGAATTATACTGATGTTAATTTGAACTTAATTTTTTTCTAAATCACTCATAGACACAACATTGGACTTCAGAATTTTCTGGATGAACGAGAAGTTAGAAGGAATATTTTTTAATCATTTATCATAAAAATTTGAATTTCATGCCATGCATTGAAATCTCTTTAAAATTTTTGGTACGTAGCTGCAATTGTTCTAAATTTATTATATTATTAAAATTTGATTTCAAGTGTATGTTAAAAATATAATTTCACATTGATTTTAATTATCTAAGTAAATATATTATGAGATGTAATAAATACAGTTTTATATATAGAAATAGAAATTAATCGCGGTGTTCTAACGTCTCGTCTCAATTTGTTTTAATTTGGAAGCAATAACAAGTGTTAATGGTTTCCTTGTAAATGTTCTTATATATATATATATATATGTATAATCAAACAATTTCTAAGCATAATTATTATGATTAAATATCAATTTACCTTACAATAAAATTTTACTCTCAATAAAATATATATTTCTGTTTTTTTTACCTTAAATAAGTTTATTTACTATTAATAAAATGGGGTTCTCTGATCTTAATTTTAGAAATATATTTACATTTCTCAAACAATAATATGAGTGGTCCACGGGATATTGAATTGTCAATTTGAAGGTCCATGAAGTAAAAAAGGTTGTCGTCCGCTGTGCTAAAGTAATATTTTATGTAGAGTATGATTTTTTTTTCACCTTCATAATCACAAGTCTACACTAATATATTCTGATACATTAAGGATTGCAATTAGAATAAAAGGGTTAATTTTCCTTTTGTGTTAAACATTTTTATCACTTTCAAACAATGTTTAAGAATGATTAGGAATTCAGTTAGTCTATCTGTATACCTTTCAGAACTACTGTCTGTCCGTTGCCTGAATACGTTAGCAAAAAGTATTTAAAGTTTTACGATACACTGATTACGTACATTTGGAGAGTGTTAATAATCAATGCGTACTGCATGATTTTTCATTCTTGTCTACAGATAACGAGAATCTTACCAGAAAAGACTAACTACAAACATATATATATATATATATATATATTTATACAGTGGCGGTTCTACATTGAGGGCCAACTGGCATGGCCCCACCTAAATTTTTTCTCGATTAAAATAGTAATAATAATTTTGTTTTTTATAACTGTTCAAAAACATATATACAAAATAACTACGTCTATCTAAATTTTTCTTAATCTTCTTTCATTATCATTTATTTGTCAATATATTTTTCCAGCTGTCACAAATCACTAATGACTGAGAGAGAGACCGCTACTTCCCTTTTCCTTATCTAATACAGCGGGCCGATTTCATTCTGTCCGAAATCGGCGTGTTTATTTGTGCAGTTTATTCTACTTAAAAGATCGGGTTAACATATTTGGCGACTAACTGCTTTATCAGTTTAAGCACGCTATAATTTTGTCGTCGATGGGCCAGCGGATTGGAACAAAACTATAGGGGGGGGGGGAAACTTGTATGTTAACCATGCAATTCACGGATAATATTTGGCGACTTCTGCATTACATTTTTCTTTTTTTCTTTTTTTTTTTCCCTCATTGATTTTTCGGTGAATTCTTTAGAGTTATATATGACCGTTTAAAATTTTAGTGTTTAAAAAAAGAAATCTGGTAATAGTCAAAATTATTTTCTAGACTAGCCTTTGAGATAAAAGCTTGTATAAGAATTAAAGACCTCTTTAACTAAAGTGTTTTGAATTTAAGTAAGAGGTGAAAAATAAAAATAAAAATAATATGCGATTTTTTTTTCCTTCAGAATAGTGTATTGAAACTTTTATTTAAATAAATTGTAAAAATTTTAGATAAATAATTAATGGATTTACATGGATAAAGGGATTAACTAGCTGCATAAAATTGTGATTTATTATTATTATTAAAGGATTTTTCTTTTAAATGCGATTTAATAGAAGCATCCGCAATTTTTATTTTTTCTTTATTTTCTTTTCTTTCTTTTTTCTTTCTTTTTTCTTTTTCTTTTTTTTTTTTTTTTTTTTTTTTTTTTTTTTTAAGATGGTAGCCCGTTTTATTTCTTTATTTATTGAAAGTTAATTTAAATTATCTAAAATTAAGTGAGAAACAAGTTTTTTTTTTTTTTTTTTTAATATGTATCCACATTACATTAATCATGACTTCCTAAATTCCAATAGATAAGAAACATGAATATAACACTTGAAATTCTATAATTAAAAAATTTAGGGATATAATTAGCGTAAGCTAAATAATATTACACTCTGAGACATTTGAATTTAAATTTTAATGATGTGTAGTGCTAGGGTTAAAGCCAGTTGGGTCCTTGACCTGAGTGGTGTACTCTCTGTAGAAAGTCTTTCTAAGTGCTACATAGCCCTTTTTATTTGAGTTTTGGAGAAAAACATAGTAAACTACAAATGTATATGTCGACGAAAGCGATCTGGTATCGAATTTGGTAATTTCCGTCCACTAGTTTCCAGATATTTAAAATTTCATATTCCATTGATCAGAACATTGCAGAAGTTTTCAACTGTATTTATAAAACTTTAATTTTTGTGATAATTTTATGCAATGTTTACCATAGTGTTGAATTTAAGATTCGCCATAAAAAAAAAAAAAATCCGAAATTTTGTTTTACATCCCATTTTATTAATGTTTGTTTTCATGTTTGAATAATGAATAGTATTAAAGTTAAATTGCGCATCATACGATGGATCGGGCCCCACCTGTGAAACTTTATATATATATATATGTGTGTGTGTGTGTGTGTGTGTGTGTCTGTAGTACTTCTCTTTTAAAAATTCAATCGATTGTATGCTGTTTTGAATAACTGTAGGTATAATTTTGCTATTAATGAATAATAAAAAATATTCATATTTTATCTATCTATCTATCTATCTATATGTTAAAAATATCACTTAAACAATGTTTCAAAAATTTCAGCGCAACTTTGCAATTTTAAATATTCTGGCAAAAATTACAAAAATGTACGATTAATACAAAGAAAATGATCGACTTGTACCGTTAGCTTCACTATCACAAGAAACTAATAGACTTCTTGTTTCCGTAACTGTCAGCTTTGTGATAGCAATCAAATCAATGATATTAGACAATAATGGTGGTTTATGCCTACTTAAAAAAAATTTCTCAAAAGATAGTCAATATGTTTTAACATTGTCATAATATCATTGTCATAATGCAAGAGTTTTTCAAGCTAGTTTTCCAATGCAAAATGAAACTAATATTAAGATGATAGATGAAGTCAATTGAGTGGTGAGTTAAAATATCTTAATTATAAATATAGATGTTTTAAACATACCATTTCAAATTAAGTATTTGTCCAAGTGTTGTATTTTGAGCTCTGGTGAATAATTTGATAGGAAGTTTCGCTGCATATGATCACACTATGCAGGAGTTTAATAAAAAAGCACCACAAAACTGGCGTTGTAAAAAATATTACTTTCAAACTTTGAATATACACCATACAATGCAATAAACTCGCAACAATTGTTTCGAGTCGAAAAAACACACGACCCTTCATCAGGCGAATAAAGTAAGCACGAGTGCTGCAGTCAAAGCGGCTGCGAGTTTATTGCATTTTATGGTGTTTATTCAAATTTTGAAAGTAATATGCAGGAGTTTGTTAAAATGGATGTAAATAAGAGATATCGCTTACAAAAAAAAATTCTCAGGAATTTTATGAAATAATCTAAAGAATCCATTAAATAAGAATTCTGTAGAATTATAGTTTAGATTTTATAGAATCTATCGGAGATTTTAAAGAAAATATCTTCATATAGAAAAAAATGAAATCGTATAGAAGGTCGTGTATTACACTATCTACCAATAAGTATTTGGACAGTTTCGAATTTAGATGTTTTGTCAGATATCTAGAAAAGTTTTTTAGGAATCCTCTTGAAATTTCGGTAGTGTAAAGAACGTGTTACATCTCACATATTTCAGCAAACGTTGTGTCCTGAAGAGGAAAATGGGACCAGTAAAAAATTAAACAAAAAACAAAATGTTTTCGATCAACTTGTAAAAAATGATGCTTGAAATGAGTTTTGGCGGTAGCATATGACTATGAGGATACTTCTCATTCTCTGTATAAATTTTTATGAGGCTACCACATTTGATGATAGAGATATAACTATTTTTATTATTATTATTATTATAACATGTAGAGTATTAGACACTGTGCGAAGAAATTTTTAGAAAATTTGGCATACTACATTAAACACAGCATACTGCAACCAGAATGCAAAAATGTTAAATATCTTACAAAATATGAGTTTTATTACTAATTAACTTTTAACTACGCCCGAACTAGCTTTTAAAAAATTTTGTTTGCATAATCGAATAGCCAAATGTATTCAGAAACTTATATGAAACCCCAAACAAATATCGTGTATATTCAAAAATTATGAGAAAAAGAATTAACAGAATTTCATCTCTATCACAGCAAAAGCAAGACTATTAGGAGTTTCACTCATATTTTTATCTTGATTCAATCAATGACCAATGGTAATACAGCGTTCGCTGATTATAAATAAATATTGATAATTTCATTTTTTTAGAACTGAAATTTTGTTCATTCTATCTCTCCTAACTGTTTGGTTTTATACGATATATGTTTGGGGTTTTACTTTGAGTTGCTGAATACTTTGGCTTTAAACCTATGCAAATGGATTTTCTTTTTAATCTAGCGCATGCGCAGTTAAAAATTATTTAGCAAAAATTGTCATATTTCGCAAAATATTTAACATTTTTGTATTCTAATTGCTATATGCTATGTCTAATTTAGTACGCCTAGTTTCCTGAAAATGGCTTTGCGCTTGGACTAATACCCTACGAGTTAAAATTCAAAAAGTGGATTTTTTTTTTCTCTATTAAACAAAAACAAAAACAAAAATATCTCCATCATCATATATAGTAGCCTCATAAAAATTTATACAGATAATGAAAAAAAAAAAAAAAAAAAAAAATCCACATAATCACATGCTGCAGCCAAAACGCATTTAAAGCAGTACGTATTACAGAGTGATTCAAAACATTTTTATTTTTGTTTAATATTTTACTGATCCTTTTTCCTCTTCAGACGCAACTTTTGGTGACATATATGAGGTATAACATGTTTTCTTTATACTACGGAAGTTTCAAATTGGTTCCTAAAGAACTTGTATAGATATGTGACAAAAAGTCTAAATTCTGAAGTCTAAATTCTTGTCTAAAGTCTTTCTTGCTAATCCTATTTTAGCTTTCGGGTAAAACTTTTAATGGAATATATATGGTAAAATGTTTTTTACACACCGAAAGTTTCAAGATAATTTGTGAAGACTTTTGCTATATATATGAAAAAAGTCTGAAATCGAAAGTGTCTGTACATTTATGAAAAGGTAATGGATACAACACAACAGTTTGATACGGAATAAAAAATTTGTAGCAGTTGGTTTACAGCCTCTCTGTCGTGGCTTACTCCCATTATAATTCAGAATTAATGTCTAAAGGATTTAAAGAAAGCAGCTCATATGAAATTAATCTTTCCTTTATTTTACTTTTAAAGGCGAGAACATAATCCCACCTTCACATAATAACATCTTCACAAATAGAAACGTAATTAACTTAAATCTACTTTCAATTATCACTGAGACTATAATTAAAGTTATCTCACCACTTGGAGTTACTTTTTTGAGCCTAGTGGATTTATTTTTAGTGTCATCATGAAAATGAACATCCAAAACAATCGCAAAATCACACGAGGAATAGCACCCACAAAAGAAAAAAAAAACATTAAAAGCATGAACTTTCTTAATTCGGAAGTTCCGTTTTAAAGTAGACCAAAGCGGAGGGCACTCCCCTTCTGGCCTAGGACCCTAGTCAGTCAATCGGCCTGAATTCTCACAACCCAACCCAATCCATTTTAAAGTAAACAGGACAGATACAGGATGATTCACTTCATTTTTCGTGAAATACTTATCCTAAAATTACCTATATTCAACTGAACACCAAACTTCTCAATTTCCTACAAACTCGTTCTACATTCACTAGAACCAAATGACAAATTACCTCCGATTAGCGAACAAGCTTCTCTTACAACCTTCATTTACCTCAACCTAACACTCCTATGCCTAACCTGACATTTGCCCCGAAATTATCGAAATCTAACGCTGGATCCGACTACTAACCTTGACTCTTCGGACTCCCAACATTTTTATGCTGAACTTGATACTGTCACCGAGACCATTACCATCTAACGTTGGATCCGACATGTGATTTTGACACTTCCAACCCAAAGAGATTGCGCAAGCTCTGATTCCTTACAAATTTAATAAAGGAGCCAATAACTATCAACATGATGACACCATATAGATAACAATGTTGAAATTAAATGCTACAATTATTATTGGTTCTAAATCTAAAATATTAAAAACTATCAAAGTTAAAAATCGTAGTTTAATTCTTATTGGTATTTAACATTTTAAATTACTCTGTTAATTTCTTAACACAAACTACACTGTAAAAAATGCTGCAGTAAAATTACGGGCAAAGACCGGCAGCAGAGATTCCAGTCAAAGCCCGTAAAAATACATTTAGACGATGAATGATGTATCGCCAGTAATTTTACTTTGTGATAAAACATGCAACCAACCTGCAAAAATAGTAGCATTAACTGTAAAATTAAAAGTTAAAGTTTGAGTTTCTCGAATGCTTTAAAAAAGTTTCTTGCAATTATTACACATGCGAGCAGAGAGAAATCCACAGCACTAAAAAACTTTTTTTTTTTTTTTTCCACGTGGAGCAAACCGTCTTGGGTAGCCGGGGATTCGAACTCACAATCGCCTGTGTCAGAGGCCAGCTCTTTGCCAACCACGCCGTTGGTATCACAGGCACTTTTCTTTACAAAAATAGATAAATTCAACATCGGACTGACTAGTTGATAAATATTGTCATATGCACCAAAAGACTTCTGGAAATTTTTTTAAACCGATTTACAGCACAATGTGAAGTAACAAATCTTCAATTATTTTTACAGAACTAGCTATACAAATTTACAGCAACCTATGCTGTATTTATGTTTAAAAAAGTGCTTTATTTTTACAGAAATTTTTTACAGTGATTAAATTGTTAACGTTCAAACTATGCATAAAAATTATTTTATTTTAAAATCTAAATTTGCTATTTTTGACAAAATTAAGAAGTCAGTCAATTCTCATATTGAAAAAACAAAAGCTTTTTTTTTTTTTTTTTTTTCTATAAAGACTACGATATTGAATTTTGTGAAAGAAAATCTAACTATTTTTCGATATCATTTTTATTTGTAAACGGACTGGATTGGAATTAAGAATAAGGCCGATTGACTGCTGTAGGTCCTAGGCCTGAGGGGGAGGGCCCTCTGAGGGGTCTTTCTGAGGGGTCCTAGCCCGTAATTACACAAGTTTCGAAGGAAACCAAGGAAAGCTCCGAACGGCTAGGCCGAGCAGCGCGACCAGGCATCGAACCCGGCACCTCACGTCTACAAGCTTTAAGCGCAGAACCCCTCGGCCGCTGGTGGGCCTTTTTTATTCGTAAACATTAGCACTAAAGAGGTAGTCTTATTTCAAGATTCTCATTAGAGGTGAATAATGGGTGAGAATTTCTCACCCTTTTTCAAAAACAAAATGAAACTTTTGAAAACTATGTGAGATCTCTGCAAATTAACCGAGACGCACAATAAACTTTGAATAATAATAATAAATCTTTTACATAAATACAGAGAATTTGTCTCTCCAATTAATACGATTTTTTTCATGGTTTTCGATCTTTATGGTCTCAGTAGTGGGTGCAAAGAAGAAATAACTAGAGCCAAATTCTTATTCATCCAAACAGGTTTTCATTATAACGCCGATTTCAAACTGTGTTCATGAAGTGTTAGGCGTATTTGCACTTTTTAGAATAGCAGGAGTTTTTATTTTTTAAAAGCTGTATTCCCTTGAATGGAGCCCACCAGCGGTTCTGCGCTCAAAGCTGACAGACATAAGGCGCCGGGTTCGATCCAAGGTCGCGCTCATCGGGCTAACCTTAGGAGTTTTCCGTGGTTTTCTTCGAAACTTAAGTAAAGACCCTTTAGAATGACCCCCACGGAGGGCACTCACCCTCTGGCCTAGGACCTATAGCAGTCAATCGGCCTTATTCCCAAAATTCAAATCCATTGAATGAAGAAAGGAGTGAAGTATTTCGAGAGCAGAACCTTCTATATATGATGTAATGTACATATCTGATGGTCATATTCAGATAAAATAGCTTTGTTTTTTAACAGATCATACATAATAATCATAAGACTTACCTTCAAATGGTTAATTACATATTCATTTCATATTGAAATAAACTTTATTTTAGAATATTGTAAAAAATGCATTGTGGAAAAAACATTAAAATTTTACGTTTTCTAAGGATTAACTAAAGGATTAAGAGCCAATTAGAATGCTGTATGCTAAAAAAAAAAAAAAAAAAAAAAAATTAAAAAAAAATTAAAAAAAAAATGCGTTTAGTGGATAAAACAATTATTATATTGTAGTTTGTGTTTTACAAATCTGGCTTCAAATCAAGAAACCATTTTAGCTTTCTTTTTTAATGTTTTGGTTTAATAGACAAAGAAAATCAATTTCATCAATATCAATTACTCAGTTTCAGTCAGATGGATATTTTTGAATTAAATTAAGAAAACAATAGTTTGTTAAAACCAACGGATGTTTCTATGCGTTATGCGTGCATAATTAAACACATTCAATTAGTATAAATAACAATTATAGATTCAGTTTGAAAATGGAATTCTCTCTTGATGTCACTGAAATGATAGCATTTGAAGAGGTTTTCTCATAAGAAAATGGTTTGGTGAAAGATAAGAGCAATTTGCGTAGATTAACGGCTTTTTCTCGTAAAAATTCAAAAAATTATACTTTTGAAACGGCAGTTTACCGGCTACGACTGTTTAGATAGCAAAACGGTCATTTTCCGTAAAATTATACGGTATTTCCTAAATTATGCTTCGAAAACATTAATTTACGGATTTTGACCGTTTAGGTAGCAAAACGGTCATTTCCTCTAAAATTATACGGTCAAGTACCGTGATTTTACATTTGTTTTTTTTTTACAGTGTAAAACTGTTGAACTTTTATTCAACTGCTAGATTTTTCGGACTATGCAGGTCATTTACATTTAAAAGAATAGCTTTGTTAAATAAATCTAAAAAGTTATAAACTTAGAAAAATATCCATTCAAATCTAACAATAAGATTTCGACAAATAAAGAAACTTGCAGACGAAATTAAGTACCAGTTCCGTCTGCCTCTGGCAGCGTCTTATTTGATTTCGCTCCTTGCGCGTAAAGAAACTTATTTTGAGTTTCCATAATGTATTAACAATCAATTCTCGAGAAGTCTTTCCTTAATTAAAATGCACTGAAATTTATCAAGTAGTTCTCAAGAAAGAAGCAAATTTCTAAACGAATTATGATCAGAGCTCCCACTGCCGTTGGCAGTGTACTTGCCGTGCGCTTTTGACACACATTTGCTTTTACATTCTTTAAACAGGTATATTAGATTTCTCGCACGGTCTCCAGTGTCTACGACATTGCTTTTCTTGGGCATTTTAAAACGATGATTTATATATATATATATACATTTTTATATTATATTATATTACTTTAACATAAATATCGATATATCGATATTGTGCGGACTTTTTGTGTCAGCTAAATGCATTTCTATGACAACAAAAGTTTTGTATTTACACTGTGTAAGGAAACATTACTTTATATATATATATATATATATATATATATATATATATATATATGTATATATGCATGCATATGTATATATACATACATATATATATATATATATATATATATATATATATATACATATATATATATGATAGATATCTTAATTAACTTTAACCTTAATATTTTAGCATTTAATAGATACATGTCAATACCAACACAACAATAATAAAACTGATAATAACACATTGCTAAAACTATCACTAAAAGGTTGCGATACATATTAAGATCCAATAAGAGACAAAAACAATTTAAATTACTTACGTCCACTTGAACAACAACAAAAAAAAAGACCATAAAAATTAATGGCGGAGAAAGTAATTAAAGGACTTCAGAATAATAATTGGAATAAAAAATGGATTAATAATTGGAATAAAAAATGCTTAAAAATTAGAAGTATTAACGCATCACGGGGCAAGTACTTCATAAAGCTGTGTATATATATTCTTCTTCTATACTTCAGCTATTAAAATATAAAATTACTGTTAAAGAATTTGAAAATCAAATATTTTTCACTGTATATAATTGCACATTCAGGAACACTGATGTTTAGTAATTTGTTATATTTCTATCTCAGTAATTTTATCGTTTAAATTCAATTTTTTAAATAAATATATTATTTTAAAGAATGTTTTCTTTAGTAATCAATGTTTTAAGAAACCGGTTAGCAGTTGTAAATTTTATTTTAATGTCAGGTACGTTAAATAAAATGAATTATTAATTGGTGGAAAAATATAGTTTTTTGAAAAATGTCGTGAAGAAAAAAAAAAAAAAAAAAAAAAAAAAAAAAAAAAACATTCACACAGAAAGCTGTATAAAATGAAAAATCAATTATATGTTTTTTACACAAACAGTTCTCTTATGAACATTATTTATTTCTGGATTATTATTTTAACTGATCATTTTTTATCCCTTAGAAAAATTAATACCATTTTGAACATTAAAAGGTAAATGATTATTTGTGATACAAATTTAATTTGTATGATTTCGTAAGCTTGTGAAGGTGTTCACATACTTGTTGTAAATGTCTCTGGAGAGTTCTGTAAACTTTCGAATATAAAGTACTTTAAAAGAAAGATGCTTTTTGAAGTGGCAAAATTTGTGAATCCTGTACGTGTTTCTACTTTGAAAGATACATTAAATTAGATTGAACTGAATAGTTCCCTTTTTATTTTTTTATTTTTTGCGGAAAAAAAAATCCTTTTATTTATCTTCTACCAGAAATTCTTTTTAAATTAAATAATAAATTTATTTTTTGATCCAAAACACGCTGTAGTCACATTTAGGGTAGTCACATTCATAGTAGTCACATCAATTAGTAGTCACATTCATTAATCACCAATAATATTGAGGAGTGATATTTGATATGCGAAAGAGCCGTCTAATTACGCAACCGTTACAACTGAATTTTGGCTGTAAATAATTAATAAAAGAGTATCTAAATTTCGTAACACTACTAAAATATTAAGTATCACCCCTACATATAATGCATTATTGTACAAAATAATTTTAAGGATCACGAGATTATTAATAAAAAATAAACAGAGGAAATTAATAGTAGAATTTTTGTTGGATTTTTTTTTTCATATTGAACTTACAATATTACTACATTGTTCAATCATATGTCGTTAAACCGATAAACCCAGTTTTTTTTTTTTTTTTTTTTTTTTTTAATCTAATATCATTACGTAAGGTTTTCACTAATCGTAAATATTAAGAGTATATCACTTTAAAATATCATTGCATAAAATGAAATTTATTTTTAGTCACCATTGATCCTGACATATTCAGTTTCCTCTTAAATTACATTTTAAATTAGAAAATAATCTTTTCCGCATGCTGAAAATAAAATGATACTCAAGACTGTTTAGGTACTAATTTCCATTGTTAATATTTTTCAACAAAATTTTAATCAATCTTTGAGTTTGAATAAACTATGGTTTTAACATTGAATAAAACTATTATGTAATGTTAACAATTTAATGCATGCATGTATATTTTTATTTGTAATTCCCGCCCCTTGCTGTTTATTTAAAACATTACATTATTTAATAAAAATGATTTTATGCTTTTGTGTTTAAATAAATTAAATTTCATTCTGTTTAATCGTTGCTGTATTTGCAATTGAAGAATATATAAAACGTTGGTCCTTAATGAATTGAACACGAATGCGCAAAATACTTTTAAAAAACTAGTATGTTGTGGCCACCACAAGACTTTCTTCTATATTTACCTATACATATTCAATCAGTAACAATATTTAAAAAAAAAAAAAGTACAATTTTTTTTCTAAGTTTTTTTTTTTTTTTTTTTTTTTTTTTTTTGTTAAAAGTAAAAAAAAATCGATAACTTTGTTTTAAATTATCACAGATTTATAGTTCAACCATTCGTTTTAAAGGTATTGACGAGACCTTTCGAAAGATACCCATCTTGAAAATTTATCCCCCCCGGGGGGGTACTTCCCCCCCAGGGGGGGAAGCGATGCCCCCCCATGCAGAAAATTTTTTTTCTAGTTACATACTACTATTATCAATAATTCATATTAATTTTACAATCACAAGTTTAAAACAACTCTTATTATGCACATTTATACGAATTTTTGTCCTATGCTGCCATGTTAAAAATTTAGATAAAATGCTATCACAGCGCCACCTGTTGAGCTATTGATCCCCAAACATAATTAGCACCAGTTCATGTCGGGGAACAACTAAATACCAAGTTTGGTTAAATTTCGTTAAAAAAAAAAAAAAAAAAAAAAAAAAAAAAAAAAATGCGATTTTTTTCTAAGTTTTGTTTTGTTAAAAGTAAAAACAATCGATAACTTCGGTTTAAATTATCACAGATTTATGGTTCAACCATTCGTTTTAAAGGTATTGACGAGAACTTTCGAAAGATACCCATCTTGAAACTTTGCCCCCCCCCGGGTGGGTACTCCCCCCCGGTGGGGGGGGAAACGATGCCTCCACTTGCACAAAAATTTTTTCCCAGTTAACTATTACTATTATCAACGAGACCTTTCGAAAGATACCCATCTTGAAAATTTACTTCCCCGGGGGGGTACTTCCCCCCCAGGGGGGGGGAACCGATGCCCCCACATGCACAAAATTTTTTTCCTAGCTAACTACTACTATTATCAATAATTCATATTAATTTTACAATCACAAGTGTAAAATAACTCTCTTTATGCCCATTTATACGGAATTTTGTCCTATGCTGCTAGGCCCACCAGCGGCCGAGCGGTTCTGCGCTCAAAGCTGGTAGACGTGAGGTGCCGGGTTCGAACCCCGGTCGCGCTCGTCGACCTAGCCGTTCGGAGTTTTCCGTGGTTTCCTCCGAAACTTGCGTAAATACGGGCTAGGACCCCTTAGAAAGACCTCCACGGAAGGCCCTCCCCCTCAGGCCTAGGACCCCAGTGTTGTCAATCGGCCTTAATCCCTAACACCAACACACCTATGCTGCCATGTTAAAAATTTGCATAAAATGCGATCACAACGCCACCTATTGATCGATTGATCCCAAAATCTAATCAGCACCAGTTTATGTCAGGGTGCAACTAAATACCAAGTTTGGTTAAATTTCATTCATTGGTTCGTGAGATACAGCGTCCACAAAAAAATGATACAGACAGACAGACAGACAGACAGACATTTTCTAAAAACTATTAATTCGTGTTCTCCACATCCCAAAACATGTAAATCCATCAAAAAGTGGACTTCGAAAATTTTCGCGAATCCAATACTTTCTCTATATTACATATAGAAGAAAGTAATAATGTATTGGTTTAAAGGAACACATGAAAAAGGAATACAATTTTTAATAAAATCACACAATCACTGTGGAAGGAAATCATATTTATTGAAACTTTAATTTTTCCTTCCGGGGTTCGAGTCCCGGTCCAGGCATTATTTTCACTCAGTCGGAAAAATTAAAATTTCAATAAACATGAAAAAGGAGCTAATATTTTTAATGAAACGAGCTAAGTCATGACCATTCCTAAGTTAAGCTGACTTCATGCCAGATTTTTTTTTTTATTATTAAATTCCACTTCATTTAATCGTACGAAATTAGTATGAAATATTTCTAAAAAAAAAATAAATAAATAAATAATAATAATAAAAAAATAAAAATAAAAATAAAATAAAAATACTGGCGTGAAACCATCATTAAAAATTAGAAATATTGGCAAGTATCATCATACGGTTCGAAACTACGAATTCTTTCCTACTAATATAAATATGGCAGTTATAATGGTTCGTCCGCAAAAATAGTTTGCTGCAAGTATGTTCTGAGTGGTGTCCATTAGATGAATCTTTATTCATTTACACGTGTGGGAATTAGCAAAAATTTTGGCTTATATACAGGTTTGTTCACATAACTTTTACAAACTTCTGGGTGCGAAAATATTACTCTGTCTGTAACAAATTGTTGAAACATTTTCCGCATCGAATGTTGTGCATAAAATTTACATTTAACACGAACACAAAAATTCTTTATTACATAAAGCAACATTTTAGAGGAGAAAAAAAAAAAAAAAAAAAAAAAAAAAAAACAGGGCTTTTTGTTTAAAATAGGAAAATCTACTGACCGCTAAGGGCTGAATGTTCTGGTTCCCATAAGACCAAAAATCGTGCTAACAGTTCCGACATAATTGCCGTTGCTAAATATTATAACTGTAATTTGTAATGATATTTAAGCGGCAGGATATTGTGACTATATTTAATCCACTGAGAATGATAGAAAATCTACTATAACATTTTAAACTCTTTTATTACCTCCAATAAATCTTTTGTCTGCGTATTAAATTATTCTCTTCCATTTGAAACTATCCTATCGTCTCTCTCAGCAGACGAAAAGAGCTCTTTAGCCTAATGCACGTTATCACTAGTCAGTTGCATGTAAATTTCTTTACTGAACTTAATAATAAATGCAAACAATTTCTAACCTAACTTTCAGTGATGTCCAGTAAAATTATTAGAATTACTGTTCTTTTAAAAATTCCCAAACTGCGGTATTTGCTTTAATAACTTCGAGGAGTTGTTTGCCTGGTCTTTTCTGGAACTACAATAGTTTTCGTGCAAAACGTTTAGAGATTAGGGACATTTTGGTTCAACCTTCCCCTGTCAATGATTTTTACTGAAAAAAAAAAAGTTATAAACTAGTCTGTCAAAATTCCTAATTATATTATTATTGGAAATTATTATGATAGCCTCATTGATTTCAACAATATTCAAGTTATTGATATTTCTGTTAAAAGTATTTTAAATTTTTGTCATACATCTCTTCCACCTATAAACATTGCAAATTTTGCCGGCAACTGCTTTTTTTTTTTTTTTTTTTTTTTGTTCACACAGACTCAATCTATTGGAATGTATTCTCTACAAATGAAGTTACGGTTCGATGCATAATTTAATTTAGTCTATGGTTCGTACCGTCCTTGAATTTACATGACCTTCGCTACCAGTAATTTTGTATGTCAATTTTTATTATAATAAAATCCTATAAAATTAAAAAGGAATTTATTGTTTAAGAAAAAAAAAAAATAAAGAAAATAAAGAAAAAGAAAAAAGAACTGGTGGAAGTATTTTTGAAAAGTGGCAGGTTCGTATAAACCTGTCTTTAGTCGCACGAATAGTTGCCAACTTTTGCGCATTTGGCAAACGGGAATTTTTAATAGAGATATTTATTATAATTAATTAGTGAAAACTGTTACAGAAATGTATAAAAATATTCAGTTAAAATTTTCCGTTATCCCAAGGTGCTAAAATTTGAAACTAAGGACATATTACTCTATCTTGATGAAATTATTACCTAGAATTATTTTGGACCAAGTACTCACTTTTGGACAACATATCACTACTAGCGTAACAAATTTAGAGCTATTAAGTGTAAATCGAGCTCCCTTCTAACTCGAAACAGCAGTTAATAGTACGATGAGTACAGATAAAAAAAGCTGCAGTTTTTTATTGGACTTTTTGATTCTGTGGCTACAGTAGATGGCAAAAAATAAGTTTCTGAACAGGGAGCCACTTAAAAGTCTGTGCTGAACACACCAATGGGGGCCATAAATGGCCACACTCATCCACCGTTGAGGCTCACTAAACTTTTTTCTTGTATTTACGCTCTTAATGGTCCGATTATGATTTTTTTTAAGTTTTCGTGTACAGGACACTCTTTGTCTTACTACATTTATCTTTACTCATTTAAAATTTCACGCAATTTTTAAAAATGTGGAGTGATTCTACTCTACTTTCCGAACAATAAGTATTTAATGGTTGTATAAATAAATTAAAGTAAGACAAATAGTTAAATAAACAAAAGTAAAAATTATAATAGGGTGAGTACTTTTCTCTAATTGTTTCGTTTTACGCTATTTCACTCCTCGGAGATCTTTGTATAAAGTTTCCTCTTAAGCATACGATAAACTTAAGAAATGCACCGAAATCACAATAATGTTGAACTTGAAGCATTGCTCGGGGTTTGAGATTTGGTTGCTAAAGAAGCAAAGTATCACTCAAAATGTTATGCACTGTAAAAAATACTTTCTTAAAAATGAGATAAATTGTCTCAAAATAGCTCCGAAACAATATATACTTAAATTTGAAAACCCATGTACTCATTTTTGAGTATACTGACATGCTCAAAAATGGGGTGACCAATAAGAATCCCAAAATCCCTATGCTTGACATATCAATATACTCATCCGGGGCTATGTTGATACAACTTATCTCCTTTTTAAGAAACCATATTTAACAGTGTAAAAAGCATTTACGATCATCAAATGAAGTAAAAAAAGTTCCATTTGTAAAAGTATGGCTTTTCCTTCAGTTGCAAGATTCGTAAGAGTGGAAATCCAAACCTCCGAATCTGGAAATACTACTTTTTTTTTTTCAAAATGTCTCATCTTAAAATTATTTATCCAAATTTCTTAGCAAGTCTTCTGAGCATGGATAGTAAAGACTTTCCAAATACACATACTACTCGTTTACATCAGAGAATTCTCGATCACTTCCCACAACTCAAAGCTCAACTTTTAGGCAGAGATTACTTCCTGTATCGAGATGCTGCAAATATATTTCAAACTATTCAGTCTGAAAATCTTGATGATGATGCTGCTGCATGCGAAAGATTCAGGCAAATTAGAAAAATAATTACCCAGAAGAAAATTACTTTTGATGTCACCTGAATGGTGATCGAAAAACTGCAACCACCCCTCCAGAACTTTTAGCTCTTGTGTTATCTACTTCATGGTTACACTTCACCATAGCTGCCAAGTTTTTTAAATTATTCCGGAAAGTTGTTAGCCCCGCCCTCTTTTCACACCGTAATTTGAAAAATGTTTTCTTCAAAATATAATTACGATTAAATTTGAAGACAATTACTCTAAAAATATTACGGTGTGAAAAAGGTGCGCGACTAACAACATTCCGGAATAAATTTAAAAACTTGGCAGGTATGCACTTCACCAATGAATGCAACTAGAGCAACTTAGACTGCTTTGACTATCAGCCCATTAATATTTTTCAATCACAGTAAATGTATTTCGTAAGACAACATTATTCCCCATAATAAAAGTTATGAACCACTTATTCCATTGCATCTCAACCTTTTTGGAAGAACATTAAATAATACAATAACTGAAGGCATGCATTAAAGAGACCTCTCAATATCATAAAACAGAATTAGGGAGATAACAGCAAGTCTTGCTTACTTGGAGATTCTCAGAGCTCAAGAAGAAGGTGTCGTATGTCCTGAAAATTGCTTTTATCTCTTTTTGTTATTTGTGCGTACGACAACATTGATCATAAATATGCTTGCACAACTTCAGAATCATTATCATATGGAACAGAGTTTTTTATCTTTTAAATTCCAGTGAAAGGAGAAGTTGGTGAGCCTCGTGAAATTGTCACTAGAGTTTCTTGTATTGATCAAAGTAACAAAAAATGGAAGGGCTTCCAGAAAGCTATAGAATTGTCAAGCCTCTAAAACTGCCCTCGAAGGAGCTAATTGTTTCAAAAGCAAACCAGATCATCTTTTCTAAAACATGAATTTCAGAATTTGGATCTGAGTGGAAAATGGAACAGAAATAATTAGATCATACTATCACTGGAAAAAAAAAAAAGATGGGAATTTAAAATAGATAAATTCAACATCGGACTGACTAGTTGATAAATATTGTCATATGCACCAAAAGACTTCTGGAAATTTTTTAAACCGATTTACAGCACAATGTGAAGTAACAAATCTTCAATTATTTTTACAGAACTAGCTATACAAATTTACAGCAAACTATGCTGTATTTATGTTTAAAAAAGTGCTTTATTTTTACAGAAATTTTTTACAGTGATTAAATTGTTAACTTTCAAACTATGCATAAAAAATATTTTATTTTAAGACTATTTTAAAATCTAAATTTGCTATTTTTGACAAAATTAAGAAGTCAGTCAATTCTCATATTGAAAAAACAAAAGCTTTTTTTTTTTTTTTTTTTTTTTTTTTTTTTCCTATAAAGACTACGATATTGAATTTTGTGAAAGAAAATCTAACTATTTTTCGGTATCATTTTTATTTGTAAACGGACTGGATTGGAATTAAGAATAAGGCCGATTGACTGCTGTAGGTCATATGGATTATCATATGGAACAGAGTTTTTTATCTTTTAAATTCCAGTGAAAGGAGAAGTTGGTGAGCCTCGTGAAATTGTCACTAGAGTTTCTTGTATTGATCAAAGTAACAAAAAATGGAAGGGCTTCCAGAAAGCTATAGAATTGTCAAGCCTCTAAAACTGCCCTCGAAGGAGCTAATTGTTTCAAAAACAAACCAGATCATCTTTTCTAAAACATGAATTTCAGAATTTGGATCTGAGTGGAAAATGGAACAGAAATAATTAGATCATACTGGAAAAAAAAAAAAAAAAAAAAAAAGATGGGAATTTAAATGTTTAATAAGCAAATTTCCATGCTTCAAAGAAAGAATCTCCATCGTTTGAATTAATTCGTAGCTCTCTTTTACCCCTATTCAATGAAAGTTCTTCTCCAGTAATGCGCTGAAGCATGTAATGGAACAAAAAAAAAAAAAAAAAAAAAAAAACTACATTTACAAAATACTACAGCCCAGTGGAACCGGCTGTTATATATGTTTGTATTGTACTGTATACTATATATAGTGTACAGTATATATATTAGAATATTGAAAAATTTCTATGGATATCTTTTTTATAGAAATCTATAGACATTTCTGTAAATATACGCTATCTACCAATAAGAATTTAGACTTTTGAGGATTAGCAAGGATTATTGTCTCAAGATTGTCTCAAGTCATATGGGGCATTTTTTTGGCAGTTTAAATCATTTATTTTACGTTTTTGCAGTAAGTCTTACTTATGAAATGTTTCACATTTATTAATTTTTTCGTAAGTTTTTCGTAAGTTTTTCTTTGGTTATTTTTGTTACATATTTTCAACTTTTATATGACTGAAAACATATATTATAATTTCATATATATATATATATGTATAAAACAACTCACGTGATTAACTCATTCAATATAAGTGATTTATTTAGATAAACAATTGGAGTATTTCCAAGTCTTCAATGCAAGGAAGCCGTTTATTAAGCAGTTCACATTTGAAAAAATAAAAAATTCAACCATGGCGTATAGAAAAGCAGTTTACTTTCTGTGATAAAACACGAATTCCAAAATGAAAAAAAAAAAAAAAACTTACATGTAACATACGCAATTTAAAATACATATACACACAAACAGAAACAAACACACTAATATCCTTTCTCTCTCAAACGCAAATACATATTTAAACATACACATGCACACGTATATAAGTACAAACAAATATTCTTTTAGTCAGAGTTCTACAATTTTTCATACTTCTTTAACCCCTTAATGCGCGGTGTCCTCGCTGCGAGGACGCAAAATTTTAGATCCAGTTGCAAAAATTCATCCCGGAAATTTTTTAGCAAAAATTTATGTTTATAACACATCAGAAAAGGTATGTTTTTTTAACCTTAAAATTTAAAATTTCTTTTAGTTTAATTTAGTTTATGAATTTCGGTGGCAGTATAATTTAAATTATCCTAATTGTCTTGCGCCGCAAAGGGTTAATTCTTTAATCAAATAAAGAGAGTATCATGTAAATGAATTAATTTCAAGCGAAACTCTCAAAAATTTTGATTCATGAAAAATGCACTTTCTTTCTAAAGCCACAAGAGTATAAACTTTTTTTTTTTTTTTTTTTTTTTTAAGACAAAAAAAATACGATTTTTGATAAAACGCACTAGAAATAAAAAAATTGTAATTCAGAAACAGCGATACATTTTGATATACACAAACAATAGCGTCATTTTAACGAAACATAAATAACTTCACAACACTGAATATACATTTGAACACTTTTTTAAAATAAAATTTTATACACAAATATGCTTTAAAGTAGTGGAATTCACATAAAAGCGAAAAACATCGCGAGATTCAAAATATCACTTCAAATATGTAGAATGAAGCATTATGCAGCAGAAATGCATTCTCTGTTTGAATTTATAGGTGTGATCAAAACAAACAATAAAATTTGTAAAATCTCCATTTTCCCAAGGGAAGTGTTTTGCATACAAATAGTATTTTCAACACAGCTATGCATATTAAATTACATGCCAAAAGATAAGTTATTTTATCAGTATGTATCGAATAATTTTATCTTAAAATCTTTGACGTAAACATTAATTTAAAGAAAGTAATTTTAAATTAACATAGAAGAAAATAACAAAACTAGATTGTTTCTTATCTTTTTCTCTTAATCAAAAGTGGAATATATCATAAAATAAATAAGATCCTAGCATAGTGTTTTTTTAATAAGTTTTTTATTCTAAATGGCAAAATTTATATATACACACACGCACACACACACACACACACATATATATAATGCTATTTATTACAAAATCGTATGGGAATTTCAGATCATATTTTATTTTATTTGTTAAATATAATGATTAGATTAGTAATGTATATTAGTAAACAAATAATATCGATTTCATTTAAAATTTTAAAAAAACTATAAATTCAGTTTTATTTACTGTTCTACTTCTACAATTTGCTTCCAGTAAGTACAATGTTTTACTAAACCGGTAGGGAGGAGGCAGAAATTTTATCGTTTATGGAAAGGCTCTCAGCTTTTACATTTTGCAGTTGCACCAGTTTTGATTTGCGAAATGGCCGTTATGAAAATCTTTAGGTATTGGAGGCAACGCATACAAAATGGCATATATAACGTGGATTTTCAAAACCCTAACTACATTTTCCTATTCTTAAATTTTAAATTGCTACCGTGTCACCCCCCCCCCCTTAAATAAAATTAGAGCTTTAAAGGTATTTGAAATCGATTCCACGCTCCCGTAAACCGATAAGCACTGTTTTTTTTTTTTTTAGCTCCCTACTACATTATAATAAACATACAAGTAAAATAATTTTTATGACTATATTGTAATTAATAATTAGTTTATATTAGAAAATGTATCAATAAATTTACTTGTTAACTCTTTTAATTTATTGTAAGTTTTACTAAATGGCAATTTAAGAAACAAATCGGAAATTTTCTTTTCTTGTTTTACAATTGAGAGTTTAAAGTGCTTTTAAATTAAGAAACATTGTTATCAATTTATTATCACATGATAATAAATAAAACTAACTTAAATTTATCTCTCTCTCTCTCTCTCTCTCTCTCTCTCTCTTTATATATATATATATTTATTTATTTAGCATTCGAATAAAATACGTAAAAAAAAATAAAAAAATAAGTAAATCGCAAACATTTTTAATGCTTTATTATTTCAAATATTTTTTTCAAATATAATTTTCTATTTAAAATTTTAATATTATGCAACGATGTGCTGTGTACAAAGAACATTGGATAAGAAAATCTATTTTACAGTACCAATCTGAAATTTATATTTGTTTATTCATAAACTGTACATTAGACTTGTATGATTGACATGGAGTCCGCTTGCAAATATTTGTCGAGATGATGTCAGATTACATACGACAGGATTACAATACGAATTATTTGAAAAATCAGGCAGGGACAGCAGGGGAATCGAACCCATTTTTCTATATTCAAAGTCGATTAAGAGGTTGGTGACATAAATACTTGGCCTAGAATGGTCTAACTGAAATCTATTGGAATTGTTTTGAAAGCATTTAAACAACAAAAGCTCTATAAAATACAAAGAATTAAAAACTTTTACAAGTCACGGGTTCGAATGACGGTCTAACGATTGATGGTTGTGGTATCTTTTATACGTGAAATCTCCTTATATTATTAAAATCTGTGCGCGTCTGTCTTTCTGTCTGTCTGTCTGTCTGTCTGTCTGTCTGTGAGAAATGCCTTGTGACCGCTAAAGCTCCGGCGCTAATGGTCGCATCGCTTCGAAACCGGTGTCGACAGACGCAGAATTTCTTCATCTCGACATCGCGATAATTCGCTAAGCGATGCGACCCTAATTAGCGGAGATATTAATTAAAACGTCCACCCTTGTCTACCGAAAAATGACCCAGAATTCATGATTAAATGCTTAAAAAGCGACATTTTTATGGAAAAAGTGGAAAATAAATTAGAAATATCAGTCGTATCGTTACAAATAAGGTATCAAATGAAAGATCTGATTTTTCTGAATCCGACGGTTTAAATAGCTTATCGATAGGGCAATTAGATTTTTTAAAATTAACTAAAGTATGAAAAAAAAGGTGGCAACAAATCACAAGAGTTTTGTTAATTTCGCAATAGACGTATTTCGGTTACCATGGCGCCGGGCGAAAGAATAAATAGATTTTACTTCCTGCTTTACTGATTTTGTACTGGAAATAAAAATTGCAAATTTCAAAATGCTTCAATTTTATTCAAAATTATTTCAAACTTGCTACACACTTTTAACATCACAAGACGAAGTAGCAGTTAAAATTTCACCGGGTTTCCAAAATAAATAAAAAATGTACAATTTAATTGCAAATTAAATTTTATTCTCATACGCGTATTTCAAATTCTAACTATGATTAAATTATTTTTAATCCATCATTCGAAAGATATTTTAAAGTACTTTTATATTATCGAATGTGGGATTCAAGATTTCGCTTCATTTACACGTTTTGAGGTCTCCTGAATCGGTTTTCTTTTGTATCTCAGCTACTAATTAAAATAATTTCATAAGTAATACATCATTAGATAGCTTTGTTGATTTGGAATCGAACAGTAGATTACAGAAATTTCTACCGCCAGATGGCGCTGTAATATTTTCAAATTTCAATATTTCAATTTCTAATTATGATTAAATTATTTTTAATACATCATTCGAAGGATATTTTAAAGTTTTTTTATATTATCGAAAGTTTTCACCAGATTTACACGTTTTGAGGTAACCTGATTAGGTTTTCTTTGCATCTGAGCTAATTTAGTTAGACCGTTCAAAATTGATATATGTAGGTTAATTAGGAAGGGCTGAAAGGGTGGGGAAGACATAGGCGTGCACCGCGCTCACGGGACAGCGCTGCCGAAGGCAGTGGGGACCTGGTCCGACTTTTTAACCGATGAGAAATGATTTTTTTTTTCAATTTCTTTTCTTAAGAAAAAAATTTGACTTGAGAAGGAATATGTGCGCGTAGCGCGCGTATACCTTCACACGTGCGCGCGCAGCGCGCATGGGTCTGCGCTGCCGAAGGCAGTGGGGACACGGTGTGAGTTTTTACACGATCAGAAATGATTTTTTTAGGGGGCACGAAGGGTCAGGGAAGGAATACGCGCGCGCAGTGCGTGTATTCCTTAACTTAAACGCGCGCAGCGCGCACGGGACTGCGCTGCCGTAGACAGTGAGGACCCAGTCCGACTTTGTACCTGATGAGAAATGATTTTTTTAATTTTCTTTTCTTAAGAATAAAAATTTTATTTGAGAAATCAAATTTTATTTGGACCCGGACCGACTTTTTACCCAATCAGAAATGATTTTTTTTTTTTTTTTAATTTCTTTTCTTAACACTAAAAGTTACTGTTAGTGATTCATTAATTTTAGTGATTCATTTGAAAATACTGACCCGCTAGCGGGCGAAGCTCGCTAGTCTATATGTGTAAGTGCTGTGGTAATAAAACTTGCAATCCCTTGTGATATGAATTATTCAAGATATATGAATTAATAGGAAACAAGAAAAAGAGAAGAAAAAGAATTCAGTACTCATGAAACAAACAAACAAATGAAAGCTTCTTTTTTAAACACAACTCAACAACACGAAAGTAAATAAATTCTGTATAGTAGATGAAAAAATATTTTCAAAATTTTCAATTTGAATTTAAAAGTGTTGCAAACCAATATACTTTCAAATATACACAGAAATAAATAAAAACATGTAAACAGACATAACTTTCATTTAAAGGCAATCTCTCTAACGAAAGATAATGTGAAATCCATCTGTGTAAATCATATACAAAAAATAATATGTAATAGTTCTGTGTAAATCAGAGAATATAATGTCCTGTTGATATTTGCAATATTGATCAAAATAACTAACATAAGGCAAAATAAAATGAATTTCACTCGAAAATTTTACATTCAACAAAAGCTATGATATAAAACTACACGTCAAAAATAAGACAATTCTTTTAAAAACAATCTTACAAATATTGTATCATATAATCTCATCTTTAAATATATTAAACGTACATGTTGCTGAAAAAAATACTTTGAGAAAGATAAAACAAATGTTTACACTAAATAAGGTTTATTTTCACACATTCTGAGATTTTTTTTTTCTTAATATATTGATTAATACACATATATATATATATTCTACAAAAGTATATTTTTTAAAAGAGAAACTCTATTATAATGATCTTAGAACGAAATACATTTTTGACATTAAACGGTAAAATTTTATATTATATATTTATACATCTTTGAAATAAAGCGTTAAAAAATAATATATAATTTTTATTTCTTATATTCCAAATGAAACTGCGATGTGTACATAAATAGTTTAAACGAAAAATAATAGCATTTTGCTTTTCGCCTGTGCTAATAAGAAGTGCTTTTGTAAAATTTTGGACTGCTCACTTACTATGGATATAACGAATTGAGGGAGACTGAATACAATTTGTCATCTTTTAGAAAATTCATGTCTGTGTGTTGCGCCAGTATATATCATCATGTTGGTGTTGGGGTTAACGACAATTAACTATACTAAAGTCCTAAAGCAGTTAAGTGGCCCTAGATGTCTTAATTCGAATTCATTCGAGTTTCGAAGAAAGCTACAGAAAATTCCAAAAGGCTGGGCAACAACGACTATCGGGGATCGAATTCAGCAACTCACGTCTGTGTACATGTGACAAACATATAGTGTGAATTCCAAATCAAGAAACAGTGCACAGAATTTCATAAAAAGTATATTTAGTTGCATCTTGACACATAATAGTGTCTATTAACATTCCCAGCAAAACCTGGGATGATGACCAACACGAGGCCAAGTGTTGGCTGCCAACAGTAACAGCTGCTGGCCCGTTGGTGGCAAAAGTTAAGGTGCCGAAGGGAATATGTTACGCCGGCCATCAGATGGCCACATTCGGCCGATCATTCGGCAGCCTGCAGTACGATCGGAATAAGTCAGTGGGCCACTGATCGGTCATTGCTGGCAGCGAGCTATCGGTTAAAAAAAGGTTGTGGGCCACTGATGGCAACCAACAATAGGTTAAAAATCGTTAGTGGGCCAGTGTCGGGCCACCTGATAGCAAACATAATTTTTTCGTATTGTTGCTGGAAGCCTTCAGTGGGCCAGTTGTGGCAAACATAAATAATTATATTACTCCGGGTGTTTTTGTTGGCCCTTTATATTTTCCCATTAACGGCCCTCTTCATTTACCGTCGCCGGAAGCCCGAGCCAATGTTATTCTATGGGGAAATTTTCTTTACAAATAACTCATTAACTAATACATATTTTTAAATTCTGTTTTCACATTCAGAAAATTCCCAACTGTTAAATTGACCGACCTTTTTTAAAAATGTATTTTTTAATTTTTAATATTTTATTTTGAAATTGCAAAATGAAAATGTTTCACATATTGAAAATTCGTATTTTGCAGCTTCAAAATAAAATATAAAAAATTAAATAATTTTTTAAAAAAGGTCCGTCAATTTAACAGCTGAAAATTTTCAGAATGTGAAAACAGAATTAAAAAATATGTATTAGTTAATACGTTATTTGTAAAGAAAAATTTCCCATAGAATAACATTAGCTTCGGTTTCCAGCGGCGGTGAGTGAAGAGGGCCCTTAATGGGCCAATAGTGATTTGGTTATGACTATTATTTTATTTTATTTTATTTTATTTTATTTTATTTATTTATTGCGATACCTTACATTTTATTAATGCTAATTTATATGCATCCAATATTTAATTTGGTTTTGTAGCAACAGAGGGTGATCAAACTATTATTATTATTATTATTATTTTTTTTTTTTTACACTTTTTTTTATTTTGATTTAAAAAAAAAAAAAAAAAAAATGCTTGACTAAATGATTTTGAAATGCAGACATGTAAAAACGTTTAAGAACTCTCATTTTCTACTATCGATTTTCTACTATCGACCAACTATAAATTAAAGAAAAGCACAAATATTTTGGATCACCCTGTGTCATAAAAAGCTACAAATGACTTGTAACTTGAACACATTATTGCTCTTACTATATACAATGTTTGTAAGTTTTTTGTATGGGAAATACACAATTTTTTAGGCATATATATATATATTTTAATTATTACATTTTTGGCAATTTTTTTCCTTATAACAAGAAGGAATTTTCACAAAATTTTACAAAACTTGCAGAAAAATTGATAAAACATTAAAGAAACATTATTCTGAAACATAAAATTCATATGTGTAATTTTCGAGGAGATTTGAGCATTTACATTCATTTTTATTTATTTATTTATTTATTTTATTTTTTCTGAGCGTGCGCGAATGATAGAAATTTTTTTATTACGTAAGTCGAAAACCAGATATCTTGGGTAACTTATACAAAAGTTTATTTCAATGGAATAAAAATTAAGCAAATTATTTGTAAAAGAACAAGCCAGATTTTAGATATGTTCAACCATGTTACAAAAGGTCATTTTTGTGAAAATCCCCTTATGAGCTCACAGATCGTACTAAATAAATAAAAGTATGTTAGAGTTACAAGTCCAGAAGGATTTTTTCACAAAGACGAAATTTTGAAACATGGTTGAAAAAATTTAATCTTACAATTAAATGCTTGGCATGTGAAAAATCCCTTATGAATTTTCAAACCTGTATATACCTAAAATCTGCCCCATTTTTTCGCAACAACTTGCTTAATTTTTCCTGTATTGAAATGAACTTTCGATATAAATTGCCCAATATATCTAGCTTTTAACTAATGTGATGAAAATTTTTATCTTTCCTGCAAAAGCAGTAAATAAAATATTTATTATAAATACTCATATCTCACCGAATATTACACGTATAAATGTGTGCTTTCGAATAATATTTTTCTAGTGTTTTGTCATTTTTTCTGTAAGTTTTGTAAAATTTTATTAAATTCCATTCTCGCTATAAGGAAAAAAAAAAAAAAAAGAGAGAGAGAGAGAGAGAAAGAAAGAAAGAAAAGAAACTTGCCCTCCCCCCCCCCTTGCCAAAAAAAAAAATACACATATTGTTTATAATATATGCAGCGTGTTAAGGTTACAAGTCATCGGTAGCTTTTCATGATATAGGGTGATCCAAAGTATTTGTGCTTTTCTCCAATTTGTGGTTGCTTCTTTAATTGCACTCTTGACTAAATCTATAGTGGAAAATATGAGTTTTTAAATGTTCTTTGCATATTAGAAGTACAAGACCATTTCATCCAGTATTTGTTTTAAAATAATAATAATAATAATTGATTACCCACTGTATTTATAGTTAAATTAAATTTTTACAAGCATTTGATTCTTAGACTATGTTTATAAATTTAGGATTTCTAGTACAGCGTGAGAAACACTCAGCCGATCCGTTTTCATTAAAAATAAATCTATGATAAGCTTTTTATTACTTTTGTTCTATGCAAATATAAGATTTTGATAAGATAAATATATATTTTGTTCTATGTAATATTATATTATTTGTAAATTTTGTTTCAAAGTGTTAAATTTCAAAACGTTTATTTAACTGTGTTAATTTTTTTTGTATAAATAAATGTAACGTTGCAAGTGACTAGATAAAATATTGAAATAAAAAGTTTCTGATTTAAGTATGCAATATAGAGAACATTCAATAAAAAAATATTTAAATCAGAGTTAAGGAGATGGTAAATATTGAAAATCGTTCTTTGAAATTTCTTCCTTAATGTCGTGATTTAATACATAAGTATTGAAATGTATCAGTATTAAGTACATTAAAATTTCTCATAAACTATTGAAATAAAATAAATAAATAAATATTCCATGCAACATAATTTTTAAATTTTACACTCGATTTTACATCATTGCAATTTATCAAAATTTCTAAACATATTTGGGTATAACTTTGTGGATTGATTGAGAAGTTACTTTTTGAAAAGTATTTTGTATTTTAGAGTCAAACATAAAAGTATTTTTAACAAAAAAAAAAAAAAAAACTCACCAACCAATGCACAAAGTAAAAACCTAATTTATTTCGAACATATTGATACATTACAATACAATGAAATCAGGGTAAGGGGAGAATTTATTAAAAATAATTATCGCATAAAACACTTAAAATCTTTTGAAAATTTTTATTTGATTTTTTTTAACGTATTTAAATAGTTTTCCAGAAATTTTAATATGCTTAGTATTGATACCTTTCAAAGCATATGTATGCAAACTTTAAGAAATCTAAGACGCTAATTTCAAAGTACGATTTTCAATTTCGTCATCCCCTTAAAAGGGATTTAAAAACTACTAAAGTACGGAGTTCTGACTCTGAAGAATAAAATAATAAGTTACCATAAATCGAAAAAAAAAAAGCAACAGTGACCCTTAGTCAGGCGAACACGAGTGTAGCAAAAGTACTTTGCCGCACTCGTGCCTACTTTGTTCACCCAATGAAGAGCCATGGTATTATTTCCACTCGAAAAAAATGTTGCGAGTATTTTTTTTTAATTATTGGGTTTCCTTACAAAGATTTTTAATATTAATAACGGTTCTTTGAAGCGTTTATTACTGTAAAAATAAATGAATAAATAATAAGATATTAAAATAAAATAAAAAGGCAACAGATGTCACCACTATTATCCTTAGTCAGGCGAACAAAAGTGGACACGAGTGTAACAGAAGTGCTTTGCTAAACTCCTGCCTACTTTGTTCACCAAATGAAGAGCCGTGTATCACCAGAAACAAATGTTGCCAGTTTTTTTTAATTCAATTATTGCGTTTCTTTACAAAGATTTTTATTATTAATACCGGTTCTTTGGTGCATTTATTACTGTAATAAATATGTCCTTTAAAATATATTTTTATTCATTTATTTTTTAATTTAATTTAAATTTAAATTATTTTTATTTTTTTACAATTAAATTATATAAGTACGCATTTTTTTTTCATATATTTGCTGTCATAAAAATTTAAATTAAACATGCATGCATGATCCTGGAAACCAATTGAAAACCATTTTTTTTTTCTTATTAACTTATTTAAATAACTAATTCATCTAAAGTTATTGATTACTTTTTTTAATCAGAAAACAAACTAACTGCCAAGTTTATTATTTAAAGCGCAGATTACAATTTGAGATTCAAATTCACATTTAAACTAGTATGTTGTGGCCACCACAAGACTTTCTTCTATATTTTCCTATACAAATTCACTCAGTAACAATATATATATATAAAAAAAAAAAAAAGAAAAAAAGAAAAAAAAAATCAAATTTTTTTTCGTTAAAAGTAAAAAAAAAATTCGATATCTTTGTTTTAAATTATCACAGATTTATAGTTCAACCATTCGTTTTAAAGGTATTGACGAGACCTTTCGAAAGATACTCATCTTGAAAATTTACTCCTTCGAGGAGCGACATCCCCCCCAGGGGGGTTCACGAGGCTCCTACACATGCAAAAATTTTTTCCCAGTTGACTATCTCTATTATAAATAATTCTTGTAAATTACATAATGATTACTAAAAAATAATTCTCCTTATGCACATTTATACAAAATTTTGCCCTATATCACCATGTTAACAATTTTAAAAAAGCGGGATGACAACGCAACCTGTGAGACGATTTTTACCAAAAGTTGATAGGCACTAATTTATGTCAAGGTGCAACTACATACCAATTTGTATGAAATTCTGTGCAGTAGTTTCGGAGATACAGTTGCCACAAAATTTTGTCACACACACACACACACACACACACACACAGACAGACATTTTCTAAAAATGGTCAAATCGTGTTCTACAGCTCTCAAAACGTGTAAATCCATCAAAAACCCGAGGTCGAAAATTTTTACGAATCCAATACTTTCTTCTATTGAATATAGAAGAAAGTAAAAATTACTTAATGCAGTTCGACATTTTTTGAACTGATAAGCGCTGTTCCTAACCTTCAAAGATGCTTAGACAGGAAGCATTTGGGGCCATCTAGACCTGGTTATCATAATTGCTGACTAAGAAAAATATTCCAATTCAAAACTAACACATTCGTACTGCACTGACTGATATACGTTGCTTTGGTTTACTTTAAAATGAATTTATTAAATAAAGACGTAAGATGTTTCCAGTTGCTCTGAAAGATTTCATCATAACTATAGGGAATTACTTATTTCAAATCTTACATAACGAAAATGAAACAGGATGTTAAAAAATCTGTTTTATACACAGATTTAATGAGAATGACTATTATTTTAATTATTTAGTAGTGGGTGTACATCAATGATTTATATTTCCTTCTAAAGAAACCTTAATTTTCCTTAATTATTATTATTATTTGTTGAGAAATAAAACAATTTTAAAAAATAAAAATACGGGATGAAGGTAAAGAATTTCGATTATTTACTTTTAGTTGAAAACCATTGTAGAATTACAGAGACACTGGATAAACATTTAAAAAAAATTATAGTCATATTCATTTAAAGTTTACTCAGTGTGTCTTACTCACTTAAAGTTTAGCAGTCAAAAGTGATCATTTAAATTACAAATATAAACAGGATATATAATTTTATGATGCAGTATAGTGATAATAATAATGCAGTTCAAAGATTAACGTCTGTGATAAGTATATAATATTTGAGAGAAAATTATTCTAATCTAAACAATTTTTTTTTTTTTTTAATTTTAGTTTCTTGTCTTTATTTAATTGAATTTATTTTTATTTATTTGTTTTTTATTTATTTTGTCTCACATCTTTATGTAGCGAAAACTTTATTAGTTTGTGAGTGTTATCTGTGTTAATAATAATAATTTCGGAATTTAAAAGGTAATAATGCACTTGTTATTCATGAAATATGAATACATTGATTCAGATTTAGGACCATCTTCACGATTCTTGACTTTTTAAATCATACTGGTGGTCAGGAATGAAAGGGTCCCGCTTTTTTGAGAAAGTCTAATACTTATTTTGATTATACTTTTTGCTATTTCTCTTTTAATTAATTTATGGCAATACTTCATTTTCTATTTATATTTCTAACATATGGTAATTTTTAAATGCTGTTTACTATTTTACAAGTACATTTTTTTAAATACTTTATATCTATAAGGATCTAGTCAAATATATATAGAAGGGATAATTTTTAAGATTTATTTACTTATTTTTTTTTCAAGCGATGCTCTCTGTATTAAAAAGAAGAAAAAAATCTTGGCTGACTGTTATTAACATAAACATTTATTTATTTTATTTCACATCTAAAAAATAATTCTCATTATGTGTATTTATGCAAATTTTCCTCTCATACTGCCATGTTAAAAACTGGGGAAAAAATGGGATGAAAGCGGCATATTTTGAAGGATTGATCCTCAAATGTAATTAGCACCAATTTAAGTCATAGTCCAATTAAATATCTAGTTAAGTTAAATTGTATTAAATTGTTCATAGATTACACCGTTCAATAAATTACTGATACACACAAAGATAGACAGATAGTTTTTTAATGAAGTCAAATCGTGTTCAGAACATATCAAAACGTGTAAAACAACCGAAAAACGGGAGTCGAAAATTTTTACGTATCAAATACTTATTTCTTATACATGCAGAACAAAGTAAAAATAAAAAGGTTACAAATTTATAATTGTCCTAATAACTTTTCTACAGTTATATTATACAAATATAAAGTTGGATCCATAAACTTATTAGAGCTTTTAAAATAATAATAAGAAGAAATAATAAGAATATAATTAGAAAATTAATGACTATCATAACTCATTTTAAACGGACCAACGAGATATTTGCTGTACTTTTCTAGAAATCCTTATATTTTAATAATAATTCTGAAATCAAATGCTTCTAAAAATGATTAAAAAAAAAACACAAAACCAAATTAAAAAATGAATCACTTACTCTTACACTTTTTATGAGATCATTTAACCTTTTAGTATCTTGTACGCCACAGACTTGGCACGAAATGGCGAAGCGAAATGAGTGGGAATTTCAAATCAACAGCAGGTGAATCGCAGCGCCCTCTATGCATTCGAATTGCAAGTGATGGTCCGGTACCGGCCTTATAAATTGTGGCCGCAATATGGCAAACATAATGTTGGCCGTGTGCTGGTACCCTGCAAAAGGCCAGCTGTTATTATGCCGCTTCTGAGCCACCGGCCTTTTCACTGTAGGCTGGCTTCAATGCTGGCAGCCGTAAGCGGCCCACTGCTTCAGCTACATGTGGCAACCTGCAGCTGATCGCAAGTGCAAGATGCCAGCTGTAGGCCAGAACGAGCTCATCAGTATAAGTTTTGCTGGGTTGATACACTTCATTCAACAGATGCTTCGCTCGTCCCATATTTTATTTATTTATTTATTTATTATTATTATTATTATCATTTTATATAAATACTTTAAACACTTTTTTTTTGTAAAATCAGGATTTTTTTTTTAATAAATCGTTGCTAATATATATATATATATATATATTATAGTAATAGCCAACCATGATAAAAATTGCTCGAATGCTTGTCTTGCGTATTTGATGTGTTCTAGCTGATTTTAAGGTACAACACCATCTAAAAGCAATATATGGAATAAAATCTTTTATTTGGTTAAACAAGGTTTTTTATTGTAAGATACAATGAATAGAAACCTTACCTACCAACACACACACACGCATATAGATATATATATAAGATAAATCTTTAAAATTAGATGAAATAAAACTTGAAATTTTAAATATAAAACTGGAACAGAGCACTTATAAACACATGCGCAAAAGCAGCAAAATGAAATATAAAACTATAATAAATAAGAAAACTAACCAAGGATAAATGAATATCAATCCCAATAACATGAGGGAGCTGCCCTGAAGAAGGCCCTCATGTGTTTTGGGATTAATGTTCATTTATCCTTTGTTAATTTGCTTTTATATATATATGCGTGTGTCTTTAAAGAGATTAAATTTATTTTTGTGTAGAAGTAATCTCTAATAGTATTGAACAGATTTAATTCTTTTTCACTAAAATAAACTACACAAACCCAGTGTTCTATAGGCTGAAATGTATTTTGATTAAAAAAAAACTTTTGTGTGTAATTAACGATCTCATAATACTTTCTCATAAGAAATTTTGTGTGATACTGTAGATTAATTATTCAATCCATGCAAATTTTTTTTCTATAGAATCATTCTTTTCAATATCCTAATAATGTATGTAAATTTCGTTATGTTAAATAAAGCGCTAGAGAAAAGGGGCTTTAAAATATCTGTCAATAGACTCTAATGGTACGAAATTCTTGCATGTTTCTGTAAACGAGAAATGCTCGAATGAATTTCTTGAATGCTATTTAATTGCATTCATGTGCACTTAAATGATATTCTTTCATAAACCGTAATAATAAAAAATATTTTGGTGTGTCTCTGTTCACGACCCATAAAAATAAACGAACTAAAAATTTATAGCTAATTCTGCATGACTTATAAACGTGTGCACCAATTTTCAAGACACTCGCACGTAGTTGTGATCAAACAATATGCCGTAATGATAAGAAATAGACTGGTGTGTCTCTGTACATAATACTCTATACTGATTCTCTTTGTCTCATCAACGTATGTCGCGTTTGTAAGTCGATCGACAGATTTCTGCGTCCTCTATGGCGGTACACATAGACACATTCACAGAGACACATAGATGGCAAAAATTTTTTGAATCACAACAAGGAGACCTGCACAGAGATTTCGGAAACTTGTAGATCTGTAGATTACCAACCTCAACGCCCTACTTTCATTTCTCATAACTAAGCAGATCACTTTTTTTTATTCCATGTTATTTAAAATAATTATATATACATATATGTAAATATATAAATAAACTGGCATACATTTATAAGATAAACTCACTGCATATCCAGATGCGTTTTTGCAGGGTTTCCCACTGCTATCAACCTGAATCTGTCTGTCTATATCTATTTGTATTTATGTGTTTAATATTTCTTTGCAACTCGTAACCTTATGTTAATTTCTTGTAACTCAGGAATATTTGTACAAATTTAATTCCAGATGATTGCATAACATACCAGAATTCTTTTGCAAAGCTCTATAAAATTATTATTAATTCTGTGTCTATTATTTTCTACATAAACCATGTTTTAAACATTCTAATAACATACCTTAATTTCATTACGCTAAATGGAATATAACCATGTTAATATGCACCTAAAAGAAATTCGGTTAATAAATAGCAATAAGACGAAATCCCTTTCTGAGTATACACGAGCTCCGAACATTATATATAAAACTAGTTGGCATAGGTGGACTCTGCTCAGTTCCCCATCATATTCTCATAAATTTCTAGTGTGAGACATATTATAATCATGTTAAAAGAAATAAATTTGACCAAATCTTGATACAGTGACAGAATGAAATACTCGCCTAATAGGCTATCCACCGTTCACTTCGATATATTTATCTTATTCTAATTTATTAATTTATTTTATCAGGGTCAATTCCGTTGTATAGTTTTTATGCTATTATTTCCAATGCAATAATCTTCAAAATTCATATTTATATGAAAAATTTACAATTTCGCTATGTTGGTAAAATCGTAAATTATGAATAATTTACGAAATTTTCCTATTAGAATATTTGTATTCAATCATGTACAATCAAATATGATAAATGTAATTTTGAAGTTGTCTAATGTATTTATGATCCTCAAAATGGAAGTTTATGCTCAAATTTGCTTTATTCTGACATGTTAAGCAAATCGTAAATTCCAAATAACTTACGAATTTTTAAAATTGGAAAAAACATAGTCTATGATATTCATGCCAGTATCCTAAATAATATTTCGAAAGTGGTTTGACATCTTTACGATGAAAATATCCCTCAAGATTGACGTTTATGTGAAATTTTGCTCTATTCTGCCATATTAAGAAATTCGTAAATGTCCAATAACTTGCGAAATTTTTATATTGGAAAATTCATAGTCATTAATATTCATGCCAGTGTCCTAAATAATATTTCAAAAGTAGTCTGACATCTTTACGATGAAAATATCTCTCAAAATTGACGTTTATGTGAAATTTTGCCCTATACTGCCATGTTCAGAAATTCGTAAATTTCCAATAACTTACGAAATTTTTAGATTTGAAAATTCATAGTTATTAATATTCATGCCAGTGTCCTAAATAATATTTCAAAAGTAGTCTGACATCTTTACGATGAAAATATCGCTCAAAATTGACGTTTATGTGAAATTTTCCCCTATACCGCCATGTTGAGAAATTCGTAAATTTCCAATAACTTGCGAAAATTTCAAAGTAGCATATTTATAGTTACTGATGTTCATTCCGGCATCAAAACTGATATTTTAAAACTGGTCTGACATTTTTACAGTAAAAAGTTTCCATTTAATGCACGTTTAAGTGAATTTTTGTCCTATTCTCCCATGTTATGAAAATCGTAAATTTCTAATAACTTACGAAGTTTTTAAATTTGAATGTTGCAAATATATATGGTTCTTCCCAGTGTCGAAAGTAATATTTTAAAACTGATCTGACCCCTCTGCGACAATTTGTTCTTGAGATATCGTGTACACAGACTAACAAACTAACGGACTAACGGACTAACACACTAACAGACACCCTACAGACAGACACCATGCAAATTTTGTCATTTTCGGATTCCTCACATCTGAAAACGTGTAAAAATGTAAAACAAAAAACGAGGTCGAAAATTTTCACGATTACCTAAGTTCCCCATTCCTATAGTATGATGGGGAACTAAAAAACGAGGTCGAAAATTTTCACGATTACCTAAGTTCCCCATACCTATAGTATGATGGGGAACTAATAAGAACTATCTATACAGCTAGTTTCTTTCAACACATAAGTATTTGCACCATATATGATATCATTTGAATGATTGTATAATAATTGTGCATTCCTGTATGATAATCAGAAAGTCTATGTCCACATTTTTCTAAATTAAATACAATTTGAAGCATTGTAAATATATGTTGATTTAATTATGTTGAATGCAGTCTAAATACCCCATTAAATATGAACTTAAGATAATCTTAAGAAAGTGTTATTTTCTGTAGAAATTCTAACGATATGTAAAGAAATTTTGTTGATTTAGATTTATTTACAGATGTTTTGTTGCTTTCATTTTTCCATTAAAATATCTTCAAATTTTTTGAAGGCATTACAAACATTTTCATTATTATAAATTGAAAAAAATATATTAAACTTACATTTACAAATTGCCTGTAGAAATTTTACAGACGTTTTAAATTGCAAATAGGTACCTATAAACATGAACCTATATCTTTACTTTAATTAAAAAAAAAAAAAAATAGCAGAATATATAAAAAAAAAAAAAAAAAAAATGGTCATATATTTTGTTTCACAGTTTAGCAATAAGATCATTGCGAGATATTTTCACTTAAGGCAATACAATTCAAATTATTTGGTGTAAAGTAAAAAAAAAAAATAAAAAGTATTTTGTTTACAAACAAAGTCAACGGGCATTAGTAATAATTATACAATTCATATTCGCTTCTATTATGTTGAAAATATTTTGTGTTTAACCTAAGCTGTTTTTGAAATTCAGTATTTAAATCTCAAGGTTGGATTAAAAATAATGAGCATTTAAAAGTACCAAGAACCTCTCCCCCCCAAAATAAATAAATAAATAAAGCAATTTATTTTCGAGTATACACTAAACAACAACAACAACAAAATCATATTTATGGGTTTTACATTTGCTTATATAATGTATTCCTTGAAATTATGAAATAGTGAATGAATCGGTGATAACATTTGTTATATATGACTTAAATTTACACAGTTTATGAAACTGAGGTCTGAGAAAAGAATAATATACAAAATCATATACAATGATGTACAAAACTTTTAATCTGATTAACATTAAAGCTCGCGTACACTTTTTGTAGGGATTTCAATATGAAAAACTGACATTTCTGCATCAAAATAATCAATATTTCTTACATTGAACAGTGTTTTTTGAACCTGAACCTTATTAAATAAAACAAAAAAGAAAAATTTACAGATCATAATATATATATATATATATATATATATATATATATATATATATATATATACACACTAAGCGACAAAAAAAAAAAAAGCAGCACTTGGATATTTTCCATTTTTCTTTCTGTAATCACTAATTTTATTGTTTCAAAAGTAAATTTTTAAACATATTTTATTACGTTGTGTTCCGCGTGCAATTTAGGATTGATCCAAGCGTTAAACATAAGATGCAATTGTTCGTAAAATTGTAATTTTAGAAAGTATTTAAAAAATGGCAAGAATAAGGCAATTAACGATACCACAAAAATGTTAATTTTAGAGCGAAAAAAAAAGGTATATATATATTTTAATACTTGGGATGTCAAAATGGTTAGATGTCAACAAATTATTATTGATCTGGTTTTTAGCAAGGTATAATATTTTTTATTGTTCAAATTGCACATTTTTCCTTATGCGGTCACGTTACTCATCCAGTCGAGATGACCGCAAGTTAAAAAGCCAGAGCTTAAAAAGTCAGTTTGTATTACATTTAGAACATACCAGGAATTCAGAAAAAGTGTCTAGTAACATAATTCATCTAAATACAGTGAAATAACAATTAAACAAAGCAGGTTTAATTGCCAGAAAATCTGAAAAAAAAAAAAAAACATTCTTAACGAAAACAATTAGAAAACCAAGACTTTAGAGGGTTAAAAATATTTTTAAAAAGATCAATTAATTGTTTAACTGAAGTTGTTCTCCCTCATGAGTCAAGTTTAACTTATTTCGAACTGACAGAAACAAGCAGACCTGATCACGAAAATGTTACTGTCTTATTGAAAATCCCACTTTTAAAACTATGACATATTCCCCGTACATTACGATACGAATATGTATACTTTTTCGGTGAGTCTGGCAAATTTTCATGCGCAAGGGATCAATTAACCCGAACTTGGCCATTAAAAATTTGATACCTGTGCGACTACTTTGGGGGTATTTCAGACTCTTACGTAATCAGCAATTCAAGATGATAATGCACTTTTTTTATATGGCGCTTGTGATACATTTATTTGATTCAAGTTTTTAAAATTACTTATCCATTCTTATGAGCATCTATAATTTTGTAAGTTATCATAACTTTTTTTGTACTTAAAATTAAATCCCACAAAGAATATCGAAGGATTTATTCTTTATTAGACCTGAAAATTGTCCTAATCTCAATCCGCTCGAAAATGTTTGGTTTATAAAAAAGGGCGGGGTTTAGAAATTTGCAGCCTACAACTTTGAGAGAACTAGAAAAAAATATCTATGATATTTGGCACAGTGAAATTTCTGAAATTCATGTTAAAAAACTGTAAAATACTATGCCATTGAGCATTAAAGCTGTAATTTCGTATAAAGGCGGAATTATTCAATCCAGAATACATATTTTTATTAAACAATTGTTTAGATCTAACAAATAAATAGTTTTATTTCATACATTAAAGTAGCACTTGTTTATTTCATATAATAAATCATGATAGAATACAAAGTATATGTTTATTATATTACGCATGAAAAGAAAATTCTATGTAGATTTTTTATTAAATATTTCGTAGAGTGTAATGAAACGAATTATTAAATTGAAAATGTACATAGATATCATGTCCAAAAGTTATAAGTCAATTTTTCTGCAGTGCGCCTTTTTCTTTTTCTTTTCTTTTTTTTTTTTTTTTTTTTTTTTGTCGCTTATGTGTATGTATATATATATATATATATATATATATATATATATATATATATTAATTTTAAGTTTTTCTTTTTTTTTTTTTTTTTTTTTTTTAATGATTATTTTTATAGCGAATAATTATTATTTGGAATAATTATTATTATATTTATTTTTTATATTAAATATTATTTTTATACAAACTCTACCATAAATTTGGAGGTGAGTGTTTCATACTTTTAATTTCATTTAGGATTTAATACCTAAAAATTCTGAATGCCCTATATATGTCCATCATATAGTAAATTCGATTTATAACTTTAATATGTATTTATAAATTAAAAATAGTTTATGTGTATCCAAATATTTTTACTTTCTCTTACCCATAAGATAGAGAAAGTATTGTTTTTGGGTCGAAGTTTCGAACGCGAGATTATGTTATATTTACACGTTTTGAGGTACCCTGAATACGAAAATCATGTTTTTAGCAAATGGTCTGTGTGTATGTCTCTCTCTCTCTCTCTCTGTGTGTGTGTGTGTGTGTGTGTGTGTGTGTGTGTCTGTGTGCGTGTCTGGGTATCTGTGTGTGTGTCTGTCTGTTATCAGAATATCTCAAAAACAAATTATGGCAGAAAGTTCGAACTTGGTATTCTAAATGTCTATCATATAGGGATACTACAGTAAGCTTTTCGTTAAGATCAAGCAAATGGTTCGTGTACAGGGACAATCATAAGAATTCTAATACATTACGTCTAAGGGGGAAATTGCAGGTAAGTAGAGTTTAACGTCTATAGACTGCTTTAAACCAAATGAAACGAATATATATTTTTTGTAATAGAGATAGTTAACTGGGAAAAAAAATTGTGTATGTAGGAGCCTTGACTCCCCCCCCCCCCCCCGAGGGGAGTAAATTTTCATGATGGGTATCTTTCAAAAGAGCTCGCTAATACCATTAAAACGAATGCTTGAACCATCGATCTGCGATAATTTAAAACAAAGTTATCGATTTTTTTTTTTTTTTTTTTTACTTTTAACGAAAAACAACTTAGAAAAAAATCGTGTTTTTTTTTTTTTTTTTTTTTTTTTTTTTTGAGAATAAAATGGACTTTTTTTAGATATTTAGTGTTATACTACTTCTCTAATATGGAAATCGTCTGCATTATCATAAAAGATAACTTTTTTAAATAATAATTTTAATAAATTATATTTTAAAAACAGAATTATTTTTTAATAACCGATTTAAATTCTATATAAATGTAAGTGCATTAATGAAATGGGAGGTTGAGTGGGGCGGTAGCCCCCCCCCCTCACACAGAACTAATTATCATATAAAACTCTCCCGAAGCCTATTTTGAATTGTTTAACAAATCTCCAACCTGTATTTATACTATTAAATTTCAGGGTAAGAGAAAGTCGTGTGAGTGACACACCAGATTATTTATTTTATATCTGTAAAGAAAGTTAAAATTCACAATGCTTTTGTAAAATTATTTAAAATTCTACTATAAGCATACTTCCTACATCCTGCTTAAAAACTACTTCGTTTAAAATAAATTCCGTTGCTCTATTTTGAAGAAAATAACAGGTAGTAGGATTAACAAGGAAAAAAAAATGAATTTTAATAATTTTTTTTTTTTTAATATTTTTTATAAAATAAACGTAAACATTTATTTATTTTGTTTTCTCACATAACGCTTTTTAACGTTTCGCTAAATTATAAATTATAGGGATCTCTTTTAGTAAATATACAGTAAAATTTTTCATAATACATTTATTTAAAGTATAATACACGAATCTTTTATTCAGTAAAATTTAAATATGCACCACACACTTTTTTTTCTCAGAAATTTTTAAAAATTAGGTTTCAAATTTCGACGTTCGTAAACGTCTAGATTGCATGTGAGCACATACTGAAAAATTACTGAGTTTTTTTTTTTTTTTTTTTTTTTTTTTATTTTTTTGTTATTTATTTATTGTTATTATTATTATTATTATTAGTTGAAGAAAGTAATAGACGGTAGTATTAACAAGAAATAAATTGAATTTTAATGATATTTTTTAGTTTATGGTCAGACAAATGTAAATTTTTTTCCCCTTAAAACACCCTTTAACGTTTCGCTAAATTATGAATTATTATTGTCTTCTTTGTAAATATTAAGTACAAAATTTCCTACTGTATTTATTTAAAGTATAATATATGTTTCTATTATGCAATGAAGTTTAAATGTGCCCCATAAACTACTCTGCGTAGAGACATATTTAAAAAAAAAAAAAAAAAAAAAAACAAGCAATGCATTGGCATTCTTTCGAGTGTCCCTATTCATATACAAAATGTACTGTTTGTACAATTTTAAATAAGGATTTTCTGATAGTGAACTTGAATGATACATATGTTATTTCGAAGAAATTCTGAAAATATTTACGAATACTAGAGGTGAACATACGGTTAATTAGATGGTAAGAAAAACAGAGAGATAGACTAATTTAAACGGGTTAGGGACAAAATATCGCGAGACGAAATATCGCGAGGACAAAATATCGCGCCGACGTGAATGAATAGAAAGCAAAAATGGGTTGGTAATTATTAGTAATGTTGTACAAAGTTTCATGACAACAAATACCTAGGTCAGAGCACTGACATTCTGACAATCCTACAACAAACATTTTTATAAATTTTGCTTAAAATAGTTTAAAGACTATATTTATTAACTTTCGTCAAAATTAGTCATATTGAATTCAATCGTGTTTATTATTTTTAAAATTTTTAATTCAAGTTTGTGAATAGTATTCAGCTTTAATGTCAGCAGTGATGTACACGATTTTTAAAATGTATTTTGAATAGTGAAAAACAAAAGATGAAATAACTTAAAAATAAACTGTGGTAAAATAATGAAATTCAACTCTATGATTTATTTACTTATTTTAATTAAAAAATTTATATTTTTAAGGCCCTGTGGCCCGCGCCAGATATCCCACGTGACACAAAATCAAATTTTCAAATAGATCATACTATTTTCTTGACGCGATATTTTGTCCGGCGAGATTTTGTCCCGCGATATTATGTCCGGATCCCAATTTAAACAATAATCTCTTTTAAACGTTATTAGAAAGTGTTTAAAACGCCTAATAAAAATTAAAAATGTAATTGCACCAATTTATAAGTATAGCATTTAATGTATCTAAATATTTTTGTCTGGCCCTGTAAATCTCAATTCTCGTCATATTATATTCTATAGAAATCATTGGTTTCTGAATATAAATAATAAAACTCAATTTCCTTATGATTTGAGCAATATAAGGGTATCAAAATAATAAAAATAACAGGTGCAGAAGTGAAACGGGCGATTTTGAAACCCAGGAAATAGTAAGTTACGTTAGGAATCAGAAAACAAGAGTTGTGCCGTCTGGACAACAAGCCTTTGCCATTCACCCTGATATCGGTGTTCAGTCGAGATGGCGTCGTGGACCGGTGAACAATAGAAACCCTAGATAATTTATTTTCAAAATTATTCTAAAAAAAAGGGGGGGGGGGGAGAACGCCGCGTTAAAAGTGCGATTTTTTCCGAAAGAGGTTGGTGGTGTAATAATTGAAGTTATCGCCAAATCTAACATTGGAAAATAATGAAGAAAAAAATTAAAATTAGAAATATTACGATACTTTTTAGTCAAATGATGAAAGATAAACATAGATATAATTCGTAGAAATAAAAATTGTTCAGTTTTTTCTTATATATATTAAAAAATAATGAGATAAAATAATAATATTACTTCTGATCATTGATCGAAAACGAAACTGTTTTTTGAAAAGCACTTATTTAGAAAAGAATTGATGAAAATCAATGAAAATTTTTATTTATATTAATAGAACAAACATTTAAAAACATGAAAATTTGCTTCAAAAATCTTAAATTACATTTGATTAATATGAATTATATGCATTTTTGAAAGTCACAATTTCTCCCTGCGTTAAATCAATGGTAGCAATGCGCGAAATCGCCTCGGGCGGTCAAACGGAACTTTCCACCCATGAAAAAGTATGAACACCTTGTCGTATCTCTCAGTCAAGGGTCGCTAGTGAACAACGCGCTTTTGCGGTGAAGGCATTTTACAAAAACAACGACAGCTATATGGCCGTGCAGCGTATATTTCGTGCTCATTACAATCTCCCACGGCATGCGCCAATTCCGTCGACACATGCTATCAAATTGTGGGTACAGAACTTTGAGGAAACGGGTCATGTGATGAGAAATAGGGGTGTGTGTGAAGGAAAAGGGGGCCACCTACGTGATGTAATTTTCAAGTGATGGACATTTTGTATCGTGACATGCCTGTGTAAGATGTACAAGTTGTTCAGAAACATTCCTCACAAACTGCAAGCATTGTACATTCATGTTGTAATTCTTTTATATCGCTGTGAATAAACTTATATCGCTGGTGGAGGTTTCAAAATCGCCCGTTTCACTGCCGCACCTATAATAGGGTTTATAAAAATACCTCTCATACAATGTATTGATTTAGAGTTATTTCAGTTATTCCTGTATACAAACCAGTGATAGTATTTATTCCAATTTCAATTGGGGGTCATCTCTTGTGACCCTGAATAACCAGTTTTAAGGATTTAGATAAAAATTTACAGGAGTTTTTGCGCGGACAGAAAAACAGGCAGTCATATAACATTTCATATGTGTTAAAAATTGCATAATAAAATTTATTTTTGATACATTTAAGAGGAAATTGGTTAAATTAGAGAACTTATTTTATTTATTTCTGCATATTTTTTATCCAGTTTAAGTGTATTATTAGTGTTTTTTATTATTTTTTATTTATTTATTTATTTTTTTTATTTAAATTAATGAAATAGTTAAAATAACTTTTTCTTATCATAGATATTTATCTAAACGATATTAAATCAATTGTTTAATTTTTAATGCTATCCAAATTTATCATTAATTATTTAATTGTTACATTGTCTACAAACTTGGTTATTTCTAAATTTTTGCAACATCAAGAAACATCCTGTAAATTATTTATTATTAATATTTTTATTGAGAATTTTTCAATGTTCTTAGAGATTTATTCGTATTGTTTAAAATCTGAAATTTTATATAAATTATTTAATAGGAATCACACATAATAATAACAGGAGACTTGAAGTTGGAATATTAAAATTCCGGATAAATTACTACGTCACAAACGCCAAAGGAAAATATTTGAGATACATACAGCTGTTTCGATAGCCTTAAGAAAATGTGAAAATTGTTGGAATTTTACATTCAGTCCACCTTTTCTTCATTTTTCTACTGTTTAGTTTACACAGCTAATATTCCTAAATTCCTATTGGCCACACTCCCCACCTTTCCCGTAATCCTATTGGTTGAACTAAATTCGGTCCCTCTCCTATATATACGAGCACTTCTCCAGATTCAGAATTATTTTTGCTCTGAAGACGGTACGCTTAAGGCTATCGAAACAGCTGTATGCATCTAAAATATTTTTATTTGGCGTTTCTGACGTAGTACTTTATCCGGATTTTTAGGAATCACACATGTTTAACAAAAATTAATCAGCCTTTATTTTAAAGTTTATTTAACCTTTTACCTAGTTTTTATTGTTAAATTAAGTAAACATAACGCAAATGAATTATTTAAAAAAAGTTTTATTTAACTTTTTTCTGATTTTAAATATTGAATTATACATGTGTTTTAATAAAAATAATATATTGTTTCATGTTACATATTTCTACATTATCTTTTTTCCCCATTCTAAGAAACTTTTCTAAAAACATTTCTGTAAACTAATCTGACATTTATGTTTGTTCAAAAGTGACACATTTTGAAAACGTTATCTAAAACAATCTTTGCTGTTCTTTCTACTAAATAAAAAGTTACTTCGAAAGAAGATAAACACAGCTTTGTAAGTTTTTTTCTTATAACTAAATGTCAGTTTAAAAAAATCTTTTGCTGACAATATGGATATTTTTTACGTAGTAAACTTTTTTTTCCCCTCTAGATGTAAAGAATGAACATTTATAATAGGATTAGCATACAGATGGTGATAAGAGTAGATGATATGCGCATGCATTTCGCAGGTTTCGTGCCCAACAATATTTTGAGTACGTACATATTCTATACGTATTCTATACGTATACATTCTATACATATACATTTAGAAGGCAAGAAAAAAGTTTTTTTTTTTCTTTTTTTTTTTTTTTTTTTTTTTTTTTTTTGAAATAAATAATTTTTACTAGTTTTCTTAATTGAAAAAAAAAGTACCTTTGCATATTAATATCATTATATTGCGCACCAAATAAATATTATTTTGCTTTATAGTTATATTATGATAAAGAACAATATGATTGCTTAAATGTTCTAATTCATGATATTGGTGTATGCTTTAAGATCGTTAATAAATAGGACTAAGATTAAGGAAAATAGGACTGGGAGAAGATCCGGGGTCCGTCTAGCCCGTATTTTTGGAAGGTTTTAAGAAAATCACAGAAATCATCGAAAAACCTGGTTGACGGGGGCGACTTGCGTTCGAACCAGGTTCCTCCCGTTTATCAGATTTGAGAGCAGAAGCTTTTAGTAATTTATGAGCGTTTATAATTCTTCAAAAGTTATTTTACTGAAGCATAAGGCTGTTTCTAATAGTTTTTTCATAGAAAGAAAAAAAGTAAGTGCATTAAAGAAATTGCTTCAGTTAACACAAGATTGTCTCAGATTCTACTTAGACTTAAAAAAATCTTTTATTTTTATATTTACTGTTGAAATTTAATATTATTTTCTATACTTGACCCGACATCCCCCATAAAAAAAAAAAAAAAAGAAGGAATAGAGCGGAATAATTAAAATAATAAATAAAATCAATGAATACATTACTGCGAATATGAATATGAGGTTAAAAACGCAGATAAACTTTATTATGTTATATCGTGTTTAATTTTATAGGCATATTTATTCATTTTATGGTGATATAAATTCCTTTAAATATGCTACTATCTACATTATTTTAGGCATATACATCATTGCACAATTTTACAACATTTTAAATAGGGTCAGCTGGGGATAATTGTGACATGAAAAATTGATGGTTAAATTTGAATGAAGGTTACTAGTAAATAAATTGAGATGCGATACCAGTTTTTCTACAGTTTGATACATAACTGACATGTGTTTCTTTATTTTATCAATCTAGAATAATTTGTCATGAATTTTAAAGTATCGAATTTTCCATAAACAACTAGCGGGGTTCGCCCATCTTGCTGGTCACGATGTTTGAATGAATCACTTATACATATAAAATCAGAAAAAAATACAGTTTTTAAATGACATTCCAATGAATTCGGTCTAGGCTTTGGTACGGGTCACCGTTGTTATCGACAGAGTCTTCTCTGCGCACAATACACAGAGTTCTATTCCCATATATTTGCACGTGTAAAAATATAATTATTTAAATTATTTAAATATAAAATCGGACAGAAAATAACATTATTGCAAAATAATATACAAAACATTTTTAAAATTTAATTAAAGAAGCTAATAGGTAAGTTTTTCTACGAAAAGAATACAGAAAATGTATACAAATGTATAGCATGCTATTATGTTACGCTATATAACAAATTCCGTTTTGAAAAAAAAAAAAAAAAGATGAGAGAGAGAGAGAGAGAGAGAGTTTTGGGGGCTTAAACGCATTTACAACCCATTTATATTATTATCGAACTTGTACACCGGTGATGTCGAATCTTTTTTAGAAGTGGATCAAATTTTGTTCATTATTGTTTTTAGTACTGGCTAGTGGGTCACAATGTGTACTGGAAAAGGTGGGGAGTAACAGTATGCTTAAAAAAAATACACTCGCTACGTGAATATTAAAATAAATAAAGTGTCGATTTACAAAAATACAGATTTTTGTTTTCTTTCATGATCATCATGAGAATAAATATCAATTGGTCGTATAAAAATTGTATTTCTGCAGTTAAACATAAAAAAAGGAAGCGAAAAAATCTCGCATTTCATAAAAGTCCTGCAACAACAAATTATACTTTGTAAAGTAGGTATTCAAAAAAGCAAAAATTAAAAATAAGATTTTCGAAAGTGAAAAAAGAAAAAAAGTCAGCGTATTAAAATTTATATCATTGGGGTGAATCAGAATTAACAAACGTCAGTATTCTTAATATTTTATTTTTATAAAAATATTTTTTTTAATCGAAAAATATGTGACTAAATATGATGGAGATAATTAGATCTTGGTATGAAACAATTAGTAGTGTAATTTGTACTGTGTGACAGACGACACCATGCTCGGCAGTGCCTCAGCAAAAATATAACCTGTTGAAATGAAATATAGAGAAGCTATCTTATTATTATTATTTTTTTTTTTCAGAAATATTCAAGTAAATTTGTTATTTGCAACAGAATAAATTTGAATAAATTAACTTCAAAATTGGTTTCTAAATTCTTTTCCAATGTAATATTTGATGGGAAAAATAAACTTCAATAGTGTAAACTTTTCATTAATGTAACATTAAAAATTTTAGAACTTGCTTCAAATAATGTTACATTCAACATTACACAAGAAGACCAATTAAAAAATTCATAGAGCTAATTTTCTTCAGAGTTACTACACAGTTATTTAAAGATTTTGGAATAGCTTATTGTGGGCTTGGATTTTCTCTTAAAATATGAGATGCAACTGTAGATTTAATAAGATTTGTACCTATGTTTGTTGGTTATGTATTATTTGCCTTTTTCCCAGACAAATGTAAGCTTTAACGTTTCTTTCCTTTTTTATTAATTATGTCAGTTATTGTAAGTGTAGAAATATAAAAGATTCTTTTAACACTTTTTTATTTTTTTATTTATTATTTATTTTTAATAATCGAATAAGAGTATTTCTTATCGGAAAGTGCAAAATTATAGCATCCAATACATTATTAACCTTCCAGTGACGCTAAACCTAATTCCAATTAGATGACAATCATGTTTTTATTTTCAAATTTAAAGTCATTGCGAAAGTCAAACTCGTTACAAAAACAAGTGACAAACACTCTTTGTCTTTATTTTAAACATGCTGATTTTTTTCTCCAATAAAATGTTTTAAACACTCAAAAAAAAAAAAAAAAAAAAAAAAAAAAAAAGACATAGAAGATGAAAATATTTAATATCATTACTTGATTTATAGGGCTAAATTTCCATGAGTTCCGTTATTATTATTATTATTATTATTATTATTCCTTTATCTACCGTATTATGAAACAGACCAAAAAAAGACGAAATATGAAGCAATTTTTTTTGCAATTAGTTAGTTAAGTGTATTTTTCAAAGATATATGCACTAACAATTATTAATATCACCTCATCATAGTAATTAAGGAGGATTTTGTGAGGTTGAGATTTAGTGTGCTACTGGTACTGAGAGGTAAAAAATATTTGAACCCTAAAATACCGTAAGGTGTATTTACTTTAGATGTTTCTAATATTTTTTTCTAAGAATGACGGGCGATTCTTGAAGTAATAAAGGAATTAATAAATACACACCTGAATATCTTAAAAAAAAAGACGGTCAGAAACAGCGAGGTAACACAAAAAATTCTTTCAGAAACAAAAACGTTTATATGTAGCTTCTCGTGCCCATGGAGTGAAATTAAACTGAGGTAGATGCAATCTATTCTTATAATATTTTTGGAATTTCTTCTATAAATTTTTTATAAGCTTTTTAAATTAATAGTACTTGAAAGTACTGTTGGTAGATAAAGGGTTAAAGATATCGATAGTTCGATGTATGTTCAATCTGCTTATACGTGTTAGTTTAATTGTTCATGAATGGTTTATTAAATTTTGTTTTAACGTTATGTAGTACACAGTGATAACAAACAAAAATTTATAGTAAATCTTTCAGAAATTTAGAACTTATAAAAAAGAAGAGTTTATTATGTGTTAAAGGCTATCAATTGTGCAATTCATTTTTACTAAATAAATGTTATTTTTCGTAAATATATTATTTTAAATATATAATTTCTTTTTTAATTTCATCATTTGATTAATTTAATATCTGGTGTTAACGATATTTTAATTTAACGAAAAAACAAATACCATAAATTTTGGTTAAATATTTTCATAACCAAATGAAAGTATTTGTAGAACTTAAGTGTGTATAACGGGGAATAGAATTTATATACAATAAACACAACAAAATTAACTTCTCTGTTTTTAACAGAATAAAATATTTAAATTTAACTGTGAGCAGCCCCCGCTGACCACTCGTGGAGCGATGTTGAGCGATTCTAAGGGGACTACTCGAAGTTTATTAAAAACTTTTTAAAAAAATGCATTATTCGCCAGGCCTTAGCCAAAGCCGGCAGTGGGCAATGAACAGAAAAAAGATGTTGAGCAACAATTTCAATGAAGTGTGCCACGCTCAACAGCCTTTCGCGACAGGTGTCACTTATTTAGATATAGTAATGGTGTTTGTTGATAGGAGAGTTCATATTTTGTTGCTTGATAGTCCATGAAATGACTTCATGATGATAGTGAATGAGAAGTGTCCATTATAATGGGCTGATGAAAACAACTCTTGAAGACTGTGAAGAAGTTAAAGTGAAGATTGCCGGGGATTAGGCCCCAACGCGACAGTGGGCAATCTTTAAAATTGAACAATTTGTAGTGATTAAATATTTGAAAAGAGATGAAGTATCATCATGATGCTGGTCAATAAGAAGTGATAATGAAAAATGGCTGGAGTAGAGAGCAGTTTTCGGTGACTAAGGAGATGAAACTTTAGTGATTGCCTGGGACAGGGCCCCCATGCGACAAAGAGCAATCGTAAAGTAATTAAATTAAAAAGTAAATAAAAGGTAACATTTAAAAAAAAAAAAGGAACTAATGGGAAACAGAACGTAGTAAATCGCTGTAATTAATAAAAATGCCGCTCCTATCGCTTAAGCTATTTATATTAAATTAAGGTTAAGAGTTGAGTGTTTTTTTGGATTGGACCTATATTAAACAAGGATTTATGTTGGTTACTGCATCATCATCTAAGAGAAAATTCTGGGTACTAAAATCAGCTGTTGCAACATTATGAAAGCTAAGGTTCATTTCGTTTTGGTGTATAGCAACTGACAGTAAGCATTTACATGCTGAAACTTTTCCGTGTACAGGAAGGCTATATTTCAGCATCTATAACGCATAAATGCATGAATCTATGAGATGACTATCATGAAAAAGTGCTCTAACTTAACGTAACGTGGGAAGATATCGAACCGCAGGTGACACTGCTATTATTAAACTACTGAGACCTTCCATAAGACTATATTTTAGCCTATGAAAAGTTTATATTATACAAAAATGTATATATAAAATCGTTCATGCATATATATATATATATATATATATATATATATATATATATAATATATATTTAAATAATGATAAATGACGACATGAAAGTGAAATGTAACAAACAACAAGAAAGCTTATTAAACAATGTTAATAAACAAGAAAATTAGTTAAAGTTAAACTCTATTTAAGCCAGAAAATTAAATTATGCTGTGCCAATCTCCTCAGCAGGTGGGAACACAGCTATTAATAAGTATGTAGTACTAGCAGGTTTCAAAAGATATCCAAATTAATTTTTGTCATTTATGTTGTATTTAATATATATATATATATCGGTACTCGGTTACTCGGCCAAAGTGCTACTCGGTGCAGCGCTAATAATATCTTTAAAAAAAAAAATTCTCCTTTAAAATTATAATTTTAATTATTGATGACTGCCTTATAATGTTTATCCTTATATGTGTGCTCTTTGGCATTATTGCTTGTGATAGTTTCTTTTTACAACTTAACATTTAACTCTTTTTAATACTTTGATTTTAATTCTTCTTAATACTTTGACTTTAAGTTTAATTAATTTTGGGTTAATAATAAAAAGTTCAACTCTTAGTTTAATTTTTTTAGGTTTAACTTTAACATGTTCCACTATTCATAACTCTTATTATTTGATTGGTGCTAAAAATTCTGTTAATCTTGCTGTTAATACTTCTCAAATACACTCCTTATTGCATTGGTTTTTTCTCCTGAAATAATTTAACTGACTTATTCTTTATATAGATAACCGCTAGATGGCGCTTGCTCACTGCTGTCTTATGCATTCTTTCTTTAGTCCTTTCCTTAAACGATTTAATGATTCATGTTTTATGTGTGATTTAATTTAACTCTACTAGTTTAAAATTAAATTTAATTAACTTTAAAATAAATTTTGACATTCTCAATTATTAATTTCTCTGTCTATTTTATCGTTAATGAAAATGCTCTGAAGTTCATTCGATTAATCGATTTTTGTAAAGCTTTTATTTTTAATTTCAATTTGTGTTTGGCATCATCCTCTTCTCCAGTTTGTGTTAACTGTTTTACATGTAGTTACAATGCTTCTTTCTCGTTTTCTCTCTGGTTTCCATGAAGATTTTATTTAATCTTTGTTTTAATTTAATATTTCACTTAATTTCTCATTCTATCTGGTTTTGCTGCTTCGATAGGGGCTTGAAATGACATAAATTGCTATGATTAGCTATATTGTTTTACGAAATCGATGCAGCGTTCACAGCTTTATGAAGTACTCGCCCCCTGATGGATATACTTCTAATTTTAAGCATTTTTATCCAATTATTTCAGTGGTTAATTATTTGTTTTCTCTGTCATTAGTTTAATAGTCCTTTTTTATTATCATTCATGTCGGCTTAAGTATTTTAAGGTATTATTGTACCTTATTGGTTCTTAATCTTAATCGCAACTTTTTGTGTCAGTCTTTCCTCTACGTTAAATTCAGTTCCATATTTTTGTGTGTTGTTATTGTTTTAGTTCTATTAATTGCTAAATTTTAAGATTAAATTTTATTACGTTATCTATCATTTATATATATATATATATACATATATATATATATAAATTATAGATAACTTAATAAAATTTAACCTTAAAATTTTAGCACTTAATAGATACATGCCTACATGCCAATACCAACACAACAAAAATAAAACAGATTGTAACACATTGCTAAAACAAGCACTAAAATGTTTCGATACATGTCAAGATCCAGTAAGAGACAAAAACAGTTGAAATTACTTACGCCCACTTGAGTAAAAAAAAACGAGCCATTATACTTAAATACGGAGAGAGTAAATAAAGGACCAAAGAAAAAATAATTGGAATAAGATATGGATTAATTTTTGGAAGAATAAATGCTTAAAATTAGAAATATTAGCCATCAGGGGGCAAGTACTTCATAAAGCTGTGAAAGCTGCAAAGATTTCGTAAAACAATATAGCTAAACATAGCAAATATTATATTGTTCGAGCCCCGATCGAGCAGCCAAACTATGTTGAATGAGAAATGAAAAAAAATATTAAATCAAATAATCAAGGAAACCACAGAGAAAAATAGAAAAAATGATAGTAACCACATGTAAAACTTTCATTACAACATGGAGAATAGGAAGTTGCTATCATATTAATAAAAAATAAAAATAAATTCTTTGCAAACTTCGATTAATCGATAAAGAATTAACAACTGAGCATTTTCATTTAAGATAAAATTCACGTGCAATTGTATTAAGATAGTTAAATTTAAATTTTTAATTTTACTAAAATCAATGAACTTTAAAATCAATTCATGGAAAGGAAATTAATCACAGCCAGCATTAATACAGCAGTAAGCAAGCGCCATCTATCGTGTAGCTAGATTAACAATATTAAGTCAGTTAAATAAATTGAGATTTAAACAATCAGTTGCTAGTAGGTGTATTATTTATAGAAGATGTTTTAACTTAGTGATTTAAGTGAATATGTGGCACCATTTAATTAACTAGTTTTGAATTTAAGAATTTAAGATCTAGATGATCCTAAAAATAAACCTAAATTAATAAAGCATAATCTTAAAGTAATTAACGAGAATTAAATGTTAAGTTGTAAAAAGACTCATTCACAAGCAATATTCCCAAAAAGCACACATGTAAGGATAAGCATTACAAAGCAATCTTCAATTATTAAAGTTTATATATATATATATATATATATATATATATATATATATATAGTGTGTACAGTCGGTAACAAAAGTGTCCGAACACTAGCGAAAATTCCTATGTTAAAAAAATACTCTTCATACGGTTTTGTTAAATAAATCCTTATCGAATTCTGTTCTTAGTCAGTGTAAGAACATGATTCGATAAGGATTTATTTAACAAAACCGTATGAAGTGTACTTTTTTTACATAGGAATTTTTGCTAGTGTTCGGACACTTTTGTTACCGACTGCATTTTATCCACTGATTAAAAAAGAAATAATAATAATAATCCTATTTGTCATTGGTGTTTCAGTGATCTTATATCTGTTGCTTGGCTTCTACTATGCTTAATAGATCATTATTATTATTATTATTATTATTATTATTATTATTATTATATATATATATATACCGGGTGATCCAAAAGTCAGGACAAACTTTAAAAATGAATAATTCGAAAACGAATCAAGATACAAAGATACGGTTTGCACCAAACGGATGAAAAAGGAGCCGGGTTTTGTGCGGCTACGAAAAAAAAAATAGTTCTGTTGACGACCAGCAGATGGCGCTGTCGAATTTCTGGTGTAGGATTATGCAAAGCAACAAATGATGTAAAAAGGAACAACTACAGCAGGTAATGGTAGTCGAAGCTTATATGCATCGAAATATCGCATTCTCAGTCGCTACTTTAATCACGTATGGCTTCCAAGATCTCCCGATCTGACACCCTGTGACTTTTACCTGTGATGATTCTTAAAGTCAAAAGTGTACCGCGACCAACCATCACTAGCAGCACTGAAAGATGCCATCCGCCAAAATGTGTCTGCCATAATGCAAGAAATGCTACTGAATGCTGTGAACAATCGTCTCACATCTGTACTTCTGAATGATGGACATTGAACAGTTACTGTAGTATTACTAATTAACTGTAATTAAGCTGACTTGTAAGTTGGCAACATTTTTTTTTCATTTGTAAATCATCTTTTGGTGAAATGAAACACTATAGCGCCATCTGTTGATCGCCAACAGAACTATTTTTTTTTTTTTTTTTTGCCACACAAAACCCGGTTTCTTTTTCATCCGTTTGGTGCAAACCGTACCTTTGTATCTTGATTCGTTTTCGAATTATTCATTTTTAAAGTTTGTCCTGACTTTTGGATCACCCGGTATATTAAATATATCATCGTTGATATTTACAGTTTTCTGTATATAATCGGTATGAAACTCTATTATACAGTAGAATGGTATAGAAGAAAGTTTTGTTATGACTGAAACATACTGTTTTTTATGCAATTTAGTAACTTCTTTTATTTGTGTAAAAATTAAACGAAAATGATAAATGACAAAATAATAATTTGTAAGTAGTTAGTTTTTGTTCGTTTTTTATACAAATTAAATGTTATTCTTAAGTCATGCCGTATTTATTTTTTATATATAGAACAAAATGTAATTTAATTTTTTTATCTCAACTTATAGATAAAACTTTTACAGTATTCTGACTAAAGATCAAAGATATCGGAAAGAATTCCACATTTACTATATTCCTCACAGAATATGTCTGACATTCATTCACAGTGAATTAACTTTCTGCAGAGTAAGATTAGTCCAGTTTCAGATTAATCTAGATTTCCAAATTTGTTCTGACATAAAAGGTCTTTTTGGTCCTTATATAAGTTGGCATTGAAATAGAATTTTTAAGGATTTAATTTATAATAAAGATTAAAAAACGTCGCAAGATTTTTTTTTTTTTTTTTTTTTTCAAGTTTGGTTCTCGACATATAATAAATAACATTCTCCAAGATGAATAATTTAATAATAAAATAAATAAGTAAATAAATATTTAAAGTAATATTCGAAGGTGCTCTAAAGACTTTTAATCGGACAGAGTTCTGATTACTTTTGCTACCACTATTTCCATATAGAAATCCTTATTGCATTTTAATAGTATCTTTTAATGATTAAATAGGATAGAGTTGCGGAAAAAAATCCGAAATCTTATCCAAGATAAATTAAAAGATGTTTGTATATGTCTTGACGAGTTAAAATGTATATTATACTTGCAAAAAATATAAAAATATACTGATTTCATAATTTACATAGCAAATTTTATTTTATTTATTTATTTTTTAGCCTTTTTATTGAAGCATGTGTTTCAAAAAATATTAAATATTTTCAACAAATAGAAAATTTAAATTTTTTTTAAACATGAAAAATATTTTCTATAAAAAGGTTTTAAATCTTTGGAATAATCAGTATTTTTTAATTATATCTTAATAAATATGTAATGGATTATTTAAAGAAGCATATGAAACATAATGATAACGAAAAATGCGGTTATTTAAAGCGTGAATTCACTAAATCTATGAGCATTTTATAATTTTATGTATTTATAAACTTAATGTGTAAAAATTTCTAACCTGTTAGCTATAATTTTTTATAAATGATTGACTTGACAGCATCATGTTTTATAAACTTGACCAGACAAGCCACACTTTGTTATTTTAGACAGAGAGTCTTCAATAAATTTTTCAGGTTATCTGTAAGATTATAGCTATTTTTCTAATGATATTAAACTGGGTATTGGAATTAACTCAAAAGTGCTTTATTGAGAAGCATAAACTGCAATTTATGCTTGTCACATTTATCTCTTCTTCCAGTAACTTTCATGATTTTCAAATATATCTAATAAAATTTTATAAAGCTCATGAAACTCTTCTAACACATTTTTGTAGATAAACAAAGTAAAAATTGGTAAATAATAAGATCCACCTTTTTTGAAAATGATGGTAAACATATAACTATAAGTTTAAGGTCATACAATGATTCCACCAACCTGAAATCGTGGTAACATCTCAGTGTTCGCATTACGTATTAAGACGGATTCCATTAAAATCCATCTAGGGGACAACCATATTTTCATTTATTCGAGTCACAAAAAATTACACCGGCACTATAATTTTTCATCAAAAAGGGCAATTTCAAGCATTTTATATTGTAAATTAACATTGATATTTGAAACAATTTTATATATCTGCCACAATGTTGCCGCAATAGCCTGGTAGTATAATGATTAAACGAGAAATTTAGTTTTAATGTTTGTTTCATTGTTCCAGATAAGAATTTATATAATAGATTTGTACACGCAAGTACTGTAAGGAGTAGGTTTAGGATTCGATTGACAGCATCTGGTCACATTTTGAACATTAAGACACGTTCGACCGGGAACCGTGGATAAAAATTCATTCCAAACCACTCTAAACATCGATGCCTGAGCCTGGTTCAGTAAAAGAGGGAAAAGAAAGTCAGATCTTTAAATATTCTGTTCCTAAATTTTTCCAATATCCTTAGAATATCTATAATATTGATACTAAATAATTTTTAAGTAGGAGAAAAACTTCATGTTATCTGGTTAACACAATGTGCGTCTTTCGAAAATTCTCCAATCTCTTTACTGAAAGTGTAAGGTTTATATAAGTGAAATTGAAAGTTTAAATTGAATTGGTAATTAACTATATACCAAATCAGAAAAGAAAACAAGGAAGACCAAGAAAGACTTGGATGGATAATGTAAAAAAAGCGAGGAGATAAGTCTGTAAGAAGAGTGGACCCATGACCGGAAGACCTGGCACAGACTTGTGGATTCTGTCAGAAGGCAACACCCGATGCCATAAACCGAACATACATACAAATTGAAAGTCATTGTACCAGTCATTGTAATCTATATTCTTTGTTATGAAATGTGGGTTGGGTTATTGGGTTGTAGCGATTAAGGACGATTAGGGTCCTTGGGTCTGCTACAGTGTCCTAGGCCTGAGGAATATTGCCCTCCTTTGGGGTCTCTCTTAAGGTGTCCTAGCCCGTATTAACGCAAGTTTCAGAGAAAACCATGATATGAAATGTGAGCTTCATAAGCTAATTAGTTGACAAATCATCATTGGAAAATTATTCCTTTTTTAATCTCAAAACTCTGATATAAACATTAGTTTTTTAAAATCATTATCATTAGCTATTGTGTTGCTGTTTTAGAGTCATATTTGGCCTCCACAATACTACATAAAACAGTTACACTTGAAGACAATTCATAGAAGACACCTTATATTACATCAATGCCTTATATATTCAGGGAAAACTTTAAATTCCTTCCATTGTTTCTCCATTAAATTAATAAAAACTAATAATTAAAATCAAAATAATATTTTGTAAAATTTTTAGTGAGATTTTGAAGAGTCAAGGAAGCAAATCTATATCCTGATATTAAAGAACAAAATACATAATTTGAACACTGGACAAGAAAGGACATGAAGTTGAAGAAATAAACATAAGCTTTCATTTGCATTCACATGCATTGACACTTGATGCGAAATACGTACTCTAAATATCACGAGGTTTTATAGTAAATTCGTAATTCGTGATGTTTTCACAATTTAAATCGTAAAACATACCTGTTTCAAGTCCTTTAAAAGAACGAATCTGAAAATTTTACAAAACTTTTCTCTGGAATTCATAGTATTAACTACAACACTGACTAAAATTCGTAGAAACAATAAATTAATTCAAACTGTTACTGCATATAATTTAACTGTTTAGATATCGGTTACGAGAAAGAATTTATACATCAGCAGTGGCATTGATATTTACGTGGTAAGATGGTAACCGATGACTGGTTTCTGATATATTAGCAGAGCATGAAAACGGAACAAACAATGACACGTAGCTAAAAGTATAATTTCCTTCGTCAAATTAATTACTTCAAAAGAGACTTCAAGAGATTGCTCGTTATACGCATAGCTGATGTTTCTGTACCTTAGACCTTGATATAGAGTGCAGTAATCAGAATTAGGCGGTTAAATACTTCTAAATAGTTTTAAAGTCATTAAAATTTAAATAAGATTGAATTTCAGACTAGATGGACGTATAGTAATTGGAGAAATAAACAAATATAAAGGGATGGGTCTGCATGTTATCCAATATGAGGAAAAGATAATGAGACTACACAGATTTCATTACGCTGTATCTTTTAAGTTTTTATTCTTTTAGTTAATTAAAACACGTATAGGAGTCTTTTGGCCCAAAATATATAACTTAGGCATCAATGATTTGTCACCTTGCCTGTATTTTTCTTTCGAAAAGTTTGCGGGCAAAATCTGCATTTTCCCTTCAAGCTAAAGTAAGCGGTTCGCAGCTTCGAAAGTCACCCGCCACATACAATGCTTGCCTGCTGTTTCTACAAATGAAAAATTACGTTTTCAGTAAAACTGAAATTGTTATTATTATTATTATTATTGAAATATAAGACACAATATGTTAGGGATGTTATATGATACAAGATGCATACAGTTTTTATTCAGTCGCAACCCTTTTTCATAGACCAACATTTCATTTTCACAAAACACATGAACTCTACTCGTTACATGTTTCGAATTGATGAGAGTAAATAGTTTTTTGAAATAGATCTTTCAGCAAGTAATTATTATTTTTTCTTTTTAATTTAGACTTTCAATCTATCTTAACATCCAGTAGTATGATGTGTAAAGCAGATATCAAGTCACAATCAGTGCACATAATTTATATGATAGTTCGAGAAATACAGGATATACCTGGCTACGTTTGAAAAAAAATATTATGTAAAGTACTTTAAGCAACTTAATATTAATTTTAATTTAACTTTATAATTCCTTGATAATCAGCTTTTATCATTCTTGCTTCTCATGGTCATAAAGATGCAAGAAATAAGACGCAGGCAGAACACTGACTACGAATAACTTTATTCTCCATCTTTTGCTTCATGTAACTATAAAAAAAATATTTTATGTCTTTAAAATGCTCTTTTAATTGTATCATTTTAATTCCATTGCTTTCTTAAATGCTTCAAGTACTGTATATATAAATATATAAAGAAAAAAGAAAAAAACATTTCTTAAACTATACGAAACATCTTGTTTATCGCTAATAAGTTTCTACGAATAGAGTAACGTTATACTTAACCTTTCTTCATATTTTTCCCTTTTTAAGGCGGTGGTAAATATCTTACCACCACCTTTTATGATTCCCAGCATCAAGTGGAAAATTATTTACCATCGCCCCTTAGCAGAAAACATCCTTCGGAACCAGCGCTTCACGTTTCAGCCGGTAGATAGCAGTAGGAGCCTCGTAAACTGCTAAATTTCCTCTTTTTATCATTTTTCGAGCAAAATGTCGAAAGTAAGCACGTGCTTTTTTGTATCTCTCACTCTAATTATGAATAAAAATATGTTAGAAGTTATGTAATCATATTTTGTGTATCTTGAAGATATAATAGCTAGATTTTATTAAGTGTTTTGAAAATGAATGCGAAATATTTTTATTTGTACGTATTTATAATTGGTGGTAACATATTTACCATTGCCTGCTTAGCGATTTTAGGGGTGGTATATAATTTACCACCGCCTGTATTGCAACTGATTCATTTGTTTCAGGAATGCATTTTGCTTAGCATAGTACTTGATTTATATGTTTATATTTATGCTTATACTTATATATTGCATCATTTATTTATAAAAATTTATTATTACTAATATAATTGAGCATATTTTAGTTTTTTTTTTTTTTTTTTTTTTTTTTTTATACATAAATATTTTGTTATTCAGAAATAATAATTCGAAATTGAATGTAACAAAAGTAATATTTTTATAAGACTTTTCAAGTGATTTTAAATAAAAGAAATTAACTCAATGTATATTTTACAATGTATATTTGTAATATTTTAGATGGACGCATTGAAAAAAAAATGAAAAGTCTAAACGCCGAAGAAGCTCTAGCTCTTTATTTTTCTCTGCCTTGATTTGAAGTTTATACAGGGTAAAAGGACGATGGTGCCATTTCGGAAGGATTGGGATATAGAGTTATAACAAATCTTACCAATGATTTGCACCCTACTTCTCCTCTTTTGGTGGATTTTGATAATTTTTTCACTTCAGCTCCATTGATGGAAACACTGTTTTCAAAAAACATATACGCCATTGGTACCATCAGAACTGGTAGAAAATTCCTTCCTGAACCCATGAAGAAAAGTAAAAATTATTTTTAAAAAAATGAATCGCTGATGTTGGCATGTAGAGACACTGTTGCAGTGCAATGGCGGGTTACTAAGGTTGTTACTCTTCTTTCATCAGCCCATAATATGAATGAAATGGCAGAAGTAAGTATAACCCAGAAAGATGGCTCTAAAAAGAAAGTTTCTTGCCCAAAAGCAATTGCAGATTATACAAGAAGTATGGGGGGAGTGGATAAATTTAACCACTTGAAATCTTCGTATAGCTCAAGTAGAAGATCAAGGAAGTGATGGCATAGGTTATTTTATTTTCTTTTAGATGCTAGTTTAGTAAATTCGTATATATTGTATGTGGCTAATCATAACGTAGCTAGAAATTCGCATCTAGAAGTTAGGTTAAGAATAGCTTGTGGGTTAATAGGAGGATTTTGCAGCAAAAAGCGAAAGTTGCAACCAAGATGGTTTGCAACGAAAAAGGAAATTGGCATTCCACAGGAAATCAGAACAACTAATGTAGGTACACACATGACAGAAAAAGGGCAAACATACAGAAGGTGCAAATATTGTAGCACCAAAACTAACCTGAAACGGACAAAAGTGTTATGTTCAACATGTAATGTTCCAGTGTGGGCAGCTCCTTGTTTTATGTTGTTTCATCAAAATTATTAAAAATAATACATATGTAATTTACATTGTATTTGGTTTTTCTACCAGTTATTTCATGTGTAATTAATATATTTTTAATTTCGAAATAACTACTAATAAATAGCTTTACAAAAATGCATATTTATTTCTGAAATTATTTGCATTTCAGAATTTTTCTATTGAATAAGTCAGTAAAATGTCATTGCTTGTATTGGGCGGTGGTAAATATGTTACCACCACTGTTATAAACAACAGCCACAACAACAAAATAAAAAAAATACTTTTTTTGGTCATAAATGAGCTTATTTTCTCTAATTATACCGCAAAATGTAATTTTTTTAAGAAAACGGCTTGTGCCCGTTAAAGGGTTATACTTAACCTTTCTTCATATTTTTAAGTATGGCTTTCGTTTCTAATGAACCCAAATTTTAATTGCTTATCTTATATTAATTTTATGTACTAAGATTTCATTTTATCATATTTAGTTTTTTTTATTTCCAAAAGGAACTCAATTCCTGTTTTCTTTCTAACATTTCCTTTCCTTAATTTAATTTATTTGCGAAATAAGAAATATATGAAAAAAATCTCTCATGATTTTTTTTTATGTTAAAGCTCTGAAAATTTTAGTTTATTAATTAATATTCGTAACATATAAGTTTGTCAGAGGCTGGAGCTGTTTTGTGGCAAAAGCAAGTACTGCCTATAGCTCTATTTGGGTTTCAGTAAAGTGCACAGAAAAACATAGGATATATACCTATATATATACACTAAATGCCATAAAAAATTGCGCACCAAGAAAGAGTTGTCAGAATGAAACAAAATATACCTAAATGCAACGTTGATTTAAGGAAATGGTTACAAAATCAAAGAGAAATGATTATTTATTACAGAAAATATTAAGAATGGAGGTTTTAGTACCCTGTTGGGCCACCTGTAACGTGAATCCACGATGCGATACGGGCGGGCATTGATGCATACAAGTCCCGTATGATATCCTGCGGCATGTCGTTCCACATTTGTTGTAAACGGGCATCTAATTCTCCCAAACTCATAGGCTGAACAACTAGCCTTTCCAAGTGACCCTAGATATGCTCGATTGGCAACAAATCTGGGGAGAAGAGAAGGGTGGCATTGTGGCGGAGGCAGTCCTGTGATACCCTTGCTGTATGTGGCTGAGCATTGCCCTGTTGAAAAATGGCTCATGGGAGCCCTGCCATGAGTGGCAACACCTATGGCTGAAGGATGACACGAACGTACAAATGGGCTGTCATGGTGCCGTGGTTCAATATTAGGTATGATCGTGTGACGTATGCAATGTCATCCCATACCATCACACCAGCTGTGGGTGCGATGTGAAGCTATAAAGAAAAGGCAGGAATGAGGAGTTCTCCACGGTGCCTCTCCACACATGCATGATTGTCATCACTGCCCAAACTGAATATGGATTCGTCGTTGAAGACGACCTGGTTCCTTTCGGTTACGATTAAACCCTGTCGAGCGCGACAACACTCCAAACGGAGGACAAGGTGGTGGATATTATTGGCAGCACAGGTAATGGGCGATGCGATTGCAAATGTCCTTCAGCCAAGCACTTATCAATGATACGTACAAACACAGAGACAGTTCGTGTAGGTTCTGCTTATGTCCAGATGACGAACAACGAGACAGCTGGCGCTATGCGTGTGTTTCGTATGAAGCGACGGTTACTTCGGTTATTGGTCTGTCGAGTACGTCCTGAGCCCGGTCGCCGTGTAAACGACCTATCTTGTTCACTAGTCCCAACACTTCCTCACAGTAAAATCAGAAGTTTCTAGGTGGCTGGCTACTGGCAGCTGATCATCCGGATTACATCATACCGATGATTCTTCGCATATTGGACTCTGATAATTGCCCGTATCGTCTTCGCTGGCGGCGTAATGGCATCTCTTTTTAAAACGTGTCCCTCTGCAATAGATTTTCTACACCAAACGAGCTCTGCTTACCTGTTTTATACTCCAAGAAGAACGGAATTCAACGCCCTTTTGATGCATTAAGCAATGCGCAATCACGCTGAATTTCTAATCATTTGCATACCTGCCTGGCACGTACCTTCATGCCTAGTTTCGTTTTGCTCTAACAATTACTTCTTGGTGTGCAAATTTTTATGATAATGAATGTATATATATATATATATATATATATATATATATATATATATATATAGACAGATAGATAGATAGATAGACAGATAAGATAAAAATATTAGTTACGTTTTACACTAACATATCGTGCTGTATTCATAATATCCTCTCTCATTTTAAAAAGATACTCCTGATCAAATGACGCAATATTATGAATATTGAAGCTTTATTAGCATAATTTCCAGTAGTTCAATATCTGCTGTTCATTTTCATGAATGGCGATCGTCACATTGAGCGTTTACAGTACTAGCTACGTTGTTGAAGATGCTGCACTACAGTAAAATGTAATTTTTGCAATTAAAGCGCCCCTTGATAAAGGATACTTAAATTGGTTTCCTAATAAATTTTTTGTTATCTAAAAAAATTTTATTTCAGCGAAAACCGAAACAGTGAAAACCGCATTTCAGTGAAAACCGAATAGTTATACGGCCAATACTTTTTGAGTAATATATATATATGTATATATTCTGTGATTTTTGGATCACCCGTTATATATATATATATATATATATATATATATGTGTGTGTGTGTGTGTGTGTGTATATGTATATTTTCTATATATATTAACGTACATTAACATGCTGTTTAAAAACATAACTTATTAAACATGTAAATATATTATTTTATGTAAGAAATTACACACACACACATATATATATATATATAACTAGAAAGATTTATGTCTACTTATTCATTTTCGTTTAACTTTCTACACGAGTATTATTTTAAATAACTTCAAATGTTCTCCGAGAAATTTAAGTCCGGGTTGTTTGACAACCAAGAGAATATAGGAATCCTGTTATTTTCAAGCCACATTTTTGTGCCATTGTCCAATTCACGCATTATTTTATTGAATTATAATCTAAAATTGCAATTTTTTGCAACTTTGTTCAAAAATGCTTTCTAAAAAGTTGATGTATGTCTATTTTGTCTAAAACAAGTTAATATATGTCTGAACCTCTAAGTTTCAGAATGAAAATTCACCCAAATCGTAAGGCAGCACCCTCGATATTGACATTTGTTAAACACTTCTTTTGAAGCATATGCTAATATGTCTACAGGTTGTTTCTATAGAACTTTTGGAGTTTAAAGGTGATTTATATAGGTCTATTGTCTGCAAAAATACTTCAGTTACCGACAGACAAACTTGAAGAAACAGAATCGTTGAAAGTTCGTTTTAGAAGAGGGAGAAAACTTCTTTCCGTAGAAGCAATATGGATGGTTGCGTTTTAGGCTGAAATAGCTAACATTTTAAACTTACAGGTTATTATCAGTATCCGTCGCATGAAAGAAGCTTGCAATGAGCTTTGAATGTGCTTTGAATGCGCTTTGATTGTGCGAAATATTCTCCTGTGTTGCATGTACAAACTTTAGCTTGTGTAGGTGTTGCTTGCATATGATTTAGAGACTCAACACCGTTTCTATCACCAGTTTCTTGCTTGTTCTTTTAGATTAATTGAGTCTTGTAATATTCTTGAAAAGGGGAACTGCAATTTTATTTTGTCTATACGGTAAATATTCACAATTGCTGAGTTTACAGATTCCGTTGCATTTAGCAAAAATAACAGTGTGATATGAGTTTTCTGCATCATTTATTCTCGAACCGCATTTCTTCAAGTATTTAAGAGCTAAATGTTCAGTAACATGCTCGATCAACAAGAAGCAATATGCATTGTTTTCACAGAATACAATTGTTCTGGATATGCAAGCGCGTCAGCAAAGCCTGATTTAAGGCAGGGCATTAGGGGCACATGCCCAGGGCCCTCACAGTGAAGGGGCCCCAAAAAAATTCTATCATACATTTTTTAAAATAGTTAAAAGGAAAAATTTCAAATTTTACTATAATGATTGTTGTTTTTTGTTTTTTGTCAATGGATGGAGGAATTACTGTGCTGTTTTATTAATCGGCGTGATGATCTTTAAAGAAAACTATCAACTCATCAGAAAAATTGGAACATTTTCGCTAAATGCAAATACAATTGCATACAACTGATACTTGCATTCCAAACTTTTACTCTAGTGTGACGTAAAACCCAATCAACCAAACTCTTACTAAGATAAACTAAATCCGAGGCACGCACCGCAATGCAGATATACTGGGGCGACGTACGTCTATCCGATAGACAAGTGACAATCTTGTTTAGCCTTACTTTTACCAACAAAATGAAATGTGAAGTGAATTTTTAGACGGTGAATTGGAAATAAGCAATTTATTTTGTTTGTTATATTAAAATACGAAAAAAAGGGGCCCATTGAACACGAGTGCCCTGGGCCTCCAAGTGAGTAAATCGGTCCCTGCGCGTCAGCACAATTTATATGCAAAATGGAACTCTTTCATATATTTAATCTTGTGTTAAGGACGTCCTGAAAAATCACTTCACAAAAGATTGAGTCATCAGTAGCCACTTTCTGAATCTGTGTCAGACTTTAATTCATGTGACTTTTGGTTTTTGGTATATTTGAAACATCTGCTAAATCGTGATAATACAAGAAATTTACCAGGTCTTAAAGGCAGTGCATCACAACATGTTCTAAGAACTTCTGGGAACACACTGCGGTCAACTGTAATATGGGCTATGTGACGATTCCAAATGGTAGCTTTGAATGATGGCTTACTTGTTGAACATGTTTTGATAAAATAAAATTTGAAAGCTAACGCAAATGTACGTTTATTTCATTAAATTTTCAACTATTTTCTTTCTTTTTTTCCTTTTCTTTTCTTTTCTTTCTTTCTTTTTCTGTATTCGTTCAAACACATGACATCCATACACATTTAGCCCACCAGCGGCCGAGCGGTTCTGCGCTCAAAGGTAGTAGATGGGAAATGCCGGTTTTGATTCCAGGTCGCGCTCACCGGCCTAGCCGTTCGGAATTTTATATGGTTTTCTTCGAAACACTTGCTAGGTCCCCTTAGAAAAATCCCCACGGAGAGCATTTTTCCTATAAGACTACCACCCTAGTGTAGTCAGTCGGCCTTACAAACCTACAACGAAACAACCCTTCAGATTTATTCCCGTTTTATCTTACACAAAATATCATAACTTTCTGAACTACAGTTTTGTATGCAGACAACTTTAAAAAACGGTTGTTTAGCTAAAAGCACACTGTATTTTATCAACCGCAATCTATGCAGTAAATTCCAATGATATATATGCATATCGACGGCAACAAATTGGGTTAAAAACGAATACTCGAATGAGTGTTTTGTTTTAGAAAATCTTTTAAAGGCGGTTTCCTATTTTGAATATGTCGATATTTCTTTCTTTTTTTTTTTTTTTTTTTGTTTAAAATGTGTTAAAGACAATTTCTTTTTTTTTTTTTTTTCTTTTTTAACCGTTTTTTGCGAAACTTTATTTTAAGTATAAACTTTTTCTTATAATTATTTCATATAATATTATATTATTTAAATCCTTTTAAACGACTCAAATAAAATTTAGATTTGTTTGTTTTCAGTTACATGTAATAAAGACAGTTTAAATATTTAATGAATTTTTTAATGCTCTCCTGCTAGTTAATTTAATCCTTTTAACATTTTCCTGAGGCTGGAGATTCAATTCCATTTTATTTGTTAAAAAAAATATGCATATATATTTAAGTAAACTAATTTTATGTTAAGCGTCTAAGAGCGATAGCACTTCTGGGCAACATTTTTATAATGTTTTAAAAATTGAAAAAGATTGCTGAAAATGTGAGTTTGGTGTTTTTCTTTAAAAAGGCACTATTAAAAATGCACGAAAGAAAAAACTACACTTCCGGGAATATATGACTGCAATTGAATAAAGTATTTAACTAATAATAATTTGAATATTTAACTGATTACTTAAATTGTTCATTGCAACTTTCTGAATTAATTCTATTATGGGTATATTTTAATACGTAACTTACGAGGTGTATAGTATTTTCTGAAGTTTATAATACAACATAATAATAGTTATATACTATAAAGCATAAAAAACAGTATTAAAACAGATGAATACATGAAAATACATATAATTAAATGAGATTTTACTGTATAAATGTCATCCACTTCAGTATAATTTTCAAATTATATTTACAATTTTTTTATTATTAGTAATGTAAATATTTTATTTATACACATGTATAGAGTATGCTTCATTTAAATTGTATCTTTTACTAAATTTTGAATGGTTTATATTACAGAAAAATAATTAAAACTCATGAATCATCAATTTCTATCTAATTTGACTTAAGCTAAATAAGCGAGGAATATATGTATATATTCGTATTTGTGCACAGCAATTATTTTTTAAGTAAGATATATCAAGTTCTAAAAAAAGAAAAAGGGCGTAAATTTATGAACACGGTGATATTCAAATTTGGAATGTCTGTCATTTTTATAAGACGTTTTGAAGCAACAATGTTTTCAATTACAAAAGTTGGAATTCGGGAAATAGCCAGAAAACTTGTATCATGTAATCACAATAATGAAACTTGTGACATTTAAAATGTAAAAAAAAGTTCACGTCACTTCTACAAAATTCAAAGCTTTCGATGGGCTGAACAGAGAAGAAATTATTTGTTATTAGTTTGACTATTCCGAACAGGAGATACAGAACATTTTACACAATTTCCGAAAAGGTTGAAAAATGTTAATGACTTTGGTTTGTTCTTATATGGAGTTACGTCACTTTCCCGTTCTATTTAAGTGAACGTAATCTATTTAGTAGTTAATTTTAATTTGTTTTTTATTAGAATTTCTTCTTTTGAGTTACATGTAACAACAAACAGTTCGAATATTCGGTGAGTTTTTTAATGCGGACCTGCTAATTAATTTAGTCCTGGAGTTTTTCGTGGCGCTAGGAATTGAATTCAATTTTGTTTGTAAAATAATTTTTAAATGAACTAATATATTTTAAATACTCGAGATCGGTACCACTCCCGGTAAACATTTTTATCATGTTTTAAAAATGGGAGAAGAGTAATAAAATGTTGATTTTTTTTTTCATTAAAGGGCATTGTTAAAAATCCATAAAAGAAAGTAGTATACTCCATGGTTAATAAAAGGTTTCTTTTAAACAGCACTACAAGCAATTCTTCTGAAAATTATAATGATAAATACATCTAAAGATAATTTACTGGAATTTAAACTCATTTAATACATTAACCTGTAAAATAATGAAATAAATAAGAAACTACTTATTTATTTATAAATGAAAGTGAACGGATATTTCCAAATTATGAATAACAAGCTACACATTAGGACATGTGTATATGCATTGCTATACTGTTTCTGTAATCAAATTGGCTGAATTCCCTGTTTAATTCAAAATGTAATAATGAAAATACTATACTTACACTAAACTATAATTACTTGGATAGTGTGATATGAAAGAAAAACTCGATATTTGCATGTTTCAACAGCATACCTGCCAACGTCCTACACTGTTAAAAATTTTCTCCTAGGTTGAACCAAAACATGGTACATTTTTGCTGCCACCATGCGATGGTGAAACCTTTTACAATTATTTGGTGCTTTACTAAACAAAGGCTTAGTACTTCAATAGCTACATCCATAAGACGGAGAAATTTTTTACCATAATTTGGTGCTTTTTTTAAACAAGAAACGCCAAATCATAATAGAAGGTTTCACCATCGCATGGTGGCAGCACAAATGTACCATGTTTTGGTTCAACCTAGCAAACTGAAGCTACTGTAGTACCAACATTTGGTTCAACCTTGAACTGAATTACAGTGTAATTGATATTTCGTAACATTGTTAGGACCGCTCCTTTTACCACGCCACTTAATGCACCTCTAATTTCATACGAAAATACTTCTGGTATATTTATAGTAATGTGGTATGATTATTTAGGGTAGAGTTTATTGTATAAAAATTGTGGTAGAAATAAATTTCAAAATTTTTGTCCCTGAGAGTGTCCTGAAAAAAAAGGCGATGTGACTTACAGTAATTTTCTCCAAATGTAATTGCAATTAAATATAACGCAAAGTATTAAAAAAAAAAAAAAAAAAAAAAGAAAAAAACTGGTGTGAAGGAAAGGTGGGACTAAAATTTTTACGGAATATTAATTTAAATGTTTCCAGTTATGTTATAGCTTCTGTCTGTTGTAGTTAAAAACAGATAGCAATTTAACTGCACATGTTTGATGCCAAATAATTCTCTATACCTATTATATCGTCATATATAGTGAAGTATAAATAATTGTTGTAGATTTAATCGAGGCATATTCTCTTTCTAGTGATTAAAAACTTATGAATTTGATGTCGATATTTTTTAATAGGCTTAACACGTTGAGCGCCTCGCAAATTCTTAAAATCCATTAAAATTCCATAATGATTCCTAATGTAATAAATAAAAATTAAGCAATTATTTAATAATTTTGCAATCATTAAATGTAATATTTTTAGTTTTATATCCTGTTTTATATCCGCCACCGATGGTTGACGCGGCTTTATATCATATTTCACACTGTTAGACACCGACGGCTGACATGGCGCTCAACATTTTAATTTTTTATTGGTACTGCTTTTACTTTCGGGGTAAAACTTTCATTGAAATGTTTGAAGTGTAACATGTTCTGCACACTCCTAAAGTTTCAAGATGACTCCTTCAATAGTTAGAGATATGACAAAATGTCTAGGATCTAGAATGGCTGACATGGCGCTCAACGTGTTAAACATTAATAATAACAGTCATCATTCTAGAAAACAATGCGTTTCGATTTCAGAGTATAAAGAAAGTTTCATTTCTAAATCAAATTAATTCTTATCATCTTTGATGGGTAACATAATAAAGTTATTTGCATTTTACTTCAATGAATTTTTAAGAAGGAAGTATTTTTATTGATGAACTGTTGTCACCTAATAAACAAAATGCTGAGCGCTATGTTAATCATTATCAGCTGCTGGGTTTAAATTATAAATTTGGTATAGATGTTCTTAATGGCTCGGCATAAGCTTTAAACTATATTTTCAGGTTCAATCAGACTAAATGTTCACAAAATAATCATAGAGTGACAACCAAGTCTTATCCAAACATTGATCAATGTTTTCGTTCCTTCAGGTAAATTCCTTTTGAATTCTTACAAAATTAGATGCAGTATTTGAATTACATTATGCATTTTTTTTTTTTTTTTTAATTTCTGATTATAAATTGCAAAAGAAAATTTTCTTACAGTAGTAGACAAATTTAAAAATTACAGAAACCTAGATTTTTTTTTAGTTCCTTTATAAACATTTTTTATGATTTTTGGAAGGTAATATTTAATGTCAGAAAAACAGAAAAAAATAATAAATTTTATTTTATGTGTTCCATTTTTTTTTTTTTTTTTTACGAAAATATTTTCTACGGCATATTTTAAAGTTAAACGTTTTGCTAATTATCTAAAATTATAAAAATCTTTGAATTATTTTGAAACAAAATTGCAGTCGAAAACTTTTAGTGTAATCTTAAAAAATAAAAGATAATAACTAACAATTAATAACTAGAAAAAAGAGGAGTATATATCAGAAATAGGTTTTATTTTATTTTTTATTTATAAAGGAAAATACAGATAAGCTTGTCTTTTCAGTATCCAAGCTTGTCTTTTCAGTATTAACTAAGTAATTGCAGATAAGATGTGTTTGTGTTGTCGATGAAAAGCAAAAATTTTACGATTTACTTTTAAGAAGAAAAATTATATGGATTCGAAATAAAAACTGTCTTATACATTTAATCCTAACTTTAGGTAGCAAAACAAATTATCTGTGTGAAGTAAAACTAGAAATATTTGCTTTGAAGATATTAAAAGAAATTCACTTCTTATCTTAGTTTGTTTTACTTATCTTTGAAATTCAAAGTATTGTTTTATTTATTATTGTTGTAAAGCAATTCTTTATCCTTTTCTTATGAAATGCATAAAAAATACATCATCATCAAACAAACTGTTGGAATAAGTTTAGCATTTTATCTTAAACTGTGAATTAAATGAAACTTTTGATTCATTTTATGTAGCGAATAATGCGTTGGGTATTAGTTCCCATCATATTATAGATATGGTGAACTTAGGTAATCGTGAAAATTTTCGACATGGTTTTTTAGCCTTTTTAACACGTTTTCATGTGTGAGGAATCCGAAAATATCAAAATGGGTATGATGTCTGTCTGTAGGGTGCCCGTTAGTGTGTTAGTCCGTTAGTCCTTTAGTATGTTAGTATGTTAGTATGTGTACACGATATCTCACGAACAAATGATCTCAGACAGATCGGACCGGATAAAATCCAGTTTTCTCGAACCTTATTCATTTGCAACATTCTAATTAAAAAACTTCTGAAGATATTCGAAATTTACGATTTTTTTAATGTGGGAGAATACGGCAAATTTTCACTTAAACGTGCATAAAAAGAAATATTTTTTACCTTGAATATGTAACAATTGCTTTTAAATATCATTTTTGATGCTGGGATGAACATCAAGAACTATAAACAAGCTACTTAGAAAATTTCGCAAATCATTTGAAAATTACGAATTTCTTATCATGGCAGAAAACGGCAAAATTTCGCAGAAGTGTCGGTTTTGAGGAATATTTTCATAGAAAGGATGTCAGACTGTTTTTAAAATATTATATAAAATAGTGCATAAGCATCCCTGACTATGGATTATTGCCTTTAAAAATTTCGTAAATTATTTGAAATTTATGATTTACTTAACTTGGCAGAATAGGTCAAAATTGAGCATAAACATCCGTTTTGAGGATCATAAATATATCAGACAACTTCAAAATAACATTTATGATATTTGTTTGAACACGATTGACTACAAATATTCTAATAGGAAAATTTCGTAAACTATTCGAAATTTAAAATTTTATCAAAATAGCAAAATTGGGCGATATTCCACATAAATATGCATTTTGGGGATTGTTGCACTGGAAATAGTAGCATAAAAACTAAACAACGAAATTGACCACACTAAATTAAATTAATAGATTAAAATATGATAAATATATCGAATTGAATGGTGGGTAGCCTATAATGCTGGGATTTAATTCTATCACTGTGCAAAGCATTCGATCAAATTCTTTTCTTTTAACATGAATATAATATGTTTTGCACTAAAATTTTATGAGAACATAAATATGATGGGGAACTGAGCAGAGTCTACCTATGCCAAATATGATGGGGAACTGAACAGAGTCCACCTATGCCAACTAGATTTTTTTTAAGTTGAGCTTAACACAAAAATTTAAAATATTTAAAAATCATTACGTCTCGTAGTTAAATTAAATTTTAATTGGGACAGACAATATGCACTAAAAATATACAATTTAAAACAATAAAAACACAAAACACAAATTTAAACGTTTTGAGCCTTTTACAGGCTCCTCATCAGTAAAAAACATCAAATGTAAATGCAGAAAGTCTGTTGTTCTTCTCTGCATTTACATTTGATGTTTTTTTACTGATGAGGAGCCTGTAAAAGGCTCGAAACGTTTAAATTTGTGTTTTGTGTTTTTATTGTTTTAAATTGTATATTTTTAGTGCATATTGTCTGTCTCAATTTTTAATGTGATTAAAATTTAATTTAACGCAAAAATCTTCTAAACCTAAAAGTATTTATAATCGCCATAATGATTTTTTTAAATTAACTTGTAAAAAATTGAGACTGATTATCTATACATTTTATAGTTTAAATATATAATCTCTTACAAAGTACCATTTAAATGTACTTTTACTGATGCTATTTTTTTCCCTCTAACTCCTAAAAAGGATCAAACATGATTATATCACACATGAAAAGCTTTGTTATCCATAGCTACCAACTCTCTGCTTTTCTCTGAAAACTTCATACCAGAGATTTTCTATAGCAATTTTCATTTTATTTAATCGTCGATAATAAATATGATAAATCTTTATATATATATTTCTTTTGTGCGTGTGTATGTCACTGAACTCCTCTTAACGGCTGGACCGAGTTTAATGAAATTTTTTGTGTGTCTTCAGGTGGATTCGAGAATGGTTTAGATTTACAAAAAAATTGATTAAATTGATTAAAACTGATAAAATTTGAATTTTTAATCTCAAAACTCTGTCATCCTTGGCGGAAAAAAAATATCGCCATATCATCTGGCGAACATATTTAATTTCTTTCAAAAATAATGGTTATTTCAACAACTTATATTAAGAGAGTAATGAATAATATGAAACAATTTCGTACAATACATATTACGAAAATATACATCTGGCATGTATATTTTCGTATTACGTTTTTGATCGCCAAATACAAAAAACGCCAAGGAAGACAGAGTTTTGAAAATTGAAATTAAAATTTTGTCAATTTGAGAGCAAAATAACACCATCTAACACATGCATACGATAACTAATACATATATATATACCCAAATACGGGATTAAAATCGAGAAATAATTTTCCTCGATTTTTAATAATTTTTTTATAAAAAATCCAATGGGAGATTAACATAGGAAATCTTTTTCTTGCATCCACTGACGGTCAGGGGCGTCATACTTCGTTTGCGTATATTCTATTGTAATTCCAGTTTGTAACGACAGTTGGTGCTGCGACCAAATTCAGGAAAATATTTTGTAACTTCGTGTTATTATTGTTATACAAAAAATTGTGTCCTAATTGAAATATTACATCAAGATGTAATTAGTGTTTGAATAGTTTTGAAGTGTGTAAAAAAAAAAAAAAAAAAAAAACTATACATTTTGCAAATTTAGCGCGGAATTGGAGTGAGTATTTTATATAATTTTCTATCAAATTTACACGCGCGTTGATTAACAACCACACTAACCTACAAATTTATTTGTGTAGCTAATTTATTGTATTTTACTTATTTATTTTTTGAATGGAACACCTTTAGTATCGGATCCCTTTGGCAAAATTTGAAATTTGGCACCGAAGTAGCTCGGACGCTTCTCGCCAAGATCTTTAGTTCCACAATTGAGATATCCATTTCAATTCATTGCAAAAATGGCTTAAAATATGTAAAGTCACCAAAGGGGTCCCAATTTGTGGCTTAGATTTAGAAAATCCGTGCTTTTCTCACGGCTAATTATATGTTGTGTGTTCCAGGGTTGGAAAACCTTCGAATTTGTTTGTGTATACTCCTCAAGGATTAACCAAAAATATTGTACATCCAATGGCATTACGATAAATTAAGTTTTTGTAGATTAAAAAAAATATACCTGTTAAAAAATAAATTGAGTTTCAACTTTTTCACCTTTAATTAAAACGAGTTTAAGTTTTTATTTAATACGAACTGTTCATTTCACTTCGCTCATACTATATACATACTCACATGCATCGATTGATTGAATTGTGATACATGTACATGTAATGATGTTAGATATTGTAATAACTTTTTGATAAAAATTTTCATCAAATCGGTCCAGATTTTAACAGCTTATTCAAAAAAGACGGAATTTTCATGTTAAATTCGTTGCTATCAGAGATTCTCTCATAAATTGAAATATTTGCCGTATGAAATAAAATTTTGTGCTGTTCGACATTCAGCGGAGGTTTTAAATAACAAGTAGCAAGTAGAAAGTACCAAGTAGCAAGAAGCAAGTAGCGAAAATTTCGGTAATTATGTCTTTTACGCTATAATCGGAATTCACAGTCACCGTTCACAGCGCTCCATACCTGTTTCACTTATATACCACATCCATACACACTTACAATAAGTTAGTTATTTTTTTCTAGCAAAATATTCTCTAGAAATAATTTATATGACAAAACAACGTTTGTCGGGTCAGCTAGTTTCTGTATAAAAATCTTTCCAATAAATCGGATTTAAAAACTTGAAGTATTGTGAGCTATGACGATAATTTGAAAGAATATTGTAAAATTTTACTGTTTCTAAAAATTTCTTCCTTTACATAATTTCTCAAAATAGTTACAATTAATTTAACTTTAACGAAAAATAAGTGACACATGTTACACATATGTCATACGCACAAGCTAGTATCTCTCTTTCTAAATAAATATGTAAATAAATAAATAAAAGCATGCTAGTAAATATCTAAAATTTTTTGACCGAGATAAATGTGAGAAATATTTTGAATAGATGTAATTTAAAACTGTTTTTATATTACTGGATGGATTTTGAAATTTATTATTATATAAACAATAAGGTTTATTTATGACCTTATTTTTAATCATAAATTAAAATAACATATTTGAAAAAAAATGGATATTATTGAAAACTGAAATACAATTCTTTTCTTCAGAAAATTTTAAAATTTTTAAAATGATAAATAGTCTTTTTTTCGTACAAAAGATGTATATTAAATTGTAATACAGAACAATGGAAACTCAAACAATAAATAGGAATTTCATGCATAGCATTATAATGTGCGTTAAAATATTTGACTATGCATTAGATTCAGTCAATGGTAATTCTATAAGAACAGTAAAACATGTGTCGTTTGCAATGCAGATCGATTTTATTTTTAAAATGCTAAAAACAAGTTTGCAGGTAATTTTGAAAAGATTTTAACATATCTTCCAAATATTTACAAGATCTCCGAAAAATAATTTATGCTTGTTTTTTCCTTACAAATTAGACATTCATCATTTAATAATTAATATTTATAAGTAAATGTGATAAAAGTACAAAAATTACTGTACATGAGTTAATTGCTCCTAAAATTAAATTTTAAATTAAAGATAAAACTTCATAAAATCTTATTCCTGTTATATAAATTAGTTCTAAATTACCTCATAAATTAGTTACTAGACAAATTGATTTATCTTTCAAAATTTATCTAACCAGAAAGTTAAAAATGTTAATTAATTTTTAGATTTTGTAAAAGGTGATTTATATATATATACTCGCTTATTATTTTCATAACTTTTTTACGAAAATATTTTAGCTATGCGACAGACTCAACTTCTGAATTTTAATTACGTTGATAAAAATCTATTTTATACATAACACAGAATATGAATTTACAAGAATATGAATTAAACTACTCAATACTGATCTTTACACAAAATAATTAATATTTGTATACTTTAAAGTTTTTGTAATTTCTTATAAGGTTACAGCAACAAAGCAAAGAAAGAAAATTTGTTTTAAAAAAAAAAAAAAAAGAGTTGAAATTATGCATACGAAAAAGGATATTTTTATGACTGAGTCTCAGTCTGCGGATTTTTACGATACCAGTTTTGCGGTAGATGGACATTTATCAAAATCTAAAATTTATCGAAACTATAAGATTGAATAATTTGAAAGCAATGTTATAAATTGAAAAAAAAAAAGAACTAATAGCTTTCCGTCCTAAACTAAATTCTGCTTTTTCCAGAATTTCATCAAAATCTTTTTATCTGTGGATTTGCGGTCGACAGCTGTTTTCATGTTTAGATGTCCGAATACCAAAGAACACAAGCAATTTAAAGTAAATTTACAACATTTCATAAATAATAAAGTCTTAAACACTAATTTTTTTACTTTCTCTTATCCATAAGGTAGAGAAAGTATTGTTTTTAGGTCAAATTTTCGAAGGCGAGATTTTGTTATATTTACACGTTTTGAGGTCCCCTGAATACGAAAATCATGTTTTTAGCAAATGGTCTGCGTGTATGTCTGTGTGTCTGTGTTTCTGTCTGTTATCAGCATATCTCAAAAACAAATTATGGCAGAAAGTTCAAACTTGGTATTCTAAATGTGTATCATATAGGGATGCTACAGTAAGCTTTTCGTTAAGATCAAGCAAATGGTTCGTGTACAGGGACAATCAAGAGAATTCTAATGCATTACGTCTATGGGGGAAATTGCAGGAAAGTAGAGTTTCACGTCTATAGACTGCACTAAACCAAATGAAACGAATATATATTTTTTGTAATAGAGATAGTTAACTGGGAATTTTTTTTTTGTGTATGTATGTCGCCTCCCCCCCTGGGGGGGGGGAAGTTCCCCCTCGAGGGGAGTAAATTTTTATGATGGGTATCTTTCAAAAGAGCTCGCCAATACCTTTAAAACGAATGGTTGAACCATCGATCTGCGATAATTTAAAACAAAGTCATCGCTTTTTTTTACTTTTAACGAAAACAAACTACTTTTTTTTTTTTTTCTTTATTGAGAATAAAATGGACTTTTTTTGGATATTTCGTGTTATACTACTTCTCTAATATGGAAATGGTCTGCCTTATCATAAAAGGTAATTTTTTAAAATGATAATTTTAATAAATTATTTTTTAAAAAGAGAATTATTTTTTAGTAACCGAATTAAATTCTATATAAATGTAGGTGCATTAATGAAACGGGGGGTTGAGGGGGGCTACCTCCCCCCTCACACAGAATTAATTATCATATAAAACTCTTCAGAAGCCCAATATGAATTGTTCAACATAGGTTTGCATAACAGTACTCGTTATCTTACCTATTAATCTGCAACCTGTATTTATAGTATTAAATTTCAGGGTAAGAGAAAGTCGCGTGAGTGACACACCATATTATTTTTTTTTTAAGAAACTTTAAAAATGTTGTAATTTTTAGTTCACATAATGTTTTTACTTTCTTTTTTTTTTTTTTTTTCAATAGAAGAAAGTATTGGATTCGTAAAAATTTTTGACCTCGGGTTTTTGATGGATTTACACGTTTTGAGAGCTGTATAACACGATTTGACCATTTTTAGAAAATGTCTGTCTGTCTGTGCGTGTTTTACAAAATTTTGTGGCAACTGTATCTCAGGAATTGCTCCACAGAAATTCATACAAATTGATATGTAGTTACACCTTGACATAAATTAGTGCCTATCAACTTTTGGTAAAAATTGTCTCGCAGGTTGCGTTGCCATCCCGCTTTTCCTAAATTTTTAACATGGTGGTATAGGAGAAAATTTTGTATAAAAGTGCATAAAGAGAATTATTATTTTTTTTCTCTAAGATTTTCTTCTTCTTCTTTTTTTTTTTTTTTTCTTTTTTTAACGTAAAATAACTTTAAGTAGCTTCTGCAACATTTGTACATTAAAACGTTATTACTATAAACAACAATCAATCAGAGATCAACAATCAATCACACATCAATCAATCAATCAACACAACAATCAATCAATCAACAATCAATCACACATCAACAATCTAGTCAGAGCACTCTGTAGCTGTAACTGAAATGCAGATTGAGTTGAAAATTTGAGCATATATAGGTATTTCAAAAGATGCACTCAAAGTTTCTGAAAAATAAATAAATAAATAAAAAATTAAAGTAAAATTTTAAAATTTTCCACTCTGAAGAGAAATATATCAAAATACAAAGAAGCTACAAGATTTAATACAAACAACTTTATTTATTACAGATTTAATTGTTATTTGTTACATATATTACAGACTGTTTATCGATGGACACCGTGCTGTTCAATGTGGGTCCCATCATTATGTTGTAAAATTTGCAGCCGACGAACAGTATGTTCAACAGTTGATCGCAGCTGGTATCCAGTGATCCTCCTCATATGCTCCGTTATACGATCCTTCTAGTCAGCCAAATTTGTGGGGTGTGAGGGAGGGCATTATGCTAAAATGTAAGTCCAGTATGGCGTGATATGAAGAGCAACACAACGGGGTGCAGAATATCACCGACGTATCGTTGTACTTTAAGGCTCCGTTCAGACACTGGTAACATACAGCGCGACAAAACTCATAAATTATCTATTGTCCGAAAGTTCCCCTTGAAATTTTGCACGCATTTACAATGAAGGACATTACTTTTTATTGCTCTTTTACAAAAGAGACCCCCTTCCCATGCAATTATCGCACTAGGAGGTTTGGGAGCTTCGATTGCAGCGAGCGTCGATCTCCTAAACCAGATCAAAGAAATATCAATAGAGCCGACTTTCAGATTTCTTAAGTTGCCAGTCTCTGAAGGGTCCTTAAGGTTGCCACGAATGAACACCAAAATTGTCCTGCTATTAAATGAAATTTAACCGAGGTTTTTGGGTATCCCCCCTGGTTGTTTAGTCGTACAGCGAGCGACAATCAGGCTGGTATCGCGCCGTGGTCCGGGACATCTGCAGACAAATCTTCGCTGGTTATCGAGACTCATTTAGATGTGGCGCTCTTCATTGAAGACAATTTTACTCTAGTCCTTGACATACCAGGTAAAATATGCCCGACATCACAGCAAACCGTCTTAAGGTCAATAGTGCTCGTCACAAGGGACGCTGTGATATATTATATCCCACCTCATTTTAATTCCAAATTGCAAAAGTGATTTCCGGAAATTTTTAATATATAATATATATATATTAATACATATAAAGGCAAATACTCCTTTCTTACATTTACTTTAGACGTGTCCGTAAATACTACTGACAGTTGATTTTAAATTAGCCAAATTACCTTGTTCTTTAAAGAGTTAAATTCACCCTTATCACAGTCTAATTGTTTCGTTAAAATTAAACAATTAAATAGCGATAAAATTCAATTATAGTTTGTTTTACTGGGAAGTACAAAGATTTAAATTCTTCATTCTGTAATTTTTTTAAGAAATAATCTTAATTAAAAATTAAAATTACATGTATTAAAGAAAAAAAAAAGAAGTCAAAATACATTTTTTATAATCTTTGTCGAATGAGAGAGAGAAAAAAAAAAGTTGTTGGTTTAGATATTTTTTGAAATTTTGAGATATCTTAATCATATATAAAAGTAGTGTATTTTATGTGTGCATGTACTTGGATATAAGTAAAGAAATCATCTTAAATATTCTTCAACCATGTCTCTTGCGACCTCGGAACTCTTTGTCCAAGTGCTAACTCAACGAGTCCAGTGTTAAAGTAGGTGTGATAACCTTTGTGATTGAAAGAAAATAAGCGATAAGGGAACATATAATAACTGGATGATTACCAAATCCCAACATGTCGGTCAGTTTAACACCCCTCCAAGGTTTTGGAATTGTCCTCAATGCCAGGCACGGGAAATGTGGCTGCACTATACATATAAATTTTCTGAATTTATATTAAATACTAGCAAAGCCCCGGTTCGGGAGCGAACCGAATTCCGAATGCGGGAAAAATTTGAAAATCAAACTCGAAATGTACAAAACTCGGCCTGATGCTGCCTGCATGCCAATAGGTCAAAGTTTGTTAACGAAACCAACTTCTAATTCATGAAATCGATGAAAGTAGTGAATCAACGAATGCTTTTCTTGCTTTGCTGGGCACTATATTTAAAGGAAACTCTTTTCTATATCGCTTTACAAAAAGAAAAAAAAAATAAAGAAATCATGAAATTGCTTTAAAGCATGCTTTGTTTTCCCACTGCTTTTGGCAGCGACTCATTCATTCGCAGACTCTCGAGTGTTTGTCCCTATTGCATAAGACAATAGCTTACCAGTGGGCTTCCATTTGGGTGCTTATCCCATGACAGTTTCGAAACGGACAGTATCGAAAAAATTGAAGTAGCCATTTCATATTTGAATCTCAGTTACATATGAACAACACTATACGTGGTGTACATAAATATTTTCTTTCACGTTATTTTCTATATTTATTTGATTATTGGATCAACCATAAAATGACAACAATTTCACACCAAATATAATATTACAATGTGCTATGATCGGCTACGTCTATCGCATGAGACAGTTAATTTTTGTGGTTATAATAGTAGTTGAGTTAGTTAATAGTAGTTGGTATATAGAAAAATAAATAGTGAAATAATGAAATATGTAAATCTGATCATGGTACAGCCTGAATGTAGCTCCCCTTGGCGACTTTTGAATTTTTATCGTCACTTTAGGCAAAAATACATAATTTATGTTTTTTTTATTTTTTATTTTTTTTCTGTCTTTTCTTTTCCTTTTCCTTTCCCTTCCTTTTCTTTCTTTTCTGCTTTTTTTTTTTCAATATTTTATAATTTATTCATATTTTTTATGCGCTAATTGGCTTAAAGAGGCTTCTACGAAAGTGGAGTCCTTGGCGAAAAATGTCCGATCTATTTCAGCATCAAAATTTAAAAAATTACCCTGGATTATCAATAAGTAAAGCTTTTTAATGTATTGCTTAATTAGCTTTCATTCCAAGCGCGATTCATCCGTGCCAAAAACATACTATTTAAAGAAAAGGAAAAAATCTAAAATTGAGTATATATATATATATATATATATATATATATATATATATATATACATTTCTTCGTGTGAAAGCATATTTCATTTTATGGTGGGAAAAAAAAGTAATTTTATTTTGTAAACATTTAAAAATTTAAATGCCCATTTTTAAAGATTTTACCAGGTTTTATTTTCACATTTTAATTAATTTTTAAAAATTTTAATCAAAATTTCGTTACAAATAAGGTACCAAATGAAAGGGTCATTTTTTTCTGAATCCGTCGGTTTAATTAACTATCTATCGGACAATTAGATTTTTTTAAATTAAGTAAAGTATGAAAAGCTGGTGGCAACTTGCGTCAGACAAACAGAAGAAAATCTCTATTAGCCAATCAACTTGCGTCAACACACAGACAAACAGGAAGAAAATTCTCTTATCCATTTATATAGTGAGAGATTTTAGACACATTAACTATAAAATTTCGTTCTCTCCGAGCAGTTGTTGTGGGTTTTTCTGTTAAGTGCGCAGTTGTTTTTGTCCCTAAATATGAAGATTACATAGTCTGAGATTTATTTTTAAATTCAGTTATATTTTTTAATTTCCAGCTGCGATAATTATTGTTTCAGTACATTGTAAAGACCATGTAATTAAAACAACATTACATTTGTCCTTTTACAAGAGTGTCAGTGGTCTTACCAGATAATTTTTAAAGTTTTTGAGATCAAGTGAATCAGAACCAGCATGTTTGGGAATCTAATGTGTGACAAAGAATATATATATATTTTTAATTATAAATCGTAAACTGCAAATCAATATTTATTTGTAAAATGTAATAAAGATTTTTTAAGAGTCCATTATTACTGTCAAACGCAACTAGTGATAGATACTAAAACATCTTTAAATTTTGCTCTAATATAAAAAATAGCTTACATGATTAAATATAAAATTTCCCTAAAGCAATTAATCATGTGCACAGTAATGAAATAATGAATTAGTCATTTCCAGATAGAGCACAACTGTAATGAATATGTAAGCTCATTAATCATTCTGTAAGTGCCATCGTAATATTATGTTGGAATGAAAAGTCTCTTACAATCAGAAGATAAGTAGAAAATATTCCATGAAGTGATTTATCTCTTTCTTACATTCAACGTGTTAATCACGTGACTTGTATACATATTAAGCGTTTATCGAAAACAGGTGTAACGATTTTGAGAAAAGTTAAGAGTTAAGAGTTTTTTGGAATGAAAAACTGATCTGACTTATCCTCATTTTCAGAAAAATTCTCATTCGCTGGTAATCCGGATTCAGACCGGGTGTGAAATTAATTTTCCATTCCGGGATGGGCAATGATTAAAATTTATTTTTTTATAACTATTTACAACAATAAAGTTTAATACATGAAAAATTACATTAATTTAATACGGCATTAAAACAACAGATAATATAGGAATATCACTTTGATTTCTCGGAGACTTCATTGTTTTAGATGTCCACATATGTGAACACATATTCCTCGCTTTATAAAGTCTAAATCATTTAATATTTTTTACATTTTGATTAGACTAATAAAAAGCTAAATGATTTTGCTTTAAAATGATACCAATATTGTAGGAAAACAGAAAAAACTGTAATAACTTTTGTTTGCCCGATATTTTCAATTTTACTCAAGAGCTGTTTTAAAAATTTTTTTTATTCGAAAGAACAATCCATCCAGATGTAAAGCGGAATGTGCCGCTCCCAGTTTTGTTCACAGAACAGAACTGTTTACTCAGCTATTCTAATGAAAACTCTCTCGAACGCTTTCAGTTCAATACAGATGTAATATTGCTTTTATGATAAGATGAATCAAAGTGTTGTATGGCCGAAGGATTAAAATGACTTTACCAGTGCTGCACTCCTTATTCAGGTAAGTGGAATCTTACCTGTTCATTCCATGTCTATTGACTAAATATTATAAAATAACAAAACTGACATTATTTAATATAAAATAATTAAACTGACGCTCTAAAGTAAAAAGTACGCATATTATGAGCAGCGAATACTATGTGTTACCTTACCTAACTATAATATTACTTATTTTTTAAAACAGATCATGAGACTGAACCAGTCTCTTAAATAATCGTATAATATAGAGCGAAAACAAAAAAAAAAAAAAAAAAAAAGGAATGGTTAATGAAATATATCAGCATGGTGAATAATAAAATAATAATGCAAATAATAATAATAAAATAATAATAATAAAATAATAATAATAATAATAAAATAATATTGCAAAAGAAAAGAAAAATATAATTAATTTGTGTGTAATGATACCTATATAAACAATGTATGTGCGATGAAATGAAAATCAACATGTTTATAAAACATTTATATGCTTATAAGCAAACATCGAAGCAAAAAAAAAAAAAAAAAAAAAAAACCTCACAACTGATATTCATAAATAATTAGTAAACTTGCTCTCTTTAAAATACTATTTGAATTTTTCCAAGAGTAAATATTTTATTTTGATAAAATTAAATTAAATAACAAAAATGGCAGCATCCGGAAAAGAGATTACTCTCATAGAAAAACTGGATTCAAGCAATTATGATAGCTGGAAATTTAAGGTAGAGATGTTCCTCACGAAGGAGGATCTCTTCCAGGTTATTATAGAAGCGCCCCCAGAACCGTTAACTGACGAATGGCGATCCAAAGATCGTAAAGCGCGAGCTATAATTAATTTAGCTATAAAGGATACACAAATTGTCCATGTTAAACACCTGTCCACAGCCAGGGAAACATGGGATGCGCTTAAAAATATACATGAGAGGGCAAATCTAAGCAGAAAATTATTTATGCTCTGAAAATTATACTCTACCAAATTAGCCGAGGGTGGAAATTTAATAGAACACATAACTAGTATTTATAAGTTAAGGGACAAACTGTTAGCAATAGGGGAAGAAATAAATGAGCAGCACTTATCAGCGTTAATTATGTGCTCGCTACCCCCTAGTTATGACACCCTGATCACAGCTATTGAAGCCAGAAATGACGATGAACTGACACCAGAGTACATTAAAAGTAAGTTATTTCACGAATATACTAAAAGAACAGAAAATCACCACACAAAAGGTGAAAACGAGTGTAAAACTCAAGTTAAACGTAAAACACTACCAAGTAAACATTGCAATTTTTGCGGAAAGAATTCACACGCCCGTAACGAATGCTGGCACTTAAACGCCAGGCCAAATCATAACCAAAGGGGTTATAATAATTTCCATAACAGCGGTAATAATCCCAGCAAGTACAAAAACAAAAATAAAACACAACTCATAAAGGAAATAGAAAACAAATTAAAGAATCTCACGTTTATCATAGATAAAACTGAGCATAACTCTTGGATAGTAGACAGTGGGAGCAGCAGGCATATCAGCAATGACATAAATCAATTTACAAGTATGAATGAAAACGAAAATGTTAGTGTTATGCTAGCGAATGGGCACTCCGTAGTCTCATAGGGCTGCGGCGATGTGAATCTTAAGGTAACTAACTCGGATAAGGAAATAAACAGTGGCGGCTCGTGGCAGGAGCTGCAGAGCTGCAGCCCCCCCAGAAATATTCGAAAAAATTATTTTATCAACTTTCAAAATATTTTGAAAATAAATATTATTATATTGTATAGTATTATGCATATAGAAAAGCAGATTACTTCGTTATCATGAAAAAATATTAAAAAATCTGAGAAAAGTTCACCATTTTTAAACGTAATAGCACCTCGAAAATTCGTAAAGGGACTGCTCATTCGTGCAGCTCCCGAAAAAAGGGATTTCTTTAGGGAAAGAACAGTTACAACCGCCCCTACTCGTTTTCCCCACCAGTTTCGACCATTTGGTTGGAGCTGCGGCCGGTGCAGCTCCAATCTGATTAGGGATTTCGGTGATGCTCGAAAAGAACAATTTCCTTTTGTAATCTACGTTTTTTCTTCACAGTTTTTAATGCGGTAGTCGCTGTGTTTGATGATTATTTATGTATGAGAGGTAAAAAAATTTAGCATGAAGATTATTCACGATTATATGAGAAAATAGAAGTCATTTTTATTTATTTTTAAACAGATTTTTATTTTATATTACATGGAAATTTTGCACGGTTTTTCGGTTTCTTGCTTTGCCAATGGCAGAAACGTTGAATAGACAGAATCTCAATTTTTATATAAATTTTGCCTTAAACATAATATTTAAAATTTATCAGGTGTTTATTCGTTTTGTTGATAAGGTTATTATTATAATTATAATTATTTTTTTTTTTTAACTTGTATTTTAGTCACTAACGTTTTTCTATTTTGATGAGAAATATTAGCAGTTGAACCTTCCTTAAAAACACGAGATTACTAAATTTTTAATATCTGACATTTTCGTACAACAAAGTTAGAAAGCATTTATAACTTCGTTTCATGTCTTTCTATTTGAGTGAGAACTTTCAGAAATATGCTCGGAAATTTAAGCATTTTAATATCCGTTCTTTAGATTGACCCCACTATTTTTCCTATTAAAAATGGGGTATGTTCCGTTTACAGTTCATTTAGAGGAATGCACAAAAATTTCTTACACATTACACTTTATAAGAAAATAAATTTAAATACATTTTAGCAGTGCTATTCTGTTGCAGAATCTAGGAAATTTATATAAATTATTCTAATGCATAACAAACTTATCGATTTAGAAAATGTTGTATTTTTCATTTATACTTCTTTTACGAGGACACACAAAACATCCAGAATGCACTGATGGCTTAGATAATATTACAAACCAAATTAAACTGATATATACTATTCAAGACTTTTTAAATATATCAAAAGAAAATAGTGTTTTAACATTTGTAGATATATATATATATATTTTATTTTAAATACACGGCAATACAGAAGATATCGGATACGTTACTGACTATGTGCAGCAAATTTTGGAAATTCATTTTTAATTATACTAAGGTTTCATATCTAAATGAAATTTTAGTTTACTGTACCATGTGTGTAAAGTTCGCATTAAAAAAAAAAAAATAATAATAATAATAATAATAAAATGTTCGTAATGTTAGACAAGCATTTCATAATCTATATGATGTGCAAGATTTTAAGTCAATGTTAACTCTTTTAATTAATATTTCAAAGGATGTTCTAAATAAATTAATGAAACGCATCATTATAATTGCACTTTTAAGATACGAGCATTACATTACTATAATGTTCTGAGGTCTCCTGAGCTCATTTCTGCTATTTTTACAGTGTTATACGTATGGTGTGAGTAAGTGTGAGTGAGTATCAAAACATCTAAATGCTTGGTTCGATTGAACTGAAAGCTGGTAGGTATGTGAAAGGTCACCATCAAACGAGCTGTATAGAATTTGATGGATGTGAGACTTATAGTTCTGTTACAAGGACACAAAGAAAAATTCCTTATCATTTTGATTAATGGACTTAAATTTATGAAGTGCGATTGCGCCTAAATGTTTTATCCAATTGAGCTAAAAATTGGTAGGTAGGTTATAGGTAATCGTCACGCAATTTGTATAGTTTTGATGAGTACAGGACTTATAAATTTTTTTACAGAGACACAAAAAGAAATTCTTTATCATTATGGACAATAGATTCGAATTATTTGCAGTTATTATCGCAAGAACTGTACAGATCTACATAAGTATGTAATCAAACTATTTATTATTATTTTTATATAAATCATTGTGTGTATCTTTTTAATGAGCAAAAGTTGATTTACAATCATGTATGGATACTTCGCACCGTCTTGGAGAAAATAATAGCATGCAGATGAAAAATATTTTGTTGGGGGGAAAATTGATTATCATTAATAAATAAAGTTAACAAAATAAAATCTCCAGATTTTTTTTTTCTTTCGTAATGAATGTCCAATAAATAATATAAAATTTTAAATCGATGCTGTATCCTGTATTACTCTGCTTCTTGCTCAGTCTGCGCATATAAAACCCGAAGCCCCCGAGTAAAACAGATTATTTAGAAAATAATTTTCGTTTTTTTTTTTTTCAAATCTTACATAGACATGCAGCCCCCCTGTAAAGGAATCTCACGAGCCGCTACTGGAAATAAATAATATTACTTTAAAGGAGGCTTTATATACATACCCAATATATCCACAAATCTTATATCGGTAAAGAAAGCAACAGAGAATGGTTGTGTTGCCATATTTAAAAATCATGAATGTAAAATCAAATTCGGGAATAAAACTTATATAGAAGCAAACTTAACAGATAATGTATATGAAGTACAAACGAGCGAAAATTTTTCCGAAAGTGTAAATATTGCAGAAGCTTGCGCAAATAAAAATTGTATAAAATTGTGGCATGAAAGATTAGGGCATAAAAATTTTCAACAAATCAAAGAGCTTGTCGACAAAAATATGGCAACTGGAAGTGAGTTAAATAAATGTAAACACATCATAGAATGCGAAATCTGTATCATTTCAAAATTGGAGGATGACACATATCCGAAAAGGGCAACATTCAGGGCAGAAAAACCATTAGATCTAGATGTTTCAGATGTTTGCGGACTTTTTCAAACTTCCACAATAGGAGGGAAAAATTATTTTCTAACATTTATAGATGATTATAGCCGTTTTACATTTACATACTTATTGCGAAATAAAAGTGAGGTGTTTGATAAATTTAAACAATATTATGCGTTGACTTTAAGCAAGTTTGGCAGAAAAATAAAAATATTGCGTACCGATAATGGCGGAGAGTTTACAAGCAATGAATTTGAAAATTTTCTCGCAAATGAAGGAATCGAACACCAATCAATAGTACCGCATTGTTCTCCTCAAAATGGCGTGCCGGAGAGAAAAAATACAACATTGGTCGAAATGACCAGATGTTTGTTAAGACAGAGCGGTTTGCCAAATAAATTTTAGGGTTAAGCCCTTATGACTGCTAATTATCTACAGAATAGATTGCCGACAAGTGCATGCGATAAAACACCATATGAAAAATAGAATGGAAATAAACCAAATCTCTCGCATATAAAATCATTTGGTTGTAAGGCATATTTGTATACTCACAAAACCACTAGAGGGAAGCTTGACAGCAGGGCGAAGGAAGGAATACTTGTTGGTTATGACCTTAGAAGTAAAGGTTATAGAGTATATATACATAATAATGTTAGAATCTGTAGAACAGTAAAGTTTATAGAGACAAAAACAAAAAAATAGCAATCTTGAGTATATCGATGAGGAACTGTTAGAGACAAGAAATGATATAAATGAAAAAAATTCATAAAAACAACTTCCCGGTGATACTAAGTGAAATAAATCAAGAATCAGATCAAACTGAGGATATTAATCATGATATGACAGATCAAACAATTCCGAGAAGGTCAGAAAGAGCTAACAAAGGTGTTCCACCTGATAGATTTGTTTTATTGTCAAATACTATGAACGTAAACGAACCCAAAACCTTCCATGAAATATTACAAATAGAAAATTCCATAGAAAGGGAAAATTGGCTAAAAGCAGCCAAAGATGAAATTATTTCGCTAAACGAAAATAATACGTGGGAATTGGTAGACCCTACCCCTAACACACACATAGTAGGCTCGAAATGGGCATTTAAGGCAAATTATAACGATAAAGGTGAAATTCAAAAATATAAAGCCAGGCTAGTAGCCAAAGGATTTAGCCAAAAGTACGGGGTAGATTATGATGAGACGTTCGCCCCGGTGGCGTCTCATACGACAATTAGATCCTTTTTAGTCATGGCCCTATACAAAAGTCTGGAATTAAACCACTTGGATGTAAAAACCGCGTTTTTACACGGTCAACTCGAAGAATCAATTTATCTGCACCAACCCGAGGGATTCATATATCCCGGTAAAGAACACAAAGTGTGCAAACTAAACAAAGCTATTTACGGGCTGAAACAGTCAGCCAGGGCTTGGAACTCTAAAATTAATGAAACATTAACAAAATTGAATTTCACACAGAGTTCCACTGACAAATGCCTATACAAAAGAAACTTCAATAACAAAACAGTGTACATACTAGTGTATGTAGATGATATTCTAATTGCTGGAACCAAAGATGATATAAAAATATAACAGAAGAACTTAGGCGCGAATATATTATTACCAACCTTGGATGGCAGAATAAAACTAGATTAATTTCTGAAATAGAATGTTAAATTATCTCAAAACTTATTCAGCTTTAAAACAGTGTAGTCGAAAAAAATACGTAATTTTAATAATTATTTAATATATTTTGATACTTCACAAAATAAAAATTAACATAGAATAATTTATTTTAAAACTTAAAATTTTAAATTAATTAAATAACTTTGAATTTGGTTGTTTGAAGTCCCCACCAGTGTAACGGATAATGTTAGTACCCTTAACGGCCCTCTTCACTTACCGTCTCCGGAAGCCGGAGCCAATGTTATTCTATGGGAAATTTGCTTTACAAATAACTTATTTACTAATACATATTTTTAAACTCTGTTTTCACATTCAGAAAATCCCCAACTGTTAATTTGACGGACCTTTTTTAGAAATGTATTTATTTTTTGTTTTTAATATTTTATTTTGAAATAACAAAATGAAAAATTTCACCTAATGAAAATTCGTATTTTGCAGCTTCAAAATAAAATATAAAAAAATTAAAAAATACTTTTTTAAAAAAAGTCCGTCAGTTTAACAGCTGGAAATTTTCAGAATGTGAAAACAGAATTTAAAAATATGTATTAGTTAATAAGTTATTTGTAAAAAAAAAAAAAAAAAAATTCCCATAGAATAACATTAGCTTCCGCTTCCGCGGACGGTGAGTTAAGCGGGCCCTTAATTGTGAATTTTAGATAAATGAACTTTTCTGTAATGTGTAGTCTGAACGTGTGTGTCTAAAAGTCTTCATATGTCGTTTATGTTGTTTATATAGCATTGGGTGTGAAGAGTGTAAAGAATTATTTCGTTTATTTTAATTAACAAAATAATCATTAATATTTATACGATGTATTCTTTCATGCCTGTCGAAACAGAATATTTTTAAGACTAATAATTAATTATATATACATATATATATATGAAAACTAAATATTTTGCATGAAGCATTAATATGTTTCTATATCATTTCATTTCCATAAGAATTTTGAAAAAAAAAAAAAGGTAAAATTCAACAAATTAATAAATTAAAAAGCATGTCAAACTGTATTTAAACACTACATCATAGTTTGAAAGTATAAATATTTTCAACTTTTTTTAAGACGGTAAAAATTACATAAAACAACTAAAAATGCATTTCATGCAGATTTACAGAAAAAAAAAAAAAACTCTAATATTTTTATATTGTAGCTGCATAAAACAATTATCATCATATTATTCTCATGAAACAGTGTTAATTGTGCCAGTTTTTACGGAACACATTTTTCAATTTATGTGAAAAAAGTTGTTAAGTTAGCATTAGACAGAAATGATAAAATGTGCTAAAAAGAAATAATTTTCTTATACAGTTATGTATATGATTAATTTTGTGAGATCGTGTTCACAAGTTAGCAAAGTTAATATTACAATTTTTAAAACAAGTACTTTTTAATTAACGCACAGATTAGTTTCAAGTCATATAGATATTTTTGAAAATGAGAATATGCGCAGAGAGACAAACAAACCAAAGTGATAAATGTTTTTAAACGTTTTTTTTTTTTTTCTCGAGAGTAAATCACAAAGCACCATTAAAAAAAGAACTATGAGTAATTTTCACCAATATCGCCTAATTTGTCTCACAATTGTATATGCCGCATTATAAAACAGTCATTAATACCAATCATATTATGTATAATATAATATAGTGCATCTGAGTAACTTACGTAATAGTTTTATGTTTAGAGCAGAATAAAAATATTAAAATATGCTGTAAAGAAATGCCTCTCCTAGAATGTAATGTATCCGGACTCTCTTATGAGTTTCTGTATGTAAGCAAGTAGTTTTATTCTTATCAATTTTAATAGATAAATTCTATAGTAAACTGGAATAACGTATAGGGAAGAATCGAGCTAATATGGACGTGGTACTCCTTTGGATAACTTGTATAATTCTGCTATTTTTTACTCAATATTCCTCCAAAAATTTTTGAAGTTTGGTCACATTCGTATTCACTTTCATGAGCAGTTACATGATAACACAAATTTTAGTTTTTAGTAGTTTATACAACATGCTTTTTATGGTGGAAAAGTAAGTGTCTGATTTGCTTTTTAATGGCGAGATGAGGATATTTTACTTCTATATTTCAAAATTAAATTACAGTGTTTTATAAATTATTGTATTTGGTAAATATTTTGATAGCTTTTTTTTCATCTGCGTGGCTAATAATTCAATATAATGTCTAAATATACAAAGAATTGCAAAGTACTATTATGGACACATGACGTCAAGTAATAATCTAAAAAAAAAATGTTGTGTACTATTTTGGCATGATTGAAACATTTATCTACTTCAATAACATATATCAGTTTTAAGAAATTCCATTAATATTTACGAAAATTACAGTGAGTACAATCAGAGAGACAGACAGACAATCCGAAGTCATACACACTTTTCAACTTTGTTGGAAAATGTTAAAAAGAAAGTAAAAATGCTGTTATTAGTTTGCTTTTTTAAAAAATAAATAGATGCGTACGAATTATTATTTAAACATAAATTAGACTATGATCATTTATTATTATTATTATTATTATTTTAATTACTTGATCTAATTTTCACTATAATCGCATTTTGTGATAAGAAAATTTATTCACGAATTCTGCAACACTTTTTTATATTTTTGTTTTCAAAATGACATCAAATTTTCAAATAAAGTGGGCATTTAATGAAGGGATATTTTTTTAAATATTGTAAAGTATTTATATGAGTGAGATTCTTCTCTTTCATATCTTGCCATTTAAATGGATATATTATTAATAATAACAGTTTATATTTTTTTAAAATCTTCAAGACTACCATTGGCACAGAAAACTCATCAGATGTGAGAAATATTATATATTTAGTTAATTTTCCTCGCGAAAAATAACACAGGTCTAAAAAAATAAGGTTGGCAATATTTTATTTGATAATTTTATCTGACACTTATAATTTTTTGGTGATCTGAAACCAACCTTTTACAGGCCAGTGTTCCCATTTGGGAACATCAGATTAAAAATTCTTTTAAAAATTAAATTCCATGAGTACTGACTTGAAAAAAATTATCCGATATAATCAAAAGGTGACTTGATTTTTTGACATAGAAATTACACTTCAATCATAAAAAAGAAATGTACAGAAAATCATGAAAATGACCTCTTTTACCATTTTTTCTTTTACCCAAAAATTGAAAAATTAACATAAATTAGAAAAATAATCAAATGGTTCTAAAAATGGGCTGGCATGTTTAAAATAGTTAACATTATTAAATTAAAATATAATAATATTAAATTATACTTTTTTTACACATTTTAATGATAGAGTTTTTTAAACAAAACATTGGAAGACAAAATATGCAAAAAACGATTTTAAATTATACTGGGATCTAAATTCGGCCTGTTAACAGTTAAGTCACTTTTTTTCTATCACGTATACATTTTTGTCAATACAGGGTATTTATTTATACAATTTCTTCATTTTCGGTAATTTTTAGTATGTTTCTAAGATTAATTATATCATGGAAACACACTCTAAAAGTTAACAAAAATCATATTGGCGGAAGACTCTCAAAGAAATTATATCGGTAGACACCCTGTATTCCTTACGTGACAGAGAAAAATTGTCTGCAGTTTCGGTTTCAGCACATAAAAAAATATGAAGTTCATCCCCATAGTCCCCATAGTTATAAAACCAAAATTTTAGATGTACGCCTGTGTAATTAAATGTAGTCAAAATCTTATTCAATTTATGGAGTATGGTTTATTACATAAAGAATGTAATCATTCATACTTAAAATTTAAAAAAGTAATTTAATGATATAATCATTTTTATGTCTGTATCCTCATTTTCAAAAATTTAATAATTTTAAGTATACATTTTTATGTATATTTACCTAATAATTTGTATAATTTTCTCATATATTTTCACAATATAGACAACAGAAAAACATATAAAAATTGTTTTTTAGATTTTTATTTGATTTTTAATTAAGAACTTTTTAGTGTTGTATTAGCAAGGGTTATATTTATGTTTTTAGGAAGTAATGAAATATTCAAATAATTAATGAACACATTCATATAAATTATGAGTTCATTTCGAAAGATAGATTAAAATCTGTTCTATTCTAATCAAACAAATTGTAGGTTTAATTCACTTATCACATTTCTCTGCCGAGATTTGTTTTCCCGAGGATATTTAATTAAATAAGTTACACTTGAAATTTAAAATAGGTTTCATTATAGAAAATTGAATAAGTAGTCTTCTACAAATCAATTTGAAATTTTGAAAGAATTCTTTAGATATTTTAAAATATTTTAAATACAGAATCTATTGTTTTCAAATTTGTCAAATTCCAAAAAACTGTAAACCTTAAATATATGAGTTTTTGAAATTTGTATTTTGATTACTTTTGAGATTAGGTAATTTAAAAACAAATTTGTAAAAGGAATATTCAAACACATATATATATATATATATATATATATATATATATATTTTATCCTGTTACAAAATTACCTTTAAGTTATCTTGATGACACAATAAATAACCTAAATGTCATCAGACTCGCATTAATGATGCTATATTGTTTATACAATAGTGTAAACAACCGCTTAATTAATGTTATGCTACATAATAATTGAATCATAAATCACTATTAAATTGATCTTAATAATCTAAATACTCACATGCTCATTGTAAACAAATGACTCTTACACTAGAGGGTCGTGTTTGATAAGAGAAGCTTATAAATAATATGTGTCAATAGCACCTTGGCAAATTATAAAAGTTTCAAGGTAAAATGTAAATATTTTTTTTTCAATTCAGATGCTTCTGGACTAATAATAGAATATCATTTTAACATGTTACCTAGGACAAGTGAAACATTAATATTGCATGGCTCCTAGTAAAATAATCTTGGAATTTTGATTTACACTTGAATATTATTTAAGAATTTGTAGCTTATGTATATCACTTAATTTGTAAAATAATTAACATTTGATTTCATCTAAATATTTTTGATATTTTTTGTTTGTAAAGAATAAACTTTTGTGGCCTATCATAAATGTGAACTTTTGCTATATTATTCACGAATTATACTGAAAAATTCAATTATGTTTTTCGATACATAAAAAAAAAAAAAGTAATTAAATAAATAAATGAATAGAAAAACCTACTTATTAAAGGATTGTAATTTTCCAAACTGTACATAAATGTTGACAGATAACAGAGTTTCTTTTTATTTTTTTTTTATTATTACTATTATTCTATTTGTTATTTTATTTATTTATTTATTAAAACTGCACCTTTTGAAACAGGAATCGTCAACATTCATATAGTTTGTATTCAAATCAAAAATATTAATTTAATTTTTGTTAAAATCACACAATCATTTGTGGAAGAAAATCATATTTATTGAAATTTTATTTTTCCGACTGTGTGAAAATAATGCCTGGACCGGGAGTCGAACACCGGACTCCGGTGTTCGACTCCCGGTACAGGCATTATTTTCACACAGTCGGAAAAATAAAATTTCAATATTAATTTAATCGGTGAAGTTTTTATGAAATGTTTAAAGTGCTAAAGAAAAACAAACCATTAAAATGACGATATTTAAACATCACTCGAATATCGGGCCAATTGTGTTTCATATGTTTAGATCCGTAAAGATAGATTTGTATATTTTTGATTTTTATCAATGTTATTACACATTATTATTATTATTATTATTGTAATACTCCTGGTTTATCTGTATGAATTTAGCACCTTTTCTTTGTTTAAACAGCTTATCAACAAAATATATATTCAAATATTTTAATCTTCGAGGATCTCATATATTTTTAGACATCCAAACAACCATTTATTTTTCACAATAGTTATTTCATTTTAAAGGGTAAAAACAATGTTTTTTTTTTTTTTTTTTTGTTTTTTTTTCCTACATAACTGCGATTTTGATCGATGCATTTTTACAGTCACTGTTTTACTTTTACGATGTCCGTGTCATACCAGCTGTCTGTTACGTCCTCCAGGAAGCAGTAAACCTGATTTTTCGCCTCGTATTTGAAGGAGAAGTCAAAAAAAGTCACTCACTGCCGCATGATTTCTTTATCCTTCGTGACTGTCTCAACGGAAATTGAAGGTTTACCGCTCTTTCGTTCTGTATTCCAATAAGACCGGCTGTAAACTCTCTACACCACACACGATAGTTTTATACACCCATGCACGACTATTCATGCAATTTTGCGAGCTGTCGACAAATTTCCATTGGTTTAACGCCTGTGGCGTTCAAAAATTGAATAACTGCGCGAATGTCGCCCTCGGTAGTAGCCTTCAGTAGCAGATTCTTTTTAAATAGCTAGCTGCCAAGCCAAGACTGAACCAAGTCCTAGCGAAGCGCGTACATGTTTATTTAGAAATGGAGGAAGCGCCACTCTCACCATTGTATCCAATAACCATATTAACCGTTTCTCTAACCCCCCCCCCCACAAAAAAAAAAAAATAATAAATAAATAAATAAATAAATAAAAGAGGAGTTTCTGTAAGGTAGATGTAGCATCGGGTTGAGGAAATAAAGATCGCCGAAGGCAGTTATAAGATAGATTCTGATTAACTTGAGCTATAGGAAAAGGGTCGCAATAAAACTCCAGGAACAATAAACTGTAGGCCGTGATGAAGAAAAACTATTAATTTTGCAGCAAATTTCTTTATTAGGCAGCATGGAAATCAAACAAGTTCTTTTAATAAAAAGTATTTTAAAAAGTCTATTATTAAGTCTAACAGACATACAGAGGGTTAGATGAGAGAGAGAGGGCTTCGCGATTACGTGTTTTTACACCAGCCGATAACAAGCGAATTCTCTAGTTGACAGAGTCGCAATCCAGACCGGACTCTTGGATTACGCCAAGATTTTTTGAAAAAGTGCCAAATTTTATAGCCAAAGGAAATCCATTGTTTCTAGATCAAATTAATATAAATATTTTGAATTTATGAAGACCGTTAAATAACTAACGCCAATCATCTACGCTAAATTTTTTCGCCAGAAAACCGTTGAATAATAGAGTCATAAAGTCTGTGAAATATTGCACATCCTGCCATGAAAAAAATATAATTACCCTTTAATGATATCATAATGTAAATTATAGCCTAATTTATTTATAAAAAAGTGGACTTGCGCAATTTTAAAGAATGAAAATGTAATTATGTATCCAACGGTTTATAACTGAAAATAATATTATTTTTTTTATATTTTATTTATTAAATGATTTAGAAGAGCTTATAATTCTGAGAGATGTCATTTAAAAGGAATATGTTTTTGTTCTCAGAAGATTTATTAATAGCATGAGGGATAAAAGTATTATTAGAATTAAGATATTTATTATAGACAAAAGCGAATAAATAAAAGTAATTTAGAATTTCGTTATCTATTTTTATTAGCCATTTAATTTATTGAAAATATAATAATTACTTATTGCCTTTATTTAAAGTTATAATTAAAACTCATATATGTGAAGGAACGACTTCACATATTTCTCCCCAGCGACGAGGAAAGAAATGAATTGTCAAAATGGACAAAAATTATAAAAACATAAAACGCTCTCTCTCACCTTCACAACAGCATAATACAAAACCATTGTGGGAAATCTAAAATAATCCTTTGATAAACAAACAAAAATTGTGGCATATAACACTAAATCTGAAAAAAAATTCACCTATATGGAACAACATATAAGACACAACCAAACATTGTTATGATAAAGTTGAAGCATCTGAAACAAATTACATAATCAATAAAGTATCTAACTATGACACATAAAATGTGTAAAATATCAAAAAAAAATAATTATTCATTACAGTGTATGTATGGTTGAAAATAAGGAAAAGGAAATCAGTAACCAGAAATATGAAAAACAATTACATTTGTATTTTGTTAAATTTCAAAAAAATTATATTGCATTAATATGAAAAAAAAAAAAAAATCAAACATTTTTGATTAAAAAGACCATTATCGTGCACGTGAAAAATTAAATTCCAACAAAGTGAGCCAGAGAGTGTATAAGAGAACAATAGCTATGACAGATATGATGGTTTTGTGATGTCTAACTGAACATAGCGTACTGAACAATATGTGTGAAGCAGAAGAGGCTTCATGTTGTGCAAAAATGACAACCAGCATTCTGCAAAGTGACATAATGAAATGTCCTTTCTATGTGAAAAAAATGTGTAATAAAAAAAAATCTAGCCCTATGTCACAATAAAAGCGCACGTGTAAGAGTTCAAGAAAAATTATTTTATTTTATTTATTTATTTTTTTAACTTTTATCTATTTTTATGCCTTCTAATTTATTTATTTTTTATTTTTTGCATAAATTTATGAACCAACTTTATTTCAATAGCTTGTGTTGGTCAAAAAAAAAAAAAAAAAAAATTAAAATTTACTCGTATGAAATAATTTCCTTTTCCTGAACATAATTTTATTACGTAATTGGTATCTGAAAAATTGTTATATATAATTTAACAAAATGGGCAGGAATAAAAATCAAGCAGAAAAAAATTGTCAAAAACAGCAAAAACTCTAAATATATATTGTTTTATAATTAAATTGAATTATTATATTATTAAGCCCAATTAATATTCAAGACCTTTCTTAAAAAGGATACTGTATGTTATACAGATAATTTTATAATACTGCTCAGCAAGAAATAGTCTTTAAAAAAAAAAAAAAAAAAAAAAAAGAGAGAGTGAACCAGCCACATACTCCAGCACAGACTACCTCTTACAACGCACAGATGATTTCAAGGTACCATTCAAAATGCATCTGTGGTGCAAACCTTACAAAAAGGAATTATTTTGATTGAGAAATTTTAAAATAATTAAATATTTAATTTAAGCTGAAAGAAAACTTTCTGCAAGGGTTTTACTCTTTACACAGGAAAAAAAAACTTTTTTTTTTTTTGATAAAAATAAAAATTTTTAAAACGTACAGACTATGTACGGAAATTTCACCATCTATGTAATTCTTTTAAATGGCTCTAAAAACATATCAGAATTTACTGCAAGTTGACAAAAATATATTTATTTACTTTTGTGTATGTGTGTATAATTATTGTAACTAGTCTTTTGTGAAAACAAACTCCGCGTGAAAATTTAATGAAAGAAAATGTAATTATCTCCACATGTGAAGCAATGAAATAGCAATTAAATAGATCAGATAAAATTTTGTGAGAGTGTGTATGTGTGTGAAACATTGGGTTGTGAGGCCAAGTTTGAGAATAATGTAGAAAAGCATGGAAAACCATACATGTGAAAGACAATGGAATACTATTGGATAAATTTGCATTATGACTGACAAACTGAGCAGCCAGCCAATAATACAATGAAATTCCGACCCAGAAGAAAACATATACAGGAACACATGTAGAAACATAGGAAAAAAATATATTTTTTTTTGGTGTGTGTGTGTTTGAGAATTATTTATTATAAAGTGTTTGCAAACGTTAAAATAAACTGATCATGTTATTCAAATGAGATGAAAAAAATAGTGTGAATTTGTTAAAAATGAATCTTGTGACAGAGGTGATGTGTTCACTCAAAGAATCCCTGAATGCATCAAACAAAAATTTGACACCAATGAAAATATAACTAGGAAAAATATACAATCCAAATATTTCCAAAAGTCACATACATCATCATGTTATTTATTTAAAATCTATTAAGTAATTTTATATCAATATCTCTTTATTTCTTATTATTTTTATTATCATTTATTTATTTTGTCACCCAAAATAATTATAGAACATGTATTAATGAATTGAAAGTGTCTATGAAGGCCTATAAAACATAACCTTCCAAAATTGTTGTGAAAGTGTGAAATCCCCTACACAATTACAGGTGTTGAAACCAATATAATGGTCAAAATCCGTAGATTATAGAAGTCGTTAATATATTGACAACCAGAGCAACACAATTGTGCTTAGTGGGTAAATGTGTATATGTGAAAATTTAAAAAAAAAATAACTAAATGGGTGATATGTCAAAATATTTAAGGAATATTGTAAAAAAAAAAAATGAATATCAAGTGAAATAATTTAAACTATTAAAAATTTAGTATATGTCTGTAAGTGTTCCAACAAATATTAAATTGAAAAGAATAAAAATAAATGCCACAAAAATAAATTCCCATAGCCGCAGATGAAAGCGCTAAAATTGCGAATTTAACGTGCACAGAAAATTATAAACAAACATTAAAAGTAAAAAGTCATGACTAAAACAACAGTATTATCTACTGAACTGAGCAGAGCTGAAATGAGCTGAGCTGAGGCCTCAAAAATTAAAAATGCGCATAAAGTAGATATGTTACCGTTAAAGCTCGAAATCCGTTAATGTGCAGATTACCTAGCTAATCTACAGATTAACTAAAATGATCCGTTAAAGTGTGGAATCAAGAGCTTTTCGCATTTTAACTAGGTAATCTGCAGATTAACGGCTTCTGTGTCGTTAAAGTTCAAATGTTTGTTTCGAGCCTTAGTTTATTTTTACATTCACTATGATGTCAAACAGTCATGTGATACAGATACGCGAATGACCTTTAAACACAAACCAAAACTTTCATCCTTTCCGCTTCGCTTCCACTATGCAATAAATTGGTAAACGCAAAATGTGGAGCATCGAAGACATGATTATTATAGGTTTCTTTATTCTGACCAACACAAAACTTAAAGTAACAAGTAAGTTATAATTGTTTTAATTTTGATTTTATTTCTTCTCTTTTTAATTCTGTCAATATAAGTTTGATAAGGGTCTGCACTGCATTTTATTATTGAAATCTAATCTTAAATAAACGCTCTATCTCCTGAAACTTCATTTTGAATTATGAATATTAAATTTTACAACACAGTAATTATTTCCTCCCGAAATAAAACTATTAAAACACAACTTTTTAAAACTAATTGATTTAAAAATTGATTTAAATTACTATTACTTACTGAAAAAAAAAGTATTAATTTTTAACTCTGAAAAATATGGCATTCAATATTATGGCTTTCTTTAATAAATACTTAATATGAAATTTTTATGCACTTTTTAGCATTTCATTACATTTTGTTGTTATTGTTGTTTCTTTCAATTTCAAGTTTCCTTTATATATTTTATATATCATGATTACATTTTTATTTTTATTTTGTTCGTTTTTTCAGATAATTTCGTTGTAGTTTATCACATAAAATGTGTTAATAAAGTTTTTTTTTTTTTTTTTTTAAGCTGTAAAATTAATATATTTGCTAAACTTGTACAGATATATGTATGCTGCAAAATATAGTTTAATAAAGCATTGGAAAACAGTCGTTTTAATTTTCATGCGTTCTAAAAATTATTAAAGTAGTTTTAATTATTTGAAGTACTTCTTAAATAATGCTTCTGAATTGTCTAATTTAATATTTCTCTATCAAACTAGTGGATCTGCAGATCAGGAGCCTCAACGTCCTATTTGCATCAGACATTTTTCAATATGTCATTTTTATTTATTCCTTATTATATAATAGTATATATTGATTCGATCGACTTATAACCATAATAAGATACATTCATGAGGGGGGCTGCCGCCCCCCCTCAACCCCCCGCAGTATATCTCTCTTTGTATACCTATTTGTATATCATATAAAGTGTTACGGAATTGTAAATAATTGCATTTATTTTTGTATAAATTTTTTCAAAGAGGCTTAGTAAGTCGATAAAATGCCACTTTTGTGCATTTCTAGTCGTTTTAGCGTTAAAATAGCCTAATTTTACTTTAAAAACGCATTAAAAAGCACCATATAAGGGAAGAAATGGATTTGGCGCCAAATTTGGCGACTGTTTCCCTTCTTGGCGATTTTTTTGGCGACCTTGGCGAGAAAATCCTTATTATGGATATATCAAATATGGAAACTCTAATCTCATTGGCTGATGAGATACGATAATTTTCCAGAACAGTCTGTGTACGATAGAATAGTATAAAAGGAGCATTATTTTCGCCAAGGCGGTCAGCCTCAGATCTGTGTCAGTTTCGTCAAATGCTTGCTTTGCTTTGAGCCACTTTGAATGAGACTTGCTTTATGTGTTATTGCTAAACAGTGTGTACTGTTGTTTTGCTGTTAACGGCTGTTGTTTAAGCTATGTTTACTGGTTGAATTGAAACTGGTACTTGGTTTATAGACCTGTATTTTTCTGAAACTTTCTGTGAATAAATCACTGAATTTTTGCAAATTTCGCCTTTCATTCTCGGACAACTTACGAACCCCCAAGTACGCAACAATATGTATTCTTAATAAACGACGGTCTTGTAATATTTCCCTTAAATTCATAAATACCAAATTTCATACAAAAAAAATTACATAGCATATCGGAAATATTTTGCGTAACCTTTAAACTAATTATCAATTCTATGCCCACAATTTTCAACAGGAAAACATGCGTTTAAAATTCTAATAAAATTTCATTATATTTGATGGGGTGTAACCATGTTAAAATACACTTTTAAGAAATACCGACTATAGACCGTAATAGTACGAAATTCCTTTATGTATCCCGGAAAAGTAGCCACAGTCATTATAAAGGCAAATAATAAGAATAAACCTAATTAATTATGACTAATTACTTTTTCAAACTAATTTGACATTATTTGGATAATTATAGTACACACTCGGAATTATTTTGTGTGATCCCATAAATTATTTAGTCTATACATAACCTTTTTTAAGAGAAAACATGATTTTAAGCATCTTTATAATGTATGTTAACTTTATTAAGTTCAATTCAGCATAAACGCATTAAAGTGCGCGCTTAAATTAAAAATTTGTCCATAGGCTCCAATGTTACGAAATTCTTTCGTGTGTCTTTGTAAACGAACCATAAACATTGTATACACCAGTAAAAACTATTCAGCTTATTTTGCGTTTAAAATTAATAATTGTTCCAAATTTAACATCGTTTGGATGACTACGTGACATTGTCAGAACACTTTTGTAAGGTCCTGTACATTAATTAGAAAGCTTAAGAGCACATATTTTCTTCAAACAACATAAGTTTAAGCATCTTACTCACGTACTCTAGTTTCATTTTCTTCATTGCAAAGTAATGATATTAAAATGCGTTTAAACGAAATTCACCCCATGCGCCGTAATGTTAAGAATTTTGGCGTGTCCCTGTACACAGTTTATAAAAAATATAGCAATAAAAATTATACAGCTACTTATAGGCAAAGCTGGAACGTGTGCGCCAATTTGCAAGTCAATCGAAGGATTTTTGCGGCCGCTATTGCGGTACATACAAATTCTTCCCATAGGCCGTAAGGATAAGAAAAATTTTGGCGTGTCCCTGTACACGAACAACAAATGGAATACACACCTAACACAATACAGCTAATTCCGTTGGGCTCATGAATATGTGTACAAAATTGCATGTCAATAGCGTTATTTTGGGGGCCGCTATCGCGGTACATACAAATTCTTCCCATAGGCCGTAATGATAAAAAAAACTTTGGCGTGTCCCTGTACACGAACTACAAATGGAATGCACACCCAAAACAATACAGCTAATTTCGTGGGGATCATGAACATGTGTACAAAATTTCAAGTCAATAGCGTGATTTTTGCGGCCGCTATCGCACGACAGACAGACAGACAGACGGACGGACAGACGGAACCCAAAATCCTTTTGAGTCTCAACAGAGGGCCTCGATTGACGTTTCGGCAAAAATTGGAAGTCAATAGCTTGATTTTTGCGGTGGCTATCGCGGTACATACAGATTCTTCCCATAGGCCGTAATGATAGAAAATCTTTGGCGTGTCCCTGTACATGAACTACAAATGGAATACACACCTAAAACTATACAGCTGATTCCGTTGGGCTCATGAGCATGTGTACCAAATTACAAGTCAATAGCGTGATTTTTGTGGCCGCTATCGCAGTACATACAAATTCCTCCCATAGGCCGTAATGATAAGAAAAACTTTGGCGTGTCCCTGTACACGAATTACAAATGGAATACACACCCAAAACTATACAGCTGATTTCGTGGGGCACATGAACACGTGTACCGAATTGCAAGTCAATAGCGTGATTTTTGTGGCCGCTATCGCGATACATACAAATTCCTCCCATAGGTCGTAATGATAAGAAAAACTTTGGCGTGTCCCTGTATACGAACTACAAATGGAATACATACCGAAAACTATACAGCTGATTTCGTGGGGCTCATGAACATGTGTACCAAATTTCAAGTCAATAGCGCTATTTTTGCGGCCGCTATCGCGCGACAGACAAACAGACAGACAGACAGACAGACACAGCCCAAAACCGTTTTGAGTCTCAACAGAGGGCCTCCACTGACGTTTCGGCAATTAAAAATTGGTGCATAACATTAAAAAAAAAAAAAGTAATAGCAATGTAAGTTGTTAATAAAACTTTTTTTTATTTTTATTTAAATGGTAAAATATTTTTTTTTTTTTTTTTTTTTGAAAAGAAATCGTTACTGTATTACAATTCTAACATTCATTTATAAAATAGAATTTACTGAAAGCTATTAAAGTTACATTTCATATTAAAAATGCATAACATCTTCAAACTTATATTGACAGAATAAAAAAGATGAAATAAATAAAACAAATTAAAACAAATATAACTTTAAAAGACATAAAAATTAAAACACATACATATTAAAATAAGTAAAGAAAGAAAGAAAAGGAAAGAAAACAATTTTTTTCCCCCGAATGAAAAAAACAAATACAACACAGCGTGTTGTAAAATTACAACACCTGAGATCTTATTTTCACTTTAACGAGTGCCTAGTAGGTAATGTGCAGATTATCTAGGTAATTCGCAGATTACCTAGGTAATTTGAGAAATGAAACAATTTTTCTCACTTTAATGGATCGCACTAGTTAATGTGCAGATTACCTAGCTAATCTTCAGATTAACTGATTTCTGCACTTTAGCGGTAACCGATATACAGAATAGCTTCAAAGGCTATATAAATTGCTCAGTAAAATTATAAAAAGACTCGAGTACAAGAAGTGTAATCTCACTTCAAAAAGGTGATTAAAAAAAATTTCACCAAATCAGCTGATAATAAAATTTAAGTAAAAAATCATTTTTTAAAGTAAGAAGCTTTTTATTGTGAAGCCCTAAAAAGCATAAAATAAAATGTATTCTGGCAAAGACATGCTACAAAGAAATGAAAGTTTCAACACTAGGAAAATTTTAGAGAAAAATATAGGTACTTTCCTTTTGCAAGAGATGAAAATTTTTTAATGTTCAAAATATTTTAATAAGCTTTCGAGAGCAATATTCTTAGTTATTAGTTTTTGTAAAATCATTCGTTAGGCCAGAAATCTCAAATATCTCGAAAGCTTTTTAAAATATTTTGAACATTAAAAAATTTTCATCTCTTGCAAAAGGAAAGTACCTATATTTTTCTCTAAAATTTTCCTAGTGTTGAAACTTTCATTTCTTTGTAGCATGTCTTTGCCAGAATACATTTTATTTTATGCTTTTTAGGGCTTCACAATAAAAAGCTTCTTACTTTAAAAAATGATTTTTTACTTAAATTTTATTTTGTGCTTTTTAGTTACAAAAGAGGAAATATCTTCTTAAGAAAACTAATTAAAATTTCTTAGGATATTTTGTAGACAACGGAAGATTTTCGTTTATCAATTGACATTTTTTTTTCGCTTATTTATCATCAAAAAAAGTATTATAACGTCTTTCGAGGACCGAATGCGGGACCATCGCGTTATCAGCATGACGCTCTAACCAAAAGTCTAAGAACTGTCAAGAAAAATCATAGAACATTCTAGAAAAATCTAACAAATACTTATATAAAGAAATATTGTTCTCAAATGCTTTTTAAAATATTTGGAATATTTAAAATTTTTCATGTTTTGCAAAAGTGAAATATCTATGTTTTTCTTTAAAATTTTCTTGTTGTTGAAATTTTTATGATTTTCTAGCATGTCTTTGCAAGAAAAAATTTTATAAAAAAAACTTTCAGTGTTATTTTTATTTATTTATTTACTTACTTATATTTTTATTTATTTAATTATTCATTTTTATTTTTACTGAAATTTTTATTTTGTGCGTTTAGTAACTCAAAAAGAAGCTTCTTTAAAAAACTATCAAAATTCCTTAGGACACTGTGTAGACACCTCGGCCCGGCGAGGATCGAACACACGACTCTCGCATTATCAACATAACGCTGTGACCAACTGATTCATTAAAATATACAATTAGATGCTTACATTTTTTTTTTTTTAAATATATAATGGAAGCGTCTTGATTTTTTTAACGTGACAAAAAGCGGGTGACAAATTCAATTTCATATAATAGTAATATAATATATATATACATATATATATAAAGCTTCTAAAAATATTTTTTTATGTATTTTTTACTTAAAACATTTTATTTTCTGCTTTTTTAATATCTAAAATATTTTGTGTTTTCCAATATCTATTTTTTTTTTTTTAAAAAAAAAAAAAGGTTCTTCTTAAAAAAACTCCTCAAAAAATTCTTAATGTAAGCAACGAAAAATTTTCTTGTATCAATTGATATCTTTTCTACTAATTACCTGCAAAAATTAACACGCTGGACCTTCCGGGGACCGAACTCACGACCACCGCACTATTAACGTGATGCTCTTACCAACTGTGCCAAACGCAAAAGCTTATATTTACTTTAAAATGAAGGCGCCTTGTTTACTAGCGTGACACGATGACCAAGTCAATTTCAATTAAAAACCTTCTAAAAAGAACAGTAAAATAAATCTGTTCACACATGTGCCACAAAATGTTTTTATCTTTTTTTTTTTATCTTTTTTTAAAAATACTGCAATTATTCAGCAGTGGGCCCAATTCGATGTTAAAGTAAGTCTACCATATATTATGGTGTCATAATTATTTGCTAGCAATATAAGTAAAACATTCCCATATATATGATAGACATATTGAATATAAACACCAATAAACAAACATGAAATATCGAATAAATGCGATAAAATATGCCATATGTACAGTAAAATAAAGCAAAAAAAAAAAAAAAAAAAAACTTCTCCTCTGCACTGAACGTATTTGAAATGAATGAGAGAGAAAAAAAAATCACTATAATTATTATTAGAACATAAATAAAACTCAGACGGAAAGGTAATTAAGAGAACTGTGAGATGTTTATTCCTGTCTAAAAAAAAAACAAGCAGACTTCCCCTTTCCCCTCTTTTTTTTTTTTTTTTTTTTATCATATCACGATTACTCTTAAACTTTTTTTTTGTACGAAAATGAACGAAATAAAACTATTATGCACAAAAAATAAATTTCGTATGAAAGGTAATTAAGAGTTAAAATTTTAGAAGATAATGAGAGGTTTCGTCTAACAAAGTTGAATGAATGTGCAAAGAAATGTGTGAAATGAAAAACTACATTACATGTCAAATTTCACGACCAGCATAACCATACCTGGATTTACGCAATAACATCTAACCGAAAAAAATATACAATGTGTTATAAAATTTCTCAAGGTTTGTGAAATTAGAAAAAAAAATATATAATTAAAACATTTGTGTTAAAATGTAACATTTTAGTTAAAATGTGCAAAGAAAACACTGTGTTATGTTATTATAAAAATTATAACTTGAAAAAAAAATTCGACAACCAAAAATAATATTAGAATAAAAATTATGTTTATGTGTTTAGGTATCTAAGACATACAACCAATTCTCTTTCTGTATAAGTGATTGTACATGATTATTTAAGAATGCCTAGTAAGAATAATGAAAACAACATTGGACCCTATGTTCAAGACTAACAAATCTGCTAGATTTACATGAAAGACCATGTTTTAAATATCCGAAAAAAATGAGAAAAGAAATATGTAAATTTGGAAAATTGTGTGTTAAATTTAGGACACCTGCATGCAACAAGATACGGCCAGTATAGATTCATAAAATACTATTATGTACTGGATTTACGTAATTGCAGGAATACAAAATAGAGTTTAAAAAAAGAAAATTGTTGGAGAAATAACTAATTGATTAATATTTATGCTCAATATTTTATTTTATTTATTTATTCTGTCAATGTGTGCGTGAGTATGTACCTATGCGTTGTGAGAAAGATCTTTTTATAGAAACAATATTAGTAAACAATGATAAAAAAAATATACCCTGAATGCAAGCAATTGTAATCGATTCTGTAAAACATGTTAAATTTTATGTAAAATTTAAATAGTAAAAAAAGAAAATGTAAGTTAATTGTAGTCATACGCAAATTAAATGAAGTTTAATGTAAAATCATGCAAACAATGACAATCAATGCAGGTCCCCTCACCAAGAAAAATTTGACCAAATTCAAGAAAAAGGAAAGCAGCACTGAATGTCAACAACACAAGTGTCATAAGCAGCACATTGTTGCACAAAATTACATAAACTTAAATCCTAACATATTAATTGTGCCTCTTTTAATACAAGGACTTAAATTAAATGTATAAACCTAAATTATTTTATTTGTTTAATTATTTTTAAATGAAAGGATAAATAATGGTATTTAGACAAAAGGTGTAGTGTGTTGAGAGTTAGTATTTGAAACACAGTGATGCATAAGATTATACAGCCCTAATCTGTAAGAAACCAATTGTAAAAAAAAAAAAAAAACTTGATTAAATATAACCATGATAAGAATAATAAACCCATTATCTTTAAAATAAAAAAAAAAATGAATATCAATAATGTATGCAAAAGGTGTGAAAATTATAAATTGTAAAACATTAAAAATAATGTGAGAAAAGAACAAAAATCAATGAAATTTTCTAAATTTTGTTTCAAAATAGTACCTTAAAAAGTAATGAAAACATAAGTTTATGAAACAAAAGTATGGGAATACCTGAAATTATCACTCTATTTATTCTATTTATTTATTAATTTGTTATGCACTGGCAGTTCCAAGCAGGTTAAAATCAGTGAACAAAAAAAAAAACATATGTGTGTAAAAAAGAGGAGAAATAGGTGTCAAGATACCGACTGATATCAAAGCAAAATTTTGCGACACATCTCCCAAAAGTATATAAAAAAGTATGTGTATTTCCAACCTGCCCGGAAAACGCCAACATGAGAAATAACTTCAAGTTTAGTTCTTAAATAAAAAAATTAATTAAATTCAATTATTGACAATAAACAGAATAATAAACATTTTTCAAAACGAAAATCTGAATATGAAAATAAAAAATATACTGAAAGGTAATGCAAATTTGTATAAAAATTACACATAAAAAAATAATAAAAAAAATTATTATTATTATTTTCCCCCTTTTCTTTTTTCATTCTTTTTTTTTTTTTTTTTTTTTTTTTTTTTGCATTATGAATGAAAAATCAAGAAATTTCTAAATATTTATCATCACGCATTGTATATCAGTATTAGCATAAAAAGGAAAATATGAATATGAAAAATATAAAATATTATAATATGCAAATTTTCTATATATATTACACATAAAATTTAAAAAAAGCAAGTCTTTTTTTTTCATCATTACTATTATTTCCTTTAAAATTGAGAAAAAAAATATATGTACAGAAATCTGAAAATATCTAAGCATCCTTGTTGTTTGTATTATCTAAAAAGTTTTTAATTAATGATGCACCAAGAAAAAATTATGTATCACAAGGATACTTAAGAGTGAAAAAAATATGCAAAACACTCACCAACCTTTCATAATCTTGACCTGAAAATAAAACTTTATTTTATTAATTTTAATAAAATAGGAAATGACTTCCTCCGCGTTCGGATCTCCAATTACCCCTTCATTTTAGCAAGATCTTGTGTCCTGATGAATAGGTGAATATTTAATGATTTATTTCACTTGACGCAAAAATTTACAAATCTTTCAGGCCTTAGTTCTAAGTGATATTTCTCCTCAAGAAAATTAATGTTCGATTCGCCATGCACAAAAACAACATTCCATTAGTGTCCACGGAAATGTTATCTCATGTATATGTTCTTTATTTAAAAAAAAATCATATGCGCAAATCGTTCTCTCCCGTATGAATATTATGTCTCAGCAGCACTTCAAAAAAAAAAAAAAAAAAAAAAAAAACGAGTAATAAATTTGAAGACACTGTAGCAGAGAACATATGAAGCAACACAAGATGAAACAACAAGCTATGAAACCACACAGGCCACAGTAGGGACAGCGGCGGGGACTGCATCCCAAAGCACTTTTTGGCGAATAGCAGAAACAGCGGCCGGCCAGCACAGAGTCGCGGAAAATGAGATCAAAAGTTCTCTGACTAGAGTCGAAAATGACCAGCGCCGGTAATCCATTAAAGGAGATAGACGAAACACTGTATGGCTCTCGCAAACACATTGCGTTCCAGAGAGAAATATCGGAGAGCTGATGGGTCGAGCGTAACTTATAAACACAAGCTGCTATTCTCGGCGTATTGTCCCATACACAGCAAAAAGTATTTCCTGAAGAGAGGATCAGAAGAGGACAAACTGCCGATACGATGCGTCCAATCCATAGTGTGCTCCAATCAGTGACATCCACAATGATTTTTCTCACAATTTAAAAATAATACAGCGATGACAAGTCATGTAGATCAAAATCCTTCAATTGAAATTAAAAACCATCGCGGTAAATAAGTTTCTATCTTCTTAAAAAAATTGCTATAATTTTATATTAACACTCATAAAGTCATTTAAATAACTGCCAACTGATCCCTCTCTCTCTTTTTATCTCGTAACCACTCTGAAGAGGTCTGGCACCATATATATATATAAGATAGATTTTGATTAACTTGAGCTATAGGAAAAGGGTCGCAATAAAACTCCAGGAACAATAAACTGTAGGCCGTGATGAAGAAAAACTATTAATTTTGCAGCAAATTTCTTTATTAGGCAGCATGTAAATCAAACAAGTTCTTTTAATAAAAAGTATTTTAAAAAGTCTATTATTAAGTCTAACAGACATACAGAGGGTTAGATGAGAGAGAGAGGGCTTCGCGATTACGTGTTTTTACACCAGCCGATAACAAGCGAATTCTCTAGTTGACAGAGTCGCAATCCAGACCGGACTCTTGGATTACGCATAGATTTTTTGAAAAAGTGCCAAATTTTATAGCCAAAGCAAATCCATTGTTTCTAGATCAAATTAATATAAATATTTTGAATTTAGGAAGACCGTTAAATAACTAACGCCAATCATCTACGCCAAATTTTATCGTCAGAAAACCGTTGAATAATAGAGTCATAAAGTCTGTGAAATATTGCACATCCTGCCGTAAAAAAAATATAATTACCCTTTAATGATATCATAATGTAAATTATAGCCTAATTTATTTATAACAAAGTGGACTTGCGGAATTTTAAAGAATGAAAATGTAATTATGTATCCAACGGTTTATAACTGAAAATAATATTATTTTTTTTATATTTTATTTATTAAATGATTTAGAAGAGCTTATAATTCTGAGAGATGTCATTTAAAAGGAATATGTTTTTGTTCTCAGAAGATTTATTAATAGCATGAGGGATAAAAGTATTATTAGAATTAAGATATTTATTATAGACAAAAGCGAATAAATAAAAGTAATTTAGAATTTCGTTATCTATTTTTATTAGCCATTTAATTTATTGAAAATATAATAATTACTTATTGCCTTTATTTAAAGTTATAATTAAAACTCATATATGTGAAGGAACGACTTCACCCGACCATCTGGCATCACTGCCAACTTAGCACCTTTGGTGCTAAATCTAGCACTTTTTCGACTTGTTTAGCACTTAAAACAGAAATCTAGCACCTTTTAAGCAACTGCCCAAATCTAGTTACTTTTTTTTTTCTTTGTAATGTTCCACATGTCGACTATCGACAAGATCAAGATATTAGAGTAGACCCCCGGTTGGTTAATTGGTTGGATTTTACGTCGCACTAGTGCTGCACAAGAGACAATTTGTGACAGTCTGGGACTCACCCCCTAGAGACATGCTATCCCAATTTTGAATCTCTTTAGGAGGGATAACTCTTCCCCTTCTGTGACCCCCCCATTGGTATAATTTTGATGGGAACAAGAGTAGACCTCGGACTAGTAACCTTTTCGCTTTCGAACATCACATCCCTACCATACTACAAAACCAATTCTTTCGCACACCCACATTTCACTTCACCAAGGCTAGTTTCCTCCACCTTTGTTATCGCTGTTTGATAATTCGATTGGGTGTAAATTAAACATAAACCACAAACTACACAAGTAGAAATGAAAAGCTAGTAATCTAATCCTTGTTATTGATTGAAAACTGTTCTGTTTGACTTTCTTTCCAGTTTTGGTGGTTACAGGAACAGGTACAAATCATGCAAAATCCCAAGAACTAAGAAAGCAATTATCACCAAAAAACGCAGTGATATTCCGGAAATTCATCTCCATACCAAAATAGGAAATCCGTGCTTTACAAGTATATCTGCTCGATGGTTCCACACAAGGAAGTTGAATAGAATGGTTCCCCTGCATAATTCAACGATTTTATTAACTAGTGGATCGGCAGATCAGGAGCCTCAACGTTTTATTTGCATCACACATTACTCAGCAGATCATTATTCTTTATTTCTTATTATATAATATACATAAGGTAATTCCGGGTGAATTGCCCCACCGGTAGAGATGCCCCACTTTATGTAATTTCGAGACGTAACGCTAGATGGCTCTGCGAGTCCGAGTATTATTTCAGATAGATGTTGAATAGTGTGCTGTGGAAGTTACGTGAAGTCATTTCTTTGTTTTCTGCTACCAAAACAATATTTCAAGTAAGTACCATGTTTTTTCTACTCTGTTATAAAAGTGATGTTGCATTGTAAGGCAGGCACTACTTAATAAGTAGGGATTTTTTTTATATAAGCTTAAAAACCTGTAATAAGAAGTTGGTCAGTCGACTTCGGGCATTGTGCGGCCATTTTTACTATCTTGTACTTTGGACAGTTTCCGGGGCATCTCTCCCGTACCAAAAGGATAGACGCCCCAGATAATATTCGGGTGAGATGCCCCACATATATTTTCAGAGAAAAAAGTGTTTTAATTCTTTAAACTTTAAACTAATACTTTTAAAATCATATTGTTTTTATAAAATTCCTTATATTTGTTAATGGAAAATTTTTCAACTTAAAAATATTTTTTTCAACTATAAATTTAAATTAAAAATCCTCAAATAAAATTCAAATTCGCGTGATCGCTAGAAGTGGCAACTCAAAACGAAATCACAAAAATACAGATTTAACTCAGATAAGAAAGCAGAAAACGTACAGGTATGTCAGACTAACCTTTGACATTTAAACTGAATATTGACATTTAAAATATAACATAAATAAAACTTGGGCGCTAACGGAACTGTAGGTGGGCGGTTAATTGTGCCAGTGAGTGTATATTATTGTATTTGTTCATGCAGTTGTTCAGTGCTTCTTTTTTGTTTCGGGAAAGATGCCTACCGTGTACAAAAGAAAAAATACTAGAGCAGCTCGTGAGACCTGGACAGAAGACGATTTAAAAGAGGCTCTCAGGAGACTAGAAGCAGGGGAAATTGGTGTCAATGAAGCTGCTAGGTACTATGGAATTCCTTCTCGGACACTTCGTCGTCGTCGAAGAAAAACGGGTAATAATACCAAAACAAGTTCTTTGGGCCACAAGGAGTGTTTGGAGTTGAAAACGAAAACATCTCGTCAAGCACATCCAACGATTAGAAAAATGTGGATTTGCACCTGACAGAGAGACAATTAGGACAGTTGCATTTCAGTTTGCTGAAAAACTAGGTCTCAATAATCGATTTAATTTAGAAGCAAGAATGGCTGGGTACGCCTGGCTGTCATCATTTTTTTAAGAGAAACCCAGAACTAAGTATTAGACAATTCCAGGGGCTGTCTTTAGCAAGGGGGGAAGGCATGAACAGAGAAAGTGTTGATAATTTTTTTAAAAATTCTTTCAAGAGTGTTTCTAAAAATTCTTTCAAGAAAATCAATTCTTTAACAGACAGGGGAGTATTTATAATACGGACGAAACCGGCTGTCAGTTAAATAAAGTTCCAGGGAAGGTCGTGGCTACCAAAGGGGCAAAAGATGTTCATGTTTTGACGTCTACAGAGAGAGGAAAAAATGTTACAGTCAGAAGGACAATATTTCACTGGAATTTTGCTGGAATTTGCGGACAAAAATGACATTATAATTGTATGACTGCCCAGCCATACGACACAAGCTCTTCAGCCTCTTGACCGGTCTTTTTTTAAGCTACTAAAACATTACTTTAAAGAGGAAGCAAGGAAATGGATTGTTAACCATCCAGGAAGCAGAACGGATTGGTATAGCCTGGAAAAGGGCAGCTGCTGTTGACACTGCTATTAATGGTTTTCGGGAGACGGGAATTTTTCCTCTAAACCAAGCAGCGATCCCAAACCACTTCTTTTTCCAAAAGTGAAGAATTGAAACAGACGTGTGAGCAGTCCCAAATTTCTGAATCAACTGAACAATCATCCTCCTCGACAAAAATATTGCAACAGATTCCCCCTGTACCTAGGTTAAAGGAAAGATGCCGAAAAAGAAAGTTACAGCCGGATAAGGTCATTATATCCCAAGAGCACATCCAAGAAAAAAAGCTAAAATCCGCTGTTAAATTTAGCAAAGCGTCAAAACAGCTGGTGATGAACATGCCTATAGAAAATGACGAAAGTGATCTTACAAATAATTACCTAGAATGTGAGGAGAACTATTATTTTACAAAAGAAACAGTAGATTGGATAAATTGCATAAAGTGCCATAAATGATTGCATTAATCATGCACAGTGTACGGAGATCTGTGTAACGTTTGTGGAAAAGCGAAAATTAGAGAAGAGAAAAAGAAAAATATTATCTGAATAAATTCGACATATTTCGTAATATATTTTCTTAATTATACTTTCTAAGCTGTAAATATGAAATTTTCCCATATGTTAAAGAAAAAAATATATTTGAAATATTTTTCAGTAGTTTGTGTGTTTTATTCTAATTTTTACATCTTGTCTATGGTAGCTAAATATTTTAATATTTATAAATTAATGCTAAGGACTTTTTTTTTTTAAATAGCTTACGTTTCGTATGTTATAAACTACTGAAAAATTGTTATAAACTATTGACCATTGTTAAAATCTTTTGTTATGCTTTTTACAGGTAGGGCATCTCTCCCACGTGAGTGGGGCATCTCACCCGCAACTTCGGGAAAGATGGTCAAATATAGTAGTGCGGCAATTTTACTTTTTTCTTTGGAAAATTTACAATATGGTACAAAAAAACTACTTAGTATTAATAAACAATATATATAATATATTTCCCACAAATTTTCATTGTCATTGTTAATACCCAATTTATTTTATAGCTCTCTTTCCTTAAGTGGGGCATCTGTCCCGGAATTACCTTATATAGATTCAATTGACTACCTACATAAGCAAAAACGTTTCTGAGGGGGGCTGACGTCCCCTCAAACCCCCATTGTATTTCTCTTTCTATAACTATCTATCATCTATCTATCTATATATATATGTATTCCTATTAACTGATTGTCTTGTATTAATTCCCCGTAATTCATAAACACTTGTACCAAGTCCCATACAAAATTTTTACATAACATTTCGGAATTATTTTGTGTAACCCTGTAAATGAATTACCAATTCCATGCCCACACTTTTCCACTGAAAAACATGCTTTTAAAATTCTAATAAAATTTCGTTATATTTAGTAGGGTTTAAATATATTAAAATACACTTTTAAGGAATACCGACTATCGTCCATAATAGTATCAAATTCTTTTATGTATCCCGGAAAAGAAGCCACAGTAATTATATACACTAAAAAGGACCCACCTATTTAATTAATTATAACTCTTTATTATTTCAAGAAATTGGAGATCATTTGGATGATTACAGTACGTCATCGAAATTCTTTTGTGTGGTCTCGTAAATAAATTATTTAGTCTATACATATCTTTTTTTTTTTTTTTTTGTTTTTTTAGAGTAAACACATTTATAAGCATCTTCATAATGCATGTTAATTCATTGTGTTCAATGCAGCATAAACACATCAAAGAGCGCTTAAATAAAAATTTGTCCGTAGGCTATAATGTCACGAAACTCTTTTATGTGTCTCTGTAAACAAACCATAACCATTGTATACACCAGTAAAAACTATTCAACTCATTCTACGTTTTTCATGAATAATTATTCGAAATATCGAAATTTGACATGATTTGGATGATTACGCGGCATTGCCAAAACAGTTTTGCAAAGTCCTGTACATTAATTAGGAAATCTAAGAATACATATTTTCTGCAGAAAACATCATTTTAAGCATCTCAGAAATGTACACCAATCTAATTTTGTTGATTGCAAAGAAATGATATTAAAATGCGTTAACGAAAGTCACTCCATATGCGGTAATGATAAGAATTTTGGCGTGTCCCTGTACACAATCGATAAACAATATAGACATAAAAATTATACAGCTATTTCTACACAGAGCCTGAACGTGTGTGCCAATTTGCAAATCAATCGGGGGATTTTTGCGGCCGCTATTGCGGTACATACAAATTCTTCCCATAGGTCGTAATGAAAAGAAAAATTTTGGCGTGTCCCTGTACACGATCTGCTAATAAAAACACATCCAAAACAATACAGCTAATTTCATGTTAAATTTACAGTCTTAAAAGATAATTTATTTTGCAAGCTGCAATTTAAATATTGGCTAAAAGGGTAAGAAACCGTGCTTTTATGTAACTGTACTGAAACTTTTATTAATTAATTCAAGTTCATTTATTGATCTGTTCAACCACTTCAGCATTTAGCATTTGAATTCTACATTCATCTTTTAATAATTTATTACTATTTAGAGTTTACATAAAAAAAATCTTATCATTAAATAAATATTTGTTATTGTTATTTGTGAAGTCAGAATTGATTGGTTGGATATAAGTTGAAGGATGCCATTGTGGTGTGGTGACATTGACACATTGACATAAGAAATATACATACACAGCAGTGAGCTTAGACCAGAAAGAGCTTGCTTCTTTTAGATCTCTCTCATATAATTGTTTTAAATGAAATTAAATAAATAAATAAATAAATAAGCTAAAATTAGGAAAACCCATTGAAGCTGCTATATGTAACACTATTACATTGTTGAATGCTTACAAAAGTCGCATTTGAATTTTAGCTCTTTTTTTTTTTTTTTTTAATTAAAAATCTAGCACTTTTTTCAGTTTCGGATTAGCACCTTTTTTTAAAATTTATCAGATTCTAGCACTTTTTAAAGATTAGTTTAGCTCCAACTTCCCATAACGAGTTGGCAACACTGCAAGGAAATCAGTAGTGACGGATTAAGATGTTGATTGAGGTCGGAAAAGTATACGCTGGATCCATCGTAGTTTGGTGACGTTAGAGGTGAAATTGCTATATTGAAGGTGTCGAGCAGAGGTGATTATAGGTTGGCATAGAGTGTCTAAAACGGAATTAGGATCTACGCAAATTGGGAAAGATGTTTGAATATGATTAGTTTTAAAGAAGCGGTTGGATGTAATGAAGTGAATGAGGTTGTCTATTTTAAAAGAGTTTAAATAGTGTGATGTTGGTGTTGGAGTTTGCTGTGGAGCATTTAAGCGATAAGTTATTAGCTAGTGGTTTATACTTATTAATAGTGTGAAGGGCGATTGGATAGTGAGTGGCCGAGCCAAGCACAGTTTAGAAAGCTAAAGTTGCACGAGGTTAAGTTGTAGTGCAAAGTGATTCACTGAAAATTGTGTTGGATTCGTGAACATTCTTCGAATTCCTAGAAATTCTGACAAGCTTCGGAAGACATTTATTAAAGCTACAAGTGGTGATAACTTTTGTTTATAATAGTTTTAGTTTACCTGTTTAATAATATTGTGAGTTCCTTTAAATCATCAATTCATCCTTATTCTAAGCTAGAATAAACTTTTATTGGTTTTATTAAAAGTAAAGCTGCTTGGTCTAAGCATTCATTATAGTGGGGTCTGTTGAAGCTGGTCCACAGACCTTACAACTTTTATTTGTTCTTATAATTTCAAATGTTTGACTTGAAAAGATTTTTTTTTTTTTTTTTTCCAAAAATATTTATTTAAAAAATAATTCTCTGAATGTTTTCAATTATTTTAATAGTTTTTATTATAAAATGTATTCTAAAAGTTCATTTGCACAGTTATTGGTGAAAACTGCATTATAAATCTTTTAAAAAGAGAAAATTTTTTGATAGCATTATTACAACTATGTATCACACTTAAAATTATATTTGTAACCAATTTGACTGTTATGTCAAATTGCATGATAATATATTTAACATAGGTATTCAATATATTTTCAAAGTTTATGTTTTAATTTCATTTAATTGCTATATGCCCTCTTAAAAAAGAAACTTAAACAGAATAAAAAACATAACATCTTTTTAACTTTTCACTTTTGTTAATAATTAAAATAATTTTTTCATATAAAGGGATAATAATTGAAATTATAAAAATACGAAAAAAATAATAATAATAAATTAAATGTCTTTAATTGAAGCTTTTATTGGGCTAGATTTCACATTAAAAAGTAAACAGAGAAACATCAATTGGGAATCAAAATTTCCCTGGTCTAATGTTTAGACGGTGTTCTTTATTAAATACCTGATTTTCGATTTGAAAATAAAACATTTACAATATTTTTTGCTTTACCCGAATATTGAAAATGTATGTTGAATTATTTCGCTTCTCTCTCTCTCTCTCTCTCTCTCTCTCTCTCTTTTTTTTTTTTTTTTTTTTTAACGGACAAATGTATCAATAAACGTAAAAAGTGTTTTAAGTTACTTTAAACATTTCCGAGTTAACAAAACCAATTCAAAAATAAAGAAAAGAAAAAAGGAAAGAAATAATACTTTTTAATTTCTAATCAATATTGAAACATATTGAAATTATTTTTTTCTTGTTAATTCCTTTTAGTATATTAGTTCTAAAGAAACAAGTTAAAAAAAAAAAAAAAAAAAACTTTTTTTTTTTTTTTTTTTTTTAGATTCTTTGAATTAAAAACATATTTTTAAGTGTAACATGTCTTCTCATATGTTATTAAAAATTTATTTTAAACTATTATTTTAACAATTTATCAATAAGTTTGTTACATGTTCTAAAAATAATTTGCGATTTTCTTGTTAAAATTAATTGTGTCATATTTTTTTTTCAAATAATAGCCATCTCAGAAAGCTATACATTTTCTGTTAATTAAATAAATTGAAAATAATACGAAGAAATTTTAATTAAACTTCTAAAATTTCTAATTTTTCCGACTGTTATCCCTCACATGCATTTATGGAAGGTAGATATACAGGTTAAATTTTCCAAATACTTAGAGAACACTTTTTGTTTTTGAAAAAAATAAAAGAAAGAAAAAGAAATATTTTGGCAAAATAATTGTTTTGAGAGTAATATTGGTTACATTAGCAAGTGGATGGCGTCGTATATTTTTGGATAATTCCAGGTAATTTCATGTAAATACAGCATTAGTCACCCACAGAGATATTTCTACTTCTACCAATATTTTTTAAGAATAGTCACCACCTAATTAAATATTTTAAGATTTCTGGTTGTGAATTATCGTAGGAATTATCTGTTTGGGTGATCGACGCTATATTACCCCAGGTAACCACCTTTTACTGGAAATCACACTTTCAAATACAACAGGGAAAAAATATTTTCTGCAATGTTAAGAGAATGTTAAATTGATAATTTTGAAATCAAAATTATTTTTTTTTAAGTCATTTTATGAGCACAATTCCATACACAAAATTCCAGTAATTCCAGAATAAGAATTTGTATTTCATTTTTGCTTAAATGAAATATGATTACATTTGCTTTGTTTTTAATTTATGTTTTCTTCAACTTCTATAATTTTATTAATCATTTAATTAGTTAACATTCGACAGACATTATAAACCCTGATTATAAACATTTCTGATATGTTTTTTTAAGTTATCAAAATGTAGGTTTTTTTTTTTTTTTTTTTTTTTTTTTTGAGGAAAAGAAAAAAAAAAAAAAAAAAAATTAAAGCATTTTAAGGCGAGTCACTAGGACCCAGAAAACGTAACGAACAAAATGTTAATTAATTTGTAATAATTCTAAGTTTAATTAAAATATTAGTTTGCTGAATTATTGATTAATTTGATGACATTGGTCTGAAACGAAAAAAAACTAAATACAATGTTTTAACTGTTCCTTATAGGATTTTAATCGTTAAATAATAGGTCTTAACGATTTTTAATCATTGAACTTATTAATAATAATCAATATATATAATAAAATAAAATGTGTGTGCGTGTATATATATATATATATATCCAAGGAAAACGGCAAATTTACATGAAGGTTCGTATTGACATCTTCTGATGCATACCTAAGCCCTATTTCCGAATTTTTGACTATTTTTCTTTTAATTAATTAAAATAATTAAATAATAACCTCATAATAGCTTTAAAATTAGCCATTTAAATATTTGCCATATTTTAAGTGTTTAAAAAAATAAATAAATAAGAGTTTTTTTTTTTTTTTTTTTTGCATAAAAATAAATACATTTAATTCTGCGTAAACGATAAAAAATTATAAAAAAATAAATTATGCATATCACAAAAATTGACATCATTATAACATTAAAAAATGTATACATATTGATAAAGAGTTAATATAGTCCATGTTAATAATGTGTATGTTGTTCTAAAAAATAATCTTTTTATTTTTAAAACTATTACTTTTTTTACATTTTTACTGTCGAATTGTTGTTAATAAATAAATAAATAAATAATTTCCATACTTCAAAATTTATTGTATAGCGTTTTGTTTACTGATATAAGCTCTATGGATCATAAATTTGTTTTATCCGTTTTATTTATAGAGGGTGATTTTTTTTTAAATTTTGGCGCTGACCGCAGAAGTACACTGAACATTTCTCGCCAAGAAGTTTAATTTAGCAAAAGTCATTTTAAGACAAGTAGCGCATTAAAAATATCTATTTTTATCTGAGCAGATATTTTTATGGGGGAAAATGCAGTTTTAAAAATAACTGTTGAAAATATAAACATAATATGAAGAAATTGTTATAAATTAACAAAAAGGTGCAAAAGGAAAATTATATATATATATATATATATATATATATATATATATGTGTGTGTGTGTGTGTGTAATCCCATTGTCAATATTGCAAAAAAAAATTCAAAAGCTGCCAAGGGAGAAATAGAATAAAGCTGGTGTATAAGGTTTACTTATCTATTTATATACTTTTTAGCACTTGCACGCTATCGGGCACAAATATTTGATTGATTAAAATTAATATTTAAATAAATTTAAAAAAAAAATGTTTAAGTGGGAAAATATACAACCACAAAAACATTTATTGTCTAAAATCCAACTGAAATAGTATTCATATCATATTGTAACACCGGGCCTACTGGCGTGAAATTGCTTCCACTTTAGGGTTAACAGGATACATCAAATAAAATATCGGAAATAACGTGACAATAAATGCTATTTGTAGTACGTAAAGTGTTGATTATATACAATTGCGATTTAAATATATATATTCTATTGCGATGTTTTTCTATATTCTTCGTTTCAAAACTGTCATCTGATAAGCGCCCAAACTGAAGTTCACGGGTAAGGCGTTCTCGAAAGCAAAGAGACACAGACATGAGGCATTGCAATGAGGAAGTCGTTGCTGAAAGCAGCGAGGCATAATTTAGGTGTATTGAACAATTTCAATGTATTTTCTTTTTAATTTTCATTTGTAAAGCAATATTAAAAAAAAAAAAAAAAAACATTCTTTTTATTAATTTATTTAATATATTTAATTTTAGTGTAGTTTAGTTAGTAGTATTTTTGCTAGCGTATTTTAATTTATTTAGTGATTAGCTTGCTAGTAATAATAATAATTATAATAATAAATATATATATTTTTTTAAATAAGACCTGTGTAATTTCTTTTTTTTTTTATATTTAATTATTTTTATTATTATTATTACTTTACAGAAAACTATAAAGATTACAGTTAGTAAATGTATAGATATTTACATTCCTGAAATCAATAAAGGAGTGTAGATCTTATCACTAAAAAGATCTACGAATAGAAATAAATGAGCGTCTATCGCATGAGACAATTAATTTTTTTGTTGTTATAATAGTGGTTGAATTAGTTAATTGCAGTTGATATTCAGAAAAATAAATAATTAAATAATTAAATGTGGAAACCTGACCATGGTACAGCCCTAATATATGTAGCTCCCTTTGGCGACTTCTTTATCGTCATTTTAGACAAAAAATACATAATGTATGCGATTATTTTTTCTGTTTCTTTCTTTTCTTTTCTTTTCTTTTTCCTTTCCTTTTATTTTTTTTATTTTCTTTTTTTCAATAAGTTATAAAATATTGTAAAATAGAAAAGAAAGAAAAGAAAAGAAAATTAATAATAATCAGTTTCGAAACGAACAGTATCGAAAAAGTTGAAGAAGCCATTTTTTAGCCAAAAATACACAATCTATGCAATTATTGTTTTTATTTCTTAGTTTCACTCTTTCTTTTTTTTTCAATAATTTATAATTTATTTATATTTTTGATGCGCTACTTGACTTAAAGTAGCTTTCGTGAAAGTAGAGACCTTGGCAAAAAATGTCCGATCTATTTCAGCATCAAAATGTTTAAAAATTACACAAGATTATCAATAAGTAAAGCTCTTTATTATAATGCAGAATTAGCTTTCATGTCAAGTGTGATTCATGGCAAAAACGTACTATTTAGACTATATATATATATAATTAAGGTACATTAAAAAAGGTGTTGAAACAAAATTCGAAAGAATCGTGCTAGATTTTTATTATTATTATTTTATTTTAAATTCATAAAGACGTAATTTTTTCATATGCATAAGCAAATTTAATATTTATTTTATTTTATTTTTTTTCACGTGAAAGCATATTTTATTTTATGCTGAAAATAATAGTAATAATAATAATAATAATAATAATAACTCACAAATTTTTTGGCAACAATTAAAAATTTAAATGTCTAATTTTTAAGCTATTAACAGGTTATTATCTTTATATTTTAATTAATTTTAAAAAATCTAATCAAAAATTTGAAATTTGGTCTTCGAGGTGCATCAGAACAGGTCATAACGAACCATCATGCAAATCTGTGTAGCTCTGCGATCAGCCATTTACTTAAGAAGCTCCGGATATATTATATATAATCGGTGCGTCCACACACAGAGTCCAAGAAAATGACTTAGCCATTTATATATAGAGATAAATAAATTATGTTATTATAAATAAATTATTATATGAACAAAATTATATTATTATATGTTTTTCAAGTTTGGAAGTCTCAAATTCTAGTCAAATGAATAATAATTATGGGCACAGTTAGATTTTTAATCACAAATTGAAACAAGTATTATTTTGGTACATTTAAAAAATTATGCAGTGTAAACAATATGACAATTTTGCCCTTTTCAAAGGCGGTTAGAGAGTTGCAATTAGTAATAATTGGAAAACTTATTCATAATCGGTCACATCTACGTATTTGTTGTGTTAGTTAATTTTAATTTAATTTAATTTAGTTTATTATTATTAGTAATATTTGTTGGAAAATGAAAATAAATCATGGGGATGGGTATCGTACGGATATATAAATATATATTTGCAATATACTTTTAATAACAAGATGTTCTATACTTATTTAAAATAGCAATGTTTAAAAGCATTTTAATAAACAATATCATAATTGTAACTATATTACAAATTGACTGTTAAATAACCCGATAGATCGACAGACCTAAAGGGACAAGGAATGATGAAAATTATTAAAATCTAGTTGAATGTCTAGATATTTATTATAGAATGTAATAAGCTATGTAATATTTTTTTAAATATTATAACTATAAATTTTTGTAATATAACTACACAGTATGAATTCAGATAAATTTATTTTTAATCTTTGCGCAAGATTTAACAAATAATAAAATTTTAAAAAGTGCAATTGTATAAAAATATAAGTAAAACTTATCTATTTTTTTTTTTTTTTTTTTAATTAATTTAGTATAACTCATTTCATATGAAATTATGTCATTTCATTCATTCGGTAAAATATTTTTAACAATCCTAATTTGTAAATATATATATATAAATACAAATTAATGCAACAAAAATATCAATTTTAATGCAAAAAATTATGAAAGGAAATAATATCACAGATTAAATAAAAATATAATCCATTTTCAAGTAAAAAAAAAAAAAAGACATTTTCATAGTAAAACAATTTGCAATTTACATTTAAATGTTTTCTAAATAATAATTTCTATGCTTATTTTTCTAGTTTAAATTAATCCACATGCAGTTAATTAGGTGTCGTAAAATATGTTAAAGCACTCCATATATTCAAATAAAACATCTCATATGCAATACCGTAATGTTCATTTACCGTGTCTACTATGCATACCATGCATGCAATTCCATTTATAAGTAAGTGTAATTGATTATTAAATTTAGTAGCACACTGTGACCAATCACTTTTATCTAATGACATTTTCAACTTCCCTTTTAGAGCTGAATTAAAATCCTTTTACTTTGTAAGGAAGATTAAAGCCTTCATTTCCTGACACATTCCCTTGCATGCCATTACAAAATGCACTTTTAGTATAATGGTTAATTTACATAGCAATGTAATGGAGAGGCTTAAAAGCTTTACACAATTATTCCACAGTTGACAAATCAAGCAAGTAGTGTTTGTTAGATATACATTTAGACAAATAAGAATTAGGTGCTTTATTTTATGTGTATTTATTTTTTGGAAGCATAAGTTTTCACTTGGTTAAAAGTGTAATACTTGTTGCTGCGATTTAAAAAAAATATATATATAAGATTTTTTGAAAACATTTTTTTTTTTTGGCAAATATCAGAGAATTTATAATCATGCATTTACATTTTAAAGTGAAATACATACAACACATTTTATAAGGAAAATAGAAATGATAAAAATTTTGTTGTATAAATATTTTTAGATTACCTAATGAAATTCATTTTTTTTTCCTTTTAATTGCTAATTTAATATGTACGTAATAAATAGAGTTGACATTGATATATTGTACATATTAAGAAAATTATATTCAGTATATGTAAAATACACTTTAATACATCTCTTATATTTCAACGTTATGATGAAATATATTGAGGTACACAGACTAATATCGTAATATCAGACTAAATATCGTATACACAGACTAATAAACTAACAGACTAACACACTAACCGACTAACACACTAACACACTAACAGACACCCTACAGACAGACACCATAGAAATTTTGTCATTTTCGGATTCCTCACACCTGAAAACGTGTAGAAAAGTCAAAAAACCGAGGTCGAAAATTTTGACGATTACCTAAGTTCCCCATACCTATAGTATGAGGGAACTAAAAACATGCGGTATGAATTGAATACCTTCCTCCTTTTTTGAAGTCGGTTAAAAACTTGTTGATATTACTTGTTGAATAAGTAATATGAATTTGCCGTTTAAAGTTAAAGAATTTTTGTTCTTGTGAAATAAAAATAAACGTAAGTGAAAATATATCTTACTAATTTATAATTAGAATAAAGGTACGCAATTTTTTTTTTCACATATTATAAGTAGCCATATTTAGTTTCGCATTGTTAAATACATTTATTTCTTTGGTTTTACAATAGAATTGTGCATATATATCTTAATAGTAGAGAAACGAAGAAAAATTATTAAGTTATTTTATATTTCATAATATATTTACAAAAAATTGTGCAATATATGATTAGAAACGAATGTAATTTAAAAACACATTATTTTATTACAAAATATTTTATAATATAGTTTCAATGCATGTAAATATAGGTTACATGAAATTACATAAAAATATTACAAATATATTATTGTCAAAGAGACTTTTTCTTAAATATTTATTTGTTCTTTAGAGAAAAATATACCTTTTTATGAATTATTACTTTAATTTTCGTACATTTAGTGAACTAACATAGTTCTTAAGAGTAGATAAATAGAGACAATGCGAACATTCTTTGAAGTTCGACATATAATTATATACAAAAGAAGCATTTACCGTATTAACTATCATTTATAAAGCTGGAAATTTTAGAATCAATAATTTTTACACAATTTATTTAGATATAATATAATATTATTTTGGGATACTTATAAATATAATTTTCTAACAGACATATCTATCTATCTATCTATCTATATATTTATATATATATATATATATATATATATATATATATATATAAGATATAGCATTCGTGAACATCATCTTTGCTTTCACACAGGAATAAGAAAGAAAAAAAAAGGACTTCTGTTATAGTATGAAAAATTTTGGTTCTAAAATTAATCTGAAAGCAGAATTACATTAAATAAATTACAAAACCGTTATTTATGTTTATATATAACATTTACACCATTTTAAATCATGAATTATGAAAGCAAAGAAATTTACATGGCTAGCTTAAATTTCAGATTCAAGATGAATTTCCTTGAGAAAGTGTTTTGCATTTACAGTTTATTTACTAGAAAAAGTAATTATATTCTTTCTACTATATTAGAAAAGTTCTTGAGAGAATTTAAATTTCAAAGTATAATGGATTCCTTAAAAAATAAATTACTTTTCGTTTTCGAATATCTTCATAAACAAATTAGACTTTTTTAGTTTAGATTTACATTAAATTTCTCTTCATATATATGCAAAAAACGCATCTCATTTATATAAAAATGTGATTTGTAATTTTTTAATAAAAAATGCTATCTTCTAATCTCTACATATTAAAAAAAAAAAAAAAAGACTGCCAGTAGCGTGAAATTTTTTTGCCTGCCACAGCGTCTTCTAACGAAGGGCAGGGTCCTTCGCGTCATGAGAGGTATCAATGTGTTCCGGGTACTCCAAAGAAGACATTTCAGCCGCTTAGAAATTTTTATCATTTTAATTAAAGAAGTTATTAACTAAAAACGACAAGTTTATGAAGGTACTCTATTTGCCATTTTGAAAAAAGTTTCTCCCATTGACGTTCTTCTTCTGTCATGAAGTCATTTTACGCGAGAAAATTAAAATATGATCCATGGTTGTCCGTACGTAGGTAGGTTGGTTGGATTTAACGTCGCACCAATACTGCGCTATGGGTAATTGGCGACGGTCTGGGACGCACCCCTAGAGATGTTCCGGGGACGTGTCATCAAAATTTTGAACTTTCACGGAGGGGATCCGCCTCCGCTTTGGTGATCCCCAGAGGTATAGTAAGGATGGGAACATGGAGGACTTTGAGACCACGACAGATTTTATGTGCACCAGTCATCATTAGTGAACACGACGGTCTTTGGCTGGCTGATGTATCGAATCGGCAATCTTCCAATTACGTGCTCAGCGCTTTACCGACTAGTGTACCCCAGCCCGAAACCGTGGATGTAAAAAACAAAGAAAATAATTATCAACTTTTTTTTTCTCTGCTTTTAGAAAATTAATCTTCTTACACGGGAAAATTGAAATATGATCCATGGTTGTAGGTAGGTAGATAATTAGGTAGGTTGTGATTGACGTCGCACCATTACTGCTCTATGGATAATTGGCGACGGTCTGGAACGCACCCCTACGGATGTTCCGGAGACTTGCCACCACAGTTTTGGTCCTACACGAAGGGGATAGCTCACCAGATTCGGTGTCTCTCAGAGGTATATTTTTAATGGGAACACGGAGGATATTGGGGCTACGACATATTTTAAGTGCACCAGCCACCATTAGTGTACACGACGGTGTTTGGTCGGCTCGAGAACAGAACCCACAATCTTCCAATTACGAGCTCGACGCTCTACCGACTGGGGTACCGTGGTCCGGATTTAAGGTTGTAAAAAATAAATAAAATACTAAAGCTGTAATGCAAAATGGTCTAGATATTATGATTTTTCTTTCTATTAAAGAAATATATATAAATATTATATATATTTTAATTTGACATTGAATATGAAGATTTCCATAATATTTTTCTGCTTTTCTCTTGTAATATGCACTATTAATATTCCTTTTCAGTGAAAGAAAGCAGCGAATAGGCGGGCAGAGCTCTGCATGTGTTAATAAGTAAAGAGAGTCGGGAAGGAGGCGAAGCTTACTTCGGGGGTTGTTGAGCGGAGCGAGCAGGGAGCAGAGACCCCTAGTTATATACAAAATCATATTTTTTCTGATGCATTTTAAAGTAAGAAAATTTCTGAATTTTTAAACTTGTGGGTTTCATACAATGAAAAGAAAATAATAATAATAGTAATAACAATAAATTTTTATATTATATTTAATTTTTTATTTATATTTGATTTTACAAATGTTTCAAAAAACGAAGAAATGTTAAATAAGCATAATTTATGTTATAAATATCTATATATATATATACATCAAATGCAATTTTTAATCAAATGGGATTTATATATATACATGCATATTTTAAAAATCATATTTAATTTTTGATTTTTTAGTTCATTGAAATTGATTAAATATATTTATCATTATGTATATACATACAAAAGCACACACACATACATTTGCAATAAAATGAAACAAATAAGAAAAATTTACGACTGATGATCATTTCGAATAATTACCAACATTTTGGGAGGGGCAAACTATTATGAAATGTCCTCAATATCCACACCATTATTAAAAAAAAAAAAAAAAAAAAAAAATCTTTGATATTATTATTATTATTATTATTTAAATACTGTAAGTCTACGCTCGCTTCGCTGGTCACTACATTAAAATGATTTTTCAATAGAATTGAATTGCTATTTATTTTTTAAATAATGTTATTAAATGTTTAAATAATGTAATTTTAAATAATGTTTAAAAAATATATATATATATCTACATTGAAATCGCCCTAAACCTTGCTTCGGGTATTTTTTGCCTACGGCAGGACTTTTTTTCGCCCGCACTGCATCGGGTCCAGGTTACCACTACCTGTAGAAAGGTCTTTTCTGGGTAATTCAATCTGGGTATTTATCGACGGCATGTAGATTTGTTATTATTTAGGAACTACGATTTCAAAAATGACTGTATCTCAGCATCTATTCAATATTTAGGTTTCATTACTCAGTAGTAAATTTTTCATTATTCGCGTGAAAATATATATATATATATACATACATATATATATATATATATATTTATTTATTTTTGTCGAAAAAAATGAACTGGAAATCTTTTCTGGCAACAACTAAATTTAAAATTAATATTTAAATGGCTAAGTTTAAAGCTATTATAAAGAAAATATTTTCATATTTAAATTATTTTTTTAAAAAAATTAAAAATCTAACAAATACAAAAGGAATCTCGAATGTTGTTCTCGAATGCTTTTTAAAATATTTTGACTATTTAAAATACTTCATCTCTTGCAAAAGTGAAACATCGATATTTTTCTTTAAAATTTACTTATTGAGGAAACGATTATATTTTTATAACCATGTCTCTTCAAAAATAAATATTTAATTTTAGGATTTTTAGGGTTCCAGTGTTTTTTTTTTTTTTTTTTTTTTTTTTTTTTTTTTCACTTAAATTTTCATTTTGTGCATTTTAGTAACGAAAAGAAAACTTTCAAAAAAAAAAAAAATTATCAGAATTTCTTAGGACACTGTTTAGACAATGATTTTTTTTTTTTTTTTTTTTTTTGCAATTGACATCTTATCTATTAATTATCTGCAAGAGAATTAAAACATCTGCTAATTCTCTAATAAGTGGGCGGCTATTTAAAATTACATATAATCTTTGAAGCAAAAATTTTAACAAGATCAATCACTATTCAAGGAATTGTAATTTTTTTTAATATCTTCTACTTCTGTTCAAAACTTTCTTTCCAGCTAGGTACACCTGGACCGGCCATCACTGTAAATAGTAGTCTCCTGCAGTAGCCAATATCAACATCTAAAACCTCTATGCATCAAAAAACATTACCTCAAAAAAGCTGACTTCTAGTGAATTCCCTTGGGTAACATCAGGCATTCAGCATTTAATATCTCACTACTAATATCAGTTTTTACTATGACTTTAAACTACAAGCCAAAAAAGTCTACCTCCTAAATCCCTTCATCTTTTCTTTAATTGATTTTCGGCGTATCCCCGCCGGGAACGTCCATCTAGTGGGAACGTCCGGGACCAAACAACATTAATAGACAATTCAAAGATTATCTGTAAAAAAAATGTTGAACCGAGAGCCTCTCGTCGTGAGGGATTTCTGTCAAATCCGGCGCACCATCCCAGCTCTAAGTAGTCTCAGCTGCCCCTTGTCGTGAGGGTTCTTGCACTGGAAGCAATTAAAAAAATAATAATAATAATAATAATTAAAATTTCTCTGATCAACGTTGTTTATTAATTCATCAGAATATATTCTCGATACAATATATAAAATTACTCTTAACTTCTCAAAATTCATATAATCAGGAAAATTGAGATATCGTTTAAAAGGCTTTGTTCAAATATCTTTTAAGCCACTGTATATAGACTATATACGCCTTATTTATAATACAACATGCGTTTTATTTATATTCATTTTCTATATAACTCATCAATTACTATTATTTTATTATAACTTTAGTTTCACTGCATTTCTTCAAACAGATACATGACAGTCATGTTCACTATTGGATGTTCCCTATTGAAAATAGGATAAATATCACCACTGATTTTTGTATAGGGTCACTCGAAAGCATTCTAAAGCATTGCATTCTAAGACAGATATTTCTATAAACCACATATTAATAACTTTATTTTTATAAATCATAAAAAAATTGACATTCGTCATTCATATGCCCAAGGAAATTCTATAGAATACAGTAATGATTACCATTAAGATTTAAACATTAAGATTTAGGACCACACTAAAATATTCAGACACATTAAATTCTGGAATTTAAAATTGTTGAAACTGCATTCCCGTTTATGTTAAGGATTTTCAATAATTTAAGAAATGTTAAAGAGTAATTATGAACTCACTTAGTCTGTCTGTCTGCACGTCTGTCTTTCAGTCTGTTCGTAGTGTGACCAAGTAGCCAAAGTTCGTTACAGGTTAAACGATGTATTAAGTACTTACAGTTGAAAAGCCTCAATAATCTATGAGAATCACCTGGTTTTTCTTTCATCTTTAATATTTCTGTAACATTATAGCAGTTTCATGCATTTTTCTCTTTTTCGACTTACAATAAATATATGCGCAAATTAAAACATAATTAAATATTAATGGAAAGAAATAATTATATTATTATTGAAAACCTACTTAAATCCAAAACAACAACGAAAAAATGATGCAGCTCACATAATTTATAGATACACTTTTCGACGTTTCCTACTTATCTACTAATCGTTACTCTACTAATCGTTTAATTTCCAATTTATTTTTCGTACGCAATGAAAATCGTAAAAACACTTTGTTTTTAATTAGTATGTAATCCTTTGAAAAGTTTTGCTGTTCTTTCTCCACCCTGCATCAGAATGGTGTATCTAATGATAGTCTTAATTAGAGTCCTGCTCGAAACCCAACCCGATTCCGACAATTGAAATTTTAATCAACCAAAAACCTGACGCGAACCCGACAAATAAATTTTATTCGACCCGAAAACCAAACGAACCCGCACTAAATAATTTTTGGCAACCCGCACCCAAACCGAACCCGATTTCTTTATAACCGAAAGCGAGCCGAAACCCGATTTCTTTTACACGAACCCTACCCGAAACCCGAATCTAATTCATCTAAAAATCATGGAAAACATTTTTAATTTATAAAATAAAGTAAATTTTAATTTCACACTGCTGTATGTGTGTGTGTGTGTTAAATCATTTCAAAAAGAATTAAAAATGTAATTACTAATATTAAGTTATAACTAAGTTAAAAATTTAAAAATCTGGAAAATGGAATAATATTAATTTTTAATTATTTAAGCGTGTTGTGACCTTCAAGTGTACAAAAATGGGTTTCAAGCTTAGTCTTTGTAGTTTAATTGTTTAATGCTTATCACACACAGAATATTATTAAAATAATACAATGTTACACACTCCAATTAAATGTCCAATAATCTCATCTGAATCTACATTCCTATAACTTCTTAGAAACATCTGCAACAGAAAAAATATTAATTATCATTTTAAATTCATAATCTATATTAAAAGGATGTAATCAAAATAGGTGAATCATACATGTGGTTACTGTCGGTGAAGTAACCTGTTTTCAACAACTTATAATAATTGCTTTCTCTCTTTCTTTTCCTTTCTTTTTTCTTTTTCTTTTTTTTTTTTTTTTTTTTTTTTTGTTCATTGCTTTAGTCGAATATGGATGTTTATTTTACTATGATAATTTGGGTAGGCGTATATTCATCTTGGGTATATAGACAGGACTGCCAACCATCTCATTAATAAGCGTAGACTTGTTAACGCCCCTTGAAAATACGCCCCTTTTCCCACACCACTTTATATTTAGAGCAATTCTCTCCAAATAGTGTTACGATTAAATAAGAATGAAATTACTCTAAAAAATTACTGGTGTACAAAAAAAGGCGGTGACTAAAAGTACTACGCTTCATAATGAGATGGTTGGCAAGCATGATATAGAGCAAACAGATTTCTACTTTATTAAGGAAAAAAAAATGAAAGATGTTCTGAAGTTGACCCGATTCGTTGAAAACTAAACCCGACCCGAACCCGAACCTGAGTCGCAGTAAAAAAAAAAAAAAAAAAAAAAAAAAAAAAAAATCCAGTCAACCCGACCGGCTGAAATCGAGTTACCCGACCCGATGCCGGACTCTAGTCTTAATGTTTTTGGGGTTAATTATCAAAGCGTTATTGTTTAGTAAATGACTCAAGTTTTTATTAAAATAGTAAATAATTGACCCTGAATTTCCAAACATATCTTTTTTGCTATTATTGGGATTTGATAAAATTTAAACAAAAAGCAATAATATTTTTCGTTTGTGTCGTCGTTCGTAATGTTTCATTTAAATTAAAATAACGTAAATATTTATAAAATAAAATTATTTATTAATTAATAGAAATTTCTTGTATAAATTTGTAGAATGTAATACCTTTCATTGACACAAAGGTAATTGTTACGGTAAACAAAATGCATTGAAATTTTTCATATTTAAATTTGATTTGCAGTAATACGCATGCGTAAGAATTTCTGTGTATTTATCAAAAAAAAAAAAAAGAAAGAAACAAAGAAAGAGAGAGAGAAATATATTTTATGTCTTATTACTTTCTTTGTCTCTTCGCATGTGCAGAGTCAACAGAGTCTTTAAGAACTAGTCAGTCTTTAAGAACTAGAACAATAAACGTAAATGGACATACTAATATTTTGTAGTTTTATTTGAAGTAATAATGTTTTTTTTCATAAACATGTGTTTTATTTTGTTGCATTAACAAATTTTTCTGTAACACATTGTCACTTCTAATATCTTATCACAAATAAAAGTTTGGTTGGTTGAGTTTAACATCGCACTAGTACTGCGCAAATGGGTAATTGGCGATGGTCTGGGACGAACACCTAAGGATGGTCCAGAGACATGACGTCACAATTTTTAACCTCCATGGAGGGGATGGCTTCCCCGCTTTGGTGACCCACAGAGGTATAATTTTGATGGGAACATGGAAGGCATTGCGGCCACAGAGGTATATTTTGGATACAAACGAGAGGAATATGAGAGGAATTAAAATGTAAACGATTATGAATAGAAAAGTATTTTTCTACTTTACAGGGTAAAAGTGTGACGCCTAATGATTATTATTATTATAATTATTTGGATCTTAAAGAAATTATAAAAAATATTGTGATCTTGGTAATATGAATCACACAAATAATTAAATTGTACTTTTGAAAGAAAATGTGCAATATCCTAAATTTCTTGTTCATATAATTTAATGAGTATTAAAAAAATACATATTTTAATAATTTAATTCTCATAAGTAGAAATGGTCATTTTTTCTACGATTAAACTTTCTATCCATATATAAAGTATTTGCGATTTTTTTTTTTATTTTTATTTTTTTTTTTTAAATAGAATAATTTATAAATTAAATATTGCATCTTATTAAAATGGGTTTAATAAATAATTTATCCATTAAGCTATTTCAAATTGCTAACACAACAGACTAAAATGAAGATATCTTGCACTGCAGAGTTTAGATGGCGACGTCTTGTATACAGAGAAATATAAATATAGACAGTCAGAAATAGGAGTAGCAATAAAGTTGGGAATATAGACAGCTTTGAAGGCTTATCTCTAATACTAGAATCTAGTATATATTTGCTACATAAATAACACACGTCTGTGTATGTGTTTGTGAAACTTATAAGATTTAAAATAAGAGGACACGTATAGTTATATACTGAAATGAAATGATTGAAATACGTGTTTTGTCTTTTTAGTTATATGTTAAATTAAATTAAACGTTGCGCGTTATTTGTTGTGATACAAAATATAATGAAAGACTACCTTTCATAAACTGAAAATATTTCATATTTTTCCTATATTTCCAAAAATGTTAATCAAATATATATTTTTGATGTTTTAATGAACATTTTATTACACATGAGAAATATATTGCTTAAAAATATATTGTTAGAACATATTTTTTTTTAAACATGCAAAATAATTATCGCTAATTTATTGGCTGATTACATTAAGATTAAAAAAAAATGTAAGGGATAATTGTGAACAACTATTTGTTAATACACTGTGCACATTTGAACTACGTTACACACTTTGCAGCGTAGTGGATGACACGTATACTCTGTGGTTCAAAGTACTGTTACTGTAAGCGGTCACACGATTAGCGCAAAGTCATTTTCAACCAACTTCAGAAAGGAGGGTGTTCTTAATTCGAGCTATGTGTTGCTGTTGGTGTTTGTAAGCTTATAACTTCGTAAGAGATGCTCTAATTAACCGACTTCAAAAAGAAGGAGGTTCTCAATTCAAAGCGTATGTATTTTTGTTTTTGTTTGTTAGCTCATAACTTCTGAACGAATGATTCGATTTTGATACTTTTTGTTTTATTGTAAAGGTCTTGGTCTGAAATAGTTCCCATTGTAACATCTTTACGATCAAAAGAAAATACAGGGTGCCCAAAAAAGTCAGTCCCGACTCTTTTAAAGGCTGAACAGCTGCAGCTATAGTAATAAAAGTGGTATGTAGGTATAGTAAAGTGGACATGAGCTACGCGATTCAACCACCTACAGCGCCACCTGGTGGAAAACAGTGGAGTTAGCGTTCCTATCTCGGAAACGGTTCTAGACAGGGGAAAAGAGTGAATTATAAAATTGCAGAGCATCATCGATTAAATACGAAAAGATAGTTTAGACATTAATGCTAAAAACAGAACGCTTAAAACGTGCATTTGTTTGTTCACAATTTCCTATTTTGTGCACACTTGAACGACATTTAAAAACTAATTAAATTTTATTTAATTTTGCGCCGACTTCAAAAGTTATGATTAATTGTAGTGTTATAGGTTGTTTGGCGAAGGAAATTATTTTGTACTTTTAGATGCAATTTACAGTTTCATTTCATACTATTATTTTTTGTTTTTTAGTTGTTTGAACAGTACTTGCTTTTTGGAGTCAGTTCTATTTTTTTTGCAAAAAGATTTTATTTTTCTTCATCTACCAATATCTATCTATCTATCTATCTATCTGTATATATATATATATATATATATATATATATATATAAACAAAAGTATTTGTCTGTGTGCATCGTGTCAAATATGAAGCTGAGGCAACTAATTTCAGGGGTACAAAACATGCTAGAGGACCATTCAGGGGTGCATTTCATCGTTTTTAACACTTTCCAACAAGGTTAAAATGTGTTAATGACTTCGATTTGCTGTTTGTCTGTCTGACCGTGCTATAACTCCCGTAAATATTAATGGAATATTTTTAAACTGATATATGTTATTCAAGTTCACAATCGGAAGTATACTATTGAAAATAGAGTAAATACATTTACTAGTTCGTGTAAATTGATACCTGAAAGTATTGCTATACATTTTATTCTATAAGAGGTATTTCTATAAACCATATTTTACTTTACACAAACCTTAATAAAATTTAAATATGTTATTAAAAGTCACTATCGGATGTTTTCTTTAGAAAATAGAGTAAATACAACCAATGGTTTGTGTAGGGACACCTGAGAGTATTCCAAATCATTTCGTTCTTTTTATAAATCAAATTTTAATAACTTTACTTTGCACAAATTCTTATAAAATTGAAATATGTTATTTATATGCAGAAAAGATAGCTCTGTATAGAATATAATATAATTGGCAGTAGATTTACAGGACCACATAAAAATATTCAGTTACATTAAGGACTATTATTGGAAAATTGCTGGAAGTGCAGCATTTTCGTTTACATTAAGCGTTTTTAACACTTTCTAACATTTTAAGAGTGAATATGATTTCAATTTGTGTTTTTGTCTGTCCGACTGTCCAACTGTCTATCTGTCCGTCAAGGTTTTCTATTTATTTTCTTATAAACGCCAGTCTTCTTGTGCATTATTATATTTTATAAATTCGTTGACAGGCGGTGACAACGCATCTTCTTAACAAGAACAAGATCAGCAGTTCGTTCAATATTATAATTCTGTAGGAAAATTTTTCAAATGCTTTTTTTCAGCAAGTTTCTAATACATAAATATACATTTAAATTTACTACAATGGGAAAGGTATTTATATTTATATTTAATGAATTATTATTAATCTATCACATTATTACGGTCAAAATAAAATTTAGTTAAAATAAAAAAATAATAATAATTTTTCTTGATTTAATTATTTTTGTTAAGCAATACATAATAGTTACAAAAATGTTTTTTTAAGTAATTATTTTATATTTGAATTATAGTCATGAAATTATTTGATCCAAAACACAACTAAAACTTAAAAATTAATTATCATCAATACATGATTTTCTTAAAACTAAAAACATAATTCATAACTATTAAGGAATATAAATTGGAATTTTAAAATTAATTTAATTGTAACATCTTGAATAAATATAAAATACCCGCCTGAAATAACTGATTATGAAACTCATTTTTATAAGGCGAGAATTTAGAAAGCGCTGGTGGTCGAGTTTTTACACGCCATACTCAAATGCAAAACATTGGGGGTTCTGTCCTTCGCTAGGTAGAATAGATAAATGAATCGTTAATATTCGAAAATTCAATATTTCCTTACCAAATGGCTGCACTGAAGATAAAAAAACATTAGTATTTTAATTATTTGACAATCAGTTTTAAATAATGCGTAGAAATTGCCTCAGTATTTTACCATGTTTTTATTAACTTATATTCCTGTTTGTTTGTATGTAAGTTTGTTTGTTTGTTTGTCCGGTACAAATCTTTCAATCGAAATTTGACTAACTTCCCTACTAGCTAGACATTTGAAACTTTCACAGAATGTCAGAACCCTGTGACAACACAATACTTCGAAGTCTGATTTTCGAATTTTGGATTAGTTTCCTTATAATTAATTAAAATATGAAAATAATAACATCCTAATAGTTTTAAAATAGCCATTAAAATATTAACTATAATTTAATTGTTGCCAAAAAAAGTTTGCGAGTTCATTTTCTTTCGACATAAAAATAAATATGTTTTATTAAACATGAACGTTAAAAAATTATAAAAAGTTAAATTATACATCTCACAAAAATATACGTCATTATCACTTTAAAAATTTTATGCACATTGGTAAAAGCTCTATGATTCATCAGAAAATTTAAAACATGGTATATAAAATGTTTTTTTTTTTTTCTTAATCTTATATTTATTTTTTGACAACCTATTTTCAAAACTTTATATAAACCTTCATTTTGTTATCCCTGTTATTAAATTGCTTAAAAACCTTATATATTACCTTTACTTTATTCAACTAGCAAACTTTAACGAACATTGTTACAACGTTGAAATGCTTGATACTAACAACATAAATCTTGTAACACTTTCATTATTTGTGTCATGTAAAGGTTTTAAAAACAATTATTAGCTATCTGGGACAGTGTCGCTAGCTTGATTAGGCGGTAATGATTTTCTTTTTCAGCAACGAAAAGTTATTAATCATTATTTTATAAAATCAAAGAAATATATCTCTAAAAGTCACCTGGAGAAAGTTATAAGAAGCGTCAACTGATTAATAAGTTTAGGTTATTGGTGACGCGGTAAGCGATCTTGAGATTCTGTATAACTATACACTCTGTGGTTTATAATAAATATTATATTTATACATATGAATTGCTTCAAATTTTTCGATACTGGTAAGTTTAGGATGAGGAAAAATATCGTTAGATTTTAAAAATTAAATCGAATGTGGTATTTTGTTTGTATGAAAAAAAAAAAAGTTTATATGGAAACATAAAAAATCATTTGAAGGGGAAATTTTTGTCATGTTTTACTTATTAATTTTGGCAGAATCAAATAAAAAATATAACAGAACGGATTAAAGTAAGTCTATGTCTATTTTTATAATATAACTGATAAACTATAATTATGAATTTGTTTTACTTATAATTTTATTATAACATCCCGAGGGCTTGTAAACAAACTCCTGCTACTTGGCCATCTTAAATGTTAAGTAGACGTTAGGGCACTAAAATCAATAAAATCATAGTTCTAGAATAAAACAAGCGACCTCCGCCGTCCAATAAAAGGATTGGCCTACTTTAAGTGCTACTACTGCATGCAGTAAGAGCTCGAAACGAGATTTTGAACAAATTCAATAATTCTTGTTTAAAAAAGTGATATAAAAAGTAGTGATTCATTTTTTAAATATTCACTTACATAAAATGATCATCAAATAAGGTAAAACCTGTAAATAATTAATATTATAAACTACTTTATTCCAACGCCTAATTCAATTTAAAGAGGCATTTTTAATAGCATGACAAAACAGTCTATTTTTATTATTTCACAATTATTTTATTTTATTTTATTTTATTTTATTTTTTTTTTTTTGCTATTTTATGTTTAAAGATTGCTCTCAAACACACAAAACTTTTATTTTTTAAATGTTCATATAGTATCATTTAAAAAAATAGCTGTATTTTTCACTTTTTTAAAATTCAAAATAGTATAAAAAATTTACTGCATTTTGATTATTACCGTATTTCATCAAACAGTTTTGTATGGAATTACGAAAAAAAAACTTCTACATAGATCTATAATTATAAAACATAAAGGAGTAATTTGGTGTATATGGAGTATTTAAAAACATTTGAAGAGCTTTTTTTAAGGAAATACTTATTAATGCGAACGGAAAAAAGAAAGAAAGAAAGCCATGTAATTTCCAGTACTTAATGTCATTTAAACAAATATGTAAATCATGGTGTTAAAAAAAAGGGGAGGGGAGACTAAGCTTTCTCTTTTTCTTTTCTTTCTTTCTTTCGTTTTTTTTTTTTTTTTTTTTCAACTCCACACATGTTACGTGATTTAAATAAATAAATAAATAAACCATTTTGTAATCTCTCTTTTTTTTTTTTGTGTGTGATTACATTTTCTTTCTATTAAGAAGGGTTCTAGAGGAAAATAACACTACTTCTAAAAAAATTAAACAGATTAATTAATTCAATTGCTAAAAATAATTGTACAGTTTAAAAACTCTCTCAACTAATGAATGCTCTTTAATCACCATGACGTTGAATATCTATAACACATAACTCTATTTATTTTATTTTTTCGGATAAAATGGACGCAAGTTTTTAAAGTAAAAAAAAAAAAAGAAAAGAAAGAAGGAAAGAAAGAAAACCTTAATGAGATCATCTGTTTTATTTTATTTTTATTAAATAGAGAATGCATTCTTTATTTAATAAAAATAAATAAATAAAATTTAAAGATTAGCATTGTGTGTTCATCTATCTTTCCCTTATAAAAGCATTTTCATTTTTATTTCTATATAGTTTTTGGAGCATGTAATAACACACGTTACACTGTATTGTTACATGCATTTAGCCAAACAAATAATAATATATATTTGAACTGTTTTTTTAGAATTGTACAAAAACAATACAACTTTTGAATCATTACGATTCTTCTATAAATAAAGACAATTTTACATACATATTTATCGATAACAACAATATGTTTTTAAAATAATCATATGCGTGTTTTGTTTATTTTAGTTTTGAAAGCGTTAATATAAATATATATGTATGTATACAGGGTTGTTATAATTAAACTTCCTCTATAAACAGCGTCCTACAGCGCAAACGGGTGAACGGAATACAACGAAATTTTGTATATGGACTATACACGAGATACGCTCACGGAATTTTGAAAAAAAAAAAAATTGTTCCAAAATGTCCACCAGAGGGCGCCTTTTCCAGAAAAACATTAAATTTGACGCAATAAACGACCAAAACTGACAACAGAAACAATATTATCATTTATTGACTAGTTTCTGATCACCTTGTCATGGAACTACATTAAGTAATACCTGTTTTGCATAAAGCTTCCTCTTCTTCGCAAGCATGAAAATCTCGACATTTTTTTCTCTCCTAGAACTGACAGCTTTTCCCGATTTTACATTTTATTACTCATAATTCTTGTTCTAGATTGTTAATTATTTTTTTCTGTATTCCGTTTTGGTCGTTTATTGTGTTAAATTTAATGTTTTTTCGGAAAAGGCGCGCTCTGGTGGACATTTTGGAACTAAAATATATCTTTGAAATTCCGTGAGCGCATCTCGTGTATAGTCTATGTACCAAATTTCGCTGCATTCTGTTCACCCGTTTGCGCTGTAGGATACTGTTTATAGGGGACGTTTAATTATAACCACGCTGAGTATATATATATATATATATGTATGTATATATATATTTATATATATAAGAAAAACTCTGTTCTTGTTCTATATATTTAATAATTCAAGTTTTACTCCATCTTATATTTAAATTTTACCATATATATATATACATATACATATATATATATATATATACATATAAATGAGCAAAACTCTGTTCTTGTTCCATATATTTAATAATTCAAGTTTTACTCCATCTTATATTTAAATTTTACCGTGTATATATATATATATATATGAAGAAGAAATTTTATTTAAAGGTACTTTTCCTTCATTTATTTTTTTTTAAATGTTAAACACGTTTTATAAACTTTAAGATTTTTTAAACAAAAAGTATTCAAATTGTATAAAAATGATATCTTTATTTGCATTAAAAGTTTTGTGAAAACATTATAAAATTGTGAAACGTTTTATAAGTAACAATAAATAATACTTAAAAAAAAAAAGGAGTAAGAAAGAAATTTTAGAAATAAATGTTCTGGAAAAATACAAAAGTGATTACTGAATAGAATCTGGGAAACTGTTAGAATCTGGGTAGGTTTCTTTTTAAATACATTTGAAACTAATCTCAAAAGTCTTGATATTTGAGAAATTTCAATAAACTTATTTATTTCCTGTTTATAATAATATGTAATGTACATATTTAAATTCAGCTACGGGCACCTATACTTATCATCAATAATCTCTTGTGTAGTTTCTTTGTTTAAAAAAAAAAAAACCGCTATATTTCTTTCATATTAAAGAAGAATGTTACATAATAAATAAGAATATTATTAAAACGTTAAAAAAAAAATAATAAAAATAAAAATAATAATACCGAAATAAATACTAAAAGAGAATCTGTCCGCATATATAATGCGCAAGAAAATGCAGCAAATCAAAACATACGTACAGTAAAAATTGGAAAGGAATGCAAGCTAAAAATTTAAAAAATAAAGCAGACAAAAATGAAGACAGTAAATTATAATTAACTCAAAAACCACTTATATCATCGTCATGGAAATCGCTTAATTCAGAGAAGAACCAGTAACATGTTTCATGAACTACTGTTATGATTAAATTTACATATAACACAAATTTTTATGTGTAAAAATTGTAAAGGGTAACTTTGCAGGCATAAAAATCCTGTTAGTCGAAAAAATATCTTCCATTAACACAATCGAAGGCATGGCTTTTAAATTTTGCTTACAACAAAAAGCAGCTGTAAAAGAAAAGGGGAGCTATTAGAGGCCCGCTTTTGGGTTGAAAGAGGCTATCTTAAGTGTTTAACTATAAACCATAGTGGAAGAGAAAAGAGAGAAAAAAAAAAAGAACCTATTCAATGGTGAAAAGCATTAGACCTTATCTGCACACAGCCGGCGGGGCTTGCCAGGCACGTGTAATTACCAGTCGCCAGTGATGCGCAGTTGAGAGTACGGACAATATTGCTGTCAAAATGAGTAAATGGTTATTGCATTGGGCTGGTATTTATTGCACCTAATAAAAAGGAAAATGCTATTTTCGGTAGTGAAAATACACAAATAATAAGGGCTGTTAAGTTTTATTGTCACTTTTAAAGAATTCAAAGGGCCCCCAAGAAATATTATTTTGTTTATTATATGAGAAGTAGGGTCCGTGTTTTTTCGGAGAAACTGTATCGTAAAACGTAAAAAGCGCGCGGCTGCTGAAAAAATCGCGGTTCCTCCACTCCGGAGTGATGAGGGCGTAACTATGAGTGGACGCAAAGTAGCTAATTGGCTAAGGCTCCCGTACGCTGATATGGGGGGATAGAAGGGTAGAAGAGAAGAGAGAAAAGAGAGAGCAAGCTAGCGTGTACGGAGAACGAGAATGGGGTAGCGAAGAAGAAATGAAAAAAAAATATGGAGGCAGATCGATTTTTGGAGGAGACTAAAAAAGGACGCACAAAAAATCTTTGGATATACCACCCTTGGCCGCCTCCTACTGAAAAATGAGGCTAGGCTATTTTTTTATTCGGGAAGACTCAATTATTCTGAATGTTCGTAGTGCCACTCGCATACCGCAACCATATTAAAAAATAAAAGAGACTTCTTAAATCAGCCATGTTGAGCGGGGCTTTGAGCGGAGAGATGCCGTCAACTTGAATTTCGTTACCTCCCAAACTGATGTAAATAAGGCTATGGTTGCGGGGAGTTTAATATTGGAAAGTAATCTAAAATTTCTCCTTCTACCAAGCGAAAGGAATTACAATGCGAGTCGCAGGATATCGTCGATGTGTGCATGGATTTCTGACTACCGTCCGATCAGCAGGGAACTAGTTTACCATCCAGAGTGGCTACCAGTGTACATCCGTAGTTCCGGAAGTTCCGTTCTCAGAGCAGCCAAATTCTAGACGTAATGATGAGGGATGCCTCCCCGGAATGTCAAAGATAAGTGTCCTAAATGTTTATTTTTCTAGATTTAATGTGTTTTATGTTAAACCATATTTCGTTTTTGTGTTATAATGAAATATGTGTTTTTGAGAATATCTTTGCAGCTTAACGAATGTGCCGCCTGTAGTAGGCCTAAAGACTTCTAAGTATATGTTTTTAGAATTTTATGTAATGTGTTAGTAATATGAAAAGAAAAATTGTTGATCAATTAATTTAAATAAATTAGTGAGTTTTGCACAAGAGAAGCCTTTTTGATGTGTAGGGTCTTTTGTTTCTCCTTTTGGAACGTTTATACTCGTAAAATTGGTTTATAATTTTGGCTTGATCAAAACTATTACATGCATTCTAATAATTAAAAATTTAATGTGAAAGATATTTAAAAAAATTTTCAGAGTGAAGTTTAAAGAAAAATTTATCCTGTTATTATTAACTATCTCAATTATTTTTTATTTAATTAACTTTTATAATTAAATCTTTAAGTTACCTGGGTTAGTTATTTTTGCTTAAAGTGGGAAATTTTTAGTTTTAATGAGTGATGCAATCAAGAGAATTTTAAAAATAAAAAAATCTTAACTTAAGTGTGTATGTATGGCTTAGAAAAAAAAAAAAAAAAAAAACTGAAGTAAATTGGTCCTTACTTATCTAAAGTTATAGAAAACTAAATTTAAGTTTTACAACATTGTTGAGCTTGCAACTCTGATTATTTGTTGGTAAAGAAATTAAGAGTATTAAAAAAAAAAAAAAAAAAATAAGTTGTTTGTGGAAGACCAGTTTACTTCCATGACAGGTATTAATGTAAAAACTAATTCTTTTAACTGAAATTAAAAACTTAAAAGCCTCATTGACCGATTTAATAAAATGATGACTGTTAATCCATGGGGATTTTTTTTTACATAACTTTTCATGGTTTGGCTGTCATATAAATTTATGTTGGGTGAATGTCGCTTTTGCTGTTTTTGCTCTATTTAATTATTTAGTATGGTTACTCTAAAGTATTGAAAACCTGTCTATTTTACATTGGCCGTGGAGATTGTTGATTATGAAGCTTATGTGAAATAGTCTTGTTAGCTAACGGTTAGAGTAGCATTCCAGCTAGCTGTTTTTGAGGTACTCGTTAGTAATTGAGCCATACATATGTAGAATAGAAATTTAGCTGAAAACCTTAAGTAAATCTAAACAGTGAAATTAAAAAGGAAACTTTAGTTAAGAGTAATTTATGTTATGCATCACTCACTAAGTAAAATTAAGGAACACAACGCATTGTATAATTAAAAGTAAAACTTAGTTTAAAATTTAAGTTGCGAATAGAAACACGATAACTGGCGCCGTGTAGGTTTAAAAATAAATTGAGATAGAAAAAAAAAAAAAAAAAAGTAGGACTTACTAATGAAAATTTTTTTCTCCTCTTGTTTATATTTTGCTTTTCTTCTTTTACAAAAGTGTAATACGTAACATCTGTCTTTGCCAAATCACTTACTTCCATTTAATATTCCAGAATATTGCAATGGAAAACAATGGAAAAATAAGACTTACCCCACCCATTATGTAATGCAGTGGACGCAGGAAGGCCAGTAAAGAACCACATCTGGGTATGTTTATTTGTTTATTTTACATAATTACGTGTTGCATGTCTCGCTCTGCTCCACAATTGTTTTAATCATTAATTACTGTGATACAAACCTTGAAGGATTTTTTTTGTGTGTTTTTGCATATAAGTAAAGTAAAATAAAATTATAAATAATAATAATAATAATAATAGTATTAATAATAAATAAATAGTTAAATAAATTGAGGGAAAAGAAAATCCTTCTTGTTTATTTCTTGAATTAGGATACACACTTGCCGTATAATTTCTGCAAATCAGTTGGTTACTATGGTGTATTTTATGATCATCCCTGAAATATGTCATGTACTTTGTTGAGTGGTACTTATTGGTAAACACCACTAGGAAAGAATTCAAAAAAAAAAAAAAAAAAAAAACTAATTAAAGATGCCTGTTTAAACTTACATCTATTTTTGACAGAATTTTTGTTCTCCCTGCTGAAAGAAATATTTCTTGAATGGAATAAATTGACATATTTTTGGGATCTTTCTAAATTTTTATAAATACTCACTATTATACTAGAAAAAATCTAGATACACACATGTTTGTATATTATAATGTAGAAAAGTGTATTTTGTTGAAAGGTAATATTACAAACACACATTTCAATTGCTTAAATATTTCACAGTATTTGTAAATCATTGTTTGTGTATTTTTACGTTTATCACGAAAATATGTCACTTCAAGTGCTGATGGAATCAGCCAAAAAATAAATAAATAAATAAATAAATAAATAAATAAGTAATAAAGGTTAACAAAACCAAGAAGGAATGTAAAAATATTATTTTTTTGGTGTAGAATGTACTTGGAGGGAGACAAAATTTGATTTTTTTAAATATTTGTTGGAATGAAATAATTGTGACATATTTTCGGGAGTTGTGTATGGTAAACAGCTAAACTCTACACAGGTGTTTATGTTTATACACTTTTTGTATATGATCAAGCACATTTTTTTCTACACATGTCATGTAGGGTAATTACAGACACGAGTTGTTGTCAATAATCAAAAAAATAAATAAATAGATAAAATAGATATATAAACAATAAAAATACTTTATTTATTTAGAAAATAACGTGTAACTTTTATAGCAGTGGACTTTTTGTGATGTAGTTAGAAAATTTCACACTAAACACCCTTTTACTGTACATCTTAAATACAGAAATTTTTGTAGAACAAGTGTTTATGTATTTATGTTTCTCTTTGAATAACTATTATTAGTGTTATTTTGATATGGCAAGTGTGTGTTTTTGATAAATACATAGATAAATATTAAAAGTGGTAACTCCTTTTGGCAAGCTTAGTTTGAAAAAAAAAATAAATAAAATACAAAATAAAATAAAATTAATATAAAATAAAATAAAATAAATAAGGAAAAAATAAATAAAGAAATACATAGTTAAAATAATATCCCATAATTTTGAAGATTAGTTAAAACTGGTTGGTGTGTAATTTTGCTTGTATCGGAATATCATGGGGGGTAAAGATAAAGAAGAGGCAATAGTCAGCGGACAGCCGGAGACAGGGGATGGCAGCACTACTCAGAACGGTGCTGTTACTAACATGATTCCGTTTGACCCCGATACAGCTCTGGTCCAAAGGCGGAGGGCCCTCATGGACACCTTAGGCCAAATTCCGGTATTCACTGGATCAGACCCTCATTTTTCTGTAGCGCAATTTTTTGAGCTTATTAAGGAATTTTCCGAATTTTTAAAATGGGATCCCGTAGATCTTTTCTTTGCGACTAAGCACAGATTGGCTGGGGCAGCCCAACGGGTTTTTTTTGAATCACAGGTCGTCGACAAACGCGTACGAACAATTAAAAACTCTTCTCGCAGACCGTTTTGCAGAAAAGGCAGACCTTCAGGCCATCGTCACCAATTTTTGGAATGACGTTCAGAGCAAAAATGAGCCGGTCTCTGACTTTATTGCTAGAGCGCGTCAGAATGTTAGAAAAGTAGTAAAAATCCAAAATACTCCACCAAATTTGTGGCCAGAAACTGAGTCAGCGTGGTTGCTTTCCATGTTAATTAAGAACATACATCCTGACATAAGGCGGAACGTCGTTGCTAGATCGCCGAGCACAGTAGAGGAGCTAGAGCAGATCGCGCTTGCCGAGGAAAAAGCACTTAAGGCCGTCCAACCACAACACGGATTCGTTAATCTGCCGTCTTGTGAAATAGCGTGCGCAGCTCAATCTGCTATAAAAGAGTCTGAGACACAGTCTCAGCAGTTAAACTCCTTGACGTCAATTGTTGCAGACTTAACTCAGCAAATTTCAAAATTGTCCTCAAAATTAGAAACATTAGAAAACTCCCAAAGTATGAGGCAGGACTCAGGGTTCAGACCTCCCACCCGACCAAAGAGTGAAGTGGTTTGTTATGCATGTAATAGGAAGGGGCATTATGCCCGAGAATGTCGGGACAGAAATAAAAATGAGAGATACAATGGCTCGAGATTCCCAGGGAACCAGAGAGGGCAAAATGTGAATGATAGGGGTGGTTATCGCTCTGGTTGGCGTAACACACAAACTCAGGTTAATGGCAGTACATCCGCCTCCCAAAATCAACCGTTAAACTAGAAAGGATTCCACAGAATAGGGTGACGGTGTGGGATCCTAGCCAAGAAACAGAGTCGCCAGTGCAAGAGCATTTTTTTTTTCACAAATTGGGAGGACAAATTTTTGGGGCAATTACCAACAATTAGTGTATTTTTCAATGAAAGGGAGTTTAGAGCTTTAATTGACAGCGGCGGTTCCTGTAATTTGTTGGCTAACTACATAATAAACAACAATGTGTCGGGCAATAGTGAGAAATGTAAAATAAATTTGAGAACACTCTTAGGTGGAGAAGTGATGTTAAAGAGCAAATCAGAATTAAAATTTAAAGTAGGGGAAAATGAGTATGTGGACACATTTAATATTTGTGAAAATCCTTTATCACCTAGTTTTGACCTTATTTTGGGTATTCCCTTGCTCCTTAAAAATAAAATAAGAATTGATTTTGAGAAAAAGGTGCTAGTGACTGAAAATTTCACGCTTCCCTTTATGACGGAAAAAGAAATTGTATAAAAAGTGTTTGTAAACCTATTTCTGTCTATGCTAAAGCTAAAAGAATTATTCCCCCGCTTTCGGAGTCAGTTGTTCCTGTTAAAGTAAAAACCTATATTAATTCAAGTGCGAAGAATGTTTTTGTTTACCCACGCAAATTCATTGCTGATTCAGTAGTAATAAGCCACACTGTGTGTCAAAACCAAACAGATAAATTGTATGTAAAAATTTTAAACTTAAGTGATGAACCATTCAATGTAAATAAAAACTGTAAACTAGGTCTTTTAGAAGAAATTTTTGATGAGGAGCCAAAGCTCCAAGTGAATTTTGGGGATACTGAGGAAATTGGGGCAGTTGAAAATATCAACCCGCAGTGGAGTACAGAGTTTAATCTAGAACATCTTGATCAACATCTAAAAAGTAAAGTCGAGCAATTTCTGAACAAAAATGCAGATGTTTTTGCGGCCTCAGTGCGAGATTTGCCAGGCTGCGACACGGTAATGCACAACATTCGCGTGACTGACAACTCACCGTTTAGGAGCAGTGCATACTGGGTACCTTATAATTTAAGAGACGAGATGGACAGGCAAATTAATACTTTGATTGAATCTAAAATTTTAGTCCCATCAAACTCCCTGTATGCTTCCCCAGTAATATTAGTAAAAAAAGCAGACGGTTCATTTCGATTAGCATGTGATTTTAGAAAATTAAATAAAAAAATTATAAGTGACAACTACCCTATTCCCAACATTGCAGAAACAATTGACTCTTTGGCAGGAGCTAAATATTTTTCTACGTTAGATTTAACTAGTGGGTTTTTCCAGCAAAAAATTCCCGAACCACAGGAACACCTTACAGCCATAATAACCCATAACAAACTTTTACAGTGGACTAGGAGCCCGTTTGGCCTAAAATCTTCCCCCGCGGCGTTTCAGAGGCTTATGAATGTCGTACTTAGTGACCTACAGAACTTAAATATTTTAATTTACATTGACGACATTTGTATTGCCTCCAAAGATATAGAGTCCCATTTTGAAAAATTAGATATAGTATTTAATAGACTTCGAACACATAACTTAAGATTAAAACCCTCCAAATGTCACTTTTTCAAATCTCAAATTACTTTCTTAGGATTTAATAAAAAAAAATGGTGAGATTTTTCCGGCAGATAAAAATGTTGAGGTTATTAAAAAAATTAAACGTCCAACAAATAGAAAACAAGTTAGATCATTTTTGGGTGCTGTAGGTTTTTATAGGCGTCACATTAGCGACTTTGCGAAAAGAGCCATACATTTGACAAGTTTAACGAAAGAAAAATCGAAGTTTCAATGGTCCCAAAATGCAGAGAACGAGTTTTTAGATCTATAACAGGAAATTGCTCGAATTCCATCACTTCGACTTCCTGATATGTCAAAAGAGTTCATTTTGTATACAGATTGTTCAGCAGTAGCTATGGGTGCTGTTTTATGCCAATATGATGAGACGGGTTTCCCTCATCCTGTGGCATTCACAAGTCGTAAACTTAAGGACGTGGAAAGACGCTATTCAGCAACCGAAAGAGAACTATTAGCCTTGGTCTGGGCCACCCAGTATTTCAAGTGTTATATTTTTCACAGAAAATTTGCAATTTTTACTCACTTACGCCCTAAAACTTAAAGATCCTACTTCCAAAATTGCAAGGTGCTTGTGCTCCCTTAGTGAATTTGAGTTTCAGGCAAGGTATATTAAAGGTAAATGTAATTCGGTAGCAGACTTTTTATCCAGATTTATTGAACACGAGTTACAATTTGAGGATGAGACCGTAATGTGTAATGCACTAGAAACTGTCCCGCAGCAAACTTCTTTTGTAATTAGTAATGAATTAATTGATGAAATTAAATGCGCTCAGAATAACGACAAGTTTTGTAAATATATTGTAAGGCGGTTATGTAAAGATCTTAGTATCCGACCAAAATCTTTTAATTTTTCCGTTGTAGATAATATCATTATGTGCAAAAAAGTAAATTCTAGTTCAAAAAGGGAAGAGGGTGAAAAAATTGTGTTGCCAAGGTCTTTAATCCCAAAAATTTTTGAATTAACCCATGAGTCACCTATGTCGTGTCATGCTGGTTTTTATAAAACTTTGAACAGAATTAAAAAACATTATTTTTGGCAGGGTATGTACAGGGATGTTAAACGACTGGTGGCGTCTTGCCAGTCGTGTTTAGAGTTCCGGGCACACAAACCAAAACGCTTAGCAGAATTACAGAGATTGGAAAGCCCCTTTTACCACTATACATTCGGATATATGTGGACCTTATCCCACCACTGAGAAGGGCAACAAATTTATTATTTCATATATCGATAGTTTTACCAAATGGCCCGAGGCTTTTGCAGTATCTAACATAACAACTGACACAGTCGCTGAAACGCTAGCTGAGTTTGTGTGCAGACATGGCACACCAGAAAAATTCATTACGGATAAAGGAAAAAACTACATGAGCCCTGCAATAGCTCAGATGTATGAAAAATTAGGCACTAAACACATCCACACATCGAGTTACCATCCTGCCTCTAATTCTCAAATTGAGAGAAACCACTCAACCATGAATAATGCACTGGCTCACCTTGTCAACAACCACCACAATGACTGGGATGATAAACTGAAATTTGTTTTGTTAGCAATGCGAACTGCAATACATTCCACTACTAATGACTCTCCTTTTTTTATTACCCATGGTAGAGATATACGCTTACCTTATAATACTTTAACCACCCATAATACTTTAAATTACAATGATTGCCCAACTTATTGCGAAGGCTTGATCCCGACTCTGAGACAGGTTTTTACTCAGACCAAAGTTTTGTTAGAAGAGGCTGCGGCTAAGCAGGAAGGAATTAGAAAGAAGATTGCTATTGATAAACACTTAAAAGTTGGGAATTTGGTAATGTTATACACTCCTGTAGTAAAACCTGGTTTATGTAAAAAATTCACAAAATTTAATCGTGGCCCTTTCCGAATAATTAGACAAGTCTCCAAAGTAAATTTCGAAATAGAAGAGCTTAAAAATTCAAAAAACATTCAAATTGTACATGTTGATAGACTTTCTAAAATTATAGACAAACCAATTTTTCCTGTATTAGAGAATACGGATCAAGCTGTCGACAATGAAAATCCAGATTGTCCACAAGAGGGTAGTGTAACTCAGTTGGAGAATTCCGAGGATCCCTGGGTAACCTTTGCTAAGTTGAGGCGCGAAAAACGGAAACGAGCTCGTGGGTTTAATTTGGGGTATACTTATGTAACCAACAACAGGCTGCATACGGCTGTGCAGGAGCAGAATAATGGGGTTGTACATTCAGGTAGTGTGCATGACAATGTTCCAGATGACCAGATTCGGAGTCCTGAGTCGGTCGTGGTAAAAAACGGCCTTTGGCTATTTTAGTCAGAGGGGATGATTTTCTCCCCGTCTCTAAAAAGCGTAGGAGTATAACTTCCGGAGTCACTTAACTTAGTATTTCCATCCAAAATTCTATCTCCCCTAGATTGAACGAAATGTTCATCTAGCTTTGGCTAACCCTAGTATCAGGCTTATCTACTGAACTTTGTCAGTCGCGAGCTTTGAACCTTCTTTCTAGTGAAAATGTTACATATTTTTTAATTATTTTTTATCAAAATTTCCTAATTGCTGTATATTTTTTTATTATTTGGCTTATTTTTTAATTTTTTATTAATTTTATTGTCTTTTAGTGTAGGGATCTGAGGTCTCCTCTCATTGGCCGATTTCCTGGCCTCTGATTGGCTTTCAGTTTCAGGACAAAATCCTCTGTGATTTTGCTCGTTTTACTTTCAGTGAGGATTGTGAGTGCTATGTGTGTCTCTGAGAGGTCCGCAGATCCAGCTCAGAACTTAGTTTCTGGCTGGACACTGAGACTTTCATAGGATTCATGCATGCACTTCACTTTAATCCTCCTGAATTTTAATTATGATAGAAAAAAAAAAAAAAATTGTATGGCCCCCTTTTTTTTTTTATTAATTGCGGGACTCCGAGCGATTTCCTGTGCCCCTTGGGGCGCCCTGCTCAACTCTTAATTCCTTTTCGCCGTCCAGACCGTCTCGTCAACGCACGTAACAGTTTCACTGTTACACTTAGGTTTTTTTCAAGGAGTTATTTATTTATTATTTATTTTATTATTTATTTATATTTATTTTATTATTACTTTTTTTTTTCCCTTTAACTCCTGGTGCTTCACTCTGATTGGTCTCTGCTCACGCGGAGATTTATTCAGAGATCAAAATTCTAAATTCACCCATTTGGCTTTTAATTATTTTATGGAAAATTATTTTTATGTTTTTCGCATTTTTCGTTGGAGGTAAGCATTGGTTGCGACCAAATGCAGGTACTCCGAAGCACATCGTTGACTTGACTGAATGTTCCAGATGATACTACGATTGATGAACTCACGGATTTCCACACCGCCGCCTGTTCTGCCAACCAAACCCAAAACTTTTCACCTACGGTTAGTGAGGCAGAGAATGAGGACCACGAGGATGTACCGTCATGCAACCAGGTTACCAAAAACCAAAGAAACAATAGGTCAGACAATAAGGCATCTCATAAGTATTCATTGAGACCAAGAACAAAGTTGTAAATATTTTTTTACTTAGTTGTAAATATTTTTTTCTTCTCTCTACGAGGTTGGAATTTTTTTTTTTTTTTTGGATTGTATTATTTATGTCAGGTTCATTTTTCTCACGTAAACATTCAAATTGGATTGTTGGGAAATTTTTCTTGTGTTTGTGTGTTGCTAAGATAGAATAAAGCATGCAAATACAGTTATTTCAGTGTTAGTAATAAATAAAGGTGTGTGTGAACAGACATTGTGGGAAGAAGTAAATTTTTTTTGTTGTTTTGTTTGAAACTTACGTTAGTATGCATTTTCGTACCCTAGTTCTAAGTTGATCTGTGCCGCATAGGGACATACATTGTTATGCAAGGAAAATTTTATACTGCTAAATACATGTGTTTTGTTATAGAGGAATCTCAGGTCGTAATCAGTCGAACGAAGAAGAATTCAGTATATTTATATCAAATTTGTGTACTGGACGGCCTGGCACCAGGTTAGCAGGTGCTAGAGTTAAGTTATACCTAAACACACTTTGAGTACCCTATAAGGATCTTGTGTGAATCAACAAATCAGGCGATTGATTTGTGTTAGTGTCTAGGAGTCCATGTTATGTTCAGGTTCATTCGGTGTTTAGTCCTGTATTTAGCAGCACACCTTGTTTTAGAAAATGTATTACTGCACTTATAATGTAAATAATGTACATATTCCTTTTACTCAATTACTGGGTTTGTTTACTACACTATGAAATTTTTTTTTATTGTTACAGTTTTGCGTTTTGTTTTTCCCCTCCCTTGTTTTTTTTTAGTGTTTGTGGTTTTGTCCGAATAAAAATTATGAGTAGTAGAAATTTTTTTTGGGGAAATCAGTGGTCTTCCCTGCGGTCTCTCGAGTTAATATACATGTAAAGTTTAGGGAAGATAAATATACGACATTTCACCTACATAAGTAGTGTGCAAGGAAATTTTTTTGTGTGTTGTGGAATTTTTTTTTCTCACACATTGAGTGGAGTCTGAATACTGTGTCCTATACCTTCGTACGAAAATTTAAATTTTTTTTTCCCTTTTCTTTTCAAATTACAAAAGTTATTTTTCTTTTACTATGCTGTATATCAGGTTAGGGCTAGTTTCTCCCATATTGACTGTTGCCTGCTTCGGGATAAAAACTTAATTTAGGGTGAATTGCTAAAATTCTGGTTTCAGAGAAACAACCATAGAATGTAATGTACTGTAATGTTTTTACTTAATATATTTGGAGCAGACAACTTTGTTGCAATGAAAAAATGCTTGAGACATGTAGCATGTTGGGGTAACTTTTCAGGTTCCTTCTGTCTGCGTCCACTGCACAACTCAAAATAGTGCTATAAGTGCATGTAAAAGACTTTTCATAGCATTCAGCAAGCACTATATTGCATGTAGCATTGTCAAAGTGCCCGGGTGGAGCACTGCAGTCACCTGTTAAATGATCACTTCAATCAAAAAAACGTTGGACTGTATATATCATAAACTACGATGCTTGTACTCATCACCCCTGGAAGTGATAAATGTTGTTTGTGAATATAAATTGTGTATGTAATCAAGGAAGTGCAATATAATTATGTCAAGTAATTGTATACTGTATTGGTGTTTGTTTTTGTCTATTTATAAGGTACAGTTGTTCTCAACTGTGTGAGATATTGATGTACATGTAACTGTCACTTGTGTATTTATCTCGTCAAATATCATGGTGTACCTCATATATACTTTTATTATCTCAGTTTTGTGTCATAGCCCAGAATTTAAATGTATGTAATATGTGTAATGGAGGCATCCCCGTGACAAACTCGACTTCAGCAATGAGCAAAATTTGTCTTAATTTGGGAAAGCTACCTATTAAATTTCTCTTCTGCCCCATTTGTCTTGTTAACAGTAAGACATGCTAGGTAGAAAAATTAATGGACAAAAGTATCATACTATGGAAGGACAAATACTATGTCCCTTTGAGTCGAGTTTGACTCATCCCTTTAGGCGAGGGTAGATTGTTTTTTTTTGAATGAATTGGCGTCAGCGTATTGGCCTCTCTTGTAAAAAAAAAAAAAAATGGAAAAATTGTAACAATTTGGGGTAGTCACATGAGTGATGGCCACACTCAGGACTCGCGCAGGGGCTTTAGTGGCTAGTCTTGCCTCTTCATGTGGAGTCGACGTTGGACTTATATGAGGGTGCAGATGGCTGCTTGGTCTTTGGCCTAAAAAAAAAATTTCGTATCGTTACCTAAATATCCTATTCACGGCAAACAGCCAGTATAGGAGGGGAGGTCAGACACCTGACACCGGTTCTTAATATTTTTTTTTTTTAGCTCACACGGAGGGTATTTTGTTATGATTAAATTTACATACAACAAAAAAATTTATGTGTAAAAATTGTAAAGGATAACTTTGCAGGCATAAAAATCCTGTTAGTCGAAAAAATATCTTCCATTAACACAATCGAAGGCATGGCTTTTAAATTTTGCTTACAACAAAAAGCAGCTGTAAAAGAAAATGGGAGCTATTAGAGGCCCGCTTTTGGGTTGAAAGAGGCTAGCTTAAGTGTTTAACTATAAACCATAGTGGAAGAGAAAAGAGAGAAAAAAAAAGAACCTATTCAATGGTGAAAAGCATTAGACCTTATCTGCACACAGCCGGCGGGGCTTGCCAGGCACGTGTAATTACCAGTCGCCAGTGATGCGCAGTTGAGAGTACGGACAATATTGCTGTCAAAATGAGTAAATGGTTATTGCATTGGGCTGGTATTTATTGCACCTAATAAAAATGAAAATGCTATTTTCGGTAGTGAAAATACACAAATAATAAGGGCTGTTAAGTTTTATTGTCACTTTTAAAGAATTCAAAGGGCCCCCAAGAAATATTATTTTGTTTATTATATGAGAAGTAGGGTCCGTGTTTTTTCGGAGAAACTGTATCGTAAAACGTAAAAAGCGCGGGGCTGCTGAAAAAATCGCGGTTCCTCCACTCCGGAGTGATGAGGGCGTAACTATGAGTGGACGCAAAGTAGCTAATTGGCTAAGGCTCCCCTACGCTGATATGGGGGGATAGAAGGGTAGAAGAGAAGAGAGAAAAGAGAGAGCAAGCTAGCGTGTACGGAGAACGAGAATGGGGTAGCGAAGAAGAAATGAAAAAAAATGTGAAGGCAGATCGATTTTTGGAGGAGACTAAAAAAGGACGCACAAAAAATCTTTGGATATACCACCCTTGGCCGCCTCCTACTGAAAAATGAGGCTAGGTTTTTTTTTTATTCGGGAAGACTCAATTATTCTGAATGTTCGTAGTGCCACTCGCATACCGCGACCATATTAAAAAATAAAAGAGACTTCTTAAATCAGCCATGTTGAGCGGGGCTTTGAGCGGAGAGATGCCGTCAACTTGAATTTCGTTATCTCCCAAACTGATGTAAATAAGGCTATGGTTGCGGGGAGTTTAATATTGGAAAGTAATCTAAAATTTCTTCTTCTACCAAGCGGAAGGAATTACAATGCGAGTCGCAGGATATCGTCGAAGTGTGCATGGATTTCTGACTACCGTCCGATCAGCAGGGAACTAGTTTACCATCCAGAGTGGCTACCAGTGTACGTCCTTAGTTCCGGAAGTTCCGTTCTCAGAGCATCCAAATTCTAGACGTAATGATGAGGGATGCCTCCCCGGAATGTCAAAGATAAGTGTCCTAAATGTTTATTTTTCTAGATTTAATGTGTTTTATGTTAAACCATATTTCGTTTGTGTGTTATAATGAAATATGTGTTTTTGAGAATATCTTTGCAGCTTAACGAATGTGCCGCCTGTAGTAGGCCTAAAGACTTCTAAGTATATGTTTTTAGAATTTTATGTAATGTGTTACTAATATGAAAAGAAAAATTGTTGATCAATTAATTTAAATAAATTAGTGAGTTTTGCACAAGAGAAGCCTTTTTGATGTGTAGGGTCTTTTGTTTCTCCTTTTGGAACGTTTATACTCGTAAAATTGGTTTATAATTTTGGCTTGATCAAAACTATTACATGCGTTCTAATAATTAAAAATTTAATGTGAAAGATATTTAAAAAAAATTTCAGAGTGAAGTTTACAGAAAAATTTATCTTGTTATTTTTAACTATCTCAATTATTTTTTATTTAATTAACTTTTATAATTAAATCTTTAAGTTACCTGGGTTAGTTATTTTTGCTTAAAGTGGGAAATTTTTAGTTTTAATGAGTGATGCAATCAAGAGAATTTTAAAAATAAAAAAATCTTAACTTAAGTGTGTATGTATGTATGGCTTAGAAAAAAAAAAAAAAAAAAACTGAAGGAAATTGGTCCTTACTTATCTAAAGTTATAGAAAACTAAATTTAAGTTTTACAACATTGTTGAGCTTGCAACTCTGATTATTTGTTGGTAAAGAAATTAAGAGTAAAAAAAAAAAAATAAAATAAAATAAATAAGTTGTTTGTGAAAGACCAGTTTACTTCCATGACAGGTGTTAATGTAAAAACTAATTCTTTTAACTGAAATTTAAAACTTAAAAGCCTCATTGACCCATATAATAAAATGATGACTGTTAATCCATGGCGATTTTTTTTTACATAACTTTTCATGGTTTGGCTGTCATATAAATTTATGTTGGGTGAATGTCGCTTTGGCAGTTTTTGCTCTATTTAATTATTTAGTATGGTTACTCTAAAGTATTGAAAACCTGTCTATTTTACATTGGCCGTGGAGATTGTTGATTATGAAGCTTATGTGAAATAGACTTGTTAGTTAACGGTTAGAGTAGCATTCCAGCTAGCTGTTTTTGAGGTACTCGTTAGTAATTGAGCCATACATATGTAGAATAGAAATTTAGCTGAAAACCTTAAGTAAATCTAAACAGTGAAATTAAAAAGGAAACTTTAGTTAAGAGTAATTTATGTTATGCATCACTCACTAAGTAAAATTAAGGAACACAACGCATTGTATAATTAAAAGTAAAACTTAGTTTAAAATTTAAGTTGCGAATAGAAACACGATACTACTGTAAAAGACAAAAACTAGCTCAGTTCCCCACTTCTTACCAGGAATAAAGAATTGTTCGAATGCAGTTTAGTATACACAGATGAAAACTGAAGCACATGCAAAGGGAATAGTTCTAAAATATACCAAATTTTCATACAAATATATAAATATATAGAAAGATTAAAACAACAAACCTAACTAAAATTAACTAATAAATACATCATAAATAATATTAATAATAAATAAATAAATAAATAACAGGAAAAAACACTAAGCACACACACACACACACACACACACACAAAAAAAAAAAAAAAAAAAAAAAAAAAACAGCAACGAAATAAATTAATAATTATTGGTGAAAATGTGAGAAATATATGTTTAATTTCACAGTACCAAAGAAATTGCAAGACCCGATTGAAACTATTGCAATTGTTGCAATTTTTCTAATCCTAGCAAGTTGCGAAAATGAAATATTTTGCTCTCTCTGTCTCTTTATACATAAAGCGCTTACAAAAACTTTAAGGCCAGGTAAAGTTTTCTCATTTTTTAAAAAATATAATGAAACAGTTCCTTCAATCTAGCATCAGTAAGTTTATTGGTAACTTTAGAAGACTAATACGATTGACAAATTTTTAATAAATGATTATTACATTTAAAATTAAGAGAAAATGAAAAACAGCGTAATTTTAACGTGTAAAAACTTTAAGGCCGTCAGTAAAAATTTTGTACGATTTTTATATAAATTAAATTTAGTGCTCTTGAATTTATTTCGTATTTTAGAATACAAGCATAGGAATATTTCTGTAAGTTCATATTGCTTGTTTTTGTGTGTTTGGAATGATGCCAAATGTTAAAAGGTTAACAGAATTCGAAAAAGGACAAATTGTTGCTCTTTCATCATCAGGACTGAGTAGCCGGGCTATACCTGAGAAGATTGGAAGATCTAAAGCTCTTGTAAATAATTTCTTAAGTCTGAAAGATAATTATGGTAAAAAAAAAAAAAAAAATCGGGAGGCAGACCTAAAGATTTATCATCCAGAGAAAAAAGGACAGTTTTGCGACTTGCTTCGACAGAAAAATATTCAAGCGCGAGAATTATTAAGCAATCATAAAAAATACATCCCATTTAGAGACACCTGTAAAAAAGACACGTGTACCGTTTTCAATTTAATAAATAAAACACTTTGAGACACGTATAAAAGTTTTAAAAAACATACATTTAATTAAAAAATCACATATTTCTAAGCTTTTCGCCCTGAAAAGGAGGGCATCATCAGGAAAACTACATGTTTGTTTGTACAGTGTGCAGCTGTGTTACAAATATATATACATCATAAATCAGGTCAAATTATAGTTGCATCGCTACTTTGATACAAAAAAATTTATATTTCATAGGTTGGAGTCATTCTACATTAACACTGAGTCAAGACTTGATTACTGCGACTTGCGTTGAAAAAAGTTTTGGATGGCTATTGGAAAGGCTGGCGTGGTGGTCCCATCAAGGTGAAGAAAACTTGTCGAGCAGTGGTAGAGGCATTCTGTTGGAGGAGTCTGAAACACTGGACTGGCGTCAAACACTGGACTGGTGCCAGTCCAGTGTTTCAGACTCCTCCAACAGAATGACTCTACCACAGCTCAACAAGTTTTCTTCACCTTGATGTGACCACCACGCCAGCCTTTCCAATAACCATCCAAAACTTTTTTCAACGCAAGTCGCAGTAATCAAGTGTTGCCTCAGTGTTAATGTAGAATGACTCCAACCTATGAAATATAAATTTTTTTGTATCAAAGTAGCGATGCAACTATAACTTTGACCTGATTTATGATGTATATATATTTGTAACACAGCTGCACACTGTACAAACAAACATGTAGTTTTCCTGATGATGCCCTGCTTTTCAGGGCGAAAAGCTTAGAAATATGTGATTTTTTAATAAAATAAATGTTTTTTAAAACTTTTATACGTGTCTCAAAGTGTTTTATTTATTAAATTTATTAAGCAATCAGGCTTCAATCTTTGTAAAAAAAAAAAAAAAAAAAAAAAAAAAAAACATTTGCAACACTATTAAAAAGGGTGTCAATTTACAGTACGCAGCAAAACTTGTGAAACTCCCGTTATGCAGCGTATGTCATTCGCTCAACAGACAATGACTTTGGACGACCAATGGCTCCAGGTAGTTTTCTCCTACGAAAAAAAAGTGAAAGTTAGATGGTCCTGGGGTGCTACAACGAAACTACCGAGACCGTCTCACTCCCGGCAATTCTTGGCTGTGACGTCATGTTCCGAGAGTGTCAAAAAATGTGCTACAACGAAGCTCACGGAAGCTCTCTCTTGGTTTTCGGTCTCGGAAACTCCTGCCGAGATTTATCGAAAAAATATCACCAAGCGTAGAGCTTGTGGGAACGAGTTTTCGGCACCGAAATATATGTAATGTGTCCTCCATTTTAAAAAAATAAAAAATGATGAATTAAAAAGTAAAAAACGTGTACATATGTTATATTTTTTAGAAAGAACTTTCAAAACTATTAATTTTTTGTGTGAACACTATATTCGTATAATTATTACTTTTAAAGATATTCGATTAGAAAGTTCACGAGTGACAAGAGATGTATCCCTTTTGTCAAGTACACTATTAACAGAAACAATCGAATATTGAAGACTAAAGAATAACTTTCTAAATTTAATTAGTTTTTAAGTCCTCAAAACTATGAATTGGAAGCTAAATTATGTAAATTCATCATTCATAATGAAATACGATGCTAATTTAATGATAGTATATCATAATAAATTAGCTACCAGAACCTATTCCGTCAGTAGCTCGATCGCAGCGTATTTGATTGCTGACCCAAAGTGCTCGGGTTCGATCCGCGGGCGTTTCAGTTTTTTTTTTTTAATAATAATAATATTTTTTTTTTAAAGGGGGGGGGGGCAAACAATTAATTTAAATATTTTTTTTCTTTTTCTTTTCCTTTTCTTTTATTTATTTATTTATTTATTTTAATAAGAAGAGTACTTTAAATATTAGGATTTTCCTAATATATGTATATTACTAACAAGGGAAGTATGAATACTTAATTTATTAATTATAAAATAAATAAATATGTATATATGTATATATATATATATATTTTTTTTTTTTTTCAACTGCAAAAAAATAATTTAAAAATAAACTGCTTGATCGTTTTATTTTACTGCTGATTGTTATCATTACTAATCAGAAATAAATAAATTATTTTTCGTTTTTATTCTTTGCTGATGAGTGCATATAATTCTAATTTGTTTTAATAATTATTTTCTCATAAGTTATTAATTAAATTTAACACACACAAAAAAAGAAAAAAGAGCTTCTTTTCATCTGAAATTAAATAGTCAAAGCTTACAAAGGCATAGATTTTATATATATATATATATTTAAACACAATATTGAACATATATGTATCACTTCCTAATTTTCTTTCTCCTCCCCCCCCCTTCCTTTTTTTAGTATTACTAACAAATAGGATAAGAATAATTAATTTAATAATTAGAAAAAATAAATAAAAACACCCCCTCTTTTTTTTTTTTTTCAAATTGTAATAAAATATTTAAAATATGAGATACTTACCCTTCGATAATATTTCTACTTTTATAGTCATTATTAATCAGAAAAAAAATTGTAGCGTTTTAATTTTGAAAATACAATTTCTTAAATTTCTTTGTAATTTGTTAAAATATTACAAAGAAAATATTATAAATACATACACACACATAGGTATTTCGAGTTCATGCTAAATTATTTTCTGGTAAATTATTAATTAAATTTAACCACACTCCCCTAGAAAAAATAAAAATTCCAGTCAAAATAAATTATTTTATAAATACTTGATTATTCTTCTGTTTTTAAATAAAAAATCATTATTAATCAAAGATTAAACTTTTAACAACCTTAAAAATTTTTCTTCTATATAAATAATTTATTATTTAATAATTTATTTTTTATTCCTTGCTGAATATTTGTGTAATTCCTGATTTAATTTAGTGGTTATTTTCTATTTCATAATTAAATAAATTTAACTTTTTTTTTTTTTTTTTTTTTTTTTTTAGTTAAATAAAAAGTATTTACAAAATAAATTAAATGTTTTAAAAGTAAACATTTTGATGAAAAATTATTTATTTTAAGCAAATATTCTAAGTTTTTTATGACTTCTTTTTTTTTTTTTTTTAAGGCAAACAAATATTTAAAATAATTTTTTCTTTTCTTTTTTTTTTAAGAAGAGTACTGCAAATATTAAAATCTTTCTAATTAATATATATATATATATATATATATTACTAAGAAGGGAAGTATAAATATTTAATTTATTAATTATAAAATATATAAATATGTATATAAATATAAATTTCAATTGCAAAACAACAATTTCAAAATAAAGTGTTTGATAATTTTATTTTACTTCTGATTGCAATCATTACTAATGAGAAATAAATAAATTACATTAATTAAACAAATTATTTTCCATTTTTATTCTTTGTTGACGAGTGCATAGATCTTAATTTGTTTTAATAATTATTTTCTCGTAAATTATTAATTAAATTCAACACAAACACAAAAAGAAAAAAAAGTTATTTTCAGTTGAAATAAAATAGTCAAAGCTCGCAAAAGCATATTTCAATTTTATTTTTCTTAATATATATATTTTTTAAACATAGTATGCCCTAAAAATATATCCTTTGAATATATGTGTAACACTTCCTGATTTTCTTTCTATTTTATTTAATTTTAATTATTTAATTTATTTATTTTAAGTATTACTAACAAGGAGAACATGAATAATTAATTTAATAATTAGAAAAAATAACTAAGAATTTATTATTATTATTATTATTATAAAATATTTAAGAAATGAAATGCTTTCACTTCAATAATATCTCTACTTCTACAGTCATTATTAATCAACTTTTATTGCATATTGCAACTTTTTAACTTACAATTAAAATACAATTTCTTAATTTTTTTTATAATATTTTGCTAAATCATTATAACGAAAATATTATAAACACACACATATATATATATATTTCGAGTTGATGCTAAATTATTTTATGGTAAATTATGAAATAAATTTAACTACCCACCCCTACAAAAAATAACAATTTCACTCGAAATAAATTATTTTACAAATGCTTGATCATTCTTTTGCTTTTAAATAAAAAATCATTATTAATCAAAGATTAAACTCTTAACCTTAAAGATTTATCTTCTATGTAAATAAATTATTTATTACTTATTTATTTTGTATTCCTTGGCACTGAATATCTGTGTAATCCCTGATTTAATTTAGTAATTATTTTCTGTTTCATAATTCATTAAATTTAACTCAACTTCTTTTATTTATTTATTTTTCAGTGAAATAAAAAGTAATAAACATTTGGATTTTGATGACAAATTATTTATTTTAAGCAAATATTCTAAAACGGAAAAAAAAAAAAAAAAAAAAAAAAGCGGATTAAACGAGGATCGAACCGAGGAACTCTCAGACAACAGAAAATTACTCTGCCACAGCGCCACTGGCTACCTGCAGAAGTTCTTCCATCAGTCTTGAGTTATATTTTACAACTCTTAAATAGAATCTTCACAATTCTTTCATTATAAACTATGAATTTTACATGGTTTAGCTTAGAATTTATAGCTCTGAATACTCCAAAATTGATTATTTTTCAGAAAATTATTCTTTAGCCTTTAATTTTAGACAGTTTCTTTCGCTTAAAAATGCAGTTGACAAAGCGATATTCCTCTTGTCACTCGTGAACTTTCTAATCGAATATCTTTAAAAATAATGTTTATATGAATATAGTGTCCACACAAAAAATTAATAGTTTTGAAAGTTCTTTTCAAAAAGTATAACTTTGAAGCATATTTTTTGCTTTTTTGTTTCATCAGTTCTTATTTAAAAATGGCTGACAACGTTGGATATATTCGCTTTTGACCACCTACTCACTGTGATTGGTCAAAAGTATCCGGTACCGATAAAGTTTTATATCTCCGCACTGGGCTTCCGTTACCGGCTTCCAATACGTTCGTTGTAGGGCTAAGTATGAGTCTCGAAAACGTGAGTGCCGGGATCTTGGAAATTCGGTACCGGGAAGTTTCCTGCACGGAAACTTCTCGGCAGATACGTTGTAGGGCCCCTGATGGTTGGAAATATTATTGGCACGGTTTGAGAAAAGAAAAAGAAATTTTTTTTCCAAACGTCAATTCGGTGGGGTAACTATTATGATATGGGAATGCTTTTCTTTTAATGGAGTTGGATCTCTGGCCTTTATTTCAGGAAAAATGAGCTCAGTAGCATTTGGCCATCTAGAAGTCCTGATATGAACCCTATCTCTAGGATAATTTTTCTCGGTATGTATATAGCCATGGAAGGCAGTATTCTTCGTCCATTGAATTGAGATCAGCAATAGAAGATGAATGGTATAAAACTGATCCATTATTGTGCGAGAGTCTTATTCCATCGATGAAAAAAAAAAAAAAATATTCCATTTGATTAAGAGTAATGGCGGCTCAACAGAGTTTTAATATTAGTTTTCTGTATTGTTTAAATGCGTTTTTGTTTCGAGGCCTTAAAGTTTTTACACAGGCTGTTATGAGTTCATTTATAATTTTATTGAAATTTTGCAATAAAATATTTGCAAATAACACTGGTTAATGTCTTTCTTATGTTGCATACTCAAATTCGCTCATTCAAATTTTCAGATATATATATATATATATTTTTTTTTTTTTATATTTACGATAAAGTATACTGGCCTTAAAGTATTTTACACATACTGTATATATAACGATGATAGCTTAATTTATCAAAATTTATAAATACTCAATATGAAGACAAGAAATTCACTTTAGAATTTATTATTACTACTTTATTTATTTATTTACTTATTTATTTACTTTTATTTATTTATTTATTTGTTTATTTTCATAAATAAATTTTTGCTGCTTGAAAATTTTTCTTGTGCTGTCGTCTGTTGTCATAGAATGAATATGATAATTTGTCTGATAAATGACTTTTTAAAAAAAACGTTGTTCATGATTAATAGCTGCGCCACTCCTTGTCCAGTAAGAAACCTAAATTGAAATGCCCGGTTCAGGTACAAATGAAAGTAGTGGACCCCATATATCGCAGGCGGGGAAGTCGTTGACAAATGCAGCGGTGACATAAATCGAGATTTCAAGCAATAGAAATCTTTTTTTTTTTTTTTTTTAATCTATCACTCTTTAATTGTTCTTGAAAATTCTTTTAAATATAGTAAATATCGAAGCAGGGTAAGTCTGCTAGCATAAAATATAAAAACTTATAAAAATATTGTAAGAACATACTTACTAAAGAAATGAACTATGCAGTAAAGCTAACGTGGAGAAACAGCAATCGCCAGAATCAAATCATCACCAAACTACAATACTTTAACAGTTACGGTTAACATTTATAATGTAACACGGATAACCATTTAATTTCGCAGTATCGAACAAATTGCAGAAAACATATTCAAGACAATCGCAATTTTTTGAAATTATTCTAATTCTAGCAACTTGCAATTTTATTATTATTATTATTTTTTTTAAACTTTAACACATATACATAACTAATTAATTAAACTAATAACCTTATAATCAAATTCTAACATTTCATCAATAAAACTAATATTTCAAGAATTCTTAACTAATCCTAAATTAAAAACTTAGTTTTTAATTTAAAATAAAAGTAATCTTTCGTTGCTAGCGTGTATTAAAAATAAATTCTGAGGATAAATATCGGCAGAAACCGTTTAAATATATACAATTAATTACTACGTGAGCATCTTTAAATCTAAAGAATTTGATATCAGAAGTAACTAACTTTTCTCATAAAAATATGAAAATATATTGGCATTGACAATCTAAGAATATTTTTTTATAAAAATATCTTTTACTTATGAAAATAAATAAATAAATAAATAAATAAATAAAAATAAAAAATAATAAATAAATAAATAAATGAAAAATAAAATAATTAAATAAATAATAAAGCAAAAAATCTCTAGCATTAGCATTATATAAAATATTTTAAAAATTACAAAATAACATATACCAATCAACATATCAGTATAACAAAATGTATGCATTTATAACGTATATCAAATATACAAAAATAACATTTATCATTTTGAAGAAATTCTGAAAATATTTACAGACGACAGAGGCAGGCAGACAGGGAGATAGTGCGACTGTCAGTTAGATGGAGAGACAGACTAATTCAAATCATAATCACACTTGATCTTTGTTAAAAACTCTAAAAAATATTAACAGAAGGAATAATACCATTGCAGCAATTTCCAATTACAGCCCTTAATGAATCTGGATATTTTCCTGTAAATCATATAATAAACATAGTATATTTCATTAAAAAAAATGTCCATATAATTACAAATTTCAATCTCATTATGATTTGTGTAAAGTAAAGTTATTAAAATATGGTTTTTAGAAATTTCTCTCATAGAACTCAGCAATTATTCCTATTTTCGGGTGTCTGTGTATACGATCCAATGATGGTATTTACTCAATTTTGAATAGAGAACCTCCCATATTTAATTTGAATAGCAAATATCAGTTTCAAGAATTTCCATAAATATTACGGGAACTGACAGACAAACGATGTTTGGTGTTTTGGAATTAAGGCTGATTGACTAGTTTAGGGTGCTGAGACTGAGGGTGAGTGCCCTCCATGGAGGTCTTTCACGGGCCCTAGCCCGTATTTACGCAAATTTAGGAGAAAACCACAGAAAACGCCTAACGGCTATAGGTCGACGAGTGAGACCTGGGATTGAACCCTGCACCTTACGTTACGTGAGCACATAAACGCTGGGCTGCGATAGAAATACGGACAGACAAACAAACTGAAGCATAGAAACCTTTTCCAAATTGTTAAAAACTACATTAAATAAATACTTAGTTGCATAAATAAATACTGAATAATGATCTATGACCTTTTTACTATGAAAAGAATCTTTAATCTTTTACTGTGAAAATAAAAAAAAAAATAAAAAGGTGAGGAAATGCACTATTTCTATGCTTCTAAAGATATTTCGTCTTCGAGAAATTTGTTATATTTCTATCGAAAGACACATAATATCCTCGTGTAATATCACTTCCGGTATATCGATTAAACAGAGAGCTTGTGAATTTCCATTGTATATCATGATTACATCACTACATAAATAAACTCTTTCATTCAAAGTGGATACTAAAATGTTAACACTAAATTGGTGAGGATTAGAGAAGATAATATTCCTTTTATTTATAAATTAAAAATTACTATCATTGAATTAAAAGTACTAGTTTTTTAATGAAATTGATTAATTCAAACCTATAAACAATAAAACATATTGTAAAATATTTAAAGGATAAAACATTGTTAAATATCGTTTTTATACAGGATAACGAAAATGAAAGAGTCACCTTTTAGGCCTCCTTAGTAGTGACTGTTTTAATAATTGTAATGACTTTTTTTTTGTGTGTGTGTGTGTGTGAGTTAATGGATGGTAGGAATTATTTTTATATTAATTTCTATATTTTGAAATAAATTAATATTTTCTTAAATATATGTATTGTTTTGTATAGTATAGATATTCAACCACCATTGCCTGGGACTCAGGCGAATTCTAATAGATATAGGGCAAATGCTAACAATAAAATGAAAGATATTTCAAAATATATATATATATTTAGTTGTTGTCAACAGTTTATTAATGTAAACAAAAAAGATATTTGCAAAATATTGTTCATTTACGTATGTTTGATAAATAACAATGAGTGATATGAACAAATGTATTATCTATGCGTTAAAAATTCATTATAGGAGCGATTAAGCGCACAGGATGTAGTAATAAAAAAAAATGTTAAATAGTTGCATGGATAATAATTGAAACGTCAACGTATTTTATTTAAAAAATGAGTTCATTCTGAGTTTAAAAAGCATTTAAGGAACGTTAAATAATGAGGTAAAATAAAATTATCAGTCCATTTATTTCAAAATTCAACCAAAATGATATTTTTTTTCTGAATTCAGTGGTGCAGCTCGCTAATTGATACGAAAATCAAATTCATATTAATTAACTAAAGTAATTCGAATGGTAATAATTCGCTTTTATCAATATCACTTGCAACAGATATCTGCGAATTTTTTTATTTCTTTCTAAAGTTTGTTCGCTTGTTGACTAATCACATAACACTGAACTAGTTTAAAAATTTGCAATTTTTACCTTTTTTTTTTTTTCAAATTTTAACCGATTTTAAAGAAAGTAATAATATTTTAGGATGACATCTGAATAGCTCATAGTTAAATCATTTCTTTCAAATCGGTTTAAAAAATATTTTACATATTAAAAATAACTTTAAATTCATATTTTGCAATATCCATGATTTCTAACACAATTTATAGATTGCTTCGTTATTTAGCCTCACAGTCACAATCGTACGCTTCATATGGCTGTGAATTTCAAATTTCTTTATAAAGGATGTTTACTTATTAACTAAATACATGACATTAAACTAGAGTAAAAATTTACAATACTCGATGATTATTATTATTTTCAATTTTCAACTGATTTTAACAAAAATTAATAATGTTTTAAACGGACAAATCAATAGTTCATATTTAGGTTATTTTTTACAAATCGGTAAAATAAATAAACAAATAAATAAGATATTAAAACATATTTTTAACGCATTCATTTTAATAACCATACTTCTTAACACGATTTGCACAGGATTTCATTTTTCAGCTTCACTATTTAGTTAAATTCAAGGTCGCATATAAAACCTAGCCATAACCCAGACACCGTTTTGATTTTTATTGCAAACAGAAGAAGGGGGGGGGGTTGAAGGCATGGTATTTAAAACTTATAAAATATTTCCACGGCTTTCAAACTTCGTGAACTATTCCTTAAATTCTTGATGGAGGGTTTTTGTGGGGAAGTGGAAGGAATCGACTAAGCATACTTTCGAAAATTAGGGGGACAGATTAGGGAGGGAAACAAAAGTCAAATTTATTAAATAGGGCTATGGCCTTGAAAACAATTATTATTTTGTTTTTCTTTTAAGGTTTTCGAGGGTGAGAAAACGACTGTGTAAGTTCATAGACGTTTTTTTTTTTAAATTTATATTAGTTAAGTCCAAAATAAAATAATTCAATTGAGATTTATCTCACGTATTATCCAAAAAATTAGCATTGCTTTTTAAATGTATATGTTGAATAAGAGATGTGAACAAAAATACGCAGTGCTTTAGTAATGTACGGACTAGTAAACATTAAAAAAATTGTATATACCCATAAAAAACTTACTTATAAAGGAATTTTTATTTACAGTATTTTATATTTTATCTTATATTTTAAAGGGGTGCTATTAAAAAAATAAAAAAAATAAATATTAATTGAATGCAACTTTTTTTTTTTTTTTTTAAGAATTGTGATATTAAAAATATTTTTATATTGAATTTTATATTATTAGCATATATTTCTATGTAAAAAATAAAACAGTAATAATAAAAAGAAAATGCTTGCCTTTTATGAAAGCTTAAAATATATTTTAAGAGATACGTCTTATGTAAACGGAGTGCACATGAATAGAAGGATTATTTCTCCCAAAGCGTTTTCCATAAGAAAAATGTCTTTTTTCACGTAAAAAATTATGTACTTAATTCTTTCGAAGCTTTTAAAATGATTAATAGCTAATAGCGTAAAATTACTTTACTGCATATTATTTTTACGTTATTATTTTTTAAAATATATATTTCACTTATGTCAGAGCATTCATTTTATTTATTAGATCAATATTTAATTTCTTAAGGATTAAATATTTAAAATTTATATATACAGTGGTGGACATAATTATAAGACACCTATCTAATTTGACAAATAGTAAAAGAAGAGGTTTAGTGCTTAAAAATGTTTTATGAAATACATCAAACACATAAATTTATTCTGTTGTCATATATAATTATTTTATAATAATGATATTTTCATACAATTTAATGAAAAAACTTAAAAACATAATGGACAAAATTATGAGACACCATTCGTTTTTTCCAAATACAGTGGTCAACATAATTAACAGACACTAATGGTCTAAAAGAAAATCCTCTAACATGGTTATTCAATATTTGGTGGAGTCGCCATTGTTTTTTATAACATGAAAGATGCGATTCGGCATCGAATCTATCAATTCTAACAAAATATCGCCAGACAGTTCTTCCCAAGTACATTTTATAGCATTCTTTAGGTCTTCGACACATATAAACTGCCTCCCTTTTCAGTAAATCGCACGAGCTATGATCCCCCACAAGTTTTAGATGGGATTTAAATCTAGGGAGTGAGAAGGCCACGAGAGATCATTCATACTTTGCTCTGAAAGCCAATTTGGTTCTGTGTGATGCATGAATCGGCGCGATATCGTGCCGGAAAGTGTAGTTTTCGCCACAAAAAAAGTTCACCGTATATGGCTAGTTGATCTTTAAGAAGATTCGTATACTTTTCGGAATTCATTCTTGAATGCACAAAAACAATATCCGTTTTCCCTTGAGCCGAAAAAACAGCCCAAACCATTACTGAGTCTCCACCCATTTGGCTGCTCATTAGTACATGAGGAGACTTCCGTAAATCATGTCAGTAATATTGAAACCCGTTAGGACCATCCAGGTTAAACTTTTTTTCATCAGAAACTAACACAGAGTACCATTTGGAGTTCCAGGCCAAAATTTGTTTAGCGAAGTTTAGACGCTCCATTTTGTGCCGGATTAGAAGCGGTGGTTTTTCCTTCATTTTTTTATATTTAACATAGGAAGCCTTACGCAACACCCTGCGAATGGTTCTCCTTGAACAATTCAGTTTGAAAGCATTTTTAATGCCTGTAGTGGTCATCTTATTCTGTGTAGCGAGCGAAAGCACATGGCATCTGTCTCTGGAGGACAAGCAAGGAGTACGTCCAGATCTATTAATCACCGATCCATTAATTCCTCTTTTCAAAACATTTCTAATTGCACATCTAGAGCGTTTAATAACTTTTGAAATATTATTAATTGAAGCACCAGTTCCATTTAATCTGCAAATTTCGCGAATTTAACTTTCTTTTAATTCTATACCTCGTGGCGTGTTTGCAAATGCGCGAAATCGGTTATCATCTGCTTTAGCTAACTGCTGACGTCATAACAGAATGCAGAAAACTTGCATATTGCATATTATTTTCGAAAAAAGCAGGTGTTATAATTAAAATGTTAGGGTGTCTTATAATTTTGTCCATGGTATTTTTAATTTTTTTTTTTTTTTTTATGGAACTCTATAAAAATATCATTTCTGTAAAACAATTACGTGTGATAACAGAATAAATTTATGTTTTGACGTATTTGATAAAACATTTTTAAGCTCTGAATCTTTTCTTTCACTATTTGTCAAATTAGATAGGTGTCTTATAATTATGTCCACCACTGTAATAGTGTTTTATTTCCATATGTAATTCGTTATTGGTTAATTCTGTCTTCCTTCGAGGTGTTTCATCAATTTAATTTATTATTATTATTATTATTATTATTATATATATGTGTGTGTGTGTGTGTGTGTGTGTGTGTCTGTGGGTGAGATTGTGTGCGTGCATATATATGTATTTGCGTATATGTATACAACGGGTGCGTCAAAAAATGTATACACACTTTGAACAGTCATAGAAACTGTATTTCCCGTGCTGCAAGGTTCAATTTCAACAAGATGCGGCCCGTCGCAATATCATCGGGACGCACGATCATAACTGGATCCAAATTTGCCAGGTCAGTGAATAGGACGCTGGGGGCCAATTGAGTTTCCTCCACGGTCTTCAGATCTTACCCATTTGATTTCTTCTTATGGGGCACAGTAAAAGATGAGTTGTACAAACGTAATCAACGTAACCTAGACACACTTTGGAATGAGATTCATCCGGAAAGGTACAGTTGGACACGTTGGTACGATGTACCGAATCATTGGTGACACGTACTCAGCAATGTATTGATGCCGCCATTTTGAAAAGTAATCCCATTTGCATCAGTAAGTGCATTTATGTTTCAAATTAGACTTTAAGATTTCCATTTTCAGCTATTCAACCTAGTAGAAAAGAACATAAATTTTCTACGACGGTTCAAAGTGTGTATACATTTATTTGACACGTCCGTATATGGTCTTGATGATGGTCTCTGGAATTAACTTGTAGAAGACGCTCCAGTTCCATTATTTATGTCAAGGTGGAACTGACCAGGTCATAAGCCCAATGTCTAGTCAGTACCTCCACATATAGCAGTTATTAATAACATCTAGCATTACAAACATACACGTATAGGCTCACACATTGGCCCACGCGGGATGTTGTACAACTGCACTCGCTTAATCCTCCCCCCCCCCCATTTCAAACAAGAAAGAAAAATCATGAAGTACGCATTGATTAGTAACACTTTCCAACTGTACGTAATTATTGTATCGAATAACTTTTAATAATCTTTACCTAAGTTATCACACAACAGATAGAAAGACTGAAAAATATACAGACACCGAAACAGATTTTAAAATTTCTCTTAGGCATTTTGAAAAGTGTTAAAAAGGCTTGACGCTAAAGAAAATGCAGCCATTAATTATAATTACAGCTTTTGATATCTCTGAGTATTTTAGTGTAACCCTGTAAATCAGACAGTTAATCATATCTTATTCTATACAAAACATTATTTTAGAATATTAACAATACATTTGAATATTTGTATAATTTTTACAGTAGAAAGATTTTTAAATATAACTTTCAAAAAATTCTGTACTAAAACGTAATGATTGCTTTTTTTTTTTTTTTTTTTTAATGAAGTCGCCGTAAACAAACTAGTTGTACAAGATCTATAATGTCATTTTAATTGGGGAACATTCTCTAGGGAAAATATTTATAAAAATAACACTCATACAAAACAATGCTTTCGAATGCTTTTGCATGTCCCTGTACACAAAGCAGAAGAGATATTCACTCCATTTTCAATATGGAACATCGATAGTGAATTTAAATAAAATATATCAGTTTCGAGAAATTCCATAAATATTTACAGGAGCTAGAGCGCGGGCAGACAGACAGACAGACAGATGGACAGATACACAAACTGAAATTATGTTCACACTTAAAAATGTTAGAATATGTTAAAAACGCTTAACGTAAACGAAAGTTCAATTCTAGCAATTTTTTATTAATAGCTCTTAATATAAATAGATATTTTTGTGCCACCCTGTAAACCTAATGCTAATCATGCTATATTCTATGCAAGCATTTTTTTTTTTTTTTTTTTTTTTTTTTTTGTGCATATAAATAACATATTTCAATTTCCTAAAATTCGTGGAAAGTAAAGCTATTAAAATTTGATTTATAGAATCATCTCTCATAGAACGCAATGCTTTGGAATATTTTTGAATGTCCCTGTACATAAATCGGTGGTGGTATTTCTTCCATTTTATACAGTAAACATCCAATAGTGAATTTGAATACCATATTTCAATTTCATTAAGATATGTCTACAGTAAAGCTATGAAAATATGGTTGATAGAAATACCTCTCATAGAACACAATACTTTGAAATAATTTCGGGTGTCCCTATACACAAACTATTAGAGTTATAAACTCTATTATACTACTACGAACATCCGATAATGTACTTGAGTAACATATATCAGTTTCAAGAAATTCCATAAATATTTACGGGAGCTAGAGTTCGGAAAGACAGACAAACAGCCGGACAGACGGACAGGCAGATACACAAAACTGAAATCATATTCACACTTAAAAAATGTTAGAAAGTGTTAAAAACGCTTAACGTAGACGAAAGTGTAATTCTAGCAATTTTTTATTAATAGATTTTAATATAACTTGATATTTTTGTGCCACCCTGTAAATCTAATGCTATTCATGCTATATTCTATGCAAAGCATTCTTTTGCGCATATAAATAACATATTTCAATTTCCTAAAACTTCGTGGATAGTACAGTTATTAAAATTTGATTTATAGATATATCTCTCATAGAACGCAATTCTTTGGAATACTTTGAGTGTCCCTGTACATAAACTGATGGTGGTATTTCCTGCATTTTATACAGGAAACATCCAATAATGAACTTGAAAAACATATTTCAATTTCATTAAGATATGCCTACATTAAAGGTATGAAAATATGGTTTATAGAAATACCCCTCATAGAACACAATGCTTTGAAATACTTTCGGGTGATCCTGTACACAAACCAGAAGAGGTATAAACTCCATTTCCAATAGGGAACATCCGATAGTGAACTTGAATAACATATATCAGTTTCAAGAAATTCCATAAGTATTTACGGGAGATAGAGCGCGGACAGACAGACAGACCGATGTCAATAACACTTTTCAACCTTGTTGGAAAGTGTTAAAAAGTGCTAACTACTCTCGGACATGCAAACGCATCATGTTACCTGAAACCCCCGTTGTGAATTTAGATCTTTCCTCTTTAAATAATGAAATAGAAAACAAAATATGTATTACGAAAACTTTTTCTTATTATTATTATTCTTATATATATATATATATATACGTATATATATATATATTTATATGTATATTTCAAGTTTATTTTTATGAGTACTCATTTATCATCCCCATGGCAGTGAATAATTGCAAAGATTGCAAATTTTTTGTTTATATAAACCTAAATGATACTGTAAATTTATAAATTAATTATTGTAAATAATGTGTATATATATATATATATATATATATTATATTTATATTAAATATTTCTAACTAATTATAATTAAATAAAAGTTGATTGTATTTACAGATACTATATAAATTCCGTATTTTCATGCATTTTTTAGATTCATGTACATCGAGGTAGGTGCATTTAGTGATATTTTTATTATTTATTTATTTACTTTATTTACTTTTTGTCATGTATGTTCTGATAGTGATTTCTGCAGTTTAGAGTTTTGCACGTTTTGAAATACATGCACAACAAACCAACGGCAGTCAGTGATTTTTTATTTCGGTTTATCTTGTGCGCGAAACATGTACATACATGCGTGATAGTGATTGTTGTGTAACTGAGTTTTGTGTGTTTTGGGATTCGTTCACATTCAAGTACCATTAAAATTACTGGTACATGTAAGTACGGATGTACTGATATTGTACACTACCACTGGAACATGTAATAATGTTACATTAATTTAAAAAAAAATTATAAACAATAATCATTTATAAATTTTCAGTCTTATTTATATTTATAATTAAAATTTGACGATCTTTGGCGATATATCAGTGGCGTGCAGATAATACGGAACTACCCATACAAATACACTTGAAAAAAATAATCCTACTATTTTATCTTTCGTTTTCTATTTTCTTCTTTTAATAGGAAGGATCAGAATTCATAACGGGGGTTTCAGTTAGCATTTACATTTTTAACACTTTCCAACAAGGTTGAAAAGTGTTAATTACTTCGGTTTGTCCGTCTGTCTGTCTGTCCGTCTGTCCGTCTGTCTGTTTGTTCGCGCTCTAACTGCCGTAAGTATTTATGGAATTTCTTGAAACTGATATATGTTATTCAAGTTCACTGTCGGACTTTCCCTATTAAAAATGGAGTGTATACCTCTACTGCTTTGTGTACAGGGACACCCGAAAGAATTTCAAAACATTGTGTTCCATGAGAGGTATTTCTATAAACTATATTTTCATAACTTTACTGTGGACATATCTTAATGAAATTGAAATGTGTTATTTATATGCACAAGGAATGTCTACTTACAATATAGAATAATTAGCATTAGATTTACAGGGTGGCATAGAAATATCCAATTATATTAGGAGTTAGTAATAAAAAACTGTTTGAATTGTACTTTAGATTACGTTAAGCGTTTTTAACACTTTTCAACATTTTTACCACTTTCCAACAAAGTTGAAAAGTGTTAATGACTTCGGTTTGTCTGTCTGTCTGTCCGTGCTCTAACTCCCGTAAATATTTATGGAATCTTTTGAAACTGGTATATGTTATTCAAATTCACTATCGGATGTTCCCTAATGAAAATGGAGTTTATACCTCTACTGGTTTGTGTACAGGGACACGCAAAAATATTTCAAAACATTTTGTTCTATGAGAGGTATTTATATAAAACATATTTTCATATCTTTACTGTACACATATCTTAATGAAATTGAAATACGTTATTCAAGTTCATTATAGGATTTTTTCTATAGAAAATAGAGTAAATATCACCACAGGTTTAAATACAGGGACACTCAAAATTATTCAAAAGCATTGCGTTCTATGAGAGATATTTCTGTAAATCAAATTTTAATAACACTACTTTCTACGAAATTTTATGAAATTGAAATATATTATTTTTGTGCGCAAAAGGAGGCTTTGAATAGAATATAGCATGATTAGCATTAGATTTACAGGGTGACACAAAAATATTCATTTATATTAAAATCTATTTAATAAAAATTTGCCAGAATTGTACTTTCGTTTGACTTAAGCGTTTCTAACACTTTCTAACATTTGTCAAGTGTGAATATGATTTCAATTTGTGTATCTGTCCTTCTGTCCGTCTGTATGTCTGTCTGCCGGTATTTTAATTCCCGTAAATATTTATGGAATCTTTTGAAACTGGTATATGTTATTCAAGTTCACTATCGGGTGTTCCCTATTGAAAATGGAATTTATACCTCAACTGGTTTGTGTACAGGGACACCCGAAAGTATTTCAAAGCATTGTGTTCTATGACAGGTATTTCTATAAACAATATTTTCATATCTGTACTGTACACATATTTTAATGAAATTGAAATACGTTATTCAAGTTCACTATCGGATGTTCCCTATTGAAAATGGAGTTTATACCTCTACTGGTTTGTGTACAGGGACACCCAAAAATATTTAAAAATATTTTGTTCTATGAGAGGTATTTCTATAAACCATATTTTCATATCTTTACTGTACACATATCTTAATGAAATTGAAATACGTTTTTCAAGTTCATTATTGGATTTTTCCTGTAGAAAATAGAGTAAATATCATCACTGGTTTACGTACAGGGACACTCAAAATAATTCCAAAGCATTGCGTTCTATGAGATATATTTCTGTAAATCAAATTTTAATAGCTTTACTTTCTACGAAGTTTTATGAAATTGAAATATATTATTTTTGTGCACAAAAGAATGCTTTGCATAGAATATAGCATGATTAGCATTAGATTTACAGGGCGACACAAAAATATTCATTTATATTAAAAGCTATTAATAAAAATTTCTAGAATTGTACTTTCGTTTACATTAAGCGTTTTTAACACTTTGTAACATTTGTCAAGTGTGAATATGATTTCAATTTGTGTATATGTCCGTCTGTCTGTCTGCCTGCCCGTGCTTTAAATCCCGTAATTTTTTATGGAATTTTTTTAAACTGATATATGTTATTTAAGTTCACTATCGGGTGTGCCCAATTGAAAATGAAGTTTATACCTCTTGTGTTTTATGTACAGGGACACCCAAAAGTATTCGAAATCTTTGTGTTCTTTGAGAGGTATTTCTATAAACCATGTTTTCATATCTTTACTGTACACATATATTAATGAAATTGAAATACGTTATTCAAGTTCACTATGAGATATTTTCTATAGAAAATGGAGTAAATACCATGACTGGTTTACGTACAGGAACACTCAAAATAATTCTAAAGCCTTGCGCTCTATTAGATAGATTTCTGTAAATCAAATTTTTATACCTTTACTTTCTACGAAGTTTTATGAAATTGAAATATATTATTTTTGTGCACAAAAGATTGTTTTGCATAGAATATAGCATGATTAGCATTAGATTCACAAGGCGACATAAAAATATTAATCTATATATTAATAGGCAAGCATAAAATTTGTTGTCCCTTTTTAACATATTAATTATGAGAGTAGAGGGTTGAAAATGATATCATTCGAAAGGTATGGTTAGCCGGAAGGTGCGAATACAAAAATTATTTTCTTACGATGTCAAGAAGGTATTTAAAAATACATTTATTTTTTATGCATTTTCCCCCATTTTTCCCTTTTATACACGTATTCCTTTACATTAAAAAATACCTAAAAGTAGAAAGATGTTAAATCTGGCAATTTCATAAAGCTCAAATAAAAACATAGACACAGTAATTTGTATAATGCAGCATCACTATACGCAAGCGAAGTGATGACGTCACTGTCTGTCCATGGAGATATGAAAAATATTTTCTACGTTAATCGTCCATTGGATTTTTTGTAAAAAATTATTAAAAAATAACGGAAATTATCTGCCGATTTTAATTCCGATATTTGGGTATAGTTATATATAAGTTACTGTCTACATGTGTTTGATTGAGTTATTTTTTCTGTAAAATTGATAAAATTTTAATTTAAAATCACAAAACTCCAGAAAAAAAAATGGCAAACTTCCAGTTTCGAATGTAAACATAAACATTTCATTTCAAAGGATGATATTTAAACAATAAATATTCAACTAATATACTAAATAAAAGGAAAATGGATTTGTTACAAACTGCTGCATGTATAAGTAGACGATACGGAAAAAATTCCGATTTCCGTTTTTTGCTGAATTTACATGTTTTGAGCTTTCTTTACGTTTGAATTAACTGAAATTGGCTACTTATTTTTAAAAAAAGTGTCTTTATTGCTAGCTTTTGTGGGTAGAAGAAGCAAGTAGAAGATACATAAAAACTTTTGATTTCCGGTTTTCGATGAATTTACACGTTTTGAGATTTCCTTGCATTTTAATGAAGTGAAATTGACTACTTATTTTTATTTTATAAAAAGTGGATTTATTATTCTTTCCCCTGCATATATAAGTAGAAAATATAAGATTCAGAAAAGTTTTAGATTTTCGGTTTTCGACAATTGCCGCAGCTGTGTTGCAATTGCATTCCGTTTAGGACAAGGCAATAACTTTGCTTTGCTTCGCTTTGCAAAAAAAATGGTCGAGTTTCGACCACTGGGCGATACTAGTTTATATTAAAAGCTATCAATAAAAATTTGCTACAATTGTACTTTCGTTCACATTAAGCGTTTTTAACACTTTCTAACATTTGTCAAGTGTGAATATGATTTCAATTTGTGTATATGTCCGTCTGTCTGTCTGCCAGTGCTTTAACTCCCGTAAATATTTATTGAATTTCTTAAAACTGGTATATGTTATTCAAGTTCACTATCGGGTGTTCCCTATTGAAAATCATGTTTATGCCTCTACTGGTTTGTGTACAGGGGCACCCAAATGTATTCGAAAGCTTTGTATTATTTGAGAGGAGTTTCTCTAAACCATATTTTAATACCTTTATTGTATAGAAACTTTAATGAAATTTTAATATGTCATTCAAGTTGCCTTTCGGATGTTTTCTATTAAAAATCGAGTACATTTCTAACTTTTTTTGTGTACAGGGGCACTTGAAAGAATTACAAAGCATTGCGTTCTGTGCGAGTTATTTTTATAAACCAAATTTAAATAATTTTACTTTATACAAAGTTTAATGTAATTGAAATAAATCATTCGCATGCACAAAAGGGTGCCTTCTATATTATATAGTATGATTAGCATTAGATTTACAGGGCCACACAAAAATATTCAGTTACATTACGAGCTATTAATTACTAGATTTGCACTTTCGTTTACATTAAGCGTTTTAACACTTTCTTATATTTTTAGTGGGAATATGATTCCAATTTGTGTATCTGTCTGTCCGATTGCCTACCTTTCTATCTGTTTGTTTCCAGCTCCTGGCGTCGGTAAATATTTTTAGAATTTTTTTTTAAATGATACAATCAAGTTCACTAAGGAATGTTTCCTATTTAAAATGACATTAATAGATCATGTGCAACTAGTTTGTTTACAGAGACAACATCAACAAACACACACACAAAAAAAAAATGCCAATGGATTAAGTTTTAGGACAGGCCTTTTTTAAAAGTTATATTTAAAATCTTTCTATTGAAAAATCATAAAAACATTCAAATGTATTTTTAATATTCTAAAGTAATGTTTTGTATAGAATATGATATGATTAACTTTTTTCAGATTAAGAGTTATTCGATACAACTATTACGTACAGTTGGAAAATGTTACTAATTAATGTGTGCTGCACGATTTTTCATTCTTGGTTTTTTTTTTTTTTTTTAATGGAATAAATTACACAAATGCTTTGCATACAGCGACACCCGAAAGTATTTAAAAGCATTAAGTTCTATGAGACGTACTTCTAAAAACCAAATTTAAATAACTTTACAGAAACTTTAATGAAATTGAAATATGTTATACACAGAAAGAATAATTTCTATAGAATATAGTATGCTTAACATTTTGATTTACATGGTCACACAAACATACTGAGTTACATTAACGACTATTATTCGGAATTTGCTGGAATTTAACTTTCGCTTAAATTAAGCATTTCAACAAGTTCTAAAAGTGTTAAGTGTGAATATGATTTGAATTAATGTATCTGGCGGACTATCCGTCTGTCTGTTTGTCAGTTTGCTTATCTCAAAATATAATCATAATTAAATATTTTCAGAATTTGTTATTCAAGTTTATATGGAATGTTTCCTAATTAAAATGTCATTAATAGTTCATGTACAAGTGTTTTATGTACAGAGAGAACCCCCAAAAATGCCAATGCATTTCATTTTAGGAAAGACATTTTTATAAGTAACATTTAAATAACGTTCTACTACAAAAATATTAAAGAAAAATAAATTTTGTTTAATATGTTTTTGTATAGAGTATGATATGGTTAATCTTCAGATTTCCAGCGCTACACTAAAATATTTAGATACATTAAGGCCTGCTATTAGAATTAAAGGAATGAGATTTCTTTTGCGTTAAGCCTTTTTAACACTTTCCAACAATGTTTAAGAGTGATTATGAATTTAATTAGTTCATCTCTATGCCCTTAAGTCCTCCTGTCTGTCCGTTGTGTGATAACGTAGAAATATTGAAAGCTGTAAGTATGATATTGAAAATTATACCATACAAGAAGCACGTACAGTAGGAATGTGTTAATAACCAAAGCATACAGCATGATTTTTCGTTCTTGCTTATATATATATATATATATTTAAATACGACGTATACTAAATTATAAGTTTATTTTAATAATAATAATGTAATAAATGGAAAAAAAATGAATCACGTACATTTTGTATTCCCTATTTTTAGGTATCATATGAACAATCAGAATAAATATTCTCCATGTATATGAGTCTTTAGGTATCCCATATTAGGGTCTAATTATTGACTTGTCTATTTATATGAAGTGTAAATTCACATTACAAGATATATCAATAAATCTTAAAGTATAAAATAAAATTAATTTAATAAAAAAAATGCTTTCGAATAATTTTGACCATGACAAATCCATTTCTATATTTCAAGAAAAACGACATAGTTCTGCAACGTAATTTGAAATTTTGTTTGAATAAAAGCAAGTAACATATCTGTCAAGATAGAGCTTATAAACAAAGAGCTAATTTAGTTATTTATGCGATGATAAACAAACCAATGATTTCACATTAATGAATACTCAAGCGTGCTCGCGTAATCAGTAATGACTTTTCTGTTTATATTCCGATCGTATAATTTACTCTACCAAACTGTAGTTTGTTTAATTGCATAATATACGATCTACACACAACACGTATGTAAATAATTTGATAAATATCCGAAAATAATTCTAATGAAGAGGTAATGATGAAGATTCTACACACAAACAATTTGTAATGATTTTTAGTGTATATCGCCGCTTTTATGACAAACAAGCATAATTCAAAATTACACTTTTTTCATTCTCTTGTCCATATATATCGTAAAAAATAAAAGTATTGTTTTTTGGGTCAAATTTTCTAAATTGAGTTTTTGTTATATTTGCACGTTTCAAGGTCTTCTGAATCCAAAAATTATGTTTTTAGCGGTTGGTCTGTTTGTGTGTGTGTGTGTCTGTCTGTTATTAGCATATCTCAAGAACAAATAATAGCAAAATAATAGCAGAAAGTCCAAACATGGTATTCTGAATGTATATCATGTAAAGACGCCAAACTAAACTTTTCGTTTCGATAAAACAAATGGTTCTTGTATACTTCGACACCCAAGAGAATTCAAATAAATTACGTGTATGGGTAAAATTGCATTTAAGTAGAATTTAACATCTATATAGATTGCACTAAATAAAATGAAACGAATATATATTTTTTATATGCGTAAAAAGATGTTTCATGTAGAATATTGTATGGAAATCTATCAATGTTTGTTTTCAGGGCTACACAAAGGAATTAGATTATAGTGCGACAATGCTTGAAAACTGATGAAAATTTATTTCTGGTTGCGTCATGTGTTATTAATATAGGGTTATATTTATGTGCACAGTGTGGTGTATCCATAACCTTCAGAAGGTATACAGGGCTGCAATATTTAAGCCACAATATTCTTTTTTATTGTTAGAGAATGTGCTTTACTATAATATTTTACCATGCCCAGGAAAACTGCTCAGGAATTGAAATTAACTCCTAATTGCCATATGGTAAATAATGTATTTTTTAAAGCTAAATATCCATTGGTATTTTGTATATTTACACGTTTTGAGGCTTCCTGAATACCGAAATCAATTTTTTAACGTTTGATCTTTGTCTGTGTCTTTTAGAGTAAATTAAAAACAAGGTGATCTAAATGTTGTATTTTGAAGTAAATACGATTGTTACTAGGAATGTTTGATCAAGATTGATAAGTTTCAAGGAATGTTGCGTGTGAAAGTTGTCTGGATAATTTTAAATGAACTTCTGAATTTAATAACAGATTTGAATTCAATATAAATGTAGGTAAAATAATGAAACGGGGGGTTAGGTAGGGCGACAGCCCACCTCACACATTTGTCAAATAAAGCTGTTCCGAAACCTAATTCGAATTATTTTAACATGCTTTTACATAACAATACTCATTATCTTATCCATTAATCCCCAATCAGTATTTATATTATTAAATTTTAGGGCCAGAGAAAGTCGTACGTGTGACACACCAGGTTATTTCATATACAAACTTTAATCCCTTAGGCAACCAATGGGAATTAAGTTACTACACACGTAACTGTTATAAACATCAACTCGAGCCTTTCAATCAACGTCTTAGCTCAAAATCGCGATTTTTTTGAGTTACTCAAAACTTTACTTCAACTGTTCAATCAATTAAAATGAGATTAATATTCAAAACTATTCTAAAAGTCTACAGCATAATTTAAATCATCAGTATGTCTTTATACGCTTAATATATTTTCACAAAAATATATAATTAAAGATTTTTTTTATGTATAGAAAGTAAATGTAAGTAAATTCATGAGTATATTTTTAATTAAAAAAAAACTATTTAAATTTATAAAAGTGCGATTTGCTTTAAGTTATAAAAGTTATAAAATTTTTAGATTTTTAAGGAAGTATATTTTATTATCTATTAAATTCTTTATCTTTTTTTTTCCCTCTCTAAGATCTAAAAGGTAGTATATTGAAAACATAAATTCAAAATACTATGTTGGCTTTGAAAACATTTTCTGCATATTCAAAGATTTCTGCGCCTAATCATACAGTTTCTTTCAAAAAAATTTTTACTATGTTTCAAAAATCTCATAAAAGCGAAATCATATAGGTCATAAAAAAGTGCAACAATTTAAAAAAAAAAAAAATATATATATATATATATATATATATATAGGAGGCAATTTATTTTAGATTGTACGGTATTTTCTTTATCCCTGGAGGGATGAAGCTTTCTGATCAAAATGTATAAAGCATGAAAAATTCTTTTTTTTTCCTTAAATGCATAAAATACCTTCGAAAAGATACGTCTTCTATAAGCAGAGAGCTTTTCAATAGAAGGATAATTTATGGCTGAGTGATTTTTTTTGAGAAAAATATTATTGAAAACCTTATATATATATATATATATATATATATATATAATGACAAAATGGTTATCTTTATAAAATGATTGAACGAATAGATTTGTTAAAACGTTAAGTCAAATAATCATGTGCTTTTAACTAAGTCTTATTTTTTTTTCGTGAAACAAAGAGTAGTTATTTTATTAAAATATATATTTGTATTTTTTATGACGATTTTCTATATTTTTTAACATTGTCTAACAAAGTTGAAGAATTTTGAGACTTCCTCTTGTTTGTCTTTCTGTCCGTCTGTCTCTACGTATAACATAATCTTCAGATTTACTCTAGTACGCTTCTTGTTGTAAATGGTATAAATAGCAGTAATAATTTGCCTTTTTGGGATTTACAAATATATTCACTGAAATTAAGGATAGGGTAGACCTGGGCTACTTAGCTATAAAAGCCTGTTGGCCCACTCGCGATATTTTTTAAATTTTCCGTTAGATGCCGTTATCACTTCAGCTAAGCATGTGTTATTTGAACCGATGATTACAGAATGGGGACATGTCCACAGTTCAGACATAGTCTCCATAGACATATCTACATTGCGACCATTTTTTGAATTATTAAATTTTAATTAAAATTCGGTATTTGTGTTAGGGATATCAATACAAATACCGTGTAATATTTTCAGTATTCTAAGCACGTAAAATGTAAAATTAGTAAAAACACTTTTTTTGTGTCTCTTGCAAAATTCGGTTTATGTCAAATGTCTCCTTTCTGCAATCAGTTAATCATTTTGTTTTCTTTTTCCTATAAATGTCATTAAAAGGAGGGTTAATTAAAGAAGATGAAAGAATATTCAATATATTGTTAAGATGAGTAAATTTTCTCGCTTATAAATAATTGTTTTTTATTTGTGTGTATTAGATTATATTTTCGATTTTGCTAAATAGTATTTCAGAAGATAATTATAGTTCAATGCTATTGCAGGGCATGTTTTTTTTTTTTTTTATTGCAATAAATTCGGTATAATTTTTTCACTCATGAAAAGTAAAAATTGCGTTATAGGTTTGTTGGCCCATTTCTTGTGGGGCACATAATCCCGGTTAATTAACATTCCATGTGATATCACCAGAAATTAGTGGTATAATGGAGAAAGCCTCCAGTAGCTCTCACTGATTATATTTACACAGCTCTGCAAGGAAAACAAAATCGAGATTTGATACCATTCTTGCTGATTCATATGTAAAATGAACTCCTGAATCCGAATATGACTCCCATTTCGCCCAGTAACCCACCGTTTTCTAGATACAACTACCACTTCCTCAATTTCTTTCCATGTTCGATAATGAATTTGATTTGAAAAATGAAAAATAATTAATTTAACACCTAATAACAAAAAATATATATAAAGTTTAAAAAATAATATTAATAAAAGATTAAAATAATATAAGATATATAATGCATAATTTTAGTGTCAAATCCACACCAAAAAATTTCCCTTGTCTCAGATGACCATGTTTTAGAATTTTCTAACTCTGTAGCCCCTCAGAAGATATTTAACGGTTGAAATAATCTCCCCCTTCTAAAGATCAAATTTATAGCCATAAAATTACCGAAAAATGATAAAAATAGGGGCCCATTCCTAAAAAACGGTGAGTTATAGGGCAAAAATCTGCGTCATATTCGTATTCAGGAGGTCATTTTACATAAGATTATGCTGTAATGGTGTCAGAGCAATTTTCATACCGAGCAGTGTTATTACCGTAAAACGAGATAACTCGAAATGAAATTTCCTGGTCATGGAAAGAAATATTATATAAGTATACGATAATGCATTTTTATTTACAATTCTTTTGGAATGTAATAACCATGTGAAATTGAGAAATAAGTTTTTGCCATGTTGGCACCACTTTAGCTGATAAAAACACTGTACGTGGAACCCAAGAACTCTCCCGTTTTCATTATGTTTTTAACTTTGTATGCAAGTACATTGTTAAAAACAGTAGTTTAAAATTTTACCAAAGGAACGGTGCAAAATAGATATTTCTAACAGCAATAGGTACTTTGATGCTAAGTTTTAGAATTTCAGTGTTAATTGTATTTAAAAAGGCACCACTAAATAGGTGAAAAATTGCAACAAATATTGGTAGCAGCGAATCCGAATCCTATTTCTGATGAAATATACGATTTTTTTCTGGACAGTATACAGGCCTTTTCGAATTCTAAAATTAAAAATGTTGTCGAATTAGAATAATAAATAGAACAAAATGTTGTATTAGAATTTACATCTGTCTTAAACTGCGTAGTAAGTGAAGAATTTCCTGTGAAGAATTTGAAATTTGCAGGGTATATCGAAACACGTATATTTTTGCTGTTTCGGTGCACATAGACCTTAATTATGGTTTATTCGTTAATACAGTAATATTTTCATGTCATATCTGTAAACATTTGTCTATTAGTGACCATAGGAATGATTTTCATTTTTTAATAGTCCAAATATAATTACGTATGTGGAATTTTATATATTTAACATATATATGTATATATATATTATTTTTATAATTCAATATTTCTATCTAAGGTAAACATACAAGTAACATTATATGACATTTTGAAGCTGTTAATTATACATCAGTTTTTTATGTATATACCACTTTTCACTAACAAGAAAGCCAGTAACTAATTTTCCTTAACAAAAAGCAAAGCCACACTGTAAATAATAATCCTATCATATTAAAGAAAATTCTTGGCAGTAAAAGCTGCCAGAAAATATTATTATGCTACGAGAAAATATTGTAAACAGAAATTTTCGGTAACCGAACAATGCAGAAAATATTCATATAAACAATTTTTTTCTGTAGTGCACGCTGTAAAAAAAAAAAAAAACTTCACATTTTTTCTTTCATGTTATTGCATAAGATGGAACCAAGCTCTCCGCATAACTGGCAAAGGCTTTACCTTGAAGCCATGGACTTATATAGCACGATTTTGCTTAGCACTTCCCAATTCTGCTTTGATACAAAGTTTCCCGTGTACAAAACATAAAATAAAAATTGTACTGAACAGTTAAAATCTGCTACAATCAGATTATTTGATTAAGAGGAAAATATGACTGAACATTTAAAATAAAATTTACAAAATTAAAATTATTTATTTAAAATTTAGGAAATTCTGTTTATTTTTTATAACTTATGTTTAGTATGTTTTATTTAACGACATTATTTTTTTAATTGTGTTTTACATTTGAAAATGTATTATTAAAAGTTCAAACACAAAAATAAGAATTTCGATATTAAATTGCTATACTGTTTTTAAATTATTTTGTCTTGTACTAGACCTGTACCAATGTAAGAGATTTTCTATGGCAGGTTCATTTTTTTCTGTTTTGCAACCCGAAAGATTGATATCAAAGCAGGATTGAGAAGCACCAAGTATGAGCGCAATACATGCGTCCGTGGCATTGAGTTAAGTACTTTACCTGCTGTGTGGAAGGCTCTGGTTGGATCCTGTCTGGTTAAATGGGAAAAGAATTGTTTACTCTGAAGTTTTTTTTTTTTTTTTTTCAATGTGCACTGCGGAAGAAATTTTTTCTACGAATATTTTCTGCATGTTCCGGGTTCTCATGGCGATTTTTTGCCGATTAGTGAGGACCGTTTGAATTGTAATTACGTGGTTGATAACCTTTTCCAAAATTGTATGTGTTTATACGTAACACAATTACAACCATTTTTTCTCTAATAATTTGTATTTGGCTTCGACTAGAGCTCTGGCGAAATTAATGAAGAAATAGGAGCGACACTTCATCACCATGACTTGACCAGTGAAGTTATCGTTTAGAGCTGCCACTCCAATGCTATTAAAAATTACTTCAACTCTAATTATTCAATAATAATAATTTTATAAATGTTGTTCGCCTATATCAATAAGTAATATATCATATAAAATTTTTAATAAAATGTTTCGTGATTATCTACAAAAATGCCTGGATTAATGAACACTGAGTTATTGATTAGTCACTTCGCAAGAATTCTGAAATTATTTTTATAAAGTAAACTTCTATAATCAACGCCCATCTACAAATCCACAACTTCAAAAATCTTCTTCTTCTTCACACATGGACATAAATAAAGGTACACTTAGCATTTTATTTTTATTTTTATTTATTATTATTATTTTTTATTTTTGAAAATATTTGAAAATTATTTATTTTACTTGTTAATTTCACATGCGTTGTTCTCTGTTTTGTGGAGGAAGTTTTATAGTGCAGGAAAAGAGGAAAACATCTAGGATCTTCCGTAAAGATGCAATACGTTTTCAAAAAATTATGGCCGTATGCCTTACAATAAAATATATAGACACTGTTTAGACAACATATCGTTGTTTCTTCGACAAAAAAATACTAAGACCACCAAGATATTTTTAAGGAAATGCTATTACTGAATTTATTATTAACTAGTAGAGATCTTTCTCCAGATAATACGAATTGAGATAAAAATAGAATATTTTACGAGATGAACATTGAATTATTAACATGTCATTAAAAAAAATGTATATATTTTTATCAGTCATAGTATAATATTTACACTATTGTTGCTTATAAGATATTGTATTGTATTTCTAATTCTATAGATGACCACAGACATATATATATTTAGTGTTACTGAATTTATTTTACATCATATATGCTTTTTTTTTATTATTTTATTATGTTATGTGACTATATATTTGTTTTATTGTACTGTTTATATACCCTATACATTGTTTGTTTAGATAAAACATGGTTGAAGTTATTTTTTTCTCATCAAAGGGGAGAAAATATGTGATGTCGAAAATCTAATATATATATATATATATATATATATGAAAGGATAAAATAAGCAAGATTCTAAATTAATATTTAAATTAATATTAAATGATATCTTAATAGTATTAGCTCAGAATAAATCTTAATTTTAAGAACAACTTTGTGAGAATTCTATTTTAGCGCCCCAGTAAAGTTAGTTTTTCAGCAAAACACATCGTAGCGCGGGAATCGTAGTTAGAAGAAGTTTCATAATCAAAATTATGCAATAGTTGAAATAAGCGGCAATGCATTGCGAAATACGAAATCCTGGATATCCGGGTCAACCAATGAAAGAATGTGGGCTGGATTTTAGCTGACCTAATTATCCAATAAGCATTCATAAGAATAGTTTCGGTTCCCGCCGAAATATCCATATTAAAGCAAGAACACCCGAAAATCGGGGTCTTTTTCCATGGAAGCTTTTGATTAAATAGTTCACGTCAATAACAAGTTTAGCGGTCCCAGGAGGGGGATTGATTCGCGGTTCCGCCGTTAACGGAACGATTTCGGCCCGACTCAACTACGGATCTGAACAGCGTGCTCAAAATGATGTGACTGTTATTAAAGTGTAATATGACTGTCTTCAAATAAACGACTGCATCATCTATTGTGGAGTATTTCTTTGAGTGAACTCTCTTAATATGGAGTGACTGGAATTCATCATCCTAAGAAAAGGCGATACATTACAATGAAGTCAACAGGATTGTCTAACTGTAGGGGGAAAATAACAAGTTATGAAAGAAGTGGTGATCAGCACCTTATATTAGTTTTAATTATTTGAATGGAACTACAATATTTTGGAATATAACCTCCTGGGACCGGAATTTTTTCCAAACCAACTGGGAATTTTTTCCAAAACCGGACCGGACTTTTCTAAATCAAGCCGGACGATGTCAGAGAAACAGTGCCCTTAGGAAGCAAGCAACAGTAATATAAACCTTTGAGCCTTTCATATTTAATCTGACTTACACCAAGCTGTTTCAAGTGCTCAGATTTTTTACTCAAATGCTAATAGAATGAAAAAAAGACGTGACTTACATCACTTTGCTTCAAATGTTCCGATTACGTTCTGAAATGCCGGTAAAATGAAAACAAGACGTGTGACTTACGCCAGTTTTGATCCAAGTTGTTTCGATTGCTCTCTTAAGTGGCGTGTGATGTGTAACAGATGGCCTTTTTCGTTTTGGATTATCAGCTGACAGAAACACCTGCTTCTTTTATGTGTTAGCCCAGATGTTTTGAATAAAATTCTCTTTCTCCACAGGAAATAAAAATAGGTTTTTTATTTTTTTTTTATTTATTATTGTGTTTTCATCTCAGTTTAAAAGAAACAGAAGGGGTGAGTGATTTCATTTTATTTATATTTAGGAAGGATGATTTTTTATTGACCTTATATTTATCTTAATTTGGTCATAAAAATTAATTATGAGCTCAAATATAGTTTATTTAATATTGTTTATTTTATGTTAGCCATATATTGTATGACTTGCATTAAAATAAATAAATAAGTAAAATAATAATAATATACAGATTTTTATTAAGTTTGCAAAAGTATTATATTTCATATGTTAAATTTAGAGATTTTCATAAATACTTATATAGAAAACTAAAATTTTTTTAATTTGATAAAAAAAAAAAATAATAATAATAATAAAATAAAATAAGATAAATAAATAAATAAATAAATAAAATAAATTCTTAATTGGTTATTATATTTTATGTTAAGAGATTTAAAAATAAAATTTTCATAAATATTTATATAGAAAATTAAATTTTTTTTTTTTTGAAAAATTTGATTCCTTGTTTTCAGAAATAAGAATTTTGTTGTGTGCTGTTTATTACTATAGACAAAGAATAGCCAGAAGTATTTATTTTGAACGTCAATAAATTTGATTTATTTGATTTATTATATGTTATTTATATTTATTTATTATTTGGATTTATTTAGGTGATATAACTGTGATACTATATTAAAAAAAAAAAAGGCAGACTATTTATATTAATTGTGATATTAATAATAATAAAAAAAAATCTGGAGTGACTCCACTCGACTTTCCGAACATTGAGTAACTAACAGTTTTGTAGATAAAATAAAGAAAGAGGAGTTGCTAAACAAACAAAAAAGAGAAAACCTTAACAGAGTGTTTGAGTATTTTTCTCCATATATCACACGAGGTTTTATTTAACGCTACTGAACTTTGAGCCCTTAGATCATAAGGATAAAGAATTTTTCGTTGTGTCCCTGTAAAAATCTATAAATGCTAGATTCACCAAAATGCTTATAGTTAGGGCAACAGTGATTTATAATATTCATACAAATTTTCAGCTCAATTGAATAAGGCGTTTAGATGCTATCGCTGGTCTCATAGGCCATAAAGATAAAGAATTTTTCTTTGTGTCCCTGTAAAAACTGTAAGTGCTAGATTCACCAAAATCTATACAGTTGGTTCAAATGTGACCTATAACATGTGTACAAATTCTTCGCTGAGATTAATAAGGCGTTTAGACGCTATCACACTTTTAAAAATTTGGCAAAGAATTTTTCTTTGTGTCCCTGTAATAAAACTATAAGTGCTAGGTTCTCCAAAATGTATACAGATTGAGTATCTGTGACCTATAATATGTGTATAAAACAAGTAACGTATAAAAACATCAAAATCTCGAATTTGGATTTTTCACATGATTACAATACTTTCCTCACTATAGTGTTCGGAAAGAAAAAAAGTTATGAGTGATAAATTTTTTGTGGTGATATTTAACTTATTGAATATTTATTTTAAAACTGTGATAATTAATAAATACCGAATTTAATTAGCAAAATTAAATAATTTACCTGTTTCAAAAAAAAGAAAGAAAGTTTTCTTCTTTTCAAAATTTTGAATTGTGAATAAAATTAAACATGTCCGAAAGTGACACCCCAACATGTTTATTGACACCCCCTAAGGGTACAGAGGAAAATTTACTTGTGGATACAAATTTAGAAAATGACCTACTTAATGTGAGTAAACTGCCCTCCCCAAACACATTTGTAAAGACATTAAGTAGTGCAGATGATGTAAAGAAATCTTTAAATATAAACAAATCTCCCACTGTAAGAGAGGACAATGTCCTCATTGCTTTTTGCCCTGAAAACGGCATGACGTGGACGTCCTGGCTAATGTATTTTGAAGCCTGGTGTGAGGAGAATGGAAAAGATGAAGTTTGGCGAGTCCGTAATATACAAAGATTTTTGAAGGGGAAAGCCCTCACAGTGTATATCAACAATAGTTTAAACATGCTTCATTGGGAGGAATTGATCAAATTTTTTACAGAGGAATTCACGACACCTGGTGAAACATCTTTAACAGATTTCTCGAGCATTTGCTTTAAGGCAGGTGAAAATGTCATAGGGTACTATCATAAAAAACTCCAACTAGGGCGAGCACTAGGCCTAGAGCCCAAATTTCTCATGGAAGGATTAACCGACGGATTGCCACTGACTTTAAGACAACATGTTGTGGCTAATGCGCCAAAAACTTTAAATGAATGGAGGGATCTTGTATACAAATTAAATAAACTGCAAATATCTGAAAAATCTGCTGATCCCCTTCCAAACAAGTTGCCAGGTCAATTTCAAAGGTTCACCTATCCACAAGACAGGAAAAATCGAAACCCAGTTCAATATGCTCCCCGACCACAACCCTGGAGTTATAGATTTCCTAATGTGCAGAGACCACATATGGGATACCCTAATCAAAACAGACCAAATTTCACAAACCATACTCGACCCAATCTAAGACGGCCTAGACCCCATTTTTCAAACCCAAATACACACATTCACTTTCAAGGCACTTTGCCTCCTCTCCCATGTAAATATTGTTCAAAACTGAACATCCCTAATGCCTTTCATTGGCATAGTGAATGCCCTTTCAAACAAGAAAATCCAACTCATGTCACAGAAGAGTCAACAGTGGTAGATAATACAACAGAAGGAACAAATAACACCTATTGACAGTTTGCAGCGACCGACAAGGATATCCAAAGAAAAAACAAGCAAACTAATCAAGGTGTTAAAAATCCAGAATCGTACTCTACCCTTCCTTTAATCTTCGATACGGGCAGCAGCTTAAGCATTATTCCTCAACATTTTGTCCATAAATTTAAACTTCAAATAAAAAAGGTCTCACCATTACATGTCATTCAAACACAGGGGATGTTGACAATTCGAGAAAAATGTTACTTTAAATTACAAATTGGTAATATTACAAAAAATATTGAAATGTTTATATTAGATAATAACTTACCTTATGCTCTCCTTAGTTTATCACATTGTTGTCTGTTTCAATTGACTATTGATTGTGCTAAAAAGCTGGTAAAACAAAATAACATAATTCTCCCATTGTAACAAAATATATCTAAATGTACACAAACTTTACATATAAGTTCTGGAAGTGAAAATACCAATAGTCAAAGGAAAAATTTTAATATTCCAACAAACAATAGAGTAAGGGAGTTCAAGTACACTCAAGCCACTGAGAACCATGTAAATCCTCAGTCTGCTAGAGAAAGAAAACTTCCTACTTTATTATCAAAATATGTCCAAATTTTTGCAAAATCTAAATATGATGTTGGAAGAATTCATATGGAACCACAAAGGATTCGTTTAACTTCAGATTTACCTATTTCTCTCAGAGCATATAGAACTTCCCCTAAGGAAGAAGAAGAAATTAAAACCCAAGTTCAAAATGTATTACAGGCCGGTATTATAAAAGAAAGTTGTTCACCTTATTCCGCACCTGTAACTTTGGTGTATAAACGGAAAGAAGGAAAAAAGACGCGATTATGCATTGACTTCCGTAAACTCAATTCAATCACTAAAACAGATGCTGAACCACTTCCCAGAATAGATACTTTTTAGATAAACTAGCTAAAGCAAAACTTTTTTCAACTCTTGACTTGGCAAGTGGATATTGGCACATTCCTATCCACCCAAAAGATACTGAAAAATTGACTTTTGCTACAACTGTCGAATTATATGAGTGGAAATACCTTCCCTTTGGGCTTAAAAATGCCCCTGCTACCTTCAATCGAACCATTAGAAGGATTCTAAATAAATACAAAATAGACTTTGTCTGTAATTATTTTGATGATATAATTGTATTTTCACAGTCAGAAGATGAACACTTCCAACACCTACAGCAACATTTTGATATATGTGTTAAAGAAAACTTAAAATTAAAACTATCAAAATGCAATTTTGCCAAAACAAAAATTAACTTTTTAGTATACGAAATAACTAATGGCCTAATTACCCCTGATAATCCAAACATTGAAGTAATAAAAAATTTGAAACCGCCAAAAAATGTCAAGGAATTACAGAGAGTTTGGGGATCAGTTAACGTTTATGCTAGATTTATTCCAAAATATGCCGAAACAAGAGCTCCTTTAAATAATTTATTAAAGAAAAATGTCCCCTATGTTTGGGACCAGAAATGTGAAAAATCCTTCCAAAAATTAAAAAATGCTCTTATAAGTAAACCTATTTTAAGACTTTATGATCCCAGAACTCCCTGTCAGTTATTTGTTGACGCCTCGAGTCATGGTGTGGGATGTGTTGTTAAACAGGCAGATGTGAATGGTACTTTACACCCAGTGGCATATCGTTCAAGAAATTTACGAGATTATGAAAAAAATTACGCAACTACGGAATTAGAATGTTTAGCAATTATTGATGCCTTAGATAACTTTTATCATTATTTGCACGGTCAAAAGTTTGTCATACATACGGATCATGCGTCTCTCACTTGGTTAAAAAATGTTAAAAATTTAAGAGGAAGATTATTCCGCTGGTCCCTTAAACTTAGTATGTTTGACTATGAAATTAAATATCAAAAAGGATCAACAAATATTGAAGCTGATATGCTATCTAGATTGCCTGTTTTGGAAAATGTGTCACACCATGTACACCTCCTAGACTTAAATGAAATTAAAGAAAACTAGAGAAAAGAAAACATAGGTATGAACATTAAGAAAATTCTTGAAATTGAAGATGTAATTGTAATTAAAAAGAAAGATTTGTATAAGGTAATAGTCCCGATGTCATTAAGATTACGCCTCCTGCAGAAAACCCACACTCAATTTGGACACCCAGGAATTTATAAAATGATAAATTTAATTACACCACAGTATTATTGGCCTAATATTAATAAAGATATTGAAAATTTTGTAAAACATTGTCATACCTGTCAAATAAATAAAAAATGCAGACAAAAACGGTTTGGTTCATTACAGGAAGTACCGCCAACAGATAAACCTTTTGAATGTTTGTCTTTGGACACTGTTGGTGGGTTTAACTACTATAATTCTACAAAAAATATTTGCATTTGGTCGTGGACCATGCAACCCGTTATGTGTGGGGATTTCCATCAAAAAGCGTTACCACTGAAACTTATACAAACATTTTAAAACAACTTTTTCAAATTCAAGTACCTAAAAAATTGTTAACAGATAGGAATGCAGCATTCACGGCATCCCGTTTCAAAAAATTCCTTCGAAATTATGATACAAAACATTTGTTAACAAGTAGCCATCAACCCGAATGCAACGGGAAAGTCGAGCACCTCAATCAGACTATTGTTACGCGTCTAAAATGTAAGGTTAACTCTTCTTCAAATAAAATTCCCTGGACTAAATTAATTGATGAAGTTTTAAATCAATATAACTTAACACCTCACTCTGTAACTCAATTCCCACCTAGTTATTTATTATTAGGAGAATTACCATATAAACCATTATTAGTAAACAATAGTTACTATCCTTCAGTTGATGAAGCTAGAAAAATAGCAAAAGAAAAAACAATACAATATCATAAAAAAAAAACAAATTCCGATTTGATGCTCGATTTCTCCCTGTTAAATTTAAAGTTGGTGATGAAATTATTTATGAAGAATTCCAATATCCCAACACACGTAAGTTAAGTCCACCTTATTCAGGCCCTTATACAATCTTAAAACAAATATCTGAAGTTAATTTTGAAATAGACAAACCCAGTCTCCATTTTAAAAGGAAGTCAGAAATTGTTCATTCATCTAAGTTAAGATACTATAATAACCCTCAAAAATTCAAATTAAGTCATGAATAATTTTAGTTAGGGATCAACTCCATGCCCCAGGTATTATTTTTTTTTTATTTATTATTCTCGTGATATCCTGATCTTCACCACTGTAAAATGATCAGAGAGCACGGGAAAAATGATTTGTTTTTGCCCTCTGTAGAAATTCACCAGTTTCCACCTTTATCCCAACTCACCTTTTTGGAAAGACTTGACTTCTCACTTGCCAATGGCTGACCAAGCTCTATGTTGGTGCCAATGTGGTATTTTAAAACAATTAATTACTAAATAAAGTGATTAAGTTGGTTTTATGTAAATAGTTTGTAAAAAGAAAATGCCTAGTAGTACTGGTATTCTTAATATTAGTAGTAGTATTATTAGAGTTGATTAAACACTATTGTGCTTATTAAATAGTTTTATGTGTCTGTTAAATGTTATATTTATGAAAAAATTATTTGTGTTAGTATGTAAATAAAGTTTCTAGAAATTGTTAAAAATGTACTATGATATAATTGTTTTTCATATACTTTATGTTTTATTAAAATATCTTTTCATTATTAAAAAGATACACAAAGAAAAACACAGATTTTGTGAAAAGAAAAGTTTGTTTACAATGTGTTTGTTTACAATTTACAAAACATTTTTTACAATGTACTGTTAAAATTACAGTGTTATAATTATTGTTATACATATTCTATATGAACTCAATAACCAAGATCAGACTTTTTACAACAATTATTTATTGTCAAAGATCAATGTTATTATTCAAGACATTCAAAAACTTTATTGGCCAAAAGGAACTTTACATTTTAAAGACTTTCCTCAACAAACTAGTTTGTACGTAAGAAAGATATCTTGTCAAAAATGTTATGCCGGTAAACATGTTATGTTATAATTTTTTTTTTCAGTATGTCATACGTTTTCATACATTATATTATTCAACTTTTCTTATGTTTGTAAACAAGTGCTGTAAACACCATTATATGTATCATGCGAGCACGTTGACCAGTCCAACATACAAGTAAATAAATTAAAAAAGAAAAATTATTTTTTTATAAATAAAGGGAAAGACCATAACTCCTACTTAAAAATGATTCCATAACAAAATATTTCAGACGAAATTTTCTAAAAAATAAAATTTTCCATTTTAAATAAATTATTCAAAAAGGTAAGTTTTATAATTTGTCTTTTTTCCATTTTAAGTTTAACTTTCTCCTGGAGTATCTTCTACTTCTGAGGGACTTCCCACAAATTTGCAGGCAAATATGGGGGAGCGTCGGCTTGGAGGGGGGGATATGAAAGGATAAAATAAGCAAGATTCTAAATTAATATTTAAATTAATATTAAATGATATCTTAATAGTATTAGCTCAGAATAAATCTTAATTTTAAGAACAACTTTGTGAGAATTCTATTTTAGCGCCCCAGTAAAGTTAGTTTTTCAGCAAAACACATCGTAGCGCGGGAATCGTGGTTAGAAGAAGTTTCATAATCAAAATTATGTAATAGTTGAAATAAGCGGCAATGCATTGCGAAATACGAAATCCTGGATATCCGGGTCAACCAATGAAAGAATGTGGGCTGGATTTTAGCTGACCTAATTATCCAATAAGAATTCATAAGAATAGTTTCGGTTCCCGCCGAAATATCCATATTCAAGCAAGAACACCCGAAAATCGGGGTCTTTTTCCATGGAAGCTTTTGATTAAATAGTTCACGACAATAACAAATTTAGCGGTCCCAGGAGGGGGATTGATTCGCGGTTCCGCCGTTAACGGAACGATTTCGGCCCGACTCAACTACGGATCTGTACAGCGTGCTCAAAATGATGTGACTGTTAATAAAGTGTAATATGACTGTCTTCAAATAAACGACTGCATCATCTATTGTGGAGTATTTCTTTGAGTGAACTCTCTTAATATGGAGTGACTGGAATTCATCATCCTAAGAAAAGGCGATACATTACATATATATATACATTTTCATTTATAAATAATAATAATAATAATAATAATAATAATAATAAATAAAATAAATAAATAAAATAAAATATGTAACGAACACATTTTTATAACCTCTAAATTGCAACTTAAATTCACATACAGTATGTTTATTTTAATTTTACATTCTCCCTCTTCCCACATATGTACCTTTTGCTAATTGCAACTCTATCGAAAACTTTGATTATATATTATTCGTTCTTTAACGTTAATGTAGATCTATAATAACTTGTTATGTCTTTTCCTAATTCGGTTTCTTTTCGTCTTACAAATAAATGCAGTTTTGACGCCATGGGTGCATTCCTTGTCTTATAACATGGTACGTTAATTTTTGCTTACAAGTTCCGGGCTCTCATGGCGATATTTTTGGCGATTAGTGAGGACCGTTTGAATTGTAATTACGTGGTTGGAAACCTTTTCAAAAATTGTATGTGTTTATACATAACACAATTACAACCATTTTTTCTCTACTAATTTGAATTTGGCTTCGTATAGAGCTCTAGCGAAATTAATGAAGAAATAGGAGCGACTCTTCATCACCATGACTTGACCAGTGAAGTCATCGTTTTGAGCTCCCACTCCAATGCTATTAAAAAATTACTTCAATTCTAATTATTCAATAATAATAATTTTATAAATGTTGATCACCTATATCAATAAGTAATATATCATATAAAATTTTTAATAAAATTTTTCGTGATTATCTACAAAAATGCCTGGATTAATGAACACTGAGTTATTGACTAGACACTTCGCAAGAATTCTGAAATTGATTTATAAAGTAAACTTCTATAACCAACGGCCATCTACAAATCCACAACTTCAAAAATCTTCTTCTTCACACATGGACATAAAAAAAAGGTACAATTAGCATTTTTTTTTTTTTTTTTTTTTTTTTTTTTGTGAAAATATTTGAAAATTATTTCTTTTACTTGTTAATTTCACATGCGCTGTTCTCTGTTTTGTGGAGGATTAATTATCCAAAATTGAATGTTTACGCATTTTTAATTATAGAACTCAAATCTCAAGCTATGATCACGCTCGAGGATCCCATTTTATACTTTCGTATATACTTATACACTCGTTGCATAGTCATGCACATAAATGAAGGTACACTTTGTATTTCGTAAAAAAATGAAGAAAATATTTAAAAACCATTTCTTTTAGTAAAACATTTTTTTTTTTTAATCTTTAGTATCTTATGTATATTCAGTAATACTGATTAAACATTTTATTCTATTTAATGCTACAATAATTATACATTTTTTTTTTTTTTTTTGTAAGTTTATTAGTTTGCTAATTTGAATATTAATTTAATATTTTATAGTCTTCATTATGTTTTTCTAAGAATTATACAAGCATTACTTTAGTAAAAATATATTTTTTTTTTTTTTTTGAGAAAATATATATGGTGCCTCCATGACTGTTCGTCGATTCAAAATGAAAATATGGTAAAACTGCTTAACGTTTAGTAACGTTTAATATAAATGTATATCTATAAATATATATAAGCTCATAATCGTATGCTATAGCTACAGCTAATTTCAAGCAATATTTTTCACAGGGTGATTTCAAAAATTAAATATTTATGGTTATTTCTGACTGATCCCCCTTTAGCCTTCGAAACAAAATTTTCTCTGGAATATATGCGGTGTAACATATTCTTATTACCCCCAAAGTTTCAAGAGAATCCATGAAATATGTGTTTATAAATTAAAAAAAAAAAAAATCTAGATAGCTATGTATAGATAGTATAGATAGCTACACACACACACACACACACACACACATATATATATATATATATATATATATACGTGGGGTGATTTGTTCAGATTGGTTGTAAAAATATCTGTTCATGAGTATGTAATGTAATATTTAACACTGAATACTATAAACGGGTGTTTTAAAAATTGGGAAAAAAATCATTTTTTGATTTTATATTTATTTTATATTTTAATATTTTGATTAGTATCATAGCCTATCAGTTTTTATGTTTAAGAAAAGATAATTTTTTTATAGTAAAATTTATTAGTGCCATTTTTTTTTTTTTTAATCATTTAGTAATTTCTTTTTATGATTTAAGCTCTTTCCTTTTAAAGTTAAAACAAATATATTTTTTACTTTATCAATATTATTACGGTTTCTGAAAAAATTTAGTGAGGATAAACCGAAAAGTACTCTTTTTTTAATACTCCGACATCATAATTGCTTTATATTAAATTAGTTCATTCGGATAGCAAGTTCGTTATAATGCTCCATTCATTAGCTTTATAATTTGAATTTAATTTACATTATCAGCAGGAGTTGAAATAGGGACAAAATATCTATTTAACTTACACTCAAAAGTGTTAATTGCCAATCATGTAAATTGACAGCTAGTCGGAAGTACCTATTCAAAGTACAAAGTTAAATTTACTGGTATTCAAAGTTAATGCATAACAGATTCAATAAAATAGTGTTCAATGATTTTAAACTATTATCTTATACAAATTCATTTCATAAAATACATTGATATAAATAAATCTTAACCAGCTTTTTATTTAATGAAATGAACGTTTAAATTAAATATGAAACCTAGATATTTTACAAAACATTATTTCTTATAAATATCAATTTTTAAATTAGACACATGATTGATTTTTGTCTTATATACTTACTTGTGTGATACAGTCGTTAGCAAAATTATTCGAGCGCTAGCAATAATTCCGATTTAAAAAAAGTACATTTAATACTGTTTTATTAAATAAATCCTTGTCGAATCATGACCTTAGACTGACTAAAAATATGATTTGATAAGGATTTATTTAAAAAAAAAAAAAAAAAAAAAAAAAAAAAAAACAGTATTGTTAAGTGCACTTTTTTTTATATTTTACTCCTTTATAATTGAAAGAACATTTCGATTGTTCATAGATTTTGGAGTTAATTATTGCGTTACGATATTTTGATACCATATTCCAAAATGAACTAATCAGCCATTTTGTCTCGGATAGTTTTAACGAGGTTTTTAATTGTCTGGAACATAAAAAAATAAAAAAATAATAATAATAATAATTTTCAGGTTTGGAACCATTCCCTGAAGAATAGATAATATTTTGAAGTTCTTTATATGAACTATACTATTTTACATTTAAATGTAATTTTGTAATAAGTTAATTTCAAAATGATTCTTTAATTTTTAGGTCTCCGGAATTCAGTAGTTAAGTTTAAATATTCATTTTAAAGGGTGTTATATAAATTTTTATCGCAGATCAATGCACAGAATATCGCCGTTAATTCATTCAGTATAAAATTAGGAATAAAAGTCCTTATAATTTTGTTTCTCATTCAGAGTACATTAAATTAAATTAATTCTATTATATCTATGATATGAAATATTCAAAGAGAAAAAGGTAAAATTAAAATGCAGGCTGCTGTTTGTTTCTGTCGCAATTTGGAAGCCACCATTAGTACTTGAAAGACAGAATAGATCCCCCAATATATTCTAATAAAACCATGCTCTGCGGAAGCTATATCTATCAGTAGGTCGGATAGAACTTTAAAGGGATTATTGGCTAAAAGTTAAAAAAAACCATTGCCGTAAAACCTTTAGAAAAAAAAAATGGGGTAATGAATACACTTCCAAATATGAAACAAAGGGGATACTATGAAGTCACAATTAACAATAATTTTGAGGTTTGTGTCAATATACAACACTCTAATAAAATTCAGTTAATATGTAGATACAGACCTGAAAATTAATTTATATGCATCAAATTTAAAATTAAGGTTTCTCTCCCAGCAGTGTTTAGAAATGTCCGATCTGGCAGCCTCTGCCTTCCTAAAGCAACCGATCTGTCCTTTAAAAACGATTTTTTATTGAGTTTTATTAACCAATGTGAGATAAACTGCGTTGGAATAAGATTTAATAAATACTCCAAGAATTAAACCTATATATAGGGTTTTTAACTGTTAAAGGATGAGATTTATTGTAGGTGAAAAATTCATTTTAAAGCCACATTCTATAAGAAATTTAACTTTAACAATACTTAATTTAGAAAAAAAAAGCGGATGTCGAAAAAGATAGTTTTAGGAGAGGAAATATGAGGAATTGTAATTTTTTAATGGCTTCAATCATTAAAATAGAGTTATAAAATAAGTCTATAACAATTGCTTTAATACATTTGATTTCTAAACAAAGTTAAATAATATAAACAAATATTAAGGATAGGGCAAACAAAAGTGTAAATGCCAGCCAAAGTTTTATTAGATGGATGACAAAAACGAGAATGTTATGTTAAAAAAGATTGAAACATTATTTTGATAGACGTTAGAAATGCTCGACATCTTTAGTAATATAGATAAAATTATGAACGAAATGAAATGTTATAGTACGAAAGTTTTATTGGCAAGTCTTGAAACAATCCATTAAATTTTATTCGTTGGAAAATTTTATTTAGACCCAGATTCCCTTAGTATAAATAGCAGCACATTTTCTACCTTTATTTTATGCAGGAATGACTGTTAGTTGCTACGGAATCAGCTGTCTGCATTTTCATTCATATATGTTTTAGCGTTATAAACATTGTAGCCTTTTGTTTTGGTTTTGGTTTATTTATCAACCACAAAGTTTCTTTTTAAAAAATAATGAAATTACATCCTTTATAACTTAATTTGTTACTGCTTTAAATTAATAAATGTAAAATACCTTTCTTCAGTTAAAAATGAAAATTATCCAAAATTTAAAACGCAGATTAAATTTAATTTATTAAATTTTTAAAATTTTTAAATAAAAATTATAATCATATTTAATAAACCACTTGTTTTTATTGTTTTTTATACACAAGAACAAACACTAAAACTTTTTAGTAGTTAAAAACTATAAAAAATCATTCAAGAAAAAGCAAAAGGCCTTATGATTATACTATAAAAAATGATTACGTGAGCAATTTAGTGAGCGCTGGGTGCTTAATCTGCAATTAAGTAGAATTTTTCTTCTCCTAGGTTCCATTAACACGTCATAATTGACTTTAACTGCTTTGCGTGGTCAGTAAATCTTCGTATAGCGTGAGAAAGATTTTTTGGGAAAGAATGTTTATTCTATTAAATGTTGCAAAGAAATAAAAACGTATGAGACACTTAATAAAAATGTATAACAAGAATTTTTGTCTGGGGAATAGAGAAAAAAATATTCACAATGCAGTAGGAAAACTTATGTCGATAAGTTTTATTTTTACTGTAACCTGTACCCATGAAAATACATTTGAAAAAAAAAAAAAAAAGGCTACAGTTTTCTTTTTCTTTTTTTTCTTTTGAAGCGATAAAGAAGGAAAATTTTGTATTTCAATTGCAAATTTCTATTTCTCTACTTATTTCATTACATCAAAATTATTTGTCTGTGTATACGTTTATTTGTACTTTACTGGCTGTACAAGAATCTGTAGATTAAGCACTGATGCTCATCAATCTATTAGACGTTACATTTTGTTGAAACGTAATATAAAGGTGAGATTATTACATTTTTTTACTTATATATTTGTTGAAACGTAATATAAAGGTGAGATTATTACATTTTTTTACTTATATATTTGTTGATATAACACTGAGAATGTCTGTATTATCACGCGTATCTTGTACTTATATTTTCTTATCTCTCTCTTTTATTTTATATATCTGTCTACCTATCTATCAATCTATCTATCTCCGTTATATCTGACCTGCACGGTGCTGAAACCTATCGGGAGCACGTCAAACTTCTTCACGATGCCTCAGATATAAACTGTAGTTGACCTTGTGTCAATAAGAAGAACAGTTTTCCAAACTCAGGTTCATTAACAAATTTGTTTGTTTCTCGAAAACTGATAGACCAATTTTAAGGAATATATTTTTTTAAATTCCTATTTTTTATGGTCATTCAATAAAATGATTTTTTTTTTTTTTTTTTTTTTTTTTTTTTTTTTAAATATTGCGACCAATGAAGATGATAAAAATCTCTACTATTATTTCTATTTATTTTCTCTATTTATCTTACTAAAAAGTGAAAAAGAAAATTCAATTTACTTTGCTAAAAAAAATTTGGTAAGTTTGTGTAAAGTATAATTCTAAAATAATAAATCTTTGAACGATAAAAATTTTGAATGGCCCCTGTATTTCCTTCATTTTCCTCACCACTGGATTTTAATAACAAGTATCGTTATATAAAGAAGCCTGGGGAAAAAAATGTATTGTAAAAAATACTGGTGAAAGTGTCTTTGAAAAAAGGTCGTTCGGTACAAACCTTTTGATAGAAGATTGTTAAATAAAATATTTTAGAAAGAAATTTAAATCTGGGTATCTATCACATGTAATTTTAATTATTTTTTTAAATAAATAGTTTACAAAGTTCAACTAATTTTCTTTTCTTGCAGAAAAAAAAAAAAAAAATAATAATTTCAACAAAGTAATCTTGAATGTCAGATTGAATATCATTTGAATGTTCTTTACATTAAAACTTAAAACTTGGTTTCCATATTTCAATTATTTGTTAATATTTTAAATTGTTTTAAAGTAACTTTTGATTTATTTAGTAATTACCTATCTTTTTAATTATATTTTTATTTGGTTAATTTTCTCTTATGATAAATATCTAGGTTTTACAAAAAAATATTTTATTTAACAGCTGTTAGCTGTTAGAAAGAAGTTTAAATCTATGTATCTGTCACATGTGATATTAATTATTTATACAACAAAATGTTTTACAAAGATAAAACTTTTTTTTTTTTTTTTTTTTTTTTTTTTTTAATCAGAATAGAAAATAATAGTTTCAATAAAGCCTTGAATGCAGAATTCCCAAGTTTTAAAATTTATTCACGAGCATTTTTAGCCACGCCTTCTTTTCGCACAAGAAATTTTGTAGGTTATTTCTCTTTAATATGTGACAACGATTACATAAGAAGGAAACCATTTTTCAAAATTTTCGGTATGAAAAAGAGGAGGGGCTAAAAATGCTCGTGAATACAGTATAAAAGTTGGGAGCTCTGCTTGAATGCCTTATTGAGTTTCATTTGAAAGTGGTTTATATTAAAAATTAAAACTTGGTTCTGATTTATGAATTATTCAATAATATTTTGAATAGTTTTAAAGAAAGTTTTGAATTATGTAATAATTATGAATTTTCATTACACCTTTTTTTTAGTTAATTTTTTTTTATGATAAATATGTAAGTCTTAAAAATAAATATGTAGTATTTTCTAATTGTATTTGAAGTAAATAAGGATTCCTGTGAACAATATAAAGAGTTTATTTATAGAGAATATATATACAATGAAGTTAAATATATACATTATATGACATAGTTTACATTGCTTTAATATGCTCAATTCAAATATTTGAAAGATTTCATTCATAAATCTATACAAAAATATTCATACAGAATTTAAGATGTTATTTTAAATTAAATTACAAATGCTTTTTTTTTGTCATTAAGAAATATAACTTTTTAAACTCATTATATATTCTTATACAGCAATGTTGTATAATCTCCACAGTAGTAAACTATTCAAAAGTAAAAAACTTAATATAATTTTACCGAAAAGAAATCAGATCAGTGTTATACCATGAATAAACATTGAATAAAAAACAAAATTGTTTACATTACTACTTCTACAATATTGAAGGAGAAGAGAAATTCAAGTTGAATATTTCTTGTTGGCAAAATTGCAAAACTGGCTGAACTAAGTTAGTTAATCTATAAAAAATACATCCAATGATAATTTTAGATGCAATCGATGTTAAATAATTTTTGGAGCCAAAATCTGTTGAATTTAAAGGAAAAATTAAATCCATATTGAAGGAGGTTTATTACACACTCAAATAACGAGGGGGGGGGATATCTCTTTCCATTTGTAAAAACTAATAATAATAATAATAATAATAATAATGAATGTAAATTAATGATCAGAAAAATGAATAAAGAAGATAAATATAATGTTACAGATTGACATTAAAATGAATAGCTGAAAATAATAATGATAATTTAGTTTAAAAATACATAATTAATTTTTTGTTCCCTTTAATATGTTTCACTTTTTTCATTCAAGATCTGCACTTTCTTTATTATTAAAAAATTAATACTTGTATACTTTTGTGATATCAATATCCTTACATAGGCATCCAAACAACTTTGACATACAGGTTCACTATAAGCAGAAAATACGAAATAATTTTGAACTTAAACCTGGTAAAATCATTAAAATAAGTAATTTAATGTTTAATATTTTAACATTACGATAGCTTCAACCAAACAAAACGCTAAAATTCGCTACAATCAAGTTTAAGAGGCAGGCAATTCCGGAAGAGAATCGCTGTAAACGAATGATCATTCATTATACAAACAATTAAACCCACAGACGACTGCCTGTTCGAGTTTGTCCAAGTATGTATTTATTTATATTTGTATTATTGTATTATTTATATTCATGTATTTTATTTTGATTTATTAGCTTTTGTACTTCATTTATGGATTTAATTGCTTTTTATGCCTTGCATTAATTAAATTCGTTTGCTGTATGGTCTTGATTCAGGGATGGAACACGGGCGCAGAATTCACACCGGAATGTGTTTAAGAAATTTCTCTGCCTATAATATCGTCGATTTAAGAGGTAGAAAATTTTCTTACATTGATAGTGGTATGAATTCTGCGCTCGTGTTCCATCCCTGCTTGATTCCATCTATGAGAAGTTGGGGGCTAGAAACGTGTTTTTTGGCTAAATAGCCAAAGTTTCGCCAGAAACTTCTCATATTTCATTCCCTACATGGGGAAGTTCCCCTGAAGAAGACCATCGTGTGTTTTGGGATTAATTTTTATTTATCTTTGGTTATTTTGCTTATTTATTATGGTTTTATATTTCCTTCAGTTGCAATTGCGCATTGGCTTATAAATACTCTGTTCTAATTCTATATTTAAAAATTCAAGTTTTATTCTATCTTATATTTAAATTTTATCTTTATATATATATATATATATATATATATATATATATATTATATATTATGCAATTTTAGATTTTGTTCAGTTATGTGTTGTTTAAATATGTATTTATGTGTTCTAGTGATTAATTTTGTGCTGCACAGATAATTTATACTTTTAGGAAACGTTTGTTAAGTCGTTTATTGTATATTTAGTATTTCATATTTAAAATGTTAAATACTACGAAATTTACTAATATTCTACTTTTGTGTTTTGACTCATTTTAAAATATTATTTCATTTGGTTGGTTTAAAAACTTTGCATGGCCCCAACTATATTTACATTTTTTTTTTTTATTATGTTTTTAATTGTGTTTGCAAATTCAAGGTGTAATAGCCTATTTCGTCCGTCAACTTAGTTTTATGTTAATGTATAATTTTTAAGTTATTTCTTTTATTGTACTTACAATTAAGTATATTGTCAATTAAAAACTATACAATTTTTTGTTCTAAAATCCTTTTAAAATTTTGAATTTTTCTGAAATATTTATTTACAGCCGGGTAGTGGTGATAAAAAAAAAAAAAAATTATAAATGAATAAAAATAAATATTTATTTTTATTTGAATAAGAGTGTAGCACTTAGGTGTCCTATGATCTATTAAAATAAAGCAAAATTAAAAAAAAAATAGTCTCTTTGTATAACGTTTCATTTGTGTTGCATGCAGTTTTTCTTTAGATTTATAAATAATCATAAAATTTGAAACGTATTTTCACAAATTCCAATTAATTAAGAAAAACATTTTGTATATTTAAAATATTGTTTTATAAAAGATTTTAGAACATTCTCCTCAAAAATATTTAAGGAAATATCTATCAATGTAAATGTCTCATAGACATATACAAACGGTCTAAAGAGAAGAAATAAATGATATAAAAAATAATAAGACATAAATAGAAGCATGTAACAAAGAGACATAAAAACAATAAAAGATTTTTTCAATGAAATTTATTAAGTGTAAGACAAATATACTAAACCAAGAAAGGATAAAGAAAAATCAGAATGAAAAATATTTCATCATTTATATACATAATAATAAGTCATCTTTAAAATTGTAGAAAAAAAAATAGTATTATAAATTTTGAATTATATCCATATTTATTTGTCTTAATAAATGTTCTATTAATAAGAAATGTCTCAAATAAAATAAATAATAATAAAGCATATTCAGTGCAAACATTCAATTTTGAATTTTTGTTAGAACATGCCCATCCAGAGCTGCCAGATTTGAGGGAAATTTTTATTCAACAGCCGCCGTTAAATTTTACTTGCAACAGTTACCTAATTACATAGACGATTTCTGTGAAAAATGTTTCGAATTAGTTACCAAAGTGTTTAAAATAAAATTTAGTGGTGGGAGTTACATAAAAATTTCCCTCAATCTGGCAGCACTGTGCCCATCCATTAATTTATACTGTTTTACCTAATCTGCTTAAACTATTTCTACGAAATATTAAGTATATTTTAAATCGATCAAAATTTAAATCTTATATGACTTATATTGATTTATGTTCTATAATGACGTATACCTCTAATAATTTCTGAGCACATTTTACAATGTTCTTCAAGGAAAAACTAATAAAATAATAGTATTAAAAAAGTATATTTTATATGCATTTAAGAAGAGATTATAAATCGAATATAATTGTTTTTTAATAGAATCTGTAAAAAATTACTTATCTAAAATAATTTAGAAATATATCTTTAATTGGAAAAATCCCTGGTAATTTTTTTTTATACGTACCACGTTCACGCATATCTTCTCTATTGTTTAATTTCTTTTAATCAAAAGTATTTTTTAATTAAAGTCTTACATTGATATTTATTAAGATGTCCAAATATTAAATAGATCTTATTCCAAAATTTTTCATTTTAGAATATTGAAATTCGGTTATGTCAACATAAAAGTAAATAAAAAATATAAAAATTTTATAGAATTTAAGCATTGTTTTTGAAAATTTGTTTTTAGGTGTAAGTAGCTTCAAAATGCAAATCTTGAATATAGATTTTTAAAAGAAGATTATTGTATTTATCATACTAGTGTTATTATTATTATTATTGTCATTATTATTATTGTTTGGTGATCTGCCGTAGAATAAACTATTGTTACTTTCAATTTTTCATGTACCAGCTCATATAATTTATGGAGTTAGATATAGAATTTATTTATAAAGTCTGTGCAATAATGTTGCATTAATTAATAATATTATTACGCATACTTTACACAAGATTACAAAAAAAATCTATAAACTAAAAAAAAAAAAAAAAAAAAAATGTAATAAGCACATGTTTGACAGAAAGTGAAATCTACATGATAATTAAAATTGCTTAAATATCCTTGAATACATACAGGGTTGCCAATTTTCATAGCTGCCAATATTTTAATTTTTTCCGGAGTACTTTTAGCCCCGCCTTTATTTCGCACCACTTCATTAATAGAAAACTTTTCTTCAATACATTGCTTCGATAAAATAAGAAAAATTACTTTTAAAAAATAAGTGGTACGCAATAGAGTCGGGGTTAAAAGTACTCCGGAATAAATTAAAATATTGGCAGCTATGCCAATTTTTATAATTTATTCCGGATCATACTTATCCCCGCCTTTTTTTTTTCATCCCAGTAATTTTTAAGAATGATTTTCTTCTTATTTAATGGTTGTCACTTACTGGTGAGAAATGTTCTAAAAATAAGCTGGTGCTAAAAGAAGGCGTTTCGTAAAATTCCCCTGAATAAATTATAAGCCATTGCAGCTTTATGCATGTCTTTCCTTTTGAATTCTTATGTAATTCTACTAGTATTTGTTTCTTATGACACTGGCATTTTTATGATAATGATTTTTTTTGTTTTAGAAACTTGAATTTTTTACGACCACTTCGACTTTGAATACTTTCGACTTTTCTGCATAATATGCAATAACAAAAATTGTCATACCTGCCAACCTACGAATCAATATCCGGAAGATTGTCAGTACCCACTCTATTTCTTCACACCAATCTTTTTTAAGAGTATTTTTCTTCTTATTTAATCGTAAATACATTTGACAAAAAAATTCTCTAAAAGTAAAGTTGTGTGGTTCAAAAAATCTTCCGGTTATTAATTAGTAAGTTCTCAGATATGAAAATAGTGAAATTTAACAACAATGAATACATTAAACAGAAAAAAAAAAACATTTAAAAAGAAATGGAAATACAATTTATTAAACGTCAGGCGAGATAAGGCTAGCAGTACAACATTTAAAGAAATATTAAGGATTGATAGATTTTTTTTTTTTTCTTTTTTTTTCTAGGAAGTATTTATTGAGTTTTTCTTTTTTTAATTAAAGATAATAGACATCACGGAATAAAAATGAAAATGAAAGACACATAAAATGTTAAAGAAGGGATTTGAGTCATCAGCCCGTCCTAGTAATATAGGGGTGGGTATACGTCTATTACTAGGATCATTATAGTCATATGTCAGGTCACGACCGTCATATCTTATAAATAGAATTTTAAAAAGTATATGATATCAAGAGTAAAACAAAAAGAAGAAACCACATATTTTAACAAAGAAACTAAAGAGAAACTTATATTAGGTTAAAACTTTTAAAGAATGTAAGACTGTAGTTGAATTTGGTCAACCTTTTAGACATGAATACGAACCCAATATATCGAAAAAAAGTTTTACCTTCTTTATACTAAAGTATAGCTTTCACATTGGCCAAATATTTAAACTCGTTGATCTGTCTTCTGCCCACAAATGCCCTCCCACCCAACAAAATAAAATCAGGCATATATTATGTAAAATATTTTTTTTTTACATTGTTGCTATCATATTGTATACGATTGCGCAAGAATGCAGCAAAATACGAGGATTTTAATTTACAGATGAAATGTATTAAAGCCTAATGAAAACAATTAAATTGTTATTATAAAATAATTTGAAATGAAAGCATTTAAAATAAAATATATACATATATTTACTCCATACCTAATAACTTGAAAATATATAATAGCTAAATATTGAAATATTAAATGTTATAATCATATATTTAACATCAAGCAGTTTACAATATAAATAAAAGAAATTATATTTAATTGTATTCTTCTGAAACATACATATTAATTAACAAAAATTAATCGCTTGCTCTCAAAGCCTTTATCGCTTGTTTAAACCAACAACTCAAGCCTATTTTCCAGATATTTGGTGATCCGCATATAAACCTTCCTATTTTTTCCGGTACTGATGGAATAATTTTTCGTACTAGAAAATGCTTTTTAAAACGGCGTGGATTGAGAACAGAATTAGAAATGTGTAAGAGATATATTCAAAAGTATAGAAGTACAGCAGAGGTCGTAGTTTCCGCCTTTTAGCTAGTCTAGTTAAATTTAATCAAGTTAATTTAGCTTAATCTGGCTTAACATGATCTGGCTTATGTTATGTTGGCTGCGTAATAAAAGGCTCGCATCATGAAAGTTTATACCCCTTTTATAAAGACCACGTCATCTTTTTTGTCAGTGAACTATTTTATGTCGACCACTTTGTATTTTCCATACGTGCGGGTCTGAAGTGTGATGGAAAATTAACCTTTTGCATTCGAACCTTCTTTTAGTAAGCGTAATGAGCTACCTGACAACAGTTTTATTTAAAAAAATGCAATATATAAAACATAAGAATTTTAAATATAAACATTTTATTTCTATATTTGATGTATATGTACATATTACAAACATTATGTATGAATATTATGATTCATAATTTTAGATTGTGTAATATTTTGCAAAGCATTCTTGGACATTTACCAATGGCCAAGGCAAGCGACGCCCAAATACACTTAATAAAATATGTAGGTGGAGTCTCTTTCTTAACGAAGTATTACACCTGTTATAGCACATTTAGTTGTAGAACATTATTGGTGGATATAAGATATATAGTAAATTAATTGGTCATGGCGCCTCTCGAGCGACGTTCGAGTTGGAGTAATGAATAGAACGTCGCCTGAGAGGCGACGTTCGAGAGCAAACGGTTAAATAAGTAACCTATTCTTATCTGAGGATTTCCAGAAATGTTGCGTTTTTAGATGTCAAACTCAATGAACTAAGATCTTAAAGGACATTTTAAAACTAATTTTCAATGTAATAAGCAATTATTAAACACGATTTAATTGTTTCTTTATAATTCTTTTTTCGAAACTTTCAATTTACAGTTATTAAGAAAATTATTGCATACATACATATCTTAAAAATCAATATATTGAGCATATATAAATTTCATGAATTATAGCACCATAATGCAAATATCACATAAATATTTATAATTTTACATACAAAATCTCTAGCTATTCATAGAATTTTAAAACAAAAATAAATATTTGGCTTTAACTACTAATTATTTAATGTTGAAAGTTATTTTCTTTTTCATAAGAAATTAGCTGTATAATATATATATATATATATATAAATTGCAATAATCATTATCTTGATTGATGCATGCATTTTAACATTTACATTTATGTCTAATTTTACTAAATATTTACACAAAGGAAAATAAAATAACAAGGAAAAAAGAAAAAATAAGTATTTTTTTCTTTAGCGATTTTTATTGTCTACATATGAATATACTCAGATAACAATGCATTAACAGGTCGTGTAAAGTTTCATTTCTGGTCACGTTTTCTGATGCTGTTATGATTCAGGTTCCCTACCTTGTCTCTAAGTCCGAACTTCGAGTTATCATTCAGCTAATCCGTATATCGTATAAATAGCATTTAAACAGTTAACACAAAAAATTCCTGTAAAATAACTTCCTACACAATATTTTAAGGGGAAAGATACTGTCTTAAATTACATACTGATACATTCTCAGAAAATTTGAAAGCAAATAATTAAACATACGTTAATATACTTTTACAAAATTTTAAAATTCAATTTGTGTTACAATAATACAATTGCAATTGTTGCTACACATTGATATAGTGAAACTTGTCAGCCTCCAAAAATTCTGTAACAAGCATTTATTGAAGTTTTTAATTACAATTATCGCGTGATTTCACTCCTCACATATATAACTAGTTACTAAATGAAAGTGATATTGCATTTATGCAACCATTTGTAATAAATTATTTTTACAGAAACATGAAATTTAGGTTTAAAAATTTAAAAATTATAGGGTAGTGCAACTGAAATCATTATTATAAAAAATTGTAACCAATGTGCATTAACAATGCTTTCGCTAATTCAAATGCGTATTTTTATATTATAATTGTATAGGATAATTTAAAGAAATCAATGCTTTTTAGAAATAATTTATTATAAAAGAAAGCCAAAACGGAATTTTTAATGTTTATACCTTATTTTGCTCAGATTTGGCAGTAAATAATGTTTTCACTTGCTAAAGATTGTTTATATTAAAAAAAAAAAAAAAAAAAAAAAAAAAAAGTCTACAACCTTTGGGAGGTATTTAAGAACCTTGATAAAGCAATGTAATCTAGTTTTATATTTTTAAACAATATATTATTAATTACTTTTCTTTTTAATATTTAACGTTCTCATAAATCTACTAAAAATAATTTAGGCAGGGTATGGAAAAACATAGTTTCGATTTTCTACGCTGTTTTGCTCCCAGATAACTGTCCTAAAATCTTACACTCAATTTGATGCATTGTCACGATTTTAAAAGAATATTTTAAAACATTCAAGAAATTTTCTTTATGAAGATAGTGGTAACAATATAATAAAACACAAAACATTTTAGGAACGCTGCGAGGCCTAGTTGATATATTTATCAGTGCCCGCAGCAGTCCTATATTTTTACGTGCTTTTTATTATTTTCCCACCACTTCAATCCATCAGTATGCTTTTACATATCACTTTAGCTGTATTTTCTTGACAAAAAATATATTAAAAAATAGTGGTATTAAAAAAATAAAACAAACGTAAAAATATAGGACCGCAGCGGGCACTGATTTATGTAACAGTTTTCACTGATTGAATAAAATAAAATTTTCTAAGAAATTTTCTGGTAGCCAATCGGCATATAAGTTGGCAACTATAGCTGAGTCATTTAATGTGGAGCTATAGTATACCAAACAACTCTTTTCCTTTTTGTTTATAAAGGAATTTTTTATGTGAATTGTTGTTTTTAATTTTTATTCGAAAAAAAAAAAAAAAAAAAGAAAGAAAGAAAAAAGAAATCTGCACTTGATTTAAGCCCATTTAACAACTACATCAGGCACGCCAAATTATTAAGAAAAGTACTCAAAATTTTGTATTTTCTACATTAACTGAATTTTTTGAGAATATAAATTAATTCTTATATATATTTCCTTTTGTTGCCAATACCATTATTGTTCTTTTTAATAATTAATAACGCTGAATTATCCTCTGCATATTAAGTAAAAAGTGTTGTTGTAGTGAAGTCATGTAAAAATTTAAGATATTAACTTTCTCAAGTTTTTCCTGCTCTAAAAAATAATCAAAACGTATAATAAACGAAATAATAAACGAAAGCAGTTTTGCTAAGTTTTATGTTGAATTATGTGTGAACTAAGTTTTATGTGTGGTCAACAATATGCCATTCTATCCTCATACTGTTACTTATTATTATGGACATACACGTCATAGCTGCTAATATTTTAATTTATTCCGGAGTACTTTTAGCTCCGCCTTTAATTCACACCACTTTATTTATAGAAAAATTTTCTTCAATACATAACTTCCATAAAATAAGAAAAAATTGCTTTTAAAAAATAAGTGGTACGAATTAGAGGCGGGGCTAAAATTACTCCGGAATAAATTAAAATATTGGCAGCTATGTACACGTCCAAATGAAGATGTAGATAAATATCGATGTTATTGCACCACTCTATACATTTCGAAAAGGACATAGCAGTACTTATAGCCAACTTTCTAAGTTTTATAATTTATTCCTGTGTATACTTAGTTCCGCCTTTTTTCATACTAGTAATTTTAAAGAACGATTTTCTTCTTTTTGATCTTTGTCATGTATTGAAGACATATATTCTATAAAAATTCTGATGCGAAAAGAAGGCGTGGCTAAAAATTCTCTGAAATAAATTATGAAAGTTGGCAACTTTAACTCTACTTATAGGTGCACTGAAGGCGGTTGTTAACGGTATTAAAATAAAATCGAAGAAAAATGCGCTACTGGAAGCAGACTATCTAAGAAAATTTGGTAGGAAAATGATCGTCACATCTCATACCAATCGTAAAATTAGGAACATCTGCCTTGGAAATCATAAAAGAAAAGTGAAATAAATAAATAAAAAATAAATTAAAATTAAAAATGTGGCTCGTTTGACTGTGATTATAAGTGGCGAGGGAACAGGCGTCTATAAAGAAACACAGGCGTCTAACAGAAGAATGTCCAATCGATCGTCGGCCTTTAGAAAAGAAAAAAAAGATGCATGACGAGCACCATAAATAAAAAGCTAATGCAATGAGCGAAACAACACGAATATAAGTGTTGAGGATTAGAATCATGTATACGCTACATTTTTATTCTATTTATTTAATTTTGTAGTTACCGTATTTTATGTGTACGGTTTTTTGTCTAGCGTACAGTCGGTAACAAAAGTGTCCGAAGACTAGCAAAAATTCCTATGTAAAAAAAGTTCACTTCATACGGTTTTGTGAAATAAATCCTTATCGAATCATGTTCTTAGACTGACTATGAACAGGATTCGACAAGGATTTATTTAACAAAACCGTATGAAGTGTACCTTTTTTACATAGGAATTTTCGCTAGTGTTCGGACACTTTTGTTACCGACTGTACCAACATTTTGTTAACTAAAGTAAATTTGTCCAACGATCTTGAGGTACATTCTGAGGTTAATTTTTACCACGACTGCCTTGTGAAGGGTGTCAAACATTTGGTCAGCAACATGTTCTGTGATCTCATCTAAAGACATGAGACATACATCGGGAAAGAAACCATGAGGCAGAACCTGGACGAGAATACTAGAAATTCACCATTCGCCTTAGCTCGAGAATGATTTCCTGGCGGCAAAATCTGCGTTTTTTCGCAGAACCTTGTCATAAAACAAATTGTGTTACAACATTCTCAGCTGATAAAAACTTAAATGTGTTGCCTTGGCCGCGAACTCACATGACTTAAGCCATTCAAATATCATGAGGTAGTCCACAAACCGGCAATCGGCAAGGACTTATCACAACTAAGTGCCAGTTGATTAAATCTCTTACCAGCGAGTGGTATCATAACATTGATCTCCAACAATATACAAAAGTCTGTATAGATATCATGAATCGACGCATAAAAGTTGTAAAGTGGGCATCATCAAATATTAAAATTATTAAAATTATATATTCAGTGAATGTAAATATTGCTTTTATGAAACAAATAAATATGCTATAAAAATGCACCACAGAACTGGCGTTCAAAATTAATAAGTACAAAACTTAGAATAATAACCATAAATTGCAAGAACTGGCAATAATCGTTTCGGATCGGAAAAAGACAGGACCCTTCGTCAGGGGAACAAAGTAGGTACTCGTAACTATGTTGTTCGCCTGAAGAACGGTTGTGTTTTCTTTCGATCCGAAACAATTTCAGCGATTTCTTGCATTTTATGGTGATTACTCAAAGTTTTGAATTTAATACCTACTAAATAAATATGTTGTATGTTGACTTTATTATCGAAAAAGAATACTCTCATAAATAATAATAACAAAAAATCTACAGGGCCTAGAGCTAATTATTTACTCAAACATGGATTTAAACAAGGAAAACAAAAGTATGAATATTGTTACTAAAAATTTGGCCACCTACTGTGATTGTGAAACGTATATTTAAATTGTTACTGCAGCTTGTCTTGGGATATAGGTCATAATTTATCAAGGCAAAGTTTGTGTCAAAAAATTTTAAACTAATTGGAATTATAATGTCATTCCGTGTCATTTAAAAGTGTTTTTTTTTTCTGTCTTCAAACAAAAGCAACAAACGAAAAATCCTAAAGTCATTCAGGGAGCTGTGAACATTTTTTTTTTTTAATATCACTATTTCCTTAAAGTTTTCTTTGTTGCGTTTAATATCAGAATTTCGTTATTACACAAAGTAAGTATTTCTATTAAAGATTATTTGAAATAACTGTTGAGGGAGGTAGCTAGTAACTCTGCATTTGAAAAAAAAAAAAAATATATATATATATATATATATTGTTAAAAGGAAAAAAATTATTGTTAAAAGAAAAAAGAAAAAAAAAAAGAGAGAAATCAACTTGAATAAATAAGCTTTGGCTCCGTATGCATATATATATATATCTTTATTTTGGGAAATATATTTTCATAGACTGATAAAAAATAAAATTGAATAAAGGGGAAGCTATGAATAAAATAGAAGTTTTTAGAATCAACAACTATGCAACTATCAAATGAAATATATGTACATATTTAGTTTGGTAAATAAATAAATAAATACATATATATATATATATATTCTTTGAAAAATGGGTAATAATTAATATTTCTGCTTCAAAATAAAATATAAAAGCTCATAATTACCTATAAATGATTTTCAACTAAAAAATATGTGTTACGTGTAAATGTAAAATATATGTGCTTTTGAACATTTTTTATGATAAATATCTGCGACTTAAAGGTGTTTTATACCAGTGCCTACAGTGAATTATAGGAATAAAACAGAGCTTAAAGCCTCCATCCTTTTTCTAGAATATTTTAAAATATGACTAATTTCCGCCGTTTTTGCTATCACTATTTTTATACAGACATCTTTATCGTATTTTTATAATAATGTGTCGTGAATAAATAGTATAGAGATTATTGTAAAAAAAAAAATAATAATAGCAACAAAGTTTGCGGAAATTTCTCATGCCTCAAACAGTGTTAATAATTTTAAGGATGTTTTTATTCAATACATACCACTAATTTTTAATTGTAACGTTTGCCTAATCACTTCAAAATGTTATCGTGTACTATGTATATCAAATATCACTCCTCAAAACTATTGGTGCTTATTGAATAAAAAGTTTAGAAAATTGGCAACAGCATCCTCAAATCAAAGTGCCAAGGAAAAAAAAACAAAACAAAAAAAAAAAAAAAACGGAGACTTCAAGTGCTGAATATACGCAATAAATAAATTTAATTTAAAGAATAACACGTTAAAATTATATATATAATTAGCAATATAAATACGTTTAAAAATTATTAACACTTTCGCGACCGCTGACGTAGATTCACGTCTTTTTGAAATTTGTAACTACGTCAGTGGGCGTATTTTTAAAAATTTGTATGTTACTTTATTTTTTTAGGAATATTCCCAATATTCATATATGTTTAATGAAAATACTATGCATTCAATTACTTTGGTTAAAAAGACTGTTATTATAATGTATATTCATTTGTAACATGAATATGGATACAAAATTAAATAATAAAGTTCTTAAATAAAGTAACTTAAAAGAATAACGCCCACAGGCGGAACTTGCTATCAGATAGGCAAAAACATGCGGTCGCGAAATTGTTAACGTGTATATTCCATTCCTAAATTCCTTAAGCATGGCATCACTTTTTAAATAAAAAAGTTCTAAATTGCATTTAGTTGACTTACCAGCATAAATCATACTAAATGAACATATTCTTAAAATAATATATATATATATATATTGAATAAGTAACATGCAATACAGGAAATTTACTATTCAATAATTTTCTGACACAGAAACTTCGAAATATTCCACTTGTTTACTTTTTAATTAATTCAAAATATATATTTTTTGGTGCATTTCGATATATTCTCTTGACATATTTTTTCACATAATGTTTACTGTAGTTAGTATATCAAAAAGTTTAAATCCACTTGGAAAAGATAAATATTTATAGCTTCGAAACTAGTGTGATATATCCACAAGGTCAAGATATACCGACCAATAAGAAATATTCAATATCACGAAAGAAAGGGGGAAAATAACTCTTGATATCTTGTCCACTAGAATTGCTCTGTCTCTGTGCTTATTGTGCCGGTAACTTGAATTTCTGCTCTTCAACTTCGTACCGTTGGGAAGTCTCGGTGTTGAATCCTAAAAAAGTTCATTTTTAATCAACACAAAGGCATAGCAATTACATAAAACTCATTTGCCTTACTGTAACAGTAAAATTATTTTCTTCTTATATGCATAAGAAAAATGTATTGAATTTATAAAAAAATTCGAACTCCGGTTTTTTAGGGATTTTTACGTTTTGAAATGCACCGAAAACGATTTATTCAATTAAAAAAATTGGTTGCCTGTCTGTTTATATACAAAATTTTGTAAACACTGTATCTCACTAACCAATACACGAGATTCTACATAGGTTGCTATTTTGTTGGAGATTTATACTGAAAGAAAACTCTCTGACTGACATATAGAAACTAAAATATGGATCTAGTAACAATAGTTCCATGCCATCTTAATAAATTCTAGTTTCCTTTGTAACGAGTTCAAGAAACCATATGTGACCCTGGAAACAAATAGTTAGTAGACTAGGATAAATAATATTGAAATAAACTTAAAATGCTCATGTTCTAAAATAATTGAATGCCAAAATTTTATACGTTTGATTAATCTCACATTTTCCTCAGTTTCAGAGCTGAAATATCCCTTTATACACCCCTATTCTTTGAATATCAATATATTTTAATAGAAATATTACCTTTATTTAATAACAAAAAATGTGTTTATAAATAAGACGAAGATAATTTTATAAATGTAGTGGTATTAAAAAAATCCAACGGACAGCAGTAAGAATTTCCAGCTCTTGATGTTGTTTATTTATATATATATCGTCTAAATTTGTGTACGTATTAAATTTGCTTTTTGATAATAAATTTCTCTAATTTAAGTTGAAATTCTTTTAAAAAAGACAGTTTTATGCATTTTTAATGAAATCGTTTTATTGCCTAAGAATCTATGTAAAATGTTTGTCGTTTATTTAAATGTATTTTATATTTATACTAATCACACTGTAAAAAATTTGTAAGATATTTGGGTAAAGCAATGTTCCAAATTGTAAAGTTCCGTTTATAACCAAAATGGGTCAGAAAAACTATCTACTTTGAGTTTACAAACTTGTTATGTATGGTTCACTATCTTATTTTATATTTTTGTCTATAATAAATAAAGACGTTGTAGAAAATATTGTATCACTCAACTTTTATTAAAAAAAAAAAAAAAAAAAAAAAAATCTAACATGCGATATGATCTAAACAAAATGTAAACATTTCGTATATATACGTATGTATAGACGAAAATATAAAATAAGATAGTGAACCATACATAACAAGTTTGTAAACTCAAAATAGACAGATTTTCTGACACATTTTGGATTATAAACAGAACTTTCCAATTTGGATTATGGCTTTACCCAAATATCTTACAAATTTTTACCTGTTTTAGAATTTTTTTTTTTACAGTGCAATGTTTATTGAGAAATTTTACAAATAACAGGCATGGTTGAGGTTCAAATGTTTTAACGTCGCACTCATGCTGCGCAGTGAACAATTACATATGCAAAGAAACAACCTATATAGAGATGAAATTTCCATCTTATTTTGCTACACAGAAATCTTTGTATTATCTTTACAATAACTTTTTTTTTGTGATTAAATATCATAATGATTATTGTTGGAAAATAGTGGTAAATAAAAAATGCGAAAATTTCATACTTGTACCTCTGAAAAAATTGCATTATTATAGCAAAAATATTTAAAAACATATTTCTCTTTATTACGTTTAAATAATGTTTCAAAAAATTGAATTTGCAACAGAGATTATTTTTATAGACAAAAAGGACAATTTCGTAAATTCGTAATTTAGCCAATAGCCATGCATCGAAACCAGCCCTTATAAATGCAATACAATAGTAAATGCATGAAGCACTTTTAACAATTTATTTGCATATATTTTCTATGCCATAGATGCCAATATTTTAATTTATTCCGCAGTATTTTTAGACCCTTTTTTCATTTCGCACTACTTTAATTACACAGAGCTGCCAACCTAATCCGGCAAATTGTTAGTACCGTTCCTTTTTGTACACCACTTAATTTTTAGAGCATTTGTTTTCTTAATTCATCGTAAATATGTTTGAAGATAATGACTCTAAAAATTAAGTGGTGTAGAAAAAGGGGCGGTACTAACAATTTGCCGGGTTTGGCTGGCAGCTATGATTATAGACAAATTTTCTTTAATATATAACTTCGATAAAATAAGAAAAAAAATTCTTTTAAAAAATTAGTGGTATGGAATAAAAGCAGGGCTAAAAATAATCCGGAATAAAATAAATGTTGGCGTCTATGCTATACTTGTATATACATTTATTGTGTTTATTTAAATTAAATTTCTGAAATCTACGTTGAAATTATTAGAGAAAAAAAAGCATTGCCTTCATTTTTTTTTTTCTTTATTTCAATTTTCTTAAAAACATTTTATTGGATATGAATAGCATATAAAATTTTTATCCTTAAAATTATATAAAAAAATCTTACGACGAGAAAGCATAATTGAAGTTGAGTGTGTTCCATATTGCACTAGGTCTATGCAGTGATTAGATACGGTCTGGGATTCCAACTTTAAATTTTATAAAGATTAATCTGGTGATATGTCTTCAAGATTTTAATACTCCACGGAACAAAAATAAATAATTTAATAACAAATAAAATAAATTAATAAATAAAACAAAACAACTAGTAAAAGGAATATTTCATTTTCAGTTGGATTTTTAGAGAAGTGCTTCATCTGCTTATGTGAGTACTTTCTGTTTCAGACTCATACTGAATAATTTTAAAAAGTACTCAGTTTACTTAAAATCATGTGAGAAATAATAAACCTTGCAGAGGTGCTTGTGGTAGATTGTATTCGAAACTGTGATCAGAGGGATAAGATTTCAAAGACATACCTCTGGTAAAAAGGTTAACCTAATATTCATTGGTAATCTTTGATACTCTATCGGAGAAATGACGTTTTGTTGGTGTCGCTATAACCTCATTACTACTTGTATATTCATTAACGCATAGACAAAACTATTTCGTTACTAAAAAAGGCGAGTTGTATTAATACTTTTTTGATTTTCAATAAAAGCTTTTAAAAAATGATATAATGATCACGAGGAATTAAAATCATAAAATATACATATAAAATTAATTTATAATCGGAAATCGGATTACATATAATTGAAGAATAAAAAACAAAAACCCACTCTTCAGTTAACGTGAATTGTTAACGATAATTTTTCTTCAAAGTAAAACTTCTAGAAACAATATTATTTTATGAAAAACAAAAGTGAATTTTTCACATTAACTTTTATTTATTTATTTTTATCTTTTCCATCTGGTAAAATCTTAAATGTCTTCAAAGTATCTAAATGAAATCCAAATAATATTTCAAAAATGTGTATACTTAAATATGATAAAAATATATAATATGCATAGAATAATCTCGATTATTATTAGTTCTTTAATAAAACAAAATAAAAAATAAATAAATAAATAAAACCTAATAGGTTTTTTTTTTTTTTTTTTTTTTTTTTTTTATCTGAAAGCAGATATAACATTATTATTAGAATTATTTCACAGGAGAAAGAAAACACTTATAACAATATAAATTTTAATGTTTAAAATAAATATTCATAAAATGAAAGGGAACGCAATTAAAATATTATACAAAAATGCTTATGAATATTAATTTACATGTTCTACAAATATATGAAACGAAAATCTCCAGATTTATTAAATGAGTTTCCTTAAAGCCTACCTTACAATCATCTGTTTATTCTTTATTCTTTTTTTTATTTCTTCCTTCAGAAAATACACGAAAACAAGTTAATCTCACTCTGTGAAGTATAATAGTATTTTAAAGGATTAAATGGCGAAAGAATACTTAATCCCTACCAGGTAGTTGCATTTTTTAGTTTTAAAAAATAATGCAGAGTGCTATAAATACTGCAAGTTTTATAAAGTGCTTAAATTGAAAATGAAAATTTTCACAGGCTTTATAAGTAGCTATATATTTGAACAAAGAGCTAGATATATATAGAAAACTATCTGTTTAATGTTCTATGAATTTTAATTTGTTTAATATAAGTTTAATATTTCTAAAAATATTTACTTTTTTTTTTTCTTTCAAAAATTATAAAATAAGTTTAAATTTCTTAACTGTTCTCCGGTTTTTCATATTAATAAATGTTTTATTTTTACATGGATATGCATTAAAGTATTATATTATTCCTTTAAAATATAATGTTTTATTGAAAACTTAATTACAATTAATTATGGGGGAAAAATAAATATTGATTCTTTTTTAAACAAATATTAATAATTGAAGCAAACAATTACTTTTTACTAAAGAATGTATATACAATGAAATGTTTAACATATTTTAACAATATGTATATGTAGTAGGAGAACCAAATTCAGATAATAAGGGGGAAATCATGCTTTTTTTTTTTTCTTTAAAGATAAATTATCAGTTTAAAAATTACCAAGTCATTATGACGTCTCAAGATTATTTTTGAGCATAGTTTCACGAGCCTTGAACACTATCATAGTTACTTTTTGAATTGCGTTAATTTTATGTTTCCAGCATTAAAAAGATTCAGTGTAATTCAAGATGTCACTGTTTTTCCAATTAACAGATGATAAAATTCCTTCGAGTAATTATTTAAAATAAATTGAAAGAACTTAATATAACAAATTATATGATTCCCGTATTTTATTATATGATGGGAGGTGATATTTCTATATTTATGTTTATGCATACTTTATCTTTATACTTTTTAAGGCATTTAAATTGAAATAAAATATAAGTTCAATCTGCAATGAAATGCTCGCCCTCTGGTGGGCTAAGGTGAAATTACAATAAACATGCATTAATTCGAATTCCATCCAGCCACCATTGCTTGCCGATATTTAGTTTCACATATATTTATTGAATAAAAATGAATAAATACCTTAAAAAAGATAACACTTACTGTTGTGTGCCACAGTGTAACTCCAAACAATAAAAAAATCAAGAATTAAGCTTCCATTTATTTCCAAATGACAAATTTAAAATTTCAGTTGCATCGGCTAATGGAAGTGAAGAATTAATCAGATGATTTGAAACTAATATTTCTTCAACTTCAGTTAAAATCTACTTCCGATCGAACTTTGAATAAACTGAAATATTTTTTTCCAAAAGCAATCAATGTAATGGCGGAGAAATTATAGAACGAATATTAAGTAGAATAACAAAAAGAACAATAATAAATACACGTGACTATTATATTTACTAACAACAAAAACTGAAAAAGCGCCATCTATCGATCATTACAAACGCGGATAGCAATAATTAACATAAATTTCCTACATGAATGTGTACTGTGCTCATAATCTTCATTAACATATATTATTTGTATTTAAATCTTATTTCGTGCACATGTGTAATTTATAAAAATAAATATTTATAAATTAGGTGAGTTAAATTAAGTACTCAGGGTGAGTGAGTAAAGTATTAAGTTTTACGCTACACTAGTGCTACGCTAATGGCAAATGGCGACGGTCGAGAACACGCCCCTAAGGATGATGGTGTAATTATCAAGGAAATTAGAACCAGTGATTTTTTTTTTAACAAGCAATATGCAAAAATATTTATACTTAACACATTGACTTTTCCATTTCGGTAAAATGAAGATATATTTCCATCTTTAAATGCATGGCTGGAAAATTATGTATGATTTAACCCTTTGCGGCGCAAGACAATTCGGATCATTTAAATTCTACTGTCACCGGAGTTCATGAACTAAATTAAACTAAAAGAAATTTTAAATTTCAAGGTTAATAAAACCGGCCTTTTCTGCTATGTTATAAACGTAAATTTTTGCTAAAAAATTTCCAGGATGAATTTTTGCAGCTGGATCTTAAATTTTGCGTCCTCGCAGCGAGAACAGCGCGCGTTAAGGGGATAAACAATGCAACAAATGAAATAAGTACAAAACTTTGAATGAACACCATAAAATCCAATAAACTCGCAACAATTGTTTCGGGTCGCAAAAAACGCACGACCCTTCTTCAGGCGAACAAAATAGGCATGAGTGCTGCAATCAAAGCGGCATTTATTCAAAGTTTTGCCCTTTTTGCTTTAAAAGGACAGTTCTGTGGTGCTTTTTTACTATTAATGCAACTAAGGGTTTAAATATTGCTTAGATATTAAATTTTTTGTATATTTGTTATTAATATTTTTTAAACAATTGCCATTAGCATTAATATTGTGTTTGATATATTCTCACGATATCCTTTCCTATGAGTAAAATTATGTTCATTTGAACTTTCAACCAATAAAAGAGTTACTTTTGTTTACTTTTTGTAGTATTAATTGTATACGTAAAGTACTTGCAGTTTAGATTTATACTAATAAAATATGTGTGAATCTTGTATTTATTTTGTAAATATTTGTAAATAGAATAATTTTTTATATTTTGCAAATCCGGCAGTATTATTTAGCTAATTATTCTAATGAATATTCATTTATTTCATTACCTCTAATTTAGGCACCACCACTGTATTTTTCATTGGTTTTGGAGCATTTACCTTCGGCTGAGGTATTGGTGGACTCCGTCTATCAGATTCATTGAAGAAATCATCAACCATACTTTCGCCTAACAGAATGTTTACTAAAGCGTATTCCATCAAGGACGCAAACACAAATACAGTACAAGAAGACATGAAAACGTCAATTGCTTTTATGTAAGATACCGGTGGCAATGACTTTTGAGATTGTGCGTGTTGTGTGGATAGAGTCAGAAGCGATGTGACGCAGAGGGTCACTCGGGCTGGCACTGCTTCCGGCTTGATCCAAAATGAGATCCAGGACATTATGACGATTAGGCACGTTGGGATATATGTATGGAACATGTAATATCCCAGTCGACGCTTGAGAGTAAAAACTACCTCAATGCATGTGAAGTTTCCTTAAAAATGAAAATAAAAATAATAATTAGTTTATATCATATTACATAGGAAAATTAGTACATACACTTGACCATTAGAAAAATATTCTTTTTGCACAGCAAATTTAAATTTTGGTATTATTTAATTGGTAAGTGGACTTTTTCAAGAACACAATGTATCCATCAAATTTACAATTCACTCATTTTTTTACTTTCTTCTATATTCAATAGAAGAAAGTATTGGATTCGTAAAAAATTTCGACCTCGGGTTTTTGATGGATTTACACGTTTTGAGAGCTGTAGAACACGATTTGACAAGTTTTAGAAAATGTCTGTCTGTCTGTGTGTGTGTGGGACAAATTTTGTGGCAACTGTATCTCAGGAACAACTGCACAGAATTTCATACAAATTGGTATGTAGTTGCACTTTGACATAAATTAGTGCCTATCAACTTTCGGTAAAAATTGTCTTACAGGTTGCGTTGCCATCCCGCTTTTTCTAAATTTTTAACATGGTGATATAGGACAAAATTTTGTATAAATGTGCATAAATAGAATTATTTTTTAGTAATCATTATGAAATTTACAAGAATTATTTATAATAGCGACAGTCAACTGGGAAAAAATTTTGTATGTGTAGGAGCCTCGTCAACCCCCCTGAGGGAGAAGTCCCCCCTCGAGGGGAGTAAATTTTCAAGATGGGTATCTTTCGAAAGGTCTCGTCAATAGCTTTAAAACGAATGGTTGAACTATAAATCTGTGATAATTTAAAACAAAGTTATCGATTTTTTTACTTTTTACAAAAAAAAAAAAAAAAAAAAATTTTTTTTTTTTTTTTTTAACGAAATTTAACTAAACTTAACGAAATTTAACTTAACGAAATTTAACTAAACTATTTAGTTGGCCCCTGACATAAACTGGTGTTGATTAGATTTGGGGATTAATCGCAGAACAGGAGGCGCTGTGATCGTATTTTTTCTAAATTTTTAACATGGCATTATAGCACAAAATTTCGTATAAATGTACATAATGAGAATTATTCTTAACCTGTGATTCTAAAATTAATATGAATTATTGATAATAGTAGTAGTTAATTAGGAAAAAAATTGTGCATGTGGAGGCATCGCTCCCCCCCCCTGGGGGAAGAACCCCGGGGGGGGGGGTAAATTTTCTAGATGGGTATCTTTCGAAAGGTCTCGTCAATACCTTTAAAACGAATGGTTGAACTATAAATATATGTGATAATTTACAACAAATTTATCGATTTTTTTTACTCTTAACGAAAAAAAACTTGGAATTTTTTTCTTTTTTTAATATTGTTACTGAGTGAATTTGTATAGGAAAATATAGAAGAATGTCTTGTGGTGGCCACAACATACTAGTTTTATATTGATGTTCCATAATATATCTATTACTTCATGTTTAAAATTTGAGTCGATTAAAAATTTTAATGAAGTTAGATACTATTAGAAGAGAAATATGTTTCGTGTACAATTTATTTAGATTATCTTTTAACTATTGGTATGTGAACCTTCTCAATTACACGCGTCTGTGTACACGTCCATGTCAATTGAATCGTTATTTTTTGGACAAAAGTCACCATAACATAACAATTCTTTTTTAATATAAACATCTAAGTTTCAGATTATTTAGTGCATTTTTATCGTGTTTTCACGAAGTAAAATTTGGATACCAGTATTTTTATGCAGTAGTTTCAGATTTGAGCAATTGATAATATCCGTTGATATGTATTTGAAAATATATCTATATAAAAATTCTGGTATCCATTTTTCCCTTTGTGAGAATCCTAATCTAAACAGCTTCATTATCGCAACAAGAAATTTACAGAAATTTTACACTCGTTATTTAACCCCTTTCTGGTCGGCGTCGCATCTCACATGTTCGGTATTTTTGTGTCCAACAATATGCTCGGCTTCACATGCCATGCGAGATAGAGAAAAATTTCATCATTGAAATCGAATTCGTCGCTAAATATATGCCTCTTTAAATTCTGCAATTATTTTTGTATTTCTTACTATTGCTATTAAGATAGCGCAACTAGTCCAACTTTTTTTTTCACAATTTTCGTTGTGAGGTTTCCCGTTTTGAATTGAAATCGAAATGTATTTTTTGTAATTAGTGATATTTTTGCATGTCAAAATAGCTTTTACGGTGGATTCAGAAAGTGAGTCCGAGTACACATAATTTAATATTTCTTAGTCGGACGATGATAGTTCTTATTTATCAAGAGATAATATGTATGTAAATGGGATTTTAAGTTATATGTATAAGGCAGATTGTAGAGCTGTTTTAGTGACAAGGTTTTGAAAACTATTTTACAAAACAATTTTTACGTAATTTTGAAAATTATTTTTATGTAAATATTTACCTCAAACATATCAAAGAAATGGAGTTAATAAATATAGTATTAGATAGTATTCATTTAGCTATTAAACTTGGATGCATTGTAGGGAAACTGATGATCAAGGGGATGGGATATCACATATATATGACCAACCGTAGATGCAGAAGTACTGATTACTGTTAAATATATATTTTAATTTAGGATATAAAATATATTAATTTTCAGAAATAAAAATGTTTTTTTAAAATCAGAAAAAAAAAAAAAAAAAAAAAAAGATAAAGGAGGTGTTAAATAATTTGAATATTTCATAAAGAATTTATTTAATGAATTCTTTAAATTTAAAAGAAATTTATGTGTGATGGTTAAATTTTTGCGTAATATAGTTTACGTGTCTATTGGATTGTAAATTAATATTAATTAAAATAAGAGTATACGTTCTAAATTTATAACGCATAATACGATGTCCAGTTCATCGGCTACGAAAATTTCTGAAATGCTACATTTCCCCGAGTTATCTAGGGGTAGTCGGTAAAATAATTAAATACATACAATAAAATTTTTAAAAAATTGTAATTTAAAAGTTTCTAAAATAGTAGTTTCATAATTCGTAATTCATACACACACACATATATATATATATATATATATATATATATATTAAAAATTAGAATTTAAACACAGATTACCTTTCATTTGAAGCTTTTTGGAACCGTATATTTAGTAATAGGGTTAAACAAACTATCACCATGATAATATTTATGTTTTAGGAATATTAAAAAAAAATAATAATCATTTGAAAACTTTCGTTTTCAACGACTTAAAATTTGATATGGAATTTAAGATTAAATTTGAACTTTTTTCATTAAATTTGATAGGTGACGTAAAAGAATTTAAGAGTTAATCCGTATAATGTGCGTATCATATATGTGTCTACGCACATTTACACTTTTTTATTTATCTATAGAGCTATTCATAATCGACAACTTTTAGTATAATTCTTATGTGGTAGAGCATTAATTAACTGGAAGATTTGAATATATGATATGAACTACAGCAAGTGCACAAATTGTGATTATAAATAAAATAAATACAGATTTTTTGCGAAAATAGTAAGGGTTTATTAGTTAATTCCAAATATAAATATATCCTTATAATATAAAATGACTTCAAAGAATTATTTAAAAAAATCTTTGGTATAGATTCTAAAATTTTTATCACTGCAAGTACCTAACTAAATAGATCTTTCATTGTATTTATAAAGACATTCAGAAATAAGTTAATTTTTTTCAGCTACAAATGTCAACATTACGGAAAAACAGCGGTGCTTGCGCAGACGACATTTGGATTTTCCCGCTTCGAACGGTAGGAATTTTATTCGAATCGTTTCAATCGATGCAGCGTATTAGGAGGGAAAACAATTGGCGCGTCAGCTTGATTTTGACTTCGACGAATGTATGTGGAACATTGCGATTTTTGGGGCGGAAATTTTAATGAGTATGGAAATCTATCATGAAAAATCGGTAGTGTAAATGTCACATGCAATTCCACGTCCAGCCACCGTGAAACGCAACCAACAGATCGAAGACGATCGCATAGAGTTGCCTGATGGACAAAAACAATGAAGGCACCAAAAAAAAAAAAAAATTATACAGACACGACATTATTTCATTATTTAAAACATGAAAATCTGACATTCACAGATTTTAATTTAGTGCCAGAGGCCTACTGCTAAACTTGCTAATATCGACAAATTCTTCTTTAGTTAATTCGTGACGATCTAAATTCCATGATAAAGTTTTCATTAAATCAAACCAATGTGTTTCAGCTGCAGATACTGTAACAAATAACGTTGGAAGTCCAAACTGTCTTATAGTCGCAAAACAACGTTTTTTCTCTTTTTCCCAATGAGGGGGAGGTGTGCCTTGGGGGGACTCATGTCAAAGGTGTGCCTTGGGGGGGGGACTCATGTCAAAGTTGTACCTTGGGGGGACTCATGTCAAAGTTGGGCCTTGGGGGGACTCATGTCAAAGTTGGGCCTGGGGGGGGGGACTCATGTCAAAGTTGTGCCTTGGGGGGACTTCATTGAATAAATCCCCATTCAATAAACCGACTGAAATAGGCCCTTAGCACTAATTAAGAGTGTATTATAAAAATTCGACAACGATGTACAGACTGAAATAGGAGTACCTTGGGGGGGACTCATGTCAAAGTTGTGCCTTGGGGGGACTTCATTCAATAAATCCCCATTCAATAAACCGACTGAAATAGGCCCTTAGCACTATTAAGAGTGACGTATAAAAATTCGACAACGCTGTACCGACTGAAATAGGGGTACCTTGTGGGGGACTCATGTCAAAGTTGGGCCTGGGGGGGACTTCATTCAATAAATCCCCATTCAATAAACCGACTGAAATAGGCCCTTAGCACTATTAAGAGTGACGTATAAAAATTCGACAACGCTGTACCGACTGAAATAGGGGTACCTTGGGGGGGACTTCATTCAATAAATCCCCATTCAATAAACCGACTGAAATAGGCCCTTAGCACTATTAAGAGTGACGTATAAAAATTCGACAACTGTACCGACTGAAATAGGCCTCTAGCACTAAAAAAAAAAAAAGTAAGTAAATCAGGTGCTGTGGGTATAGCTATTTTTCTAAGCAACCTCAGATTGAGCATCCCACACATTGCACAGTTATTTGGAATATCTGTTGTAAATGCTCATTATATCATTAGACACAGTAGTATGTTGGATCCAGAACAAAAGAGCGAGTTTACATAATTACAAATATTTGAATAAACACCATAAAATGCAAGAAATTACAACAACTAATTCGAACCGATAGGCCAAACGATCTTTCGACAGGTGAACAAAGTAGGCACGAGTGCTGCAAACAAAGATGAAACGCAAAAGGTTTTTACTTATTACTTTTAAATGCCAGTTCTGTGTTGCTTCTTTATAACATCTAATGATTAGTACAGCATTCTAACAAATGCCGCTGACAGAAAATCTGTGTAAAAAAATAGCGTCCTGTATACATGCCATATTGTATTACTAGAAGGCTACGCCCGCTTCGCTGGTCACTATATTTAAATGAATTTTCAAAAGAATTGGATCAGTATTTATTTTTTACATTATATTATAAATAAAAACTTAAAAATAAAAAACAAAATAATAATAATTTATACATAAATAAATAAATAAAATTGAAATTGCTCTAGACCTTGCTTCGAGTAACCACTGCCTATGGCAGCTCTTTTTCCGCCCGTGCTGCATCGGGGGCTCCAGGTTCCCACTGTCTGCAAAAAGGTCTTTCCCGGGCATTTAAATCTGGGTATTTATCGACGACTATGTGGATCTTCTGTTATTGCGGAACTACGATTTTAAAGATGACTGTATATCAGCATCTATTATATGTTTTTGTTTTTAAACCATGTGTTTTATAGTCACCGTTATTTTACACTGTATTACGGTTTGATTCCGACCAGTATAACAAAATAAAATAAAAAGTAAATTTTCTTTTAAAAGGAATTAAATACATGAAAAACAAATAAATTTTAATCAGTTTAATCCTTTTCCACTATATACTACCATTTTTCCCCCAATAAATATTATAAATTAAAAAAAAAAAAAAGAAAAAGGATATTTATTTTAAAGGAATTAATTTAAAATGGAAAATAAAAAGTTGTTATACTATAAAAATTATACATAAACATAACAATTTATTTATATTGCAATACCATTTGATTTTCAATAAATATAATAAATAAAAAAAAAAAAAAAAATTGCCTTTAAATGAATGTATTAAATAAAAAATAAATAGTGAAATAACCGTTGATAAGATACGCAGACGATTATAGATATTATATATAGACGATTAGTTGATAAGATACGCAAAGAATTAAATTTATGAAAAATGAAGCATTAAAGCCAATATTAAAAAAAAAAAAACATTCTTTTAAAAAATTCAAATTCGAAATTAAAAAAAATCTCGAAGAGGTGCACACCTGCAGGGTCCCAGGTACCTATATGCCAAATTTGGAAGCTCTGCGATCAATAGTGTGAGCACCAGAGAGCAGACATATACACACACACACACACACAGACACTTCTCTTTATTTATATAGGTTACACAATTCGAATAAAGTACTCTGACTGTTCGAATTTCACTCACATTTAGAACATCCCTGATATTTAAGGCATATTTTTATAATTATTTTTATTGAAATGAATGAAATGTAATATAAAATATAGAAACTCACTAAACCAAGTATCTGATACATGAGAAGTCATTTACGTCTGTATATAAGGTATTTATAGTTTTCGCTAAAACATCCATAACTTTTTAAGTAAAATTATAATTTTATAAATCTTCTTTTTCCATTTTTAATAAACAATTTATGCTTTTTTTAAATGTTTCGGATGATATTGTTTTTCTTTACAGTAAATGATTCATTTAAATGAATCATACTGAAAAATAATCTTTGCTAAAAAAAGACCTAAAAATTTTCTACTCGCCATTTAGCAACTAAATGCAATAAAATAGCGAATTAAAATTATAGAATAACTCGTCACTATTTTACTTTCTTAAAGCTCTTAAGAATGAAATTCATTAGACAGCCACGTGAATGTTACGTACTTTGGAAATTAAATGTAAATTACATCAAACAAAAGTGAAATTATCTCGTATTTTGGCAATAAATCACAAAATATAATATTTGGCGTTCAGAAGAAACCATAATAGCAAATTTGTTGATTTGCCTGAACTAATCAAATGTATTATATTCACTTTTTTTTCAAAAATGCGAGTTCTATCTATTAACTGCAAAATATTTTAATATTTCTGCAATGAAAAGAATAAAAACAAGTATTTTTGCATTTAACTGTGATTCAATGTAAACTAATTCAAACAACCTCAAATAAATAAATAAATAAATATAAATAAATAAAAACCCCACACTCCGGAAATAGCATGCTAAAATACATTGTAATTCATCAACAAAATCAGGAAATTCGTTAGTTTAAGGCGAAATATTTTTCTATTTATAAAAATTACCTTTAACTAAGCTCTGTTTATCTATAGACCTTTCAGGGCGAATCCGCCCCCTCTTCAGTAGCTATCTCATGGTCTGCTGTAGTCGAAACTGGCCTTGTCTTCTATTTTCTCTGTTGACTTTTTCTCTGTTGACTCTCTGTTTTCTCTGTTGGCGCCACGCACGATCTAAATCGGCGCGACTCGTGCCCATTACAAGCTAATTGGTCTTTGATTATCTCTAAGGTTTCACGGTAAAAAGCGAAGTCAGGGTTGTTATAATTAGCTATTTTCCTTGTTTCGTTAAAATTGATGTTTATATCGTTTTCGTTATTGACTCTAGTAAGGGCTGTTAATATTTTTCCATATTTAATGTTGTTTTGGTGTTCTCTAATCCTGGTTGATATTTTTCTTTTTGTTACTCCAACGTAATGGCCTCTTTTTTCATTTGTATAATTAAAAGGAATCTGATATATTCCAGCAGTTTCAAGTGGAACGGTTATATCTTTATCATTTCGGATTAATTGATAGATGTTGGGATTTGGTTTTATGGGGATATTTACGTTATGTTTCTTGGCGGTATTTTAAACTTTAATTTAAGTTCCCTGATCATATGGTATAGAATAAGCGAAATTTGGAGAGGTTTTTTGATAATTTGGGATGTTATTAAGTTTATTGATCCTTTTCTTATATAATTTATTGACGAGGTTTTTATTGTAGCCTGCTTTGATGGTTATATTTTTAATCTAATTTATTTCATTTTTTAAATCGGTGGGGTCATTGTTTAATTAAGGCGAAATATTCACATATTTGGATAATCAGCTTTGTATGAAGAACGAAATTGTTTATTTCGGTAATTAACTGAAAAGTTTGCGAAAAAGTGGCGAGAAAATTAAAATAGTACCACAAAACACCAGCAACTAACTTAAAATTTTAATTTTCAAATCTAATAAGAATAAAATCTTTTAGATGTTTGCTTAGAGCATTATACTTATTTATATACATTTGAAATCAAAATTATTAAATAATTAAGAATGGGGAAATTTTTTGTATACCTGTTGAATAGACTTTTGTGCAATCACCTAATGTAGAGTCGACAAGATTGTGTTGGGGTAACTCGATGGCTTCGTCAACAACGAGAGGCACCTCTTCTTCCCAGTCAAAAACTAAATCGTCTGTTGTATACGACACTAAATTGTGAAGATTAAAGAATTAATAAAATACGTAAGTATTATTAACAAAAAATTAACTTATTTTTGTATCAAGTTAACCAAATTTACACTGTTATATTTAATAAATTTTAAACTAAACACACATATTGTTTCTAGATAAAAAAGTTTATTATAAATATTTCCTTAAAATAGCCATTTAAAAAATCATCTTTAAAACAATCTCCAGTTCAAATAAAGAAAGGCAGGACTCGCAGCGTTCCTAAGAATTTACTTGCGTTTTATTATATTCCCACCACTATTGTTAACAACTTTTTTCTTCAAGGTTTTAATGTTAAAGTATTAGGTGAATAAGTGTTCATTTAAAATAGTGGTGACAATGTAGCAATATGATTCCTAAAATTTTAGAAACACTGCGAGGCCTGCAAAGGTTAGTTTAATAAAGAGTATTTTGTATTTCGGAAGACTAAGTTGTAGTCCTGACTAAAAATTATCAACTAATGGATTTGAAGGACAGGAGCCTCTACGTCACGTTTGTATTACACAATACTAAGCAGATCATTTTTTATTCCACATTATTTAAAATAGTTAATTATAGATGTACAGAAACACGCGTAGACTTGTATGATAAACTCGTTACATAACGAGATATGTTTATAAGGGGGGGGGGGCTGCTTTCCCTTCACCATCCCCTTTGTACTCGTATCTATCTGTCTCTATCTATCTATATGTGTATGTTTCCCGAATTCATACCTAATTAACATATTTGGTACCTAGTATGCACAACACACAATTTATCGGAAATATTTCGTGTAGCCCTTTAAAGGATAAAATTAAATATACACACACCATTATCTACATAACACATGCTTTTAAATATTCTAATGATGTATGTTAATTTCATTACGTAGAATAGAGTATAACCATGCAAAAATGCAATTAAAAGAAATTCCTTTTATAGATGTAACGGTAAAGAAATCTTTGTCTGTCTTTTAACAGGAGCCACAAACACTACAAGCACGAAAAAACTTATTCTGCTAATTCTTTCTAAATTAATTGTACTAAATTTGATATCAATTACATTTTTGCATAACGTATTTTTTTTTCTATAATCATATAAACTAATTACTAATACTATGCCCACCCAGTGTTGTCAGACTGCGCAGCTTTTTTATTCAACAGTCACCAATAATTTTGAGAAGTGATATTAATGTACATAATCGACAATTAATCTTGTGTAATATATATTAAACATCACTTCTCAAAATTAATGTACATAATGCTTAATAACATGCATAATACTTAATGTACATAATCGACAATTAATCTTGTGTAATATATATTAAACATCACTTCTCAAAATTATTAGGGACTATTAAATAAAAATGTCGCGCAATCTGACAACACTGTGCCCACCATTATGTACAGAGACCCTGCTATTAAACAGTTTAAAAATATATGTTAATTCAATTAAGTTTTATGGAGTGAAAGCACGTTAAAACGTTATTAGATAAAAGCCTGCCCATGAGCTGCAAATCTGTGAATATATTTTATGTATCTAAATAAGCCCCAAACATTATATACACCAATAAAAACTATATCACTAATTTTATCTCACAAATATTTGTACCAAAATCGAAATTTTTGGATGATTGCAAAGCGTTATTGAAACATTTTGTACGGTCCAGTAGACTAATTATTATGTGTATGTACAGTCGGGGAAAAAAAAAAACAAAAAAAAACGCAGCGCTTGATGGTATTTCGTTATTAAATGACGCAGAAAAACTTAATAGACACCATTCAACAGAAAATTAAATGCACTTTCGGAAAATAATGTCGATTTTTTAATTAGGGGTTATCTACATATTGAAATGAGCGCTAGCATTGATTTTTTATACGCAACACTCAATTTTGACTTCATATTCGAATTTCTGAGAGTCTGGCAGTGCGGAAAAGTATACTGTTTGTATACTTTATCTTTAGTATTCATAGAGTTATGATCAAAAATGTGTTAGGGGGTTATCTCTAAATGTAGAAAAATAAAATTAAGATCCTACAAGAGTTAGAGAAAATTATACTGTTTCACACCGGAAATATTTCAAGAAAAAAAGAGTTATTTTCTCAGCCCACTAAAAGACGTAGAAATCCTGATAACTCCTTTGTTGAGAATACCAACTCCAAATTTTCTAAACTTAAAATAGATAATTCTATAAATCTAAGCAATAAATTTGCCGCCCTTGGAGAGGAAATTTAAAATGATAAATCCGTGCCAACTATCCCAAATATACCAACTATTAACCCAAAACGCATTAATACACCCAAAACTAGGCACATAACAATTAAAAAACCAATTAATACTGACAGAAATATACTTCTAAATAAATTGAAAAGGAATGCCAATGCAGCTTCATAGTAACCCCTGCGGGGGACTTTCTGAAATTTTTTCCGGATTCTCCTGAAAATTATGAAAAAATTGCCCTAAAACTCGACGAATTGAAAGTTGAATACTATGTAATGCCTATTCGTAAAGAGTATGTTCCAACTCTCAAAGTAGTTGTTAGAGGCCTCCCGCAAGACCAAGTGAAATTATGGAATATGTTAAAAGTAAAGGTTACGAACCCTTTAAAGTGGACCAATTAGTCTCTTTCACCACTAAACAGTACCTTCCACTTTTCAAAATTGATCTCCCCTTAAATGACAATTCCAAGGAAATTTTTAATGAGACACGTATGATTTATTATGCTGTTCGGATAGAAAATTGCAGGGCTCCCACCAGAACTAGGCAATGTTTCCGATGTCAATTATTTCATCACTACTCAAATTCCTGTAAAATGGCCCCACGTTGGGTACGATGCGCTAGAGAGCATGAAAGAAAAGACTGCCCCATCAAAGAACAAAGAATCAATTACCCCAAATGTAGCAATTGTGGAGGCAACCACACTGCAAATTTTAGACTCTGCCCCAAATTTCCGGAAAATCGTAAAACTTTCACCCCTAAAATTGTTAACCCTCAGATTTCCTACTCTAGTATGGTTAACCCTCTGCCCACCCTTCCCGCTCCTGGTCACATTCCTCAAAATTCCGCCCAATCTCTTAATGAATTTTCTCAACTAAGTAGTTTATTAAATGAAATTGCTAGAGAACTCAATGTACCCAATTTTTCTGCACTAATCAGCTTACTTAAAAATACTCTTCAAGAAATCAGAAACCAACCTGACCCCTTCAGCAAAACTGACACTCTCCAAAAATTTTTTTCCCAAAATAATGTTTCTCCTTAATGGCTTCCTGCGGTTCGCTTGTTGTTGTTTCGTGGAACTGTGATGGCATTCCTGGTAAAATTCTTGAGTTCAGGGAAACAATAAAGGAGCTTAATCCTGATATTATACTCTTGCAAGAAACCCACCTCCGACCTGGAATTAGCTTCAAAATTCCAAATTACACCATTATTAGGAATGATTATATTAATCTAAATTCTCATAGAACTATTAGAGGCACCGCCATTGGCGTTAAAAAACATCTTAATTTTACTCCCTTTTCCTTACCGGCGCTCGAACTTGTCAACGCGACTGGTATTACTCTTATGCTCCCTGGCACTCCTCATTTGACCTTTTTCTCGGTGTATGTTCCTAATTGTGAAAATCCTATTACTATTGGTAAGGACATTGAAGCTCTTCTTCACTCAGATATTAATTCTTTTCTCATTAGTGACTTTAATGCTCGTCACATACATTGGAACTGTGCTTCTAATAATGGTTATGGCATTCGTATCAATCATATTATTGAATATTCAGCTGCGGACATTCTGTTTCCTGACTCCCCCGCCCATTTCACTTCTCATAGCAGTAACACCATTGACTTTGGTCTTTTCATGGGATTTAATTATGAAAAATATATTGAATCACTTTCTGCTCTTTGCTCTGATAATAATCCCATCAAAATTACTCTTCAAATTCATACCCCCAGTGATCCCCCCTTTCTCATTAATAAAATGAATTGGTCTAAGTATTCTAACATTCTCAATGACACCCCCCCCCATTTTTTCCCCCATCAATAGCACTAACGACATAAACCTCTTGGTTGGCCAAATTACTTTACAAATTAAAAGTGCTATTGAAGGTGCTACCACTAAAATTACTAATAACGATTTTTCCAAAACTGATCCTAATGTCCGTAGTCTCATCACCAACAAAAATCGTGCTAGACGTGTTTGGCAACGCACGCATAGGCTTGCTGACAAAATCATTATGAATAGAGCTCAACAAGAGCTTAAAAATTATCTCTTTAAAAAACGGCAAATAAATTGGAAAAATTACTTAGAAAGTCTCTCTCCTGAGGACTGTTCGATATGGAAAGCCGCCAAGAGGTTTAAGAGTAAAGCTAAAATTCCCCCCCCCCTATCCTTATTCCAAATTCGAATGCCTATGCGTACTCCAATGAACAAAAAGCTGATGCTATTGCCAACCAGTTTGAAACCCAGTTTCAGGGTAATCCCATTACTGATTATGATACCGAGAGAGAGGTCAATGACAAAGTTAAAAATTTCTTGAGTTCTGAAATTATTGCCCCACCCTCCAGGCTTACCGATGCTGATGTCCTCTCTGAAATTCTCAATCTTAAAAATAAAAAATCCCCAGGCATTAGCACGATCACTAATGAAGCACTCAAGAATCTTCCGCGCTTCTTTATTCGAAAAATTACCCATCTAATTAATAATATTTTAAATTATTGTTATTTTCCTCATTCCTGGAAAACTGCTATTATTGCCCCAATCCTAAAGGCTGACAAACCTCCTGAAAAGGCCTCCAGCTACAGACCCATCTCCCTACTAAATTCTCTCAGTAAACTTACCGAGGTCTTTATTGCTCGACAAATTGATGATTTTCTTGAGGACAATAATATTATCGTGCCAGAGCAATTCGGCTTTATGAATAATCTTTCGGCCACTCACCAAGTATATCGTCTTGTCGAGCATATTACCAACAGTAAAATTCAGAAGAAAATTACAGCCGCTGTCTTCCTTGACATCGAAAAAGCGTTTGACAAGGTCTGGGTACCCGGTCTTATTTTCAAATTAATTAACTACAACTTCCCTCCCCCACTCATTAAACTTATTTTCTCTTATTTGCAGGACCGTAATTTCCATGTATGTTAGGGTTTTTGACAAACTTTCCGATAACTCTTTTGCCCCATATGGCCTCCCTCAGGGTTCCAAACTTTCTCCTAAACTCTTTAACATTTTTATTAACGATATGCCCCATTATCCTCATACTCAATTGGCTATTTATGCAGATGACATATGCATTTTTGCGGCAAACAGGAATAGAAGGTATGCTATTACGGCAATCTCCAAGCATCTTAAAATTTTAACCCATTGGTTTCAGAAATGGAGAATTGCCATTAATTATTCAAAAACGGAGGCCGTTCTTTTTTCGGCTATGAGCCAATCTAATAGAGAAAAATATCAAATCAATTTCAATAACCACCTAATTCCATGGTCCAACCAGGTATTTAGGTATTATTATTGACCAGAGACTTACATTCCATCAACACATCTTAAACTCGCGTACTAAGTTCCGACGTGCTAAAAATCTTTTATATCCCCTAATTGCTCGGAACAGTGATTTATCCATTAGTAATAAAATGCTCCTTTATTCTTCCCACCTTCGTCCTCTTTTAACTTATGGATCACCTGTGTGGTCATTTGCATCCAAAACTAATATTAATCTGCTTCTTAAAAGCCAAAATGCTACTATTAGGCAAATTTACAACTTACCTTACTATATCCATAATTATCAAATGTACCGCGAAATTAAATTTCCGCGCCTTGAAAATTTTATACAACACCTTAATATTAACTTCCATGAACAATTAGAATCACTTAATAATCGTGCTTTAAACACTCGTGATGTGTATGACCACACGGATCCTTCTAACAAGCGCCGTCCTAAGAGCGGCATTGTCTTAACTTCCCGTCTCTAGTTTTTCGTTGTTTTCTTGTAAAAAAAAAAAAAAAAAAAAATTAAAATTTCCAAAAATATTTGTTCTATGTTCGTAATGCTATACTTAATCTCTCTCCTATCACTTGGTATTTTATTTTATGTTTTTCCTTCTATTGTCTTTTTGAGCTCAGAATCTGTTTTTATCTTTCTGTCCGTTCGTTCATTTCCCTCCCTTATTGTTTTGTGTGTGTGTGTGTTGTAGGCCATCACGATCCTAACTCATTCCATCTTCATCTTCTGGTTCGCTGAGGTGTGGGGTCACCAATGGACCCCGGGAACTCAGCACGCATCCAATTCTCGAACTAGATTAAAACCTTTGCAGTACCTTAATTATCATGAATTCAGTTTTTGGATATGTATATACTTCAGTACTTTTTTAGATAATTTTAGGTATATTTAAATACATTACACTTACGATTGGTCAGACAATACTCTTTATAAAAGTGCAATATTTTTCAATTAAAAAGTATCTATCATGGATATACTGATCACCAATAAAGCTTAAATTTTCTTTCGTACGTGTAACATAATTTAATATACTAACTGAAATAATATAGCTATATATATATTGAACAACGCATAAACTAAATCTTTTCAGATAAATTATTGTAAGGTTTCATAAAGTAAATATTAAACAATTTAAAAAGCACTTACCAGTTTTAGGTCAGATGAACTCTTTGGAACTGTACGATTTCTTTTATAATTTCTATGAAAATATAATTTCTTAATTAACGCTTTCGCGACTGCTGACGTAGATTCACATCATTTGAAAATCTGTAAATATGCCAGTGGGCGTTTTTTTTCGTAATTTGTGTGTTACTTATTTCTTAAGTATGTACCCAGTGTTCATATTTTTGCAATAAAATATACTATGGATAGAAATATATTAATTAGAAAGAATATAATTATAATGTATATCCATCTGTAACATACTTGTGTTACAGAAATTTTTTTCTGAAATATTTTATTTTGAGAGTATTTCAAACAGTAAACCCCGCCTATTTAGTTAATTTTTTTTTTCTAGTGTTCGTTTAAAGGTTTCAAACTTTATCACCAGTAATCGATGACGTAAATACCACTTCTGTATATTTTTGTCAACGTAAAATAAGGGGTTTAACACGAATACTCAAAGTCACATTCACTTTTCGTTTCTGTATTGTTTTGTTTTAAAGAACAATAAAAGGCGGGGCTTTAGAAAACAGGAATTCTTGATACTAACACTAATGTCTAAAAATCAAAATTTTTGTTTCATTTCTTTGCATTTGACGTTGTTGTTATATAATTTGATCCGTAAATAAAAAATAAAAATATTTTGTTCAATTTTTTCTGTTATTTTTTAAGATTTGCTTCGTTATCTCATTCAAAACTTCTTAAGAGACGGCCCCATAAACCACTCCAAAAAAAGATTTATTTATATCTCGAAAACTAATAACTGGAATGAACTGCAAATTTGCACACCCATATTTTTCAGCATTAGGATTCATTTTATGTAAAAATTAATATAGGTCATAATTCATATTTTTTATGAATATGAATTTATTAATATTTTTCAGAATAAAAAATATTTTTCAGAATCAAAAGTAATGATGGATTATGTTTGGGTTTCTTCACTGTATCTCGTAAAAAAAAAAATAATAATAATATATCGATCAAGTTATTTTTTGTGAAGATATTAATAAAAGTTTGAAATATGAATTTAACATTAGCACCTTCAAACGTTGAACTCTTATAACTCTGTGAAAAAATAAGTAAAATATACAACCAATATACTTTTTCGCGTTGTCGCGATCCCAGAAATTCAAATATAAAATAAAAATGGGGCATTACCATTGATAAAAATCAAAGTGTTTGCGCATTTTAATATGTAGACGACACCCAATTCAAAATTTCCGTTCATTTTCTGAATCTACACTCAATTCCCCGTCGAATGATACCTATTACATTTTTGTGCATTGATTAGCAACGGACTTACATCGAGTGCTGCGTTTTTTTTTCCCCGACTGTACAATCTTTTCTATAAGAAGCATGTTTTAAACAGGGGTGGCTAACCCGCGGCCCGCGGGCCGCGTGCGGCCCACCGCGTAGTTTCTTGCGTCCCGCGAGGAGACTAACGATATTTAAAGTTTGACAACTTTGGTTAACGAATCAAAAATTAATAAATACGTTCTGACTTTTCGAAGTGAAAATACCTTTCAACGATTATGGTAGATAAGGAACTGTTGTAATGGAATGTTATTAGATCCATTATTCATTCTTTTTATTATAGTTTTAATATATAGTCGTAATTTTTTTTTACAATTCTATTGCTGATTTATGAATGAAAATAATTTAAATTAATGTATTCTTCTCCGAATTTTCACCCTACCCTTCTCCGAAAAAAGTATATACATACATGAATCATATACTCACAAACATATATACACATATGCATATGTACAGTCATAAAATAATAATAATAATAATAATAGTAATAATTTCCTCCCCGACTAATTTCACCGTAAATCATCGTAGAAACTAGAAGCTGATGCCTAACGAATGGTAATGACATCTAATTTTTAATCCAAAAAGCTTGTCAAAATTGCTGGTTGCCTTAAAAAAAAAAAAAAAAAAAAAAAAAAATGAAGTTGATGCCAGTTTTAATATGTATACATCCCTTAAGCAAAATCTAACTAAACCGTCTAAACTAGGCCTTATTACTAATCGATTGGCACCAGTCGCAAGTCTCTTTACGGCTCTTTACATTAATTTACGGCGGAATTAGTCGGTAAAGCAGGGGGGGGGGGGTTATGACTGTACATACAGTGTGGCCCGAATGAATAAAATATATTCCTAATGCGGCCCACCAAGTGTTTTGGGTTGGACAGTCCTGTTTTAAAGCATCTTGAAAAAGTACAGTCGGAGAAAAAAAAAATCGCAGCACTCGCTGTAATTTCATTATTAATTGACGCAGAAAAATTTAATAGACACCATTCAACAGGAAATTAAATGCAGTTTTTGAAAATGCTGTCGAATTTTAAATTAGGGGTTATCTACATATTAAAATGAGCGCCAACTTTGATTTTTTTCAATAGCAACACCCCATTTTGACTTCATATGTTCATATTCGAATTTCTGAGAGTCTGGCAGTGCGGAAAAGTATACTGTTTATATACTTTATATTTATTATTTATACAGTTATAATAAAAAATGTGTTAGGGGGTTATCAGGATATGTAGAAAAATAAAATTAAGATCCTATAAGGAATAGACAAAATTTTAATGTTTTACACCGGAAATCTTTCAGGAAAAAATGAATTATAAAAATTAATAAAAAGATTGACATTTTTCCAGTTTTTTAATTATCCTGAATTCAGTTTCTTAGATTGTACATACTTCAGTACCTTTTAAATAATTTTAAGTCTATTTAAATACATTACACTTGCGATTTTGTCCAGACTGTACTCTTTGAAAAAAGAGCAATAGTTTTCAAGTAAAAGTGTCTATCATGGCTGCAGGGATCACCAATAAAGCTTAAATTTTCTTTCGTAGGTGTAACATAAAATATGAAATGAAATAATATATATATATATATATTACGGGGACCGGAAAATAATGTCGTTTTGAATTAATAAAATGAAACCGGAAATTTTTGTTTAACAGTGTTTACATGGTACTTTACAAATAACCATCGTATAAGTTACCTAAGAATATCTCAAATTCTATCCAGGATAAATTTCCGATGTCAGTATTTTAATTCAAAACGACATTATTTTCCGGTACCCCTAATATATATACAACAACGTATAAACTAAATCTTTCGGATAAATTATTGTAAGGGTTCATGAAGTAAATATTAAACAATTTTAATCACAATTACCAGTTTTGGGTCAGTTGAATTCTTATGAACCGTACGATTTGTTTTATAATTTCTATAAAAATATAATTTTTTAATTAACCCCTTCGCGACTGCTGACGTCGATTCACGTCATTTGAAAATCTGTAACTCTCTTAGTGGGCGTTTCTTTCGTAATTTGTGTGTTCCTTATTTCTTAAGTGTGCACCCAGTGTTCATATTTTTGCAATAAAGTATACTATGGATAGAAATACTATATTGATTAGAAAGAATATAATTATACTGCATATCCATTTGTAATGTAATTGTGAATACAGAAAATTTGTTCTGAAATACTTCATTTTGAGAGAATAGGCGGATTTTACTGTAAAAATTACAAAATACTGCGGTCGCAAAAAGTGTTAAAATATATTTATAAAAGTAAAAGTATATTTAAAAAAAAAATATATATATATATATATATATATATATATATAAAGTTAAAATATATTATTAAAATTTTAAAGGCTAAAGTATTCTTAAAATAATAATCCTCCCTCTTACAAAATAAATAAATAAAACTAAAGCAATATATGAAGCAAATGATTAAACCTTTAACTATAACGGTAGTTAAGAAACAATTTTACAAGTCTGTCTTGCATTCCAATTCCATTCGTTTTTTTTTTTTTTCTTTTTTTTTTTAATAGACAATATTTACATTTGCCAATTTTTCTATTTAAAACAGTAAACCCCGCCTATTTAATTATTTTTTTCCGTCTAGTGTTCGTTTAAAAGATTCGAAATTTATCACCAGTAATTGATGAAGTAAATATCACTTGTGCATATTTTTGTCAACATAAAATAAGGGGTTTACCACGAATACTCAGTGCCACATTTACTTTTCTTTACTGTATTGAAGAACGATGAAGGCGGGGCTTGTCGTCTTTGCAAAACAGGAATTCTTGATGCTAACACTAGTCTAAAAATCATCATTTTTGTTTCATTTCTTTGTGTTTGACGTTGTTGTTACATAATTTGTCCCGTAAATAAAAAATAAAAATATTTTGTTTAATTTTCTTTGTTATTTTTTAAGATTTGATTCGTTATCTCATGCAAAACGTTATAAGAGACGGCCCCCTAAACCACTCGCATAAGAAATATTTATTTATATCTCGAAAACTAATAACTGGAATGAGCTGCAAATGTGCACACCGATATTTTTCAGCATTAGGATTCATTTTATGTAAAAATTAATATAGGTCATAATTCATAATTTTTATGAATATGAATTTATTAATATTTTTCAAAATAAAAAATATTTTTCAGAATCAAAATTAATCATGGATTATGTTTGGGTTTCTTCAGTGTATATCGTAAAAAAAAAAAAAAAAATTATATTGATCAAGTTATTTTTTGTGAAGATATTAATAAAAGTTTCAAATATGAATTTAACATTAGCACCTTCAAACTTTGAACGCTTATAACTCTGTGAAAAAATAAGTAAAATATACAACCAATATACTTTTTCGCGTTGTCGCGATCCCAGGAATTGAAATATAAAATAAAAATGGGCCATTACTATTGAGAAAATCAAAGTTGGTTCGCGTTTTAATATGTAGACGACCCCCAATTCAAAATCTCAGTTCATTTTCTGAAACTACTCACAATTCCCAGTCGGATGATACCTATTGCATTTTTCTACATCTATTAGCAACGAAGTTTCGTCCAGTGCTGCGTTTTTTTCCCCCGACTGTACATTAATTTCATTATGTTTAATGCAGTGTAACCACGTTAAAATGCGTTTAAACGAAATTCTATCCTTAGAGCGTTATAGTAGGAAATATTTTCGCTTGTACAAGTACAAGAACCATAAAAATATACAAACATAAATATATATATATATATATATATACAGCTAATTGTGAATGGCTCATAGACATGCGTATAAAATTGCAAGTTACTCGTCTGATTTTTGAGGCAGCTATCGTGGTATATAAAAATTCTGCCCACAGGCTGTTGTTAAACGGGATATTTTGACTTTTTCCTGCGCAGGAATAATAAACAGAATATATATAAAAAAATATATATATACAGCTGATTTTGTATGACCAGTGAACATATGTATTAACTTTCAAGTTAATCGGCGTATTTTTGCGGCCACTTTCGCTATATAACCACACCTAGAACCCCAAACCGCTTTGAATCTTAACATGGAGACCTCTACTAACGTATCGGAAATAATTACTTAAATCAGTATAATACTAAAATTAATAAAATATTACAAATTATTATTATCATGTTGTTTGAAATTCAAATGCTTTTATCTCCTATATCACTTCATCAAAATCTTTGGCAATAATATAAGGTAAAGTAGGAGAGTTTGCGCACAGTTCAACAGAACGTCATAAAAAACTTAATCTAAATGTTTTGCTAAACTGTTGGTGCATAATTTTGAATTTATCCTTCTTCTATGCATTTTCATTACCATTTTTGTTGTTCTGTTATAATTTGAAAAAAAAAAACAGCTGTAATAAAACGAAGAGAGCTATTTTGCGCAATCTCTCCTTACAGGGTAGGAATGATTGCACACATGGGTGGGAGAGTTTGCGCTCAATTATAACTACAATTACGTTACTAATAATAAAAAATGCTCTTAAATTACATTGTTGTAAGATGTTTATAAACAAACATTTTTGCATTGGGATATTTCCATTCAGTAATTAAAAAATCAGAAATATGAAAGAGATTTAAAAAGAATTACAGAAATTTATTTAAAGAAAAAATATTAAATAAACAGAAAAAGAACAAAACCAGATAAAGATTGCAAAATATCATTAACATATTAAATAACACGTTTATCTTAAAATTAGTACATTTCCTGTTCAACAGGAATGGTTCCTTGTTTTCTCAACGAACCTTTCATTATCCACAATCGTTGCACTTATTGTTGTACATGGTGAAATTATCGGGTAACCACCTGCCACAAGAAAACCTGTTTGAGACGAATTTCACACGCATCCCCGCCCCCCCCCCAAAAAAAAGGTATTGCATACTGTGTGGGCATTAATATTTGGCTAGACCCGCCCACTTTTAAGCACATAATCCACCGACCGTTTATTATTTATACCAGTCCATCTTTTTTTTTTCCTGAAATCGTTCACACAAAAATGTCCAAAACACAAAACCTAAATTTTACTTGTTTTAAATATACTCGTTTCAAATTTGAAATCCTTTATGTTTATTTAATTTATTTTATCTTGTTGAAATTTAAGCGATTACAGTACTTAAAAAGAAGTTTTAGTAGTATGATATTTTTTGCTTGCATTTAGTTTTATCACTTCTATTTAAGCAGTCGACAGCGGCACAAATCTTAAGCAGCATACTTGAAAATATTGCAAAACTAAACAGATATACAGTAATATTTAAATGCTTTACAATAAATTTCTCATAATTGCCAAAATCCTAATTAATATTCCGTAGTATTGTTTGTACAGTACATGCCTTTTTTTCCCACACTTTTTTTTTTTTTTTTGAGTATTTTTCTTCTTATTTAATCGCAATTGCATTTGGAGAGATTTAATCTAAAAATTAAATGGCGTTGTAAAAGAGGCGGGTACTAACAGAACTACGGACTATTAATTAAGATGTTTCCATTTGTGCTCTAACATTAGCATTCGAGAAGTAAATCCCAACAGAGGTGTGGCTTTTGTCGATCGTGTCACTCCTGAATAATGTTCAGTTTCCAAATCTGGGAACAGTCTCCAAAAAGATACGCCGTCTTGAATGAGTTGAACTAATCCAGTCACTTGTCGAAATTATTTCCTGGTACATGTTCGAGACATTTAACAAACTCATCCTCATTGTCTTGCATTGAGCTGCAAAAGCTCTTTTACTATAGAATTTTATAAAAATCAATGCGCAATCTGTCCTAAATAGAAAAAGCGCAAACTCTCCCATTTTGGTAGGAAAGATTGCGCAGTCTTTGAATAAATAATTATTCGCTGTTACAGGGCATCGTGGTGTTCGTACTGTTAAGTCTTGGTTAGTAGCTTTTAAAAAATTATTTAAATTCAAAATATTTTGTACTACAGCCATTGTAACTGAAATTCTTAGGAAGGGTTTTGAAAATTCAAGCATTTATTTTTGAAAACGGGACAAAATAAGCACGTTTTATCTTAGATTCTTGAAGCAATCAACGTGCACATTCAACTCAGCATTTCACTATTAATACAGTACAACCACCTGAAATCGCAACTCGCCCACTCTACTTTTCTCGCTGATCCCCTATGTGCGCAACCTCTTCTACCGCGCAATCTCTCCTAGCTTTACATTATAATTTTATTAACAACAATTCTACATTTTCAAATATTCCAAGTTCAAACAAAATGTATATGTATATGATATTACTTCTATTGAATATATGAAAAAATATTTAAAAAAAGAAAAGTTCGACTTTTCATGATACATATATTATCAACCATTTATATATATGTAATAAAAATAGTTAAAATTTTATTTCATTATTATCATTTTTTTTTCTGAAAATGACTGCTCAATGTTATTCCTATGTTTCTGTTTACTTTTACTGATTACAATTCAAATGGAAATTATATTTTCTGAAATTTAATGTATAGTTTGCTAATTTAATTTAATTATAAGATATATTTTAAAAATATTTTTTGTATTCAAAAATAATATCTGTTTTTTGAACTTTATATTTTCCCACAGTTGGCAAGAAGAAGCACAAATTATTATTATTATTATTTTATCAGTAATTTCAGTTGAATCTACACTAGGTGGACAGTCATAGTAAATTTTTCTAAAGTACTTAAATGTAGTACTTTCTGTTTTAATGGTAAAAAAACAACTTACAACTTTCAATTTTCAGTGTGCATGTCTGGGTGTCATGTGGATATGATTCAAATTTCATAGCACAGGATAGGAGAAGTGTTAATCTGAAATTGAAAAACAATATTTAAATATAAGTACACCAATGCAACACATAATATTAACTATTGTAATAACTTGTTTAATTAAATATTCTCTGCAATCCGTGTTGCCAGACTTGGGGATTTTTATAGTCAATAGTCACCAATAATTTTCAGAAGATATTTATAATAGATATTTAATATTTGATTACACGATTAATCTTCAAAATTATTACACAACCGTAACAATTAATATTTAGTAGTTTCTATCGAATAAAAAGTCTCCAAATCAGCAGCACTCTCTGTAATGCAATAGAGACTGGGATGGAATAACATTGTGTTATACACATAAAAATTACGTTGTTGTATAGAAAATATTTAATTTTTACTTAATTCTTGCTTATTGCAATATTGCTGATAACTAAAATTTATTATTACTAAATGTAATAAAAATCTTTCAAGATATGTCTTTTATCTAATAGCATTTTTTTTTTTTTCATTTTTTAATGTAACATAACTCTTTGCGAATGTGTTTCTTTAAATAAAACACACACACACACACACACACATACACACACACACACACACACAAAAAAAAAAGGGGGGGGGGAAGCTCCGCCATTAGGTGTTTAACTTAAACGCTATAAAAATATTACGTTTACTCAACAATGTTTTACAGGAGTGCCAAAATACGAGTCTTGCTGTATATTATACACAAGTCTGACGACCGAAAAAAGCTAAATGTGTTATGTTGAGACAATGGAAGGTCGCCACAGTTTTAAAATTTAACTGGATCCAGCGACTCTTGGTGGCGCAATAGATGGGAGATTAGGATATTCGACGCAAAAGGTCAGCGAAGTTTCAGATAAAGTCGGAATGATTTTCCGCCGGCATAGAGCTGCAACGGAGAAAGTAACTTGCAGAGTGTGAAGTGGATATGAACAGGTTTTGAACTTTTGCTAAGTGAAGTGATTGGATGCGGTTGAGTTAAGGATAAATATAGAAGTATTTTTGGTAGAAGGTGTGGTGTTGACGAGGTCAGGTCTTATGCTAGCGCTAAGTTTGTGGAGATTTAACAAGGATTTAACAAGGAGGAGGTGCCGCTCACCGCTCTAAGAGTGGTGTCGCTTCTAGATATGCTAGGCCCCTACTCCGGAACGTTTATTTAAAAAAAAAAAAAAAAAAAAAAAAAAGGAAAAAAAAAATTACAAGGTTCGCCAGAACAATATTCCCGCGCGACATAGGGCGAAGTATTACAAATATGTATTAATAATTAACAAACTTAAAAATAAAAATAAATAAAAATTAAATACACTAAAGTAAGATTCGCCAGTACAGAGTACTCACGCGACAGGGGGCGAAATAAAATAAATCTTGAAAACTCAAAAGCACAATGAGCTAGAATTGAACAGGAAGGAGGGAGAATTGTTTACAAGTAAATCAGTTCGCCAGAACAAGGTTCCCACGTGACATAGTTGGTTGTTTTACGACATTTACAAACACATGAGGAAAGAATAGATATCTTAGGGCGAGTGGGTAAGTGAAAAGGATTATTTAACTTATGAGATTATTAAATACTTTTAATTTATTTAACTGTTTAGGAATTAGATAATTTTAAATGACTTAAAAAGAATTTAATTTGTTCTATTTGAAATATCTAAGAGTAATTCAAAAATTCTTTTTAGTTTTATGGCAAGTGAAGGTCTTGTTAAAATATTTGTCAGCCAGTTGGCTGGTCTATTATTCGGATTTCTTAAGTGATAGGTTATTGTAAGCGGACAATGGAAATAGTAATGAAAGGAAGAACCCTCCTCTCCACAAGAACATAGGGGCGAACGTCGACGACGAAATCTGTGCAGATAAGCCGGAAAAGGGCCATGCCCAGTTAAAAACGCTGTAATTTCTGGGGTAAGTACCCAATCATTGAGAGAAACATTTGGTATTAGAGAGAAAGTAATTCTGCCGTTGAGGGAATCTTCCTACCAAGACTGCCATTCCCGGAAAAGGAGAGATTTTAGTTTTCTTTTGACATAGGAAGTTGGGACTGGGAGAGAGTAAGGAGGAGTGTGTTCCTCTGTAGCAGCCTTGGCCAACTCATCTGCACGTTCGTTGCCCACGACACCCCTATGGGCACAAACGTGTGCCAGGGAAACTAAGGAATTAAGTGAAATTAGCAGTTGTTTTATTTTAATTACCTAAGGGTGTCTGCAGCTGTAACTAATTATAGCCTGCAGACCCGAGAAACTATCACTAAAAATGGGAAGAGAAGTAAATTGGTCTTTGTTGTTGTGAGCCCATTCTAGAGCTTTTTCAATAGCGAAGAGTTCCGCCTGAAAGACAGTATTATAGTCCTCAAGCCTGCAGGCCCACTCATGGATAAAAATATTGCCCCTGAGGACACAGAATGCTGCTGCGACTCCATGCTCAGTTTTAGAGCCGTCAGTATAGTTTGTGGAGATTGCTAATTTTGACGTATAGTATAGTATCAAGGCGTTAAGGATAGAGTGAGATTTGTGTGAAGGAATTGCCGCGCAAAGGGAATGCTGCCGACAATCCTTGAGTGAGCGTAGTTCAGTGGATCGACTGAGTGTAGTTTTCATCTTTAGTCTACTATTCCTCCTGGGTGAGATAAATGTTTTATATTTTTTCTAAATTGCTCGCTTATTTAGTTATTCGATTGAGTTCGAAAAGTGTAATCCCCCCTGACTTTAAGTTTAAATGAAAACTATATTTGTATTTTACATTCAAGTCTCGTGCTTTTCTATAACTAATTTAGTTAGCTAATTAGTTAAATAAAGCGGAGTCTGTAACCACTCAGACTTCACAAATGTACTTAAAATTAAAGGAAAAATAAATGTTTTATATTTTTAAATTAAAGGAATTATTATTTTTTTTTTAATAGTCATTTTAAGTTTTAATGCACTTGTTACTAACATTATTAAAACATACTTCCATAACTGCCAAACTTTCTAATTTTGAAATCAGATTTATCACCACTATTTCTGAAAAGAAATCTTCCATAAATATTTTCGATGATTAAGTAAACTGAAAACAATTATAACAAATTCTTGGTACGAGGTATTCCTTAAAAACGGGTGACTTGTCTTGTGTAATTTATACAAAAAAAAAAAAAGCGTAAAAAGACAAATGTAATTTAGGAATTTTATGTATAAGTATCAAGGAAAGTTGATTTTTTATTTCACATCTCAAGTATTCAAAATATTTCGTCTTCAGAATCGAACTATATTCGTCTTATAATATTATTTTGCAGTTAAACATATAAATTTAGCAAAAATTTCAAAGTGGAATACAGTTTCTGTGAAAAAAAATATTAATACTTATTTTCAGTGATAAAATCATTTCTCTCAACTTTTTAACACAAAAATAAGTTAAATTATTAATACATTATCTTTTTTAGTTTGAAAAATAAAATCGTTTACATTCATTTTTAGTTCGATTTTTAATGACATATTTCATTTATTCAAAAAGTACATGCCTACAAAAGAGGCGCCTAAAAACTTCTTTTAAAATATTTCAAATAAGTTTAAGAAAAATTGCATATAGCATACGTAATGTAAGTAAACGTTTCTTAATGACAGATGAAACAGACGCAGATGGTATGAAATGTCAGTTTTAGTAAGCAATGTGGTTATTTTATGTTTTGTACAGCTTTTCTAAGCAATAAACTTGAAGCATTGACAAAGTTATCATATTTCCAAGATTAAATATTGGCATTTTGAAATTTAATTTATCCATTTTTTTTTAAAATTTAATTTATCAAAACAGAAAGAAAGAAAAAGGAAAGGCTAAATGACACCAACAAAAATAGATAATAAATAAGAATAAAGTAAATTAATAATTGGGAGTGGAAAAAGAGAAGTATAATAAGTATATGGAGTACTTCTGTTGCCTTTAAACAGCTGAGTGGATTAAAATTAAAATTTGTACAAAAATAATGTAAGCACACCGGACAAAAAATAATTGCCCTAGTGCACAAGCAAAGATGAATAATTAAGCCTTTACAGATGGCGCAGCAGCAGAGTAAATGTTCTTAACTGAGCGCGCACTACCTCTGCCTGATCCTAAGGCAATGGGGATTACTGTGACAATTTTGTTTCAAGCGTAAATCATAAATGACTATGGGTAATTGTAAGGATTTCGCAAAAAGGGACTATTGTGAATGAACGTTCCCGTCGCAGTACTGTTAGTGAAAATATTGGAGTCATTGGTGTTTTGCTTCAAAACTGTTCAACGTATCTTGAAGAAAAGGCGTATTACTGTGGGACCCCAAAACATGACACCAAAATTGTGATCAGAAAATGGTCCTGACTGAAATAAGAAAGAAAAAAAAAAATAAAATAAAATAAAAAAGAAATTTTGCGAACTGTGAATCAAAATCTTTTCCAAACCCGACAAAGATTTATGAAATCGGTGAATTAATATCCATTCCAACTTGTTATCGAGAGAATATTGCGACAGGAACTGCATACAAGGAATATTTGGAATAGCCACCTAACATGAAGCCATTAAATACACAGGAACATGAAGCTGCGCGTTTTAAATGGACCAGAATTCACTGAATTTGAGCAGTAGTTGACTGCTTGAATGTAATGAGGTCAGACAAATCCCGATTTTGCCTTCATTCAAATGACGGACGTAGTCGAGTGGACAGAAAGCCGTTTGAAGCTTTTCATCCTGATTATGTAGAAGGTAAAGTTAATATGTCATACACAAAAGACACATTAACTTTCTTAGTATTCGCGAGTGCAACTTGCAGTTCTGATGATTCAGTTGTGACTACTTTTTTCTTTATTTTACCCATATATATGGTAAAGACAGTATTATTATTGGGTCAGATTTTTAAAAAAGATTTTTTGTTATACTTAAAATTTCTGAGGTCACCTGAATCCAAAAATCATGTTTTTAGAAGTCGGTCTCTGTGTGTCTGTGTGTGCGCTTGTTATCAGTGTATCTTAAGAACAAATAGTACCAGGATATTTAATCTCAATATTCTAAATCTGTGTTATACAGTTGTGCTACACTAAACTTTTCGTTCAGATCAAGCAAATTGTTCGTATGCAGAGCCAGAGCCGTCCAAGATAATACAAATGCATTACATCTACGCGGGAAGTTTTTGTTAAGTACAGTGTAACATCTATAGGTTGCTTTAAACAAAATCGAATGAACGTTTCCTGATATGCCAAAAAAATGTGTTTTGTGTAGATTGTGGTATGGAAACCATTCATCATTTGTTTACAGGACTACACAAAGTATTTATATATAATGAAGCTTTATTTGTAAATTGCTGGAAGTATATTTCTATTTGTGCTCGGTGTTTTTCATGTAAGAATAAAAACAATTACACAATTAAAACGTTTAATTTTCAACTCTGTTTTTTTGTATAATATAACGTTCTGAAGGGTCTTGAATGCGAAAATCCAACTTTTAGCGGTTGATATGAATGTACATCTGCTATCAGCATAACTTACAAACAAATAACTCCAGGAAATTTAAATTTGGTATTCTGCAGTTGGTATTCGGTTACTACTTAAAAAATGAAGATTATTATGTGTAAAGGCAAATTAATAGCAGCTTTGTATTTTATTTTATTTTATTTTTTAAAATAAAGTTAGTCACTATAAATGAACGAGGCTTGAGGAGGACGGTAGCCCCCGTCGCACAGAAATATATTTCAAATAAAACTGTTCCTACTTATACCTAATTCAGATTCTTTTAAAACCAGATTGATCTTTATTATCTAATCTTATTGACCTTACTGCTTAATCTGCAACCTAACTTTAAAGTATCGAAATGCGGTGAAAGATAAAATCGTGTAGATGACATATCAGATTATTCATCTGATGAAGGATCGCTAAATTTTTGAATACAAACAATTGTTGCGAGAGATTTTGCAATTTGTAGTATTTACTTACAAATTTATTTATCAATTAAATCGATTACTAATGGGATATAATCAGGTTAACATATACGTTTCAAAATTAATATTTCTTGAAAACCCTTTTTTTTTTTTTTTTTTTTTTTTAACATACTTTGCTTTAGGTATGTGTTTAACAGCCATTTTTGAAATTAGTTTAGCTATTTTTTAAAGGTATTATCTAATATACGTTAAAAGAATAAATGAACATTTAATATTTAGTTTAATTTTACATTTTCTTCTATGTTCATCCGTGACTATTTTTGTAGTTTAAAAATGAAATACAGTACTAAAGGATTTTTTCATATTCAATACTTACTTAACCATATAAAGTATTGTCTTGTCACTATATAGCCAAATGTAGTGATTTGGAATAGTCATTTCTTGAAAAGTCACTCTTTTGGCATTTCGAAAGAAAGAATCTGGCCTCCACATTCGTTTCAGCCAATTGACAGGTAAAAGGCGATATTTCATAGTCATATTTTCTGGCAGTCGTAACCTGTGATCTTTCCAGCTCTGCGACATAAAAATATCTGCAACGTATGTCTAAAAAGTAGAAAATTATACATAATAAACATTAACGCATAAAAAGGGGTTGCATTATTCCTATTTATTCGTGCATTTTATTATTTTTTACCTTTTTTTTTTTTACAAACTATAACTTTTAAAATACTAACATAATATTATAATTTCCGGTAATATTTTTATTTGAAGTTAGTGGTAGAAAAATAAGAGAATGCACATACAGAAGTAGGACCAGTACAAATGCAAAGATATTATATTAAAAACGATAATCATAATGTAAAATTACTGAAATAAACTGTAAGGTTTTATTAATGTATATATATATATAATTTAAGAAAGTTATAATAATTTTAATAGTAGTCCAAAAGAAATATCTTCACAGATTTTTTTAAAATTTTTCTATTTTTATTTATATCAGGTATGAAATAGGCTATTTACAAAAAAAAAAAAAAAAAAAAAAAAAAAATGTTTAAGTTTATAAAAATAGAAAATTACATACCATTTAAATAGCAACTTATATAATCCACTTTTACCAAATAATTTAATAAAATAAATCCGTATAAAGTATTTTTTTTTTTTTTTATAAATAAATGAATAAATAAAAGATAAAATTTCAGTAAGAAATTTTTGAAGTAAAAATCAAGTGTAAAATATTTTGTTTTTCTCCTACACCAAGAAAATATCTAAAGCCTAAGACTAGAATTTTTTTTTTCTGGAAGACCAGTATAGTTCGGTCCCTTAAATTTACGATGCAATTTTTATTATTATTATTTTTTTAAATAACATAATCTGTAAAATTCATCCAACTGTAAATTTTGTACTTCTAAAAAATTATTGCACTAATGTTCTATTTTCTTATAATATTTTATTTCAATTGCATACATTTGTTCCGTACTATATAGCAAAATGAAAAAAAAAATATATATATATATATATATATTAGAATATATATATATATATATATATATATATTATATTATATTATATTATAAGATATTTCTTAAATTTCCTAAGTAATAAATTATCTGTTTTTTTCTTTGTATCTGATGACTTGTCTTAAGTAATATAACATATATATATATATATATATATATATATATATATATATATATATATATATATATAACAGATAATTTAATACTTAGTAAACACAATAAATGTGTTAATATATATATATATTCTCCTAATATTATTTATTATTACCGAGTCCTTACGATGAACGGGAACATCATGGAAATCAACAATCGATGTAAACTTGCATGGGGAGCACTCGGAACAAATAGCACTATATTCAAAATAGACCTCCCAATTTATTTGAAAATAAAAGTGTTTTAGTCAGTGCTTTTTACCTGTTTTAACTTATGCTACAAAAAATTATGCATTAACCTGTAAAGCTATACAAAACTTCAAAGAACCCAGAAAGCATGGAGAGATTCATATTAGGATTCACCTGAGAAGACAGAAAGCAAAACAGTTGGATTAAAAGAAATCAAATTTACTGTTGTTATGTCTAGTGTCAAGAAGTTAAAATGGAGCTGGGCTGGGCAACTTGCGAGAAGAAATGATGATAGAAGACCCCCAAAGTCCTGTTCTGAATACCGAGAGATAAGAAATGACCGAGAAGGAGGCCAATGTGTTGTTGGAAAAATGAAATTAATGATGATGATGATGTTATATTACCTAAATAAATAAAAGAGAAGTATCTGACTTTGTGCGAACTGGTACTCAGGCCACTGATCACAGAGCTAAAATAACTTAGCAGAGTGGTAGCTGGGACGCTGCAAGATAGCATCTCATCGATATTTTTCTAATTTATTATTTTAAACATTTTATTTTATTTTATTTATTTATTTATTTTATTTATTTATTTTTCTGCTTCTTCTTCTTAAACTAATTCTTTCACTTCATTCATTTGCGTTCTCCAGCAATAGTTATTATGCGAATTATTTAACTCCTTTAAAAGTGATATATATATATATATATATATATATATATATATATATATATATATATATATATATATATATATATATATATATGTATATATATATATATATATATATATATATATATATATGTATATATATATATATATATATATATATATATATATATATATATAATAATAATAACAGGAGACTTGGCGTTGGAATATTAAAACCCAAATAAACTACTACGTCAGAAACGCCAAAAGAAAAATATTTGTGATGCATACAGCTGCTTCGGTAGCCTTAAGCGTACCGTCTTCAGTGCAAAAAGATTTCTGAATCTGGAGAAGTGCTCGTATATGTAGGAGAGGGACCGAATTTAGTTCAACCAATAGGATTACGGGAAAGGTGGAGTGTGTGGCCAATAGGGATTATTGGCCACACAATATCTAGAAAAGTATAAGACTAGAAATTCTCGATAATTTCGTCTATCCACGTTATTTTATTATTATTATTATTATTATTATTATTATTATTTTAACTCGTAAATCTATATTTTTAGTTTGGGGTTTCAGAAAATGACTACCTATTCGTTCTAGATGGAGGTGGTATTTATTTTTATCACTGCTTTAATTTATCAGTGTATATATATATATATATATATATATATATATGTGTGTGTGTGTGTGTGTGTGTGTGTGTGTGTGTGTGTGTATAATTTAGACTTTAGACAATTATATAATTTTAGGCAATTTGATATTTTTAGATATTTTTTCCTTTTAATATTATTAATCCAAAATATTTCCTTGCGAACTATAGAAATAGAAATATATTTTTCTCAAGGCATTTTATGCAAAGTAAGCCATTTTGGTATTCTTTGAGAGTTTCTTATGTGATTGATGGGTTTCTTTACATAAAAGTAAACTAAATGTCATGCTAAATCTTAAAAGGTTATGATTGATTTCCTTTTTCTGTCTACGCAGAAAAAAATTTTATACTTTATGCGAATGTTCCATTTCAAAATGAAAACAATAAATTACATTTTATTCCGTTGTTGAATTTAAAAATGAAACATAGCTCTCATTTAAATAAAAATATTAAAATTTTGCATTGTAAAAATTATTTCTTTTAATTTAGTTATAAGTAAGACTTTTAAACATAAATTAATTTGAAAATATTCTTATAATTATGTATATATATATATATATATATATATATATATAGGTAGATGGCGCTCGCTGCCAACCCTGAAAATCGGTTTGTGACATCGATTCCAATTGTAAAATAACGTGAAAATAAGCATTGTATCTTATAAAATGGTGTACTGTCTGTGTACCTTATTATTCATCAAGAAGGGGTAGGGATTTGTCGCCTCTTATTTTTAGTTCCCCATCATACTATAGGTATGGGGAACTTAGATAATCGTGAAAAATTTCGACCTCGGTTCTTTGACTTTTTTATACGTTTTTAGGTGTGAGGAATCCGAAAATGACAAAATTTGTATGGTGTCTGTCTGTAGGGTGTCTGTTAGTGTGTCAGTCCATTAGTCCGTTAGTTTGTTAGTCTGTTAACACGATATCTCACGAACAAATGATCGCAAAGAGGTCAGATCAGTTTTAAAATATTACTTTCGATACTGGCAAGAACCCTATTTATTTACAACATTCGAATTACAAAACTTCGTAAGTTATGAGAAATTTACTATTTTCTTAACATGGGAGAATAGGACAAAATTTCACTTAAACGTGCATTAAATGGAAACTTTTAACTGTAAAAATGTCGGACCAGTTTTAAAATATCCGTTTTGATGCGGAATGAACATCAGTAACTATATATATGCTACTTTGAAAATTTCGCAAGTTATTGGAAATTTACAAATTTCTTAACATGGCAGTATAGGGCAAAATTTTCCATAAACGTCAATTTTGAGAGATATTTTCATCGTAAAGATGTGAGACTACTTTTGAAATATTATTTAGAACACTGGCATGAATATTAATGACTATGAATTTTCCAATATAAAAATTTCGTAAGTTATTGGAAAATTACGAATTTCTTAACATGGCAGAACGGAGCAAAATTTCACATAAACGTCAATCTTGAGGGATATTTTCATAGTAATGATGTCAAACCACTTTTTAAATATTATTTTGGATACTGGCATGAATATCATAGACTATGATTTTTCCAGTGTAAAAAATTCGTAAGTTATTTGGAATTTACTATTTGCTTAACATGTCAGAAAAAGGCAAAATTGAGCATAACTTCCATTTTGAGGATCCTGAATACATTAGACAACATCAAAATTACATTTATGTTATTTGTTTGAACATGATTCAATACAAATATTCTAATAGGAAAATTTCGTAAATTATTCGTAATTTACGATTTTATCAACATAGCGAAATTTTAAATTTTTCATATAAATGTGAATTTTGAGGATTATTGCATTGGGAATAGTAGCATGAAAACTAAACAACAGAATTGACCCTGACAAAATAAATTAATAGATTAGAATAAGATAAATATATCGAAGTGAACGGTGGATAGCCTATTAGGCGGGAATTTCATTCTGTCACTGTATCAAGCTTTGGTCAAATTCATTTCTTTTAACATGATTGTAATATGTCTCCCACTAGAAATTTATGAGAACATAAATATGATGGGGAACTCAGCAGAGTCCACCTATACCAACTAGTTTTTCTTTAAAAGAGTTCTTAAATGATTGTTTTCTTTATTTCCTTTCTAGTCCTTATTTCATTTCTTTCACGCAAAACAAAAATCTGAAGAAGAGGATATTTTATTTAGGAGAAAACGGTTAATTTCATTTATTATTTTTCAATGAATTGGCTTAAAGTTATCGTCACAATTATTTTTACGATTCATATATTTTTGCGTATTTGAAGACTGCATTTTAAATTTAATTAAATCAATTTAAATGCTCTGCAAACGGAAAAAACTAATGCAACTTCCTATACAAAACTAAGTTAGTTCTGCTGTGGCGGCGCTGCATGACAACCCTAATTAGGGACCCTATATAGAGAGAGACTGGACATTGGCGCGCCGGCTTTTTGACGAAATTCTCCATTTTAGTGCCAGTTGCTTATCATTACGCTGAGAAGAAATTTTGATTATTTTACGTCATAAATGAAAAATAACTTTTTCATTACATTTTTACTTTGTTGGGAGATAAATTGCTTTAATTTTAGAATACGTTTAAAAGATAAAAATGCATAATTATTTATTTTATATCATGCTTTAAATACTTTGAATTCTCTTATTTCCTGCTGTTTTACGTATTTATTTCCTAACATATGAAATAATTACATCTTTATTTACTAGCTATTAGTTTTTAAGTTCTGTTGTGTAATACATTTAATATGTTAGATGTCAATGCATTTTTCTGATATATTTTAAATTTCATATTTAAAATAACTATATAAAAATATATTTTTTGATTTTTTGTTAGTACGCAAAATGTATCAGATTTCTTATAATAAATTAATAAAAATAAAGAAAATAAGGTGTATATTATTTGCTAACATATGAAATAAAAATTTCTTTTAAATAATAATTGCCATAATAAATTTTATAAATAATATTTAAATAAGTAATTATTTTTATTTACATAATATTTAAAATAATAATAATAATAATAATAATAATAATAATTTAAAAAAAAATCAATAAATTAAGCAAATGTAAATTAAATAAATAAAAACATTTTTTTAATTTCTAAAGATATTAGTTAATATTTTTACAAATTATTACTAATAAAATTTTTATTTTTTATATTTAACTAAATCATTATTATTAATAATGCGTAATTGAAATAAATAAAATATGTATTTTTAGCTTGTAAAAATATTACGTAAATATTTTTATAAAATAATAAAAAATAATTTCTGTTCTTCTGCCGTAGTTTTACATTTATTCATGAATTACTTGATAAAAACTAAGATTACCATATTTTTGTTAAAATTTTTCTAACTTTTTATATATAGAAGGTATGTCCTCAGAAAAAATAAGGTAGAATTACTTTCACAATCAACGTATTTTGCTTAACATAGAAATATACAACAAAAAATTCCTCTGTTTGAAAAGTAACCATGTCGAAGGGAAAATCAAAATTCGTTTTTCTTCAAATTCTTTTTCTCTAAGACGAAACAAATTACATATTTATATTCTGCATTTCTTTCTGTACAAATTTAGCACAATTTGCTTTCATTTATGTTGTATAGTAAAATGTCAATCGCGAAGAAAAAAGCATTACGTTCTACGGGGATCGCTCCGAATTGGCACTAACATGGCCGACTTTCGGTCAATGTCCAGTCTCTCTCTATATAGGGTCCCTAACCCTAACTAGGGACCCTATATATAGAGAGACTGGACATTGACCGAAAGCCGGCCATTTTAGTGCCATTTCGGAGCGATCCCCGTAGAACGTAATGCTTTTTTCTTCGCGATTGACGCTTTACTATACAGCATAAATGAAAAAAAATTGTGCTAAATTTGTGCAGAAAGTAATGCAGAATATAAATATGTAATGTTTTTCGTCTTAGAGAAAACAAAATTGAAGAAAAACGAATTTTGTTTTAACCTTCGACATGGTTACTTTTTCAATTCTTATCGGAAAACAGAGGAAAATTTTTGTTGTATATTTCTATATTAAGCAAAATACGTTGATTGTGAAAGCAATTCTACCTTAATGAAAGTAATTCTACTTTATTTTTTCTGAGGACATACATTCCATATATAAAAAGTTAGAAAAATTTTAACAAAAATATAGTAATCTTAGCTTTTGTCAAGTAATTCATGAATAAATGTAAAACTACGGCAGAAGAACAGAAATTATTTTTTGTTATTTTATATGTTATTGTTATTTTTTTTTGTTATTTTACGTAATATTTTTACAAGCTAAAAATACATATTTTATTTATTTCAATTACGCATTATTAATAATAATGACTTAGTTAAATATTAAAAATAAAAGTTTTATTAATAATAATTTGCAAAAATATTAACTAATATCTTTAGAAATTAAAAGATGTGTTTTATTTATTTTATTTACATTTGCTCATTTCATTGATTTCTTTTATTTATTTTTTTTTTTTTTAAGTTTTTTAAAATATTATATAAATAAAAATAATTACTTATTTAAATATTATTTATAAAATTTATTATGGCAATTATTATTTAAAAGAAATTTTTATTTCATATGTTAGCAAATAATATACACCTTATTTTCTTTATTTTTATTAATTTATTTTAAGAAATCTGATATATTTTGCATACCAGCAAACAATCAAAAAATATCTTTTTATATAGTTCTTTTAAATATGTATTTTAAAGTATATCAGAAAAATACATTGAGACCTAACATATTAAATATATTGCACAACAGAACTAAAAAACTAATAGCTAGCAAATAAATAATGTAATTATCTCCTATCTTAGGAAATAAATACGTAAAACAGCATGCAATAAGAGAATTCAAAGTATTTAAAGCATGATATAAAATAAATAATTATACATTTTTATCTTTTAAAAGTATTCCAAAATTAAAGTAATTTTATCTCCCAACAAAGCAAATATGTAATAAATAAGTTCTTTTTCGATTATGACGTAAAATAATCAAAATTTCTTTTCAGCGTAATGGTAATCAATGGAACAACTGGCACTAAAATGGAGAATTTCGTCAAAAAGTCGGCGCGCCAATGTCCAGTCTCTCTCTATCGAGGGTCCCTAACCCTAACTTCCAATGCATTTGATTCCGGAGAAATCGTCGATTGTCATGGCCGCTTTCACGACGTTGGCGCGTTGGCGCCGAGGAGTGATCTAGTAGTGCCGTTCGTGGACAAACAACGTGAGAAGAAATTTCTATATATGAAGATGTTAGTATATTTTGTTTTTCTAAAGTTATTTTTAAAACTGAATATTTCAGTAGAAGATATTGATCACAAATACGGCATTTTGATTAGTATTAGAATAAATAAATTGAATGTTGAAAAAGTAAACATTATTAGAGGAAATACACAAAAAATGTGTGGACTTTAAACATACATTTTTTAAAATATAGTTTATATCAATTAATGTCTATTGTAAATGTTAAAAGTTGCTCAGGAACTGCATTTTTTGTATATTAACTAGAGCACTGAAATATTGATTTCAGATTCTCCAGGCGATGCTATTATTTGAATTCAGAATTTACATTTATAATTACCAATATTTTTTATTATTCGCCATGTTAGCATGCAAATAAAAACTTATCCGATAAGGTTTTTCTTAGAAAATTCTAAAAATTTATTTATTCTAGCGTATATTTACATGCATTATCAAACAGTTATAATTTCTAAGGTGCATGAAAATCTATCTAAAAATTAAAAATGTTTTCTATAAGAAAATTTGAATTTTATTTTATAAATTACAGGTATTTCAATTTTGCGTTTTTATTAAAAAATAAATTCAATTGCGTTTTTATTAAAACAAAGTACCGAGAGTACATCTGCTCTCCTCGAGAATCAAACGCTAACTCGAATAAAACAAATGCATTTTTATTAAAACAAAGTACCGAGGGTACATCTGCTCTCCTTGAGAATCAAACGCTAACTCGAATAAAACAAATGCATTTTTATTAAAACAAAGTACCGAGGGTACATCTGCTCTCCTCGAGAATCAAACGCCGACTCAAATAAAAAAAATACATTTTTAAAAAGCACAGACTGTATGTTCGCCCCCTTGTCGGATCAAACGACGACTCCTAACTGCAAAAGAAACAAAAAAACAAAAAGCATCTGCCAATCAGACGAGAGAGCAATCATTTGTTGTTTGTTTCTTTTTTAAATTATTTTACGTAAGCTTACGTATCTGCATTAATGTTGCCTCATATATTTGTATTAATATCGCTACACTTTTATATTAAATCTTTTTTTTTTTTTTTGTCCATCTGTTAGTTTATCTGTGATTACTTTTTTAAATATAATTTAGTGTAAATTCTTCATGGAACTTTCTGGAAATGTTTAGAAATGTTAGGAAACGCTTGAAAGTTCATGTAACCTTCTGGAAACTTCATAGAAACGTCTAGAATTTTTATGTAATCTTCTAGAAGTATTATAGGACCATCTAGAAACTTCATGGAATTTTCCAGAAATATCATAGAATCCTCTAGAAATTTTATGTAAACGTCTAAAAATCCATGAAAAAGTTTAGAAACCTCATTGAACCTTCTGGAAAATTCGTGAAAACGTCTAGGAACTTCGTGGGACCTTTTAGAAGATTTTAAAGGAAACCTTTATACTTTAGATTACAGAAAACCTTTAGACTTTTCAAGCAGGTTCCAGAATATTCTAAAAGATTCCAGAAATGTAGATTCTTCTACGACATTTACATGCTACGTTTCTAGAAGTTATGTTTATTTATTTATTTAGTTTTTTTTCGTAATATAGAGATTAGATTTTTACATAATTAAAAAGCTCATAATAAAAGAAGAGTAAAACAAAGGTATTTTAAAATTATCCTGAAAAGGGCACCCCGCTATAACTATAAGGAATATTAACTCTACTATACTAACTCTAACCGCTATAACTATAAAGAAAACTGTACTTCATAATTTTAAAAATTTTCCTTATTTTCCATTTTTTTTTTTTTTTACATTTCTACAATAAATAATATTCGTATTGTAAAATGAAACGATATCCGAAGAAACATTGTTTCAAACATTTTTTTTTTTCTCTTTTGCTATTTTTTTAAAATAATAATAATAAAATAAATATTTTTTCAATAATTGGTAAAAAGCAATCCTCCTTTTGTAGATATGTACAATTATTTGTCCTACGCTTAGTTGTAAAAAATTTCGAAAAAAACAGAAGGACAGCGTCACCTGTTGAACGACATGCACAAAAATCTAATAAGCACCAACTTAAGTCTAGTACATCAAAATATAACTTATTTTAAATTCCGTATATTGTTTCGTGCGATAGAGCTCTCATAAAATTTTGTATTACACACACATACACACATAAACAAAGAGAAAAGAATTTAAAATGACCAGTTATCTCTAAGGCATATAAAAATTTATAAATCCATCGAAAACTGGAGTCTGAAAATTAAATAAATCATAAATATTTGTCTTATGTGTACAGAAGAAAGAAAAGAATGCTATTAAAAATCGGAGTCATTGACAGCTAAACTATTGCCTAAAAAAATATTCTAGATATTAATTTATTCTTATGTGCATAATACTGCAAATTACAGCTACTAATGCTGATTTGCTTTGGTATCAGAAAGTCGTAAATCGAAAATAATTCTAAATACATGCCGCATCTACGTAGTCAATGATGGTGAGCGAAGAGGGAGTATCGTAAAATTTTGATTATTGCTAAGAAATTACCGAGAAATACGTATAAAAATCATTCGGCATATTTAGTGATCCTAACGAAATCTTTACATACTGGTCCAAATTACAACTATTAATACTGATTTGCTTAGTTATCAGAAATCATAGATTAAAATAAAATCTTATTCAAAATAGTCTGTTAAGTTCTAGAATCGTTGGCTTTCAAAAACTCAAGAAACGCGGGAAGAAATGTATAATGCTGTCTATGATTATGTAACGATAAGAAGCAAAAGTTAAATTTTTATCCTGTTTGCGATTAGCAATAGTTAAAATTGAAGGATAGCTTATCATATGAGAACATAAATACACCTAGTTTGTGGATATGGTTAAGGACTCTATCTATGCTGCAAATAACTTTACTTCTATAAACCATAATAATATTTTGTTGGATTTGTTTTAATTTTACTTAGAAATTACGGTATAAAAAGTCCTTTGAAATTTGAAATTTTTTCGTGCAGAATTTTATAACCAATTTAGTATTAGCATAAGCATTAGCATTTAGCATTATTCGAAAATATTATGAGTGAAATTTAGTCTTATTTTTATTATTATTATTATTATTTTATTGAATTCTGTTTTTTACAGAAATATTATGCTGCCTTTTATACAAAACAATTTTATACTCATTTTTATATTTATAAAAAGTATTCTTACCATTGATCCTTCATCTATTGTGTCAAGGCTTAGCACTGTTATATGAAATCTAACTGTTGTCGCTTCATCTAAAAACAATATATAAAATTATTATTATTAGATGTAGCAAAAATGGTAAAATATCAGGTAGTGGACAGTTCAGTTTAAAATTTTATAAAATAAATTTTATAAAAATAAATTTAAGATATACAATGTTAAAACATATACATAAAAATATTTATTATTTTTAAACTAGCCGACTTCGGTGACCAGCTAGTTCGCGATCTTTGAAAAATCCGAATTTACGAAACTCCCGTTCGGTAACGCCAGGTCCTATAACAGCTCATTGACATATAGTGAAAATAACTTTATTGAAAAATTTAATCGTAGTAAATTCCCGCCCTCTTCCCGTTCCAATATCTAAAACAACCTGTTCGCTCACCGTGTTACGATCTTTCAAAACTCTGAGATAGAAAAAAAAAACCTAATCAAGACACCTTAAAACATGTAAATCAGGTGAAATCTCGAATTCCACTGAAGTACTTTAAAATATCTTTCAAATGATGTATTAAAAATAATTTAATCATAGTTAAAATTTTAAATATTGAAATTTTAAAATATTACAGTGCTATCTCGCAGTAGAAATTTCTGAAATCTACTGTTCAATTCCAAATCAAGAAAGCCTTCAAATGATGTATTACTTATGAAATTATTTTAATTAGTAGCTGAGATACAAAAGAAAACCCAATCAGGACACCTTAAAACATGTAAATCAGGTGAAATCTCGAATTCCACTTTCGATAATATAAAAGTACTTTAAAATATCTTTTGAATGATGTATTAAAAATAATTTAATCATAATTAAAATTTGAAATATTGAAATTTTAATAAAATTAAATTTGCAATTAAAATGTAAATTTAAATGTAATTGTTTTGTTTATTGACCGAAATCGACGAAATTTGAACTGCAAATTTGTCTTGTGATGTTCACGCTGTCTAGTAAGTTTTGTGCGCGGAAGAGAAAAATTGAAGAATTTTGAAATTTTTAATTTTTAATCCCATTCAAAAAACACGTGACCTCGATCAGTAACAGATGTTTTTCTTTCCGCTCTACTGTGGAGACAGTCCTATGGGAGTTGCCATGGTAACCAAAATATCAAGTATTGTAATAGAAATCGATTGGCAAACGCGTTAAGCGGGTTTCAGAATTTTATAAAAAAATACAGGGATGCAGAAAATTAAAAAAAATTATAACTGATTCTGTTTTTGAAATAATCTGTCAATCTTTTGAGATCTGTTTCGTTTCATCGAGATCTATATACAATAATAATAATAATAATAATAATAATAATAATAATTATAATAATAATAATAAATAAATAAATAAATAAAGATTTATCTCTAAAAGATTTTGGGTTATAAAATGTTTTGTGAAAATATCGATGTTTCGTAAAATCTAAAAATATGGATTGATAATTCGTATTTTGTTAAAATTTTTATATGGTTCGAAAGAGGATTAAATTGCGTTTCAAAATGTACCGGTTGTTAAGAAATGGGAAATTTACTCTTTCGTAGAGGGCGATTAAAAAAGATCGAGAAAAAGAGAAATTTTGGACCCGTTTAAAATCTTTTTTAAAAAATATAAAAAATCCGTATTAAAAAAAAATGTATCTTAAGAATCGGTAATAAATGCTCTTTCTCGTGGTACAGGCGTATTTTCAATGTCTCGAATCGTTGAGGAGGGATCGCTTTACAAATACGTGCGAAAATTTCCATCTGGGATTCTTCTTTTGAGGAACACGCTGCATTCTACTTGGAGGGGGAAAATATGATCCGCTCGCTTTTTGATTAGATATAGGTTGACGTTTTAATTAATATCTCCGGAACTAATTAAAATTTTAAAATTCTGTTTTCACTATTTCCTCGGGAAGGCTTCTGAGCACAAGTATGTCAAATTTTATACTTGTATGTTTAGTAGGGGCTGAACGTATAGATAGACAGACAGACAGAGAGACAGATATCTTCCTTTATTATTATAGATTTAAAAGTAATAAAACACTTTGACAATCCTTATAACGAGATTCTTTTGGCTATTTTTGATACATCGTTTCTTCCAAACTACTTGATGAATTTTGGTAATTTTTTTTTCGAGGGGGGAAGGGGGGGGGGTGAAATTAGATCATTAAGTATTACTTAACATCTAGTGCAAACTTTGAACTGCCTATATAAAAATTTTCTACATTTCAATTCGCATTTTAGTTACAGATACAGAGGCCTCTGAATGGTCAATGTTTTATTATGTCGTTTAGATGTAAATACGGCGGAATGATTATAAATATTTGAAAAACACTTTTCCGTTGAAAGAGAGTTAACAAAATCTTTATACACACTTCACATTTTTTTTTTTTCAAATAGTTATGAGAATAAGTTAAATAAAATTACATAAGTATAACAACGAATGCGTCCAATATATACGCATTTGGATGCAAAAATAACTCTTTTAGAGTTATTCATTTTTTTCCCTTTGTAATTTTCTTCTTGAATTAGAGGCAAACGAAAAATAAATCTACAAAAATGCTACTTCTCTAATTTTGAATCTTCTCATGGGCAATTTAAATAGGCTTTTTTAATATCAAAAGCAACTAGAATTTATGAGTAAAGTTAAAAAAAAATAAGATGTGAATGAATGTTTTCTTCACTAAGTTATAGAAGTAAATTTCTGCTGAAAAATTCTGAGCTGAATTTTTGCAGTTGGGAAATGAAATTAAGTAGAAAAATGTACTTCACCGTCCTTGAAAGAATTAAATATATTAGAAATAGTTCATTTTTGCCTATTTTCCTGATATAGTAAAACATTTGTATTAATGAATATACATCATTTTATTAATTATTCCTATTAATGATTAACTTTTTGTTTTATATGTAACGTTATCGCTAAGTAGTGTATTCTGCAAATGACCAGTTTCTTCGCATAAAATTATGTATATATTGTAAAAAAATTCTGTAAATTTACAGAAATATTTATCCAGAGTCTCTGTAAATTTACAAAAAGTTTTAGTCAAAAGTAAGTAATCGACAATATTAATGGAAGACTTGGCGTGGGATTATAAAAACAAGGCAAATAACAACGTCTAGAATGCCAAAAATAAATAATAGGAAAGGAGACAGCTGTTTCGGTAGCATTTAGCGTACCGTCTGCAGTGCATGAAGACGATACGCTAAATGCTGCCAAAACAGCTGTCTGCTTTCCCATTATTTATTTTTGGCGTTCAAGACGTTGTTATTTGCCTTGCTTTTATAAGTAATCGAGATTTTCACTTTTTAACCTGTTTTTTTCATTTTTTTCATTTCTTAATAAAAATTAAAAATGAGTATTTCTACATTAGAAAAACCATTCCAAGTATCATGCTATAACAAAGATAGTCTCACCAATAATTAATTAAAAGAATATTAATCATTGAAAAGCATATATAAAAAGTAATTTTTAAAATCTCCGTTTCTTTTTTACTTCATAGGTGCAAACCTTTCTAATATTTAATACAGACTTATCACCAATATTTTTATAAAAGAATCTGTCACATATGTTTCCGACAATTAAATAAAATGAAAGCAAATATAAAAGATTTCCAGTATGAAGTCTCCCTTGACAAATGGGAGATTTGGCGCCTATGTTCTCAGTAATTTTATATAAGATTTAAGATAAGTGATTATACCAGTAGTTTTCTGTTGAAATTATTAACAAGGTCATTACAATGTGGTTGTGACAAACATGTACTTACAACAATGCAGTTTAAAAACAGTATTATTATAAAAAAAATTCTGATATTCTAAAAAGAAAATATAATGTCACGGAAATTAAAATATAAAAAGAAAAAGAAAATAAAATATGCAGACACGACATTATTTCATTATTTAAAACATGAAAATCTGACATTGACATATTTTAATTTAGTGCCAGAGGCCTACTGCTAAACTTGTTAATATCGACAAATTCTTCTTTAGTTAATTCGTGACGATCTAAATTCCATGATAAAGTTTTCATTAAATCAAACCAATGTGTTTCAGCTGCAGATACTGTAACAAATAACGTTGGAAGTCCAAACTGTCTTATAGCCGCAAAACAACGTTTTTTCTCTTTTTCCCAATGAGGGGGAGGTGTGCCTTGGGGGGGTACTCATGTCAAAGGTGTGCCTTGGGGGGGGACTCATGTCAAAGTTGTACCTAGGGGGGGACTCATGTCAAAGTTGGGCCTTGGGGGGACTCATGTCAAAGTTGAGCCTGGGGGGAACTCATGTCAAAGTTGTGCCTTGGGGGGACTCATGTCAAAGTTGTGCCTGGGGGGGGACTCATGTCAAAGTTGTGCCTTGGGGGGGGACTTCATTCAATAAATCCCCATTCAATAAACCGACTGAAATAGGCCCTAAGCACTATTAAGAGTGACGTATAAAAATTCGACAACGCTGTACCGACTGAAATAGGGGTACCTTGGGGGGGACTCATGTCTAAGTTGGGCCTGGGGGGGACTCATGTCAAAGTTGTGCCTTGGGGGGGACTTCATTCAATAAATCCCCATTCAATAAACCGACTGAAATAGGCCCTTAGCACTAATTAAGAGTGTATTATAAAAATTCGACAACGCTGTACCGACTGAAATAGGGGTACCTTGGGGGGGACTCATGTCAAAGTTGGGCCTGGGGGAGACTCATGTCAAAGTTGGGCCTTGGGGGGACTTCATTCAATAAATCTCCATTCAATAAACCGACTGAGATAGGCCCTTAGCACTAATTAAGAGTGTATTATAAAAATTCGACAACGCTGTACCGACTGAAATAGGGGTACCTTGGGGGGGGGGACTCATGTCAAGGTTGTGCCTTGGGGGGACCTCATTCAATAAATCCCAATCAATAAACCGACTGAAATAGGCCTTTAGCACTAATTAAGAGTGTAATAAACTAAAATTCGACAACTGTACCCACTGAAATAGGCCTCTAGTAGTAATAAGATTTAAAAAAAAAAAAAAAAAACTTAAAATTTACTATGTTTCTATTATTACATTTACATTAATATCCGTTACGCATATAAAATACTCAGATAGGACAGAATTTCTAATTTATTTAAGAGAATCGTCAGTACCCACATTTTTTTTTAGGTAGATTTCTTATAGGAGATCTACCTATTGCAATGGTTCTCATGACACGACTTCTGGAAAATTTCTTCATATCTTCACCGATCATGACACCTAGAACCCAAAACTACATTCCGTTCAAAAGTTTATATATATATATATATATATATATATAGGTATATATATATATGTATAACGCTTTTTCCCATGTTAAGTTGTGAACACGATAACTGGAGTAATTTTTATTTAAATTTAACCAGCTCAGGATATGTTGTCAGGACAGTAAAAATCTCGGTCGAGTTCGTAGATGGGGTATCCAGCTCAAAGGGGGTGGAAATGATGGGGGGTGGAAATTTTCATTTGCCCATAATTTCTTTAATATTGAAAATGGGGAAAATTTTCAAATCAATCGAATTACCGCCTTACCCTAAAGAACAATTTTTGTATTTAAACTTTTTCGATAGCTTCAATTGCTTAGAACTTACACGCTAAAAAGTGATTTTTCGTCAATTGTTCTATATAGCCGACATTTTCTATATAGCTATTTCATTGCAAAAATTTATAATCTGATGGGTATGTCACGTGCAAACGATAATAAAAAATATCACTAAAAATATAATAAAATTTTAATCGTGTTTTTAAACAATATAATAATCTGATTTAAAAAATAAAAAAAAAAAAAAAAAAAAAAAAAATGTTAATGTGTTTAACAGAAAATATGACGTCACAATCACAACAATGTACTGAACTAGTGAGAAAACTGAAATAAAATTTTATCCGTGATTTTAAACAAATAAAATAAAAGTTAATCCGCGATTGTAATGAAATGCTCGCCCTCTGGTGGGCTAAGGTGAAATTACAATAAACATGCATTAATTCGAATTCCATCCAGCCGCCATTGCTTGCCGATATTTAGTTTCACATATATTTATTGAATAAAAATGAATAAATACCTTAAAAAAGATAACACTTACTGTTGTGTGCCACAGTGTAACTCCAAACAATAAAAAAATCCAGAATTAAGCTTCCATTTATTTCCAAATGACAAATTTAAAATTTCAGTTGCTTCGGCTAATGGAAGTAAAGAATTATTCAGATGATTTGAAACTAATATTTGCTCAACTTCAGTTAAAAATCTACTTCCGATCGAACTTTGAATAAACTGAAGTATTTTTTCAAAAAGCAATCAATTTTCCATAATGTAATGGCGGAGAAATTATAGTACGAATATTAAGTAGAATAACATAAAGAACAATAATGAATACACGTGGTTATTATATTTACTAACAACTGCAGTTCACAAAGCGCCGCATATCGATCATTACAAACGCGGATAAATAAATATGTAAATAAAATCAACATATCTTAGGGCTAAGCAGATTTAGATTTAGCTTTATGACATAGATGCTATAATGTAAAAGATAAATGTCATCGTAAAAAAAAAAAAAAAAAAAAAAAAAAAATAATAATAATAATAATAATAATAATAATAATCGGGTGAATCGATGCTAAACGAATTAAACTGGCATAATAGAAAAAGTAATAAATTTGGGGGCATTTAGTTATTATCCCTTTGACAAATAAACTAGGGACGATTTTAATGAATTTTCCGTTGAAGTTTACTTTCATAAAAACTTAAATTTAAACTAAAGTATTTTATTACTCGAATTCCCTTATTTTGATAAATAAAATTATACCATTTAAAAAAAAATAAAAATAAAGAACACTCTTTTATTGAAAAGTGAACTAATAAAGTCTTTAGAAAACTATTACATACTTTTAAATCTTTATTAAAGAAAATTAATTGTTGCCACTCGACATTATATAAATACATCCAAATCCTGTGTCACATACGATAGTTTTGTGTAAGTATAGATTTTTTGTCTGCCCCTGAAACCTGCCCCTGACGAGAAAAGTGCCTGGAAATACTTGTATCTAGTATTGTCATTGATTATGAAGTCGTGTGCAAAATTTCAGGTTCTTCGGACGACAAGAAGTTACCGAAAATTGAATTGCAAAATTCCGTTACATACATTAATAGTTGCATCATATCAAGTTAATAAAAGTGTGTTAATTAAAAACCACGTTAAACGCTTTAATTAATCATTTAAAAATATAAAATTAAAATAATACGTCAATCTTAATACGAATATCGTTTGTGGTGAATAGTTTAGAATGTCGGTTTAGGCAAGAATTTAAAACTTACGTTTGAGAGTAATACGTTACAGTTTCCTTTGACTTTTTATCTCGTCGAAACAAGATATTGGTCGATGAAGAAATATGAGGTTTTTGCGTGGAAAGAAAATATAATGATGCCAAGCTGCCTTTCTCCATCGCCAAGCTCGCCAATTTTGTCGTCAGTCAACGAACTTTGTCGCCAAGTCAAAAATTTCGTCGTTAACTATCAAATTTTGCCGCCAAATCACAAATTTCATTGCTAAGTCGCAAGTTTTGTCACCAAAATCTCGCCAAATCATACAATTTACTAAATTCATAACAATTAACATTGAAATTCAGCGGTGCCAAATGTTCCAATGTTAACTAATGTTAATGTTAATGTTCCAGTTTATGTGATCCAAAACAGTTTCACTTTAGATTTTTCATTCATCTTGTGAGGTTGAGACGTTAGAACGTCACCACAGTTGTTTCAATTAAGCTGGATCCAGCAAAGTAGGAAGTGGGGACGGTTAAAATCACTCCGTCGCCAGTGGCTCGGTGACGGTTGAGGTCGAGATAGTTTTGTGTCGGCAGGGTGCTGCATTAAAAGACTTAGATTTTGAATATTAGTTAAATTAGAAGTGATTTTTAAAAGTACGGATTGAAATGTAGTGAAAGGAGGGTGTAGGAAGAAGTATAAAAAAAGAGATGGTTTTAGTAGATGGTGTGGATGTTGGAGGATCTTATAGCGAATGTGATGATTCTTATTTTGGTGAATATCGAAAGTAGAGTAGAGGAGATTTAGTGGCGTGAAGTTAAGTAGCGTTGAGTGTTGGTGAGCGTCTACTAGTTTTCGGAAGGTTCAAGCTGGGATAGAAGGGAATCCTCTGTCCCATAGTGAAGCCGTATTAGTGAAGTACGAGTGCAATCGTCTCTACACCTTCGGCTATCTGCTGTGGTGAGATATTTAAGATTATCTACTTAAATTGTTGATTCATATATTTTGATTAAGTAAAACGCTGACTGAGCTAAGCTTTAGTACCAGGCCGCCCTCCCATTAATCTGCTCAAATAAACTTTAGTTATTGTTATTTAAAGTCTTGTGTTCTCTTAGTAATCTAAGTAATCTAAGTATTTAAGTTAAGATGGAGTTTGCAGGAGCGCAAACTCCACAGTGGCGCCCAACTCAGTTCGACATCCCCCCCACTCGTGTTTATTTTACTGGCTCAGACAATGTACTTAAATTTTTTGAAGATCTTGAAGAGTATTTTGATATATGTAAAATTGACGAGGATGATAAATTTAATTTATTAAAATACTCCTTAAAAGGAGATGCTAAAATCTGGTATGACACCATTGCCTCTAGAGCTCTAGGCCAAAATCCTACGTATGAGGATTTGAAGCTCAAAATTAAAAATTCATTCTCTTCTATTGTGGATAAAACCACACTTCGTCAAGAACTTTATACGACAAAGATGTCGTTTTATGACAAACCTACTACATTTTTATTACGTAAATTCGACATTATAAAGCAGCTGGATTTAGTTTTATCTTTTGCCGCTGCAATGGAAATCATAACCCCTCTTTTGACTATTCCTATTCAAGATTACCTTGATCTGAAACCTGTCACCTCTTACGACAGTCTGTTTCAAACCTTAGCTAAATATCAAGAACGACACCCTCCAAGGGCGGAAAACACCTTTAATCGCCAACGGGGTAATGGAAATATGCAAAATTCTAGGCGTGAAAATTTCACCCCCCCTCAAAATTTCAATCGCTATCAACAAGAACGTCAATCGCCGCAGCCAAGGCGTAATAACTTTCAAAATTCTCGGAACAATCGTCCTAATCAAAATCAGTCTCAAAACTTTTCTTGAGCTGATAGAAATAACAGAAATTTTCGTAACTCTCGCAATAACCAGAGTCGTCAGTTAAACGAGTAAGTGGCTCTTGTGAGGAGGGTCAACAGCCACTGAATAACTCAACCACCTCCATATGTTTAGACACTATTTGTATCAGTCCGGTGGACCTTCCTAATTTAAATGCAATAATTCATGATACTTTCATACCTACTTATTGTGACACTGATGCTGAACGTTCCTTTCTAGCGTATGAAACTTATAAAAAGTATTTTGACTTTAAACCTTTAAAGCGGACAAATTTAAATATTACAACGGCTCAAGGCAAGTCCTGTGTTAATAGAGGCGAAGTCAGCCTGAATGTTAAAATTCATAATTTAAGTGTTAATTGGCCTTTTTACGTCATCGACAATCTTCAGCATCCCTGCATTATCGGGTTAGATTTTATGAAAGCAAATAATGTTGAAATTAATTTTGCCAATAAATCTTTACATATTGATGATTCTAAGTCAAATTCTAAACCTGTCGAGCCGACAGAGTTAATTGTTAATTTAGAGGAAAGTGCCCTCACTCATATTGAAAAAATTGATTTTGTTAATTTTCTTAATCAGTTTAAACAGTTATTCTCTGAGACACCTGGCTTAACCCATGTTGTTTGCCATGAAATTGACACTGGAACTAATAAACCAGTCTTTAGTAAGCCTCATCGTTATTATCAAGCCAAACAAGATATTATAAATTGGCATATTGATAAAATGTTGCAAAATGATATTATTATGCCTGTAACTTCTCCTTATGCATCTCCTGTTGTTTTATGTCGTAAGAAAAATGGTAAACCTATTTCTGACCCTGAGGCATGGAGATTTGCAATCGATTATCGTAGGCTAAATTCAATTGAATTTAGATTGTGGTGTTTCTCAATTCATTTGAGAAACACCTCATATCCAAAAAAGTAAACTTTCGGGAAATCGAAGAAAACCCAGCTGGTCCATAATTTAACATCATATATTTTCTGAATTTTTTTATATGTTTCTACAGGGGTTTGGTAAGCTAATTCTACCAAAATAAAATTTTATTATTTTTATTTTGATATTTAAAAAAATTATAAACGTTGTTGGAGATGTGTTGTTTCTCAAATGACTGGCTAAACGATATGTTATCAGGTATGAAATAAAAGGTAAAACAATTCAAATTATTAATAAAAATCAGTATTTTATTTTTCAAATAATATATACACATTTTCCAAACATTGTTTCTTAAAACATTTCAATGTCATCCATATCGATAGTTGGCCAGTCATAAATTTTTGAATAAAATTCACCAACAATGTCTGCAGGTATATAGGCTTCGACTTTCTTGAGGTCATTGATTTTGTTGATATTGATAGGTACACATTTTTGCGGGTAGGCACTGATTTTTGGAAGCTCTGGTAAACCAGTTCCCGGTTTTTTCAAGTCAAAAGTTTGTTTATTGAGTCCGCCAATAAAGTTTTTTACTTTAACTTGGCCTACATGTTTATTAGAGTAATGAAACTCCATAAAAGTTGAAATGTTGAATTTTATTTTGTTTTCCTTTGGGATATTCCTTGCTTGAGTCTCCGTAGATATTACATTTTTTTTATAAAGTTGACCACACCATGATATAAAATCCTTTAATTTTTCTTTTTCTACTATTTCCACCAGGAACTTGTCCTGAATAGCAGCAGAGTGCAACATAAGTTCAGCATACTGTTTTACTGTGTAAATCCTGTCAGTTGTTTTAATTTTTCGTTTGATTACACTAAAGTCGCGGTCACACGGAAGGTACGAATACCTCGAATAGGAAAACAGTGATGAATACTGTCGAATCGGTCAGTTTCTATTAGGGCTAGAAAAAACCGCACAACCACGGTGTTTTTGTTTTGTCCAGGTGCACCATCGGAAAAAAAATGAAGATGCCTAACACCAGCATCAAAACCTTCATTGATATAATCAACTAAAACTGAACAAATTTCATTTGGTCCCTTCTTAGCTAAGCCCTCATGATATACATTGTGAAAGAGATTAAGTAAAAGAGAGTTTAATAAATAGTGGTAAAATGATAGATATTTTTCCAACTTTCCAGTAAGCCACAAATTAAATTAAAAAATAATCGAAAATCAGTAAATCTCCATACTGAAAACAAACCAAGTCTCTTTTTCTTCTGACATAATAAGAATATATCTTTCATACAGCTTAGAAGAGGAGGGGGGATTAAAACTACGTGTGAAAAAAGATTAGACAAATAAAAAGACAAGGTATCTGAAAAAGAAAAAGAAGTAAACTCGCAAAAAAATAAATAAATAAACATCTCGGCTACGAACCACAGGCCACGGCCTAGGCATCTAGGCACGTCCCAATGTGCCTGAGTTAAGGACAGGTAAATCCCCAAATCTGGTTTAAGAGGTCTCAAAGGGATTATATGGGAGCCACATTAAAGTAGAATAACAAGAAACAATGCTACCACCAGCCACATTCTTTTGTAAGTCATTTGAGAAACAACACATTTCCAGGAGATGGGGTGTTTCTCAAAGGAATGGATATTTTCAAATGCGGCATCACCATGGTTATTAAGTGGAGATGAATTGTTTTATGCGTATTGGATTTGTCTAGCCTTCACCAACAATTTAATATGTCTAACTCAATTTTGGCCAAAAATGGACATGAGGTGTTTCTCAAATGACTGATTCAATTACACAATATCCTCAGTATCCCTGGCCTATAATTGATGATTTGTTAGCACATATAACAACGACAAATTTTATGTCTACTCTCGATCTGACATCAGGCTATTTTCAAATTGCAATGAAACCCGGTGATATATCAAAAACAGCGTTTATAACTAAAAATGGCACGTTTGATTTTAAACGAATGCCTTTCGGATGTTCAGGAGCTGTGGCGACATTCCAAAAAGCCATGGAAACTATTCTTAAACCTGTTTTGAATAAATTTGTACATGTTTATGTCGATGATATAATAATCACGTCCTCATCTTACAATGAGCATTTAGATCATTTAAAAACTGTTTTTACTCTACTGCAAAATGCAGGATTAACTTTAAATTCCTCTAAGTGCCATTTTGCACGACAGGAAATTAAGTACCTAGGCGTCAAAATAACGCCTGCTGGTATTTCTGTAGATAATGAAAAAGTTCAGCCAGTTTTAAACATGCCCCCTCCTACAACTTCCAAGCAAGTTTCGAGATTTCTAGGCATGTGTGCTTGGTATGGGAAATTTATACCTAATTTTGCTCACATATGCGAGCCCCTCTTTAAACTCAAAAGGAAAAGAGTTAAATTTCACTGGTCAAATGAAGCACAAGAAGCATTGGATAAGTTAAAAACTATACTTAGCGCTCCTCCTGTACTAGCTCATCCTAATTATAATATTAAATTTCAAGTAGCTACTGATGCTTCTTCGTACGGCATTGGTGCCGCTTTAAGCGAAGAAGGCCGCCCAATAGTATATGCGTCCCGTACGCTTAACACTGCAGAAAGAAATTATCCAGTAACTGAACGTGAATGTTTAGCAGTGCTTTGGGGACTGCAAAAATTTCGTTTATATTTTACGCAACTTCCAGTAACAGTCGTTACAGATCATGCGGCATTAACTCGGTTAACAACTGGAAAGAATCTCTCCCCCCGCATGATTCGATGGACTCTTAAGTTATCTAACTTTATTATAAACATCGAACACCGACCTGGTTCTGACAATATCGTAGCTGACGTTCTTTCACGTTCTACTCAAACTCAAGAAAATAAGATTGAACTAATCTTACAAATCAATCCCTTGCTTTAAATGAAAAGAATGATCAGTTAAATTCTACTGTTAAAGCCTCATATATTCATCATTCGCATTTCAAGACTGAACCGGTTCAATCCGAAATATTAGTAGACGTGACTGAAACTCGTGTAAAGGAAATTGAAAGTGAACAAGTTAACCCATGTGCTTCTACAGATCTAGTCACTACTTTAAACAATAAATTCGTATCTGATCAGGAAAAAGTAGCTTTAGCGCTTATGCCAGCATCTGTGTTAAATTCGAGAGATCAATTAATCCAAGAACAAAAAAATGATCCCGAATTTGGATTAATCTATAAGTATTTAGAAGATCCTGAGTCAGTTTCATTAATTGAATCAGCCATTGCCTTAAACTGGTCCCAATCTTTTTCTTTAATCGATGGCTTGCTTTTTTATTAAAAATTATTATCATCTTATGGCGAATTACGAGTTGTAATTCCCCAATCTCTTCGTCAAGCCATCCTATTTGAGTTTCATGACTCTCCAATTTCGGGGCACTTTGGCATTAGGAAAACTTATAAAAAGCTCAAAGATGCCTGTTACTTTCCTAAAATGAGGAAGTTTGTTAATGAATATGTTTCGAGTTGTCGCTTGTGTCAGCAATATAATTATAAAAATGTAAAGCCGGCCGGTAAATTAATTCCTATTAAAGTTGATTTTCCAAATCAAATTCTTGGACTCGACTTAATCGGTCCTTACCCCCTCTCTAAACCAAATAGATTTCGTTATGTGTTAATTATGGTGGATTATTTTAGTAAATGGGTTGAATTTGTGCCTTTACGTAAAGCTTCGGCAAAAGCAGTGGCCACTGCCTTCTTTAATAATTATATTTCTCGTTACGGCGCCCCCCTTCAAATTGTAACGGACCATGGTCCTCAATTTATAAGTAATGTTTTTAAGGCGCTTTGCGATACACTCGAAATTAAACATGTCTTCACGGTCCCATATCGGCCGCAAGCTAATCAAGCCGAACGTGTTAATAGAACATTAATCAATATGATTGCGACGTTCATTGGTCAAAATCATGAAAATTGGGATCAGTTTCTCTATCATTTTGGCTATGCAATTCGTACAGCGGTAAGTGATGCAACAGGAAAAACTCCCGCTGAATTGTTTTTGGGCAGAAAGATTCTGACCCCCTTTCAAAAACTGGTATTAGTGCAGCAAAACGCATCTCAATTTATTACGCGAAATATTGAAGAATTGCTACCAGAAGTTCAGAGAAATTTGAGAAAAGCTCAAGAGCAGCAAGCTCTATATTATAACTTAAAACGTAGAATTTTAGAAGTAAAAGTGGGAGATAAAATACTCCTAGAATCACATTTTCTTAGCTCTAAAAATGATTCTAAGGTAGCTAAATTTGGGCCAAAATTCATTGAGCCTTTCTCTGTTTTAATGGTAGAACATAATAATCTGACAATCGATTTTAACGGCACCCCAACTACAATAAATGTTGACCAGATATGCATTTGTAAAGAGCGCACTCAATCATATACTGAAACTCTTGATAGTGATAGCGTGCCGGATTCAAACCCACCTGACGAACAGTCCGTCCTTACGCCTAACCTCACTCCCCAGCCTAGTGCTCCTGATTCTTGTACAGCTGATGAACTACCTACTCCTACAACACCCGAACAATCTGTTCAGGGCACTTCCGCTGATCAATCCAGTGTTAGCAGACCCGTCGCACAAAAGTGAGCTCGTAGTGGGTCATCAAACCATTCTAATGTGAAATTTCCTAGGCAAACTGGTCGCAAACGCGACTATTCTTTTACTAATGGCTCTTTTATACCGCAGATAAAAAAGAAAAAAGCTTGGAATAAAAATTTAAAAAGGCCACAAGCCCCCTCCTCAAAGTCCTCTGGCACACATCGCCCACAGAAGGTACTAGCAGTTCCAGATTCTGTGCACACCGACTCGTTCCGACCTAAGAGAAAAGCAAGGGTTCGAAAAAGACCTCCACCCTCTTCATCAGCTAGCGGACGGCACATGGAGAAATTCCTAGCAGCTCCTGACTCAATCGGCAAAGACGAGTTCTCCTCACACCACCGATTTAATACTCGGCGTCAAGCCAGACTCCGACAACAGGCTCAGCCATATGAATCACCTGCCGAACAAGCCTTTATACAAGCCTTTTGGGATAGCCCTAGACCCCGGTCTGAAATCCTGCAACCCTGTGGCCTAGCTGACGAGCACATCCACCAAGACCTCTAACCTTGCTAAAGTTACAGCTGCAAATTCGCATCAGGTGATACCGTTCATATTTTTTTTTCTATTACAAGTGCATTTCTGTCAGAGCTGTACAAAATGTTCGACGTACCTTGAAGCCTTTTTGGGACTTTATATTTTAAGAACTCTTACGAAAGTTATGGACTTTCCCAAACTAAAAATACAAAATTTAACTTAGCCATGAACTTTCAAATCAAAATTAATGTTCTGCTTCAATGTCAACATTTTTGTTCTCTCTTAAATATCTATTTTATGTATGTATTAAGTCTTTTACCTTGTAGCCATCTCCTGCAGAAAGCTGGTAATATAAACTGTTTTTTTGGCCCCTTTGTAAATTCCCCCCCCCCCCTTTTTCTTTTGTCTTTTTATAAATGATGTATTTATAAACTGCATATTTGTATTTGTAAAACTTTTGAATATTTGTCTAAAAGTTTATCTTTATGTACTTTTAGAGGGGTAAAATGTTTTTTTTAGCTATAAGCATAAAAGTCGTGTTTAACTATATAACATTAAAAAGACTAACTACTCAGTTTTTTCCGCTTATGCTTTAGCTAAGGAGGGAGAAATATTTCTGTATGTAACCTATCTATTATGTTAATAGAGACGAACATGTCTCAGTTTCTTCCAGAGATGAATTCTAACTATTTTTTTTACTATGCATACTGTAAAAGTTTTTCCCATTTCAGACACACTCTGATGGACTATTCCTCTTAATCTGATGTTAAAAGTATTTTTATCTGAAGTGAAAGATCTCTTAATTTGATGTCAAAAAGTTCTTTTTTCTGGATGTGGACAGCCTGCCCATTCCGACGTCTGCTCTAGTATGAAGAAAGTTCATCCTATTCTTCGTTTAGTCATCTCCCTTGCAGACGTAACGCTCCAGATACCAGTCCAGCCAGTACACTCCTACTAATAAAGATTTTCTCATGTTTTTCTTTAAAAAGAACAATTATTCTTGTGATTATAACAAACTTTAAATGTCGCATTTGTCCCAAGCGACTTACTATGTAAAGACACGCAACATCAAGTTTGAATTTAATATATTGCCTTCCTGGCCTAACAGGGAGACGTGTGTAAATCCTACTGTAAGCCTGGTTTTAGCTCAGTCAGAGTCCCGGAGTTCTCGGGGTAAATGTACGTCTTTTATTTAAAATTTTAAATTAATTTTTTTTTTGCGTCCCCGAGTTTTCGCTCAGGTATTTAACAAATTTTTAAGTTTTTCTCACACGGTTAAAATTTAACTGACGGCTGCACTCACACTTCAGAGATTTGAGATAGTTAGATGGAATGAAGCTATTTAAATTTAATCGATCAAACCCGTTGGGGATTTTCCCGACTAAATTTTTTTCTTGGAGGGGGACTGTGAGGTTGAGACGTTAGAACGTCACCACAGTTGTTTCAATTAAGCTGGATCCAGCAAAGTAGGAAGTGGGGACGGTTAAAATCACTCCGTCGCCAGTGGCTCGGTGACGGTTGAGGTCGAGATAGTTTTGTGTCGGCAGGGTGCTGCATTAAAAGACTTAGATTTTGAATATTAGTTAAATTAGAAGTGATTTTTAAAAGTACGGATTGCAGGGATGGAACACGGGCGCAGAATTCATACCACTATCAATGTAAGAAAATTCTCTACTCCTTAAATCACCGATATTATAGTTAGAGAAATTTCTTCAACAGATTCCGGTGTGAATCCTGCGCCCGTGTTCCATCCCTGGGATTGAAATGTAGTGAAAGGAGGGTGTAGGAAGAAGTATAAAAATAGAGATGGTTTTAGTAGATGGTGTGGATGTTGGAGGATCTTATAGCGAATGTGATGATTCTTATTTTGGTGAATATCGAAAGTAGAGTAGAGCAGATTTAGTGGCGTGAAGTTAAGTAGCGTTGAGTGTTGGTGAGCGTCTACTAGTTTTCGGAAGGTTCAAGCTGGGATAGAAGGGAATCCTCTGTATCATAGTGAAGCCGTATTAGTGAAGTACGAGTGCAATCGTCTCTACACCTTCGGCTATCTGCTGTGGTGAGATATTTAAGATTATCTACTTAAATTGTTGATTCATATATTTTGATTAAGTAAAACTCTGACTGAGCTAAGCTTTAGTACCAGGCTGCCCTCCCATTAATCTGCTCAAATAAACTTTAGTTATTGTTATTTAAAGTCTTGTGTTCTCTTAGTAATCTAAGTATTTAAGTTAAGATGGAGTTTGCAGGAGCGCAAACTCCACAATCTGACAATAAGAATCATAAAACACAATACAAAACTTTCAATAATTCAATAAAAATTACAATGAAATAACTATCTAAAAACCGCTACCACTTAACTGTATTTGGCTTGACCATAGTAACGCCCGGTTTACCAGTGCTTGACCATATTAAGGTCACAAGTGCATTTTCAAGTTTCTATTATTTTTTCTTTAAAAGAAAGATATTGAACTTCAGTTATATGGAATTTAAATAAAAATTATAATTTTGATTAAGCTTGGGTGGGCAGGGGGGTGTAGCCCAATAGCCTCCTCCGGGATTCACCATTGCTGGGATTGTATATAATTAAGACTTCTATTTGTTGAATGATTATGAGCTTGAATTTAAAAAAAAATTGAAGCATTTACAGACCAATAAATCTAGCCTAAAATTTTAAGTAGATTGAATAAAATCCTTTTTTAGCTGTAAATTAAGTTTCTTGAAAACAGAATAGCGACGTAAAAAATTCAATGTGTGAGAACAAAGCCATTGGCTAAGTATTAATGCATATGTAAAATTTCTTAACATTTGTGACATTAACGTAAAGGAATCTACCTTTGCCTTTAAGCTTGCCGAAAAGGGATATTTATTTTTGTTATTACGATTTTTATTGTTTTTCTCCAATATACATATACTGTTAAAGAAGAAGAAACTTACTTTAAAAAAAAAAAAAAAGTAGTATGATAAGAAAGGTAATAACAATGTTCCGAAATAAATTAAAAATATTAGCAGGTTTGAACATTATCGTTAGATTCTACTGACTAATATAGTTTCGTCTGTTGTATACATATTTCGCTGTTTAATTATTATTATTATTATTTAGATTTAAATTAATATTTTTCAGTATATTTTTATTTACTATTTGGTGTAATAAGGCATGCACTAACAATGCTCCAAAATTAATTAGAAATATTGACATGTTCAAATAATATCATTAGATTTCACTGTCTAATAAAGTGTCTCCTGTTGTATATCGATTTGATTGTTGTTCCTTTTGTATTATTTAACTTTCTATTAGTATTATCCAGTTCATTTTTATATACTATTTTCACGATGTATGTGTTTACTATTATCATGGCGAAAATTGAGGCTTTTACAAAATTTTTATGCTTTGTGATAAAAATATTTCTTAAAGTAAATTTTTTTTTAGATAAAGGTTTGAAAAAAATTCCGTAAATATTGATTCGGTTGTCAGGTTAAAAAAAAAAAAAAATAAAATAAAATAAATAGTAAAGTAAAAGTATTGAAATATTTCATCTCTTTCATTTTCTAGTTCTTTTATTGTAAAATTGTGAAAAAGAACAATAATGTGTATGTTTATCTGAAGGGGATTAAAAAAAAAAAAAAAGAGAGATTAAAAATGGAGTATTGTGAGTATATCTGGGGATTTTCTGACATGTGGCCTTCTTGTCAAAAGTGGGAGTGAAAATTCCTGGGTACTAGAAACATTCGCATCCCTCCTTGTTGATAATGTTTTCACGAAATCGTATAAAAAAGAAGAAATCCCAAAAGTATTTTTTCGATCAAAAGCACTTATTTTCAGTGGAGGTTTTCTTTTGTTAATGTACGGAGATATATCTATTTTGTCACTATAAAGATTTTACCGTTTTTGTAATTCCAGGTATGTAAGCATGTTACAAGATTCAAGTAGATTATCAATATAAATTCCTCTTGAGAATATTGCTTTGTGAAGGAGATTTTGTTTGTGATTGTTTCTTAGCTTGGGAAGGAAGAGAAAACAATGAAAGAGTTGCATGATTGTGGATTGCATTCTGGGACTGAAATCAGTGCTGTACGCGTTTCTTGCTTCGTCGAGGGCTGGCGTTAGGGGAGTGACGTCAGAGTACTTTCAGCGAATAAGGGCTGGCGTGGTTGCTAGGGCAAAATTGTGAGGTTACAATGACAACTGGAAGCGTTTTTTTTTTTTTTTTTTTTTTGGAGCGGGCGACTAGAGTTTTTTTAGTTGTATCGGCTAGCAGAAATCTGCTGTAGCAAGGTTCTTTTTTTTTTTTAGACGAGGAGCAAGAGTGAGGGTTATAGTGAAAGATTAAATTCTGTTTGTTTTGTGATATGACGTTCGAAGAGCACTCTTTAGGTTTCTTTAGAGGTTTAGCAAGGCACCGTCTGTTCCATGTACTAGATTCGGGAAGACTCGAGATGATATTACTGAGTGTATAAGCCCCTGATTTGTGCACGAGGTCATCCTAGATCGTAGAATTTCCGTAGAGATTTTAAGCCTTTTGTCACCAGTGGACTTGCTTAAGAGGGAAAAGAAGCAGCCTGTATATGTCCCTAGTCGATAACCGGCATATGTGTAACAGCTTAAATCATCTCAGAATAGCACCAGCACAAACTGTTACGTTTTCTTTCGTCATCTAACCTTGCTATCAAAGCCTATGATGTACTTATTATATAAGTCAACAGTTTTTTTTTTTTTTTTTTTTTGTATTTTATTATATTTCAAGTTTAAGATTTAATGGTGTGTTAACATTAAATTTTCTCTGGAACTGATGTAACAACAGTTGAAGATATGCAGTTGATGACATTAGTAAAATGTTATACTCTAAGCTTGCATGATAAAAGTATTTGTTGGCTTAAAAATTGTGACTAAAGTAAATAAGTTTGTTATAACTCAATTTTTTAAATCTCATTAAAAATTTGTAATTTTAAGTTATGTATTTGCCTGTTTCTTTGTTGAATGTAGAGTGTGATTTTTTTTAAATTTTAGATATCTCATTTAAATAATTTTTTCTGGTAGGTTCTCATTACCTACAATTTTCGAACCTGGTTTTAATAATAATAATAATAATAATAAAGAACATATTTTTATTTTTATTCTTTTTTTTTTTTTTTTTTTTTTTTTTTTTTTTTAAATACAGCGCTTAATTTAATACGTATGACAGATGTAAAGCTATACGATGGTGATTTTTTTTTTTTTTTTAATTATGATGATTTTGTGGAGGTATTAAAAATGTACTCATGTTCAGAAAATCGTCCCTTTCATTTGTACATCATTTGTAACGAATATTTCAGTAGATTTTTTAAAATTAATTAAAATATGAAAATAATAATCTGTTAATAGCTTTAAAATAGGACAATTAAATTTTTTATTGTTGCCAAAAAAAGCTACGAGTTTTTTTTTTTTAATAAGCATAAAATGAAATATGCTTTCACGCGAAAAAAAAAATAATAAATATTAAAAATATGTGCATGCATATGAAAAAATGAAAATGGAGTTAAAAAACAACCATAATTTTTTTTAATATCCCTCAATTTATTATTTTTTTATTTTTTGTTTTGTTTAAATAGTATGTTTTTTGCACCGATGAATCACACTTGAGAGCTTGGCATGAGAGCTAATTCAGCATTATATTAAAGAGCTTTTCGTATTGATAATCCTGGGTAATTCTTAAAATTTTAATGCTGAAATAGATCGGACATTTTTCGCTAAGGACTCTATTTTCGCGAAAGCCACTTTAAGCCAAGTAGCGAATCAAAAATATAAATAAATTATAGAATATTTTTAAAAAAGGGAAAGGAAAGGGAAAAAAAAAAAAACAATAATTTCATAATTTATGCATTTTTGTCTAAAATAGCGATAAAAATTCAAAAGTCGCCCAGGGGAGCTATATTAACGCTGTAATGTGATCAGGTTTACATATTTAATCAATTAATTATTTATTTTTATATATACTAACTATTATTAACTAACTCAACTACTATTATAACCACAAACATTTGTCTCATGCGATAGACGTAGCTATCATAGCATACTGTAATATTATATTTGGCGTGAAATTGTTGTCATTTTATGGTTGAACGAATGAATCAAATAAACATAGAAAATAACGCGAAAGAAAATATTATGTACACCACGTATAGTGTAGTTCATATGTAACAGGGATTTAAATATAAAATGGCTACTTTAATTTTTTCGTTACTGTCCGTTTCGAAACTGTCATCTGATGAACACTCAAATGGAAGACCACTGGTAAGATACTGTCACAGGTAGTAGGGACAGGCACCCAAGAACATGTGAATGAGTGGGTCGTTCCCGAAGGCAGCGGATACCCGAAGCGGGCTTTTGAGCAATTTCATGATTTTTTATTTATTTATTTATTTTTTAATTAAGCGATATAGAAAAAAGAGTTTCCTTTAAATACAGGGACATGCGAAGCGGGCAAAGCATTCATTGATTTCATGAATTTAAAAATGATAGTTAACAAACTCTGATGTATTGGCACGCAAACAGCATCAGGTCGAGTTATGTACACTTCCAGCTTGATTTTGATTTGATATTTTGTCCGTATTCAGAATTCGGTTAGTTCCCGAATCGAGTCTTTGAAAGTAGAAAATAACGTGAAAGAAAATATTATGTACACTGTAAAAAATGCTGCAGTAAAATTAAGGGCAAAGCCCGGCAGCAGAGATTCCAGTCAAAGCCCGTAAAAATACATTTAGACGATTAACGATGTATCGACAGTAATTTTACGTTGTGATGAAACATACAACCAACCTGCAAAAAAAGTAGCATTGACCGTAAAATTAAAAGTTAAAGTTTGAGTTTTTTAATGCTTTAAAAAAGTTTCTTGCAATTATTACACATGCGTGCAGGGAGAAATTCACAACACTAATAAAATTATTTATTTTTTTTACACGCAAAAGCTAATTTATACATTTTCATACGAAGCAAACCGTTTTGGGTAGCCCGGGATTCGAACTCACAATCACCCGTGTCAGAGGCCAGCGCTTTGCCAACCGCGCCGTTGGAATCACAGAGACATTTTCTCTACAAAAACAGATAAAATCAACATTAGAACTGACTAGTTGATAAATCTTGTCATACGCACCAAAAGACTTCTGGAAAATTTTTTAAACCGATTTACAGCACAATGTGAAGTAACAAATCTTCAATTATTTATACAGAACTAGCTATACAAATTTACAGCAACCTATGCTGTATTTACGTTAAAAAAAAGTGCTTTATTTTTACAGATTTTTTTTTTTTACAGTGATTAAATTGTTAACGTTCAAAGTATGCATAAAAAATATTTTATTTTAAGACTATTTTAAAATCTAAATTTGCTATTTTTGACAAAATTAAGAAGTCAGTCAATTCTCATATTGAAAAAACAAAAGCCTTTTCTTTTCGTATAAAGACTACGATACTGAATTTTGTGAAAGAAAATTTAACTATTTTTCGAAATCATTTTTATTTGTAAACGACTGGATTGGATTTGGTAATAAGGCCGATTGACTGCTGTAGGTCCTAGGCCTGAGGAGGAGTGCCCTCCTAGGGGTCTTCTGAGGGGTCATGGCCCGTATTTACACAAGTTTCGGAGGAAACCACGGAAAATTCTGAGCGGCTAGGCCGACGAGCGCGACCTGTGATCGAGCCCAGCACCTCACGTCTACCAGCTTTGAGCGCAGAACCGCTCGGCCGCTGGTGGGCCTTTTTTATTCGTAAACACTAGCACTAAAGAGGTAGTCTTATTTCAAGGTTCTCATTAGAGGTAAATAATGGGTGAGAATTTCTCACCCTTTTTCAAAAACAAAATGAAACTTTTGAAAACTATGTGAGATCTCTGAAAATTAACCGAGACGCAGAATAAACATCGAATAATAATAATAAACCTTTTACATAAATACAGACTACAGGTTGATTCAAAATTAGTATGACCAATTTTAAAAGCATTTAACTATTTATGGTAAATTTTAATCGCTTTGCAACCAGTTTTATTTTAAAAGTGAGACGTTTAAATTACCAATCTAGCTATTTTTATTAGTGGGAGTAAATTATGGCTCCCAAATTAGGTCCTTAAACCCGAAACGAAATTTTAAAGCTTTTGAAGGATGATTACTCAAATTCTGTTATAAATAAAGCATTTAAAAATCAGAAAAGACATTTTTCTAATGGATTACTATCTAAACTTCGAAAAGAAATAAAATTTGGATGGCAATCAAAAGCTCCAGGGAAAAAATGTGGACGAAAGGAAGTCCTTGGTAAAAAAGAAAAAAAAGAAGCTGTAAAGACTTATTGCTGTAGAAAATCCTCTGCCTCAAAGAACTTCAGCAAAGAAACTACAGGTATCGCAATCGTCAATTTGTCATCAGATAAAGAAAATTGGCTGTAAAAAATTGAATTAACAAGTCTATCATCAAATGCCTGCAAAGACCGTAGAAAAACGAAGAAAATGTTCTTGTCCTCTGTATTTAATGTTACGCAAAGGTAGATGCAAGATATGGATATCTTCGTATGAAGCACTGTTTCATCTGTCATCCACAACTGGCAAAACGAAAATACAATATATTTCACGCGAAAAGCGTGCAGCTGTTTTGCAAAAGGAAAGTTGGCCGTCAGGTGTTATGGTATGGATGGGAACGTCTTCTCAAGGCTTAACAAAACCATTTTTTGTAGAACCAAAGGCTAAAATTGATGCTAAATACTATCAGAATAATTTTTTGAAGCACGTGATCAAAGAACGTAAACTTCTTTACACTTAAGGAAACTTTGTTTTACACCATGATTCTGCACCAAGTCATACTGCAAAATGAACTATAAAATGGCTGAAAGATAAAAAAATAAATTTTCTTCTTCCTGAGAAATGTCTACCATCATCCCCTGACTGTGCTCCTTGCGATTATATTTTATGGGGATACTTAAAAAATCAATTAAGTAGACGTAAAGTAAGAACACTTTAAAGGCTTCAAAAAGCAATCAAAGAGGAAGTTGGAAAAATACCCCCAAAAATGGTTGAAAAAGCTCTTTTGGCTTTGCCTAAACATTTACGTAAAGTGTACTATGCTAAAGGAAACCGCATTGAAAGTTTCATGTAAATAACTTAATTCAATAAAAATTCCTGATGCTCTGAATTTGGTCACACTAATTTTGAATCAAACTGTAATTAATAAGATTTTTACTTACTTCTATATGTAATATAGAGAAATATTGGATTCGTGAAAATTTTCGACCTCCGTTTTTGGATGGATTTACATGTTTTGGGATGTCCATAAAACGAATTAATAGTTTTTAGAAAATGTATGTCTGTCTGTCTATATCACTTTTTTGTGGACGCTGTATCTCACGAACCAGTAAATGAAATTTAACCAAACTTAGTATTTAGTTGCACCCTGACATAAACTGGTGCTGATTAGATTTGGGGATCAATTGCTCAACAGGTGGCGCTGTGATCGCATTTTATGCAAACTTTTAACATGGCAGTATAGGACAAAATTTCGTATAAATGGTCATAATGAGAGTTATTTTAAACTTGTGATTGTAAAATTAATATGAATTATTGATAATAGTAGTAGTTAACTAGGAAAAAATTTTGTGCATGTGGGGACATCGGTTCCCCCCACCCCCCACCCCCCGGGAGGAGTAAATTTTCACAATGTGTATCTTTCGAAAGATCTCGTTGATAATAGTAGTAGCTAACTAGGAAAAAAATTGTGTGCGTGTGGGGGCAAGGGTTCCCCCCCCCACAGGGGGAAGAAGTATCCCCCTGTGAGGGAGTTGCTCACAGATGCTTTTATTTCATCAAATTTATTCTATTCTAATTAAATATCTATTTATTCACAATTAAAATTTATTAATCTTTAATAATCCTCTTTATATATGTCAGTCTTATTCCAATTTATTAAATTCTTTATTGGAAATTAAAATACATAACCCTTTCTTGTTTTAAGAATGAATTCAGTAATAAATCCATTGATCTCCTTTTAAGCATAATGCAATATATATATTAGGGATCTTATACACAATTTAATTTTATTCTCCCTGTAAGTAATTATATTTTTATTTTTATTTCACTGCGTTTCTCAATAAATCTATTTATATTTATAGCTGTAAATGTTCTTTTAGAAAATTTCCGTTATAATTTTTATTTGTTTTTGTTCAACTCCAGATAAAGATAATGTATTTAATTGCGATTAAAAATAAACTAATGACCCATAATTTAGACATCATGTCGAAAGAATTTCGTAATATTTCATGATTACTTCCATCTGTTTCCAACGGTCTTTTTGGCACAAGTGATATATACCAAGGTAGGGTTGCCATATTTACAACCGTCTTTTGAGATTTAAAAATTTCCATTAAAATAGCATTAAGACAAAGAAAAATGAGTTGGCGCCGTTGGCTTATGAATGTGATGATATTACCACAATCTGGAGGTTTACAAGTGTGCTGTTGGGTTTGATTCCGGACACTTCGATAATAATCACCGTACTATCAAGATGTAATTTTTCGTGAATTAAAATCTCTCTCTCCTCCACCATCATTTTTAACGAATTCACTTGTATGGTTATGAACTGGGTTTGTCCTCATTTGTCATCTTTATGTGTTAATTATCTCAATAAAATATTCACGGCTTTTAAAATTATTGATTTGAGATTCATTGTTTTAAAATGACTCTTATTTCTTGACTTAATTTTTGGAGGACTGTGGTTTTTATGCTACATAAATATGGTTCCCAGTGACCATAGAATTCGTTACGGTGGAAGAGAGGAATGTAGAGGAAAGTGTTTTTTTTTTTTCAACAAGCAAATTTCTTTATTTTCGAAGATATAAAAATGCCTTGTTTCTGCGGCAGATACATGTCAAGACTGTTTTACTATATTGAAATGACTATTTTCGTAAACAAGGTTGTGAAGGATGGGGTCTCTTATCATCGTAGTGAATACAACTATATGATTCAATAACTAATAATCTCTGGTGAATCATCGGCTGTTTTTCTGCGGTTTGATGTAAATACGCCCCTCGCTTCTGTTTATCTGAAGAGAGAAGGAATTATTACGATGTTCGCTCAACACCCTTTTTCCTGACTTGTCTGTGGGTGCATTGATTCGTCCTTATTTCTCCGTATCAGATGACCGCCGCCGCAACAAACCCGACTTTTCAAGCGATTCTCCCGTTCCCGATGTCCGAGACAGTTTTTGATTTATGTCGATCTTGTGCGCTGCGCCTCTCATCGTGGAAATGAGTTCTTTTCTGAGAACTAAAGGAAATTTCCCTTGCTCTACTACACTAAGAATTTGAACAGCTGTTTGAAGTTGGAACTCTGTGTGGAAGAAGAAGCGTAATAAAAATGTTTTCAGTGGTAATTTGTTGTAGAACAGGTCTTGTGTCTGTATTGTTTAATTTTGGGTAACTGTTTTGAAAACTTTTCAAATGGTGTTTCGTGAATGACTATTACAGTTTCAAAATTATTGGACGATTCTTCATGTAGTACTACAGAATGAGCCATGCAGTTTATGGACATAACCGAAACAGATAAGCAATATTTTTTATTATTCTGTTTATAAATATTTCTAAATATTCATTACTTATATAATTAAAATATTTTTCTACTTAAGGGAATGCACATATATACTTGATATTAATAAAAAAAATGAAGTATTTATAATAATTTTAAATTTTTGGAGGATATTTTTTCAAAATAAATGATATATATATAAGCAATATCTGTGCATTCGTCCTTTGAAACTATATATATAAATTGTGTAGGATCATGTTATACTATATATAATTTTTTTTTTTTTCTTTTTGGATTTTCGGTTCAATTTTGAAATTATCCTTTATAATTTTAGATTTGTCTAGAGATATGCATGTATTTGAGGGAAAGGTATTTAATTTTCAATTTTTTTTTTTTTTTTTTTTTTTTTTTATTATCTATTATTTCATATTTTTCATCAATTTTTTTTTTCATGACGATATTTGTTTATTTTTTTTAATAAATATACAGGTTAATTGTGTCATCTTTGAAAGTATTTTAAATGATTGAGAGTATTTATATGGATGAGTATATGTCCGATTTTTTAAATTACATTTCATATGCTAAATACTTATAGTGTATTATAATAGAGTTATAATTTATTAAGTGTTTGTCAGCGTTTGCATATATAATTTTTACCTAACATTAAAAAAAAAAAAGAGAGAGAGAAAAGAAAATATTTTTTCGTAATTTTGAATGATGAATGGTAAATATTAGACTATATTTTGTGATGAAGGGTGATTGTTATTATCAACTTGTATTTGCACATTCAAGTATTAATATAATATATAATAAGTTTTATTTTCAATTTTGAGTTAAAAGTATTTTCTTTAATTGCAGAATAATAATTTTTATATTTTTATAATTGCATATTGTGAATTTTTAATTAAAAAAAAATGATATATATTCCATGAAAACAGTTTCTAATAAATAAGAAATATATTCTTTTTTTGAAAAGAGCAGAGGATTTTATTTACATTTCCTTTTGTTTATTTGATGGATAAATAACACAATCTGAATTAATATAAAAAAAAAAAAAAAAAAAAATAAAAAAATAAGGGGAATTAAAATTAATATATCGTTTTGATATTTCACAATTTATTATTTTGCTTTTTTTTTTTTTTTTTTTTTTTGTTAAATGTTCTTCTTGGAAATCCAATTTGCATTAATCATGAAAATTTGATGTTTAACATTTTTTTTTACGTTGCTTACACTTACTTACACACAGTTCAAACAAAATAAATACATGTTTTATTTTCTTTTTAATAATCTGCTGAAAGTATCCTTGTTATCATTGATTAAATTATTCATTATACTTATAAATTCTTAATTTTTAATTCATGCACTTCGTTTTTCTTAGTCAAAATTTAATATACATTTTTTTTTGTCGAAGTTATGTAATGTTTTCCAGAGGGAGAACTTATGCACTTCCTTGAGTACTCTGGGGTGCGCGAGAGTTTTTAGTGTTTTGCTATTCATTGTCTAGACAATTATTTCGGCTGAACCGATATATTTTTTTAATTTAAGGACGGTGAATAGCGGAACATTATTTTTTGTGGAACATTATATATTTTTTTGACAAATGTTTCCAATCCATTTAGTTTCAGAGTTTGGTTCAAATTTACTTTTGTTGGGTAAATTCTTTTTGATGAAACTTCTTTAAATGTAATAATAACAGTAAATTGGTTAAGATAATATATAACATTGATCTATATATATATATATATATATATATATATATATTGAGGAGTCCTTGTCCCATTTTTTTTTTTTTTTTGGCTATTAAATTGTGCAGAATGTTGATTATATAATTTGGAATTTCTATAGATAATTTTTATTTGAATTTTTCAATTGGTTTAAACAATACTCATACATTTTATAAAGTGGGCCTGTTTGATAAATTTTACAATTGTTAATTTAATATTTCCTTAAATTTAAAACTCATTTTTACATTATTGTTGTCAAACAAACTTTTTCTTGAAATTATATAATTATAATATATTTACAACAAATGCACAAATTTGTATTTCTCATTTAATTTCATATTTATACACAAATTCATAAAGGTATACACACATATTCATGGACCTGTTTAGTTTTCATAAAGTGCCAGTTTAAAATTGGTTGCTGTTAAAAAAAAAAAAAAAAAAAAAGATAACACAATTTTTAATACACTATTATTTTTTTGAGAGTGATAGCATGTAAATCTGGTGATCCCAGCCTTGCTATATGGTCACTTTCAGTTATAATGCACGTAGGTGCACTTCACACACACATTTTTCAGCATATAATTTATCATTTTAATTCAAATGCAGTGTTATTTAAAAACTTGCAACATTCACAATATTTCTTTTATTTGTTTATTACGTGACACTTAATATTTTTCTTGATTATGTAATTGTATGGGCTATATATTATTAATGTGGTGAACAGACCCTGTATAACTTCATAAATGCATGATTTTCTCACACATACATTTTTTTCTTCTTACACAATTTTTACTCTTACATAATATTATTTTGGATTCTATTTTATTGCCATTTTTTTTTTTTTCATATGCAATGATATGTATTTTCTAGTGTTTTTTTTTTTTTTTTTTTTTTTTTTTTTGTAATATATGATACACAAACATAAATAGGAATTTTTATATTCTCTATTATAACCAATCATGGAATTGATTTTTTTTTTTTTCTTCTTGTCACAAAATACAATATTTTCAATTATGACTGTTTTTTTCTATGAAATATCTACACATATTTACATTTTTTGGAAATATTTGCATGTAAATCTAGCTTATGTGCTAGCCGTGCGTTTTGAAATATTTCTCAATTCATAAAATAACACACACACATAATAATTTTTGTCAAATATATTAATGTTTATTTGTTTTTAGAAATATTTGCATGTAAATCTAGCTTATGTGCTAGTTGTGCGTTTTGAAGTATTTCTCAATTCATAAAATAACACACACACACACACACACAATAATTTTTGTCAAACATATTAATGTTTATTTTTTATTTTTAGAAATATTTGCATGTAAATCTAGTATTTAGTGCTAGCCGTGTATTTGAAATATTTCCTATATTTATAACAATTACACACACACATTTTTTACTTTCTTCTATATGTAATATAGAGAAAGTATTGGATTCGCGAAAATTTTCGACCTCCGCTTTCGATGGATTTACATGTTTTGGGATGTACAGAACACGAATTGATAGTTTTTAGAAAATGTTTGTTTGTCTGTCTGTATCATTTTTTTTTGTAGACGCTGTATCTCACGAACCAATGAATGAAATTTAACCAAACTTGGTATTTAGTTGCACCCTGACATGAACTGGTGCTGATTAGATTTGGGGATCAATAGCTCAACAGGTGGCGCTGTGATCGCATTTTATGCAAATTTTTAACATGGCAGCATAGGACAAAATTTCGTATAAATGGGCATAATGAGAGTTATTTTAAACTTGTGATTGTAAAATTAATATGAATTATTGATATTTGACGAGACGTCAGTGGAGGCCCTCTGTTGAGACTCAAAACGGTTTTGGTTAATCAAGAATAAAATGTTTTTCATCCGAAAATGCAACATTTTACCATTTAATATTGTCTTTATTCAACTTTAACACAGACGTTCTTTCCCCCATTAAATGCTGATTGATTAATACAGGTTTTTTATTCCTTTTAACATATTATTAATGACTTTAAACATGCATAAATGTAGACCCTAACGTTTCGTTAAAAATTACGAGCAAATTCGGCAGCAATCATTATGAGTAAAACAGTAAGAGGAATTATGAGTCTTCGATCTCTGTAAAACAACTATGATTTTGCATCAGATCTCTCTCCTATCGAACCAGCAGTTCAACGTTTGATCACATTTCCTTCAGAAATTTTAGATCTTCGAATTTCATTAGAAATTCGGCGGATTGAAATTATCCTTCCATTTAAAAAACACATTTATCATACTTCACTACATGAACGTTCTTTTTTTCTAGGAATTATCAGTAGTGTCCGTCCAAGAAAAATTGAAGGCTTATATATGAATTAATCTAGCCCAGTAGTTAACGAATTCGCATGTCAACTATAATTTATCCGCGAGTAAGTTAAATAAAACGAAAAAAATCTTGATTGTCCCTATAATTATGAACATCTAAAAACGTAGAGAAAAAAATATTTTGCATTTTTTTTTATTAATTTTGTTTCATATTAAAAAATTATAGCAGTTTTGGTTTTTAGAAAACTAGATATATTAAGCGCACTAAGTATAATCGTGTTCACAATTATTGTTACATGAGTTATTTCAAAATATAAAGTGTCCTTATAAATATGAGAAGGAGTGCATAACCACAAAAATTTGTCTCGTGCGATAGACGTAGCCTATCATAGCATACTGTAATATTACATTTGACGTGAAATTGTTGTCATTTTATAGTTGAACGAATAAATCAAATAAACATAGAAAATAACGGGAAAGAAAGTATTATGCACACCACGTATAGTGTTGTTCATATGTAACTGGGATTCAAATATAAAATGGCTACTTCAATTTTTTCGTTACTGTCCGTTTCGAAACTGTCATCTGATGAACACTCACATGGAAGACCACTGGTAAGCTACTGTCACAGGTAGTAGGGACAGGCACCCAAGAACCTGTGAATGAGTGGGTCGTTCCCGAAGACAGCGGATACCCGAAGCGGGCTTTTGAGCAATTTTATGATTATTTATTTATTTATTTATTTTTTAATTAAGCGATATAGAAAAAAGAGTTTCCTTTAAATACAGGGACCAGCGAAGCGGGCAAAGCCTTCATTGATTTCATGAATTTAAAAATGATTTATTTAACAAACTCTTATGTATTGGCACGCAAAGAGCATCAGGTCGAGTTATGTACACTTCGAGTTTGATTTTGATTTGATATTTTGTCCGTATTCAGAATTCGGTTAATTCCCGAATCGAGTCTTTGCTAGTATAAAATAACGTGAAAGAAAATATTATGTGCACTGTAAAAAATGCTGCAGTAAAATTAAGGGCAAAGCCCGGCAGCAGAGATTCCAGTCAAAGCCCGCAAAAATACATTTAGACGATTAACGATGTATCGCCAGTAATTTTACATTGTGATGAAACATACAACCAACCTGCAAATAAAGTAGCATTGACCGTAAAATTAAAAGTTAAAGTTTGAGTTTTTTAATGCTTTAAAAACGTTTCTTGCAATTATTACACATGCGTGCAGGGAGAAATCCACAACACTAAGAAATTTATTTATTTTTTTACACATAAAAGCTAATTTATAAATTTTCATACGAAGCAAACCGTTTTGGGTAGCCCGGGATACGGGCTCACAATCACCCGTGTCAGAGGCCAGCGCTTTGCCAACCGCGCCGTTGGGACCACAATAACTTTTTCTTTACAAAAACAGATAAAGTCAACATTAGAACTGAATCTTGTCATACGCACCAAAAGACTTCTGGAAATTTTTTTGAACCTATTTACAGCACAATGTGAAGTAACAAATCTTCAATTATTTATACAGAACTAGCTATACAAATTTACAGCAACCTATGCTGTATTTATGTTAAAAAAAACTGCTTTATTTTTACATAATTTTTTTACAGTGATTAAATTGTTAACGTTCAAAGTATGCATAAAAAATGTTTTATTTTAAGACTATTTTAAAATCTAAATTTGCTATTTTTGACAAAATTAAGAAGTCAGTCAATTCTCATATTGAAAAAACAAACACCTTTTTTTTTTTGTATAAAGACTACGATACGGAATTTTGTGAAAGAAAATCTAACTATTTTTCGAAATCATTTTTATTTGTAAACGGACTGGATTGGATTTGGGAATAAGGCCGATTGACTGCTGTAGGTCCTAGGCCTGAGGAGGAGTGCCCTCTGAGGGGTCTTCTGAGGGGTCCTAGCCCGTATTTACACAACTGTCAGAGGAAACCACGGAAAATTCCGAGCGGTTAGGCCGACGAGCGCGACCTGTGATCGAGCCCGGCACCTTACGTCTACCAGCTTTGAGCGCAGAACCGCTCGGCCGCTGGTGGGCCTTTTTTATTCGTAAACACTAGCACTAAAGAGGTAGTCTTATTTCAAGGTATTAGAGGTAAATAATGGGTGAGAATTTCTCACCCTTTTTCTAAAACAAAATGAAACTTTTTAAAACTATGTGAGATCTCTGAAAATAAACCGAGACGCAGAATAAACATTGAATAATAATAATAAATCTTTTACATAAATACAGAGAATTTGTATCTCTAATTAATACGCTTTTTACTTTCTTCTATATGTAATATAGAGAAAGTATTGGATTCGTGAAAATTTTCGACCTCCGTTTTTGGATGGATGTGTTTAGGGATGTCCAGAAAACGAATTAATAGTTTTTAGAAAATGTCTGTCTGTCTGTCTGTATCACTTTTTTGTGGACGCTGTATCTAACGAACCAGTAAATGAAATTTAAACAAACTTGGTATTTAGTTGCACCCTGACATAAACTGGTGCTGATTAGTTTGGGGATCAATTGCTCAAAAGGTGGCGCTGTGATCGCATTTTATGCAAACTTTTAACATGGCAGTATAGGACAAAATTTCGTATAAATGGGCATAATGAGAGTTAAACTTGTGATAGTAAAATTAATATGAATTATTGATAATAGTAGTAGTTAACTAGGAAAAAAAATTGTGCATGTGGGGGCATCGGTTCCCCTCCCCTGGGAGGGAAGTACCCCCAGGGGTGGGGGTAAATTTTGAAGATGGGTATCTTTCGGAAGATCTCGTCAATACCTTTAAAAAGAATGGTTGAACTACAAATCTGTGATAATTTAAAACAAAGTTATCGATTTTTTTTTTTACTTTTAACAACAACAAAAAAATAATATTTTTTTTTTTTTTTTTTTTTTTTTTTGTTATTGATTGAATATGTATAGGAAAATGTAGAAGGAAGTCTTGTGGTGGCCACAACATACTAGTTTTCATGGTTTTCGATCTTTATGGTTTCAGAAGTGGGTGCAAAGAAGAAATAACTAGAGCCTAATTCTTATTCATCCAAACAGGTTTTCATTATAAGGTCGATTTCAAACTGTGTTTATGAAATGTTAGGCGTATCTGCACTTTTTAGAATAGCAGAAGAGTTTTTTTTTTTGTAAAGCTATATTCCATTGAAGGGAGACCACTAGCGGCCGAGCGGTTCTGCGCTCAAAGCTGGTAGACATAAGGTACCGGGTTCGATCCCAGGTGGCGCTCGTCGGCTCAGCCGTTCGGAGTTTTTCGTGGTTTTCTTCGAAACTTGAGTAAATACGGGTAGGACCCTTTAGAAAGCCCCCCACGGAGGGCACCCCCCTCTGGCCTAGGACCTATAGCAGTCAATCGGCCTTATTACCAAAATCCAAATCCATTGAATGAAGAAACGACTGATGTATTTCGAGAGCAGAACCTGCTATATATGATGTAATGTACATATCTGATGGTCATATTCAGATAAAAGAGCTTTGTTTTTTAACAGTGAAGATCATACATAATAATCATAAGACTTACCTTCAAATGGTTAATTACATATTCATTTGATATTGAAATAAACTTTATTTTAGCATATTGTAAAAAATGCATTGTGGAAACAACATTAAAATTTTCCGTTTTCTAAGGCTTAACTGAAGAGTTAAGAGCAATTAGAATGCTGTATGCTTTAAAAAAATAATAATAATAAAAAATATGCGTTTAGTGGATAAAACATTTTTTAGGTTTTAGTTTGTGTTTTAGAAATCTGGCTTCAAATCAAGAAACCATTTTAGCTTTCTTTTTTAATGTTTTCGTGTTAATAAACAAAGAAAATCAATTTCATCAATATCAATTACTCAATTTCAGTCAGATGGAAATTCTTTTAATTAAATTAAGAAAACAATATCTTATTAAAACCAATGGATGTTTCTATGCGTCATGCGTACATAATTAAACACATCCAATTAATATAAATAACAATCATAGTTTCAGTTTGAAAATGGAAGAAAATGGAATTCTCTCTTGATGTCACTGAAAGGATAGCATTTGAAGAGATTTTCTCATAAGAACATGGTTTGGTGAAAGATAAAAGCAATTTGCGTAGATTAACGGCTTTTTCTCGTAAAAATTAAAAAAAATATTCTTTCGAAACACCAACTTACGGGCTTCGACTATTTAGCTAGCGTAAAACGGTCATTTCCCCTAAAATTATACGGTCAAATACCGTGATTTTACATTTTTTTTTTTTTTTTACAGTGTACATCACGTGTAGTGTTGTTCATATGTAACTTCGGATTCAAATATAAAATTAGTACTTCATTTTTTTGGATACGGTCCGTTTAGAAACTGTCATCTGATAAGCACCCAAATGGAGTCCCAATGGCAAATTATTGTCACAGGCAATAGGGACAGGCACCCGAGAGTCTGAGTGACTCGCTGCCTAAGTTAGCGGGGATCCGAATGGGGCTTTTGAGCGATTTCATGGATTATTTATTTACTTATTTATTTATTTATTTTAGTTTTGTTTATAAAGCGATATAGAAAAGAGTTTCCTTTAAATATAGTGTTCAGCGAAGTGAGAAATGCCGTCGTTAATTCATTACCTTTATTGATTTCATTAATTTAAAAATGATTTCTTTAACAAAATTTGATCAATTAGCCCACAAATAACCATAAGGCCGAGTTTTGTACGTTTCGAGTTTCATTTTGAAACTTTTCCCCCATTCGGAATTCGGTTCGTTCTCGAACCGGGGCTTTTCTAGTAAGTAAGTAAATAAATAAATTGAATCGTTATGTAAATTTTGCTTTGATCATGAAAAAGCTAGAAATTTATGTCCAAATCTGCTGCTATTTTCGTAAATGAAACAAATGAAGTATAAAACTCTTTAATATTTTTTTCGTAAAAAAAAAAAAAAAAAAAAAAAAAAATCTCGCATTTGTTCCTGTTTAATGAGTTCCATTGAATGAGATTCATGAAATATATATTGTTTATAATATTTATTACTAACAGGCTTTGCCCGCTTCGCTGGCTACTTAATTTAAATGAATTAAAAAAAAAAAAAAAAAAAAAAAAAAAAAAAGAAGAAGAGAAAAATAATTATCACTTTTATACCGAATTATAAATAGAAATGAAAAATGAAATACATTGAAATTGCTCAAAAACTTCGCTTAGATTCGTCTTTGCTTTCGGCAGAGATTTCCCCACCACAACATCTCGTGTCGTTGTGTCTGGTGTCTGCGACAACGCCTCACCCGTGAACTTCAGTTTGGGTGCTTACTGGATGACAATATTGAAACAAAGATTATCGAAAAATATCGAAGTAAACTTTTATATTCAAATCGCAATTATATATAAACAACAACTTACGCACAATACATACTATTTATCGTCACGTTATTTACTGTCTATCTATCTATCTATCTATATATATATATATATATATATATATTATGTATCCTGTCGACCATAATATGACAGCAATTTCACGCCGATATGCCCGGTAATACAATATACTGCGAGCAATATTTCATTTATTTCAATATTTTATTTATTTACTTAAGTATTAATTCAAATTAATCAAATATTTGTGCCCGACAGCTTGCAAGTGCAGTCATATATAGCAGCTCATTTACTTGTATGTTATATTAGCGCTGTGATTGATTTATAAAATAAATAAATAAATAAAACTCATGGTACAAAATTGTGTTATATCTCTTTCTATGGGGCTTTTGATATTTTGGCGTCATATTGATGATTTTTTTTTCTCCTTAAATACTTATTTGTATAAAAAGAAGGGGGGGGGGATTTTTTCAGTACCTCTTCTGCTCTAATACTTTTATTGGTTGCACCTTTTCGTTAATTTATAAAAATCCTTCATATTCTGTTTATATTTTGAATGATTTTTAGGTGTAAGGCAGTGCTTGTTTAAATAAATTTCTATTTCTAGAACGGAATTTCTTTTTTCCACAAAATTATCTATTCAAATAATAAAAAATCATTTATGTGACTATTTATTTCTGTTTCAGTATTATTTCTGCAGTCAATAGGTAAAGCTCTTTAATATAGATCTCAATTAGTTTTTATTTTATTAATATTTAATTTTGATAATGACGTCATTTTGGCATGTGCCTGAGCAAATTTATTATTTATTTATTTATTATTATTATTATTATTATTCGCGTGAAAATATATTTTATTATATGTCGAAAAATAAATTAAATCGTAAAATTCTTTGGCAACAATTAAAAATTAAAATAAATGATTTTAAATCTCTATTATAGAAGAAATATCTATTTTATATAGAAGATATAATATAAATGTTTTGCTTCCTCCTCCTCATCTTGGGGACTAAATGTCTAAAATTCCATAAATTGGTTTTTAGTTATTTGTGTTAGCTATATTTTAAAGCAAAAATTTTACGGATATCTGTTTTTTTTCTTTGAGATATAAAAGTTTCTGTAACATCGCGTTTTTCCCCCTGTCCCACCTTAGAGGCTGCATTTCTAAAATTCCAGAAATTGATTTTTAGATTTTTTGTTAGCTATATTTTAAAGTAAAAATTTTTCATATATTTGTTTTTTTTTTTTTTTTTTTTCATTGATATGTGAAGGTTTTTTGTGAAATCACTTTTTGCGCATGTGCAATCACATTTTGCCACGCACCCACTCTTGTGGATCGAATTTCCAAAATTCCAGAAATTAGTTTTTAGGTATTTGTGTTAGCTATGTTTTAAAGCAAAAATTTTAGGGTATCTGTTTTTTGTTTGTTTGTTTGTTTGAGATGTGAAGGATTTTGTGAAATCACGATTTGCCCTCCCTCCCCCCCCTTCGGGGCGAATTTCGTAAAATCGCTTCTTAGTGGATGTCTACGTAATAGAAGGAACATTGTCACAAAATTTCATGCTTCTGGATCCAAGGGTTTGGGCTGGGCGATGATGAATCACTCACTCAGGACAAACGATTATATATATATATATATATATATATATATATATATATTTGATTTTTCTGCTTCAGGGTTTTCAAAGTCTTTGAATATTACACAAAGTACTGTACATATATTTGAAATAACATATAGTAGGTATTTCAGGATTAAACATAAAAAAAAAAAAAAAAAAAAAAAAAATCCAAATTGGTGTAGTTTTTTAAAGTGAGTACTTAAAAAATATATAATACATATAAAGAAAGATAATAATACATTTACTTATCTTCCATTTACAACATACTAAATGTATTTAGTCTTTGTGTTAGTATGTTAAATGATCTGGGAAAACGAAATTCTTCCTATTGATCAAACAACACTCACCTTTCTCTTTTGGCGGTTGAAGGTTATCATATTCTTTAGGGTTTTCTGGCAGAATACTTTCAAATTCTAAGCTCTGTGACCTAGAAAGAAGAATCAATAAATATTAACGTGTTGGATAATCTGAAAAAAAAAAAATGCTGTTTTTAAGATCAAATGTTACAGGCATTCGGTGTCTTTCAGCTATTTAAAAAATTTTTAAACAAAAAATTTACATTAAGAAATAATCAATACACACTTAAAGTGACATCATTTGGTCCACGAATAGCATTTTAAATTTGTTTTGAAAATATTCCATTATTTGAGCATTATTATAATAGCAAAATATATATTTTTCTTCAATCACAGTAAAAGTTACGTATTTCAAAAATTTTAAAATTTCTTATTTTAGATTTATCTATAAATAACTATCATCCATGCATTATTTAATGGTAAATGTGATTTTCTAATTAAAATGTCTCTCTTATCACTCTTGTCACTCATCACTGATTCACTAACTGATTCTGTAACTGGATATATATATATATATATATATTAAATGCTTCGTAATGAAAGGATTTCAGTGAGATTCAGTGTTTTTAAGTGAGTGAAATATTTTAATGACGTCTAAAAAGTTTCACTGCCCCCCTGGTGGTCAAAATAGGACATTATGATGTACTAGCAGGCTTTGTTCGCTTCGCTGGTCATTACATTGAAATGAATTCTCCAAATACCATAATATTAATAATTATACAGAAATCCCCCCTCCCCCCCCCAAAAAAAAAAAAAATCATTGAAATCAGTCAAAATTAAGTTAAAATTCCTGCTACCTTCGGTAACGATATTCACACTCGCCACATGTCGAGTCTGGATCCCCAATGCCTTTGGAAGCGCCTTACCTGCTTTTAACTTCCCCTTCCTCACGGGTAAAGTTGAAAGTTTTGCAAAATCCCATCAAAGTGCATATTGTCTACACTTAATTAACACCCACACATAAAAATTCACCATTCTAAAGTACTAAGTTAAAGCAGATTTAAGCTTGAAAATGTATTTCTTCCCCATCCACCCAAAAGAGGGGGTAGGGTAATTTCGCAAAATCCCTTTATAGTGCACGTTGCATATACATGCCTAACTGACACATCAAAAAATCGAGATTTTGAGATTATTTAAAGCCGAGTTATGTATTAAAACGGGTCCTCCCTGCACAATTATTTTTACATGAGTTATTTCAAAATATAAAGTGTCCTTATAAATATGAGAAGGAGTGCATAACCACAAAAATTTGTCTCGTGCGATAGACGTAGCCTATCATAGCATACTGTAATATTATATTTGGCGTGAAATTGTTGTCATTTTATAGTTGAACGAATAAATCAAATAAACATAGAAAATAACGGGAAAGAAAATATTATGCACACCACGTATAGTGCTGTTTATATGTAACTGGGATTCAAATATAAAATGGCTACTTCAATTTTTTCGTTACTGTCCGTTTCGAAACTGTCATCTGATGAACACTCACATGGAAGACCACTGGTAAGCTACTGTCACAGGTAGTAGGGACAGGCACCCAAGAACCTGTGAATTAGTGGGTCGTTCCCGAAGGCAGCGGATACCCGAAGCGGGCTTTTGAGCAATTTTATGATTTTTTATTTATTTATTTATTTTTTAATTAAGCGATATAGAAAAAAGAGTTTCCTTTAAATACAGGGACCAGCGAAGCGGGCAAAGCCTTCATTGATTTCATGAATTTAAAAATGATTTAGTTAACAAACTCTTATGTATTGGCACGCAAACAGCATCAGGTCGAGTTATGTACACTTTGAGTTTGATTTTGATTTGATATTTTGTCCGTATTCAGAATTCGGTTAATTCCCGAATCGAGCCTTTGATAGTAGAAAATAACGTGAAAGAAAATATTATGTTCACTGTAAAAAATGCTGCAGTAAAATTAAGGGCAAAGCCCGGCAGCAGAGATTCCAGTCAAAGCCCGCAAAAATACATTTAGACGATTATAAAGAAATTATTATAAAGAAATCCTCCCCTCCCCCCCCCCAAAAAAAAACAAAATCATTGAAATCAGTCAAAATTAAGTTAAAATTCCTGATACCTTCGGTAACGATATTCACACTCGCCACATGTCGAGTCTGGATCCCCAATGCCTTCGGAAGCGCCTTACCTGCTTTTAACTTCCCCTTCCTCACGGGTAAAGTTGAAAGTTTTGCAAAATCCCATCAAAGTGCATATTGTCTACACTTAATTAACACCCACACATAAAAATTCACCATTCTAAAGTACTAAGTTAAAGCAGATTTAAGCTTGAAAATGTATTTCTTCCCCATCCACCCAAAAGAGGGGGTAGGGTAATTTCGCAAAATCCCTTTATAGTGCACGTTGCATATACATGCCTAACTGACACATCAAAAAATCGAGATTTTGAGATTATTTAAAGCCGAGTTATGTCTTAAAACGGGTCCTCCCTGCTCTAAAAAGATGGAAGAGGGAATGAATTTCGTAAAATCTCTTTATACTATGAGTTAGATAGATATAACTGACCAATACATGAAAAATCTCCATCCTAAGATAATTCAATGAAGAGTTACTCAGGGATGCATGTCTTTTTACTACCACCCCCAAAGGTGTTAGGGTGGAATTTCCAAAAAATTCTTTCTAGAGTGTGTTGGGTACGCACAAGCAACCCATACATCAAAAACTGCAATTCTAAGATAATATAGAACATGAAACGCATGAAAAAAAGTATTTTGCCTCCCCCCAAACCCCCAAAGGGGGGGGGGTAGGACGAACTTAAAAAAAAATCCCTTTGTAGTGTGCGTGTTGAGTACGCCTAACTAATCAACATATCAAAAAATCGCTTTTCTGAGATAATTTGGAGCAGAGTTACATTTAAAAACGTGTTTTTGCCCCCTCCAAAGGGGGGTCAAGGGGGAATTTCAGAAAATCCCTTTATAGTGCGTGTTGGAAAACGCATAACCAGCTCACACATAGAAAAGTCGCCTTTTTAAAATAGTTCGAAGCAGAGTTACAAATGGAAACACATCTTTTGCTTCTCCGTCTCCCCAAGGGGGAAGGGGTGGAATTTCACAAAATCCATTTCTAGTGTGTGTCTTGAGTATGCATTACTAATCGGCATATTATAAATCGCTATCCTGAGATATTTTGGAGCAGAGTTACTCTTAAAAGCGTGTTATCCCCCCCCCCCCTTTTAAGGGCGAGCGTAAAATCGGGGATTTAAGGGGGTAATATTTCTTAAAATCCCTTTATATTGTGCGCTGGGAACGCATAAAAATTAATCTTACTGAGATAATTTTAAGCAAAGTTATGCTTGGAAAAGTGTTTATTGCCCTTCATCCCCCAAGTAGGGAAGGTAGGAGATTTCGCAAAATTTTAAGTTTCACTGGGTTTTGGATACACGTAAATAAGTCACACACTAAAATTTGTGACCTCAGCTCTTATAGGTTTCCACAGACGAATTTAGCGCTAAAAGGGGCATTCGAATTTGACCCCTCATAACTCCCACACCCTCAAAAGTCGAAAATCCCCCCCCCCCCTAAAAAAAAAAGTTTTTGGAAATATCCTCAAGAAGACGCTTGGCGTTTTTTTTTTTTTTTTTTTTTTTTTTTTTTTTTTTTTTTTATCTTTACGCTATTATTGGTAGAGTTCCAATCGAAAATCCGTATTTTGCTAAATTTGGCTCCGAAAATCGTTTTTTCCCCTCCCCTTAAAAATCCAAAATTCCAAATTCGCATTAAAGTGTAGTCTCCCCATCTGCGATTTCTTCATCTTGAAGTAATTTGAATCCGAGTTAAGCTTATAAATATATTTTTGCCTCCTCCCCCCCCAACCAAGGGGGGAACAGGGGAAAATTTCGCAAAATCCCGTCTTAGTGAGGGGTAAGGGTCCTAAAAGCATCTTGCTCACTAAAATATGTAACTATCTCTCCCATAGAATCGTCCCGGCGGTTTTGAGTCTGTGAATCAGTCATTTTACTGGTTATATATATATAGACTATGAATAAACAATATTTCGTATACATGAATAAGAATAATTATTGTTTGAATTGAAATTATGATTTAAATTACGTTACAATAGCTTACAGCTGCTAGCGTCGAAAATATGTAGTGATTTTTTATCATATGAAACATTGTTATACCGGGTTATAGACAATTCAAAAATCCATAAAAAATGAAGGAATTAGTTGAATTGAACGCGGTTTGCCTAAAAGTAGTTCTAGTGAGGTGGGGGGGGGGACATTTTTTGGTAAAGAGAAAAATAATAGTTAACATTTTAGTCGACAGAGGGCGTGTACGGGAGCAGATCAAACATTTCCGGGAAAAATAATATTTATTTACATGCAAATGCTTACAGGCATATAAATTCTATTCTATGCGTCCGCCGTAACAACAAATTACAGTTTGTAAACGAGTTACAACACCACTTCAGACGGCGGTTCTCACCTGAGGTAAAACATTTTCAACACAACACGGTATTTATCAATAAAATATTTTTATATTATAAACTTTTGTATACTTACCATGCCATTTTAAATACGGCAAAAAATTGTAACATAAACGATAAGGCAGGGCATAGAGTAAAACTTAACGCCATGCTTTCTCAAATGCAGAACAAGGTGACCTGAAAAAAAAAAAAAAAAGAAACATAACATTTAAATGAAGTAAAAAAAAACACATTTTAATGCTTAGTGTCAAAATTTATATACTATAACTAAAAGAGAAATGTATTTAAGATACTGATACTTGATAATTTAAAATCTAGTTTTATACACTTTACAGTTAATTTTAAATTATTTTAAAAAGTTATTTTTATATTTACTATCGACAGAACCTATATTAACTTCGTTATTTAATAAGTGTTCTTATAGCTTGAATTCGTTTACTAAACATTTTATGCATAAAATATTTTATAAAAAAGGGATTTCAGTTTAGATTTTGAAATATTTTATTGTATGCTAATTTGCAACTGATATGCATAAATGCCCATTAAAAATAAAATGTAAATAATTTCAGAAAACTAAAGCAAAATACATGTGTTTATTTGCATGTTTTTATTTAATGTTCTACTTTACTAAAACATAATATACCATACATTAAATAATACTATACGACAAATAAATTTTAAGAAATCTATTGCATAAAAAAGAAAGTTTTTAGAAACTCCATTTTACTTCAGGAACTTCTAAATAGAATATTTATAAACATATTGACATTTAAGTTAAATTAAAATTTCTTTAAATTATTACCATTTTACTACTGAAAATAGTATTTAAAAAATAACCTATTAGATATTTATGAAGGTAATATAAAAAATTGCATGTAAACAAATCTTTCAAAGGTGGTGTAGTTGTTTGTGTTTTTTTAGTTATTAAAAAAAATATAAATATCTCATTAATCATTGAATTACGGTAAATAAAGTACAATTTATCTCAAATATATTTTTATCGTAAAAAAATCTCCTATTTAAAAATGATTTTAAATACCACGTTATTACAGCAATTTCTGTATTTTTATTGAAACTAAGAAATATTTAAAAACACATATATTTAATAACAACACTTTTTCTAGAAACTGTACCATTTTGATTTTTTTTTTTAGTAATATTTGAAAATATTTAGTATATACGGTATAATCTATATAATATTTTTCTAACGTGGACCAGTTTCACTTATTTTTTGTCAAAACGATATATGGACAATATTTAAGCACGCGGACTTAGCTCGATGAACTAATAAGGAAAAATAACGACATTTGTCTGATGAGATTATTTTTACGGAAAAATGTATTTTTAACAGTTGCTTCTTTAGAATCTTTGCAAGAGTCATTTTGAATCTAACAATACTTTTAAAGATACAGAATATGAACTTTTGTGTCATCTTAAAGAACACAATAATAAAAAAAAAATCAAAATAGGAATGATTTTACTTTATTTTATTTTAAATTTATTTTATTAAACAATATATATATATATATATATATATATATACCAAAATTAATAAAAAGTCAACGCCAACATGACGACTAAAATTTAAAAGGCGCTATGGGAGTCGTATATTAAAATTGTACTGCCTAAAGAAGTACGAAGATTGGGTCGTGAACCATGAATTTTATTTGGAAACCTTTCTTTGAATGATTTTCGTTTGACTATTGTACAATATTAATTTGGTTTTAATAATAATTTGGCTTCTGGTAAATTAAAATTTTAATTAGGTGGTGAAATTAATATAATATTTAGGAGTTTCAAATTTTAAAGGTAAATAAGAAAGGAAATAAAGTTCGAAAATTTCACACGGGTTTGCTAGTTTGTAATATATATATACAGGGTGAGTTTGACATAATCTGCCAAACGAAAGGAGGTGATAGAACAGCACATGGGGAGCATAAAACACCATAGAAACCCTGTCCTATCTCTAACCGATTTCGAGTTATAGTAGATAGAAGAAAAATCTGTTTTTTTCCATCCCGTCTGAAAAAAACCAAATTTGTGAGCTTTCTGAAAGACTTAAAAGCAAAATAAGCACATATTTGGAAAGAGCAGAAAAAATCCTATCGGGTGACACCATTTGCTCCAGGATACCTTAATTTGACGGCGAGCTACAAGCGCTAAAACATTGGCGAAGTTTAAAATCGAGTTGTCGCTAAATTCTTTAACCGGCGATTCTGCAAACACCGTTCAAGCTACAATCGGTCAAATTTACCAAAAACTTCTCCAATCGACAAGCTTTAGAATAAGCTCACAACAAACCATATAGGTGTTCTTGTTTAAGAGAAATTTAGCCTTTTGTTTGAAAAACATTCATCACTGAACTCGACGTTCATCGAGAAGGAGACTGAAGATGATGTTCCACAAACTCCAAATATGTATTGCTTGTCAGATGACCTTGGAAAACATGTGAACCTATAAAGCGATCGCCAACCACTCCAAACATTTAAGCTGATTCGCATCTGGATTGATGAGTTTCGTGTTACAAATGGATTTTGTTGAGCGTAATGATGCCAGTTATGTAAATTTAACATGCCAGAGTGAAAAATGACTCATCTGTCCACAGTATCGTTCTAAGGAAATGGTGTTCCTTAATATCTCGCTCCAAAAGCCAGCGGCAGAATGTTACCTGCTTTTGGAAATCTGAGCGGCGTAATTCTTGCACTGGTGTGAAGTGGTATGGATGATACTGGTTTCTGTGCAAAACATTCATCACTTTACTTTGGGAGATTCTACCTTCTCTCGCAAGAGAAGGTAGAATGAACTATGCGTGAACTCATATGTGGATTTTCCTCCACTCGGTCGAGTACGGACTCAGCGATGGCGGAGCGGCGACCATGGCCCCTTTCGCACACCCTACCGAACGACCCACTCTCCCAAAGCCTTTGATGAATTGCGGCAAATGCAGCACGGTTGGGCGCACGACGATGTGGATAACGTAGACAGTACTCTTCTTCGGCTCTCCGAGAGTTACCATCGCAAAATCCATACACAAAATCCGCGTACTCTTAATTTGTAAAACTAGGCATATCTTACAGGTTGGAAAGTATGACAATTTGATCCCTGTGATGACTTTAATTGAAAATAAAAGTCAGAAGGATAAACAAAAAGGGATAAAATTTCAATATTAATTTACAAAAGTAGAAGAAAAAAAGTGCAATGGAATAAAAACCAACTTGGTTAATTCGTACCAATGTAGGAAAACATACTAAGTATGAACTAAGAGAGAGCAAGTAGACGTGACAGCAGCGTGAAAAGAATCGGCTGAGTTCAGGCAAAGTCCAGAAAATGCTAAAGCAAGAAGCAGCATAAAACGTAAAAGAAGTTGACGAGCTAATGAGCTGTTACAGATTGACTCGCTTTTTGTACCCGCGAGTGGGATGCACGCGCAGGAAGGTTGGAATACATCTGTATATCACAAACAGTCCATATGCAGATAGTCACAAATTTGCATACGTTCCATTTACTCACTATCGTTTCGTTTTCCGAATTTCGACGAATGCCGTTTTCAGTGATGTATTGCAAAAAAAAGGCTAAATTTCTCCTGTACTGGAACACCGATATGGTTTATTGTGGGCTCATTCTAAAGCTTGTGGAATGGAGAAGTTTTTGGTAAATTTGACCGATTGTAGCTTGAACGGTGTTTGCGGAATTGCCGGTTAAAGAATTTGGCGACAACTCAATTTTAAACTTCGCCAATGTTTTAGCGCTTGTAGCTCGCCATCAAATTTAGGTATCCTGATGTAAATGGTGTCACCCGATAGGATTATTTCTGCTCTTTCCAAATATGTGCTTATTTTGTGTGTAAGACTTTGAGAAAGCTCAAAAATTTGAATTTTTTGAGACGGGAGGGAAAAAAACAGATTCTTCTTCTATCTACCATAACTCGGAAACGGTTAGAAATAGGACCGGGTTTCTATGGTGTTTTATGCTCCCCAAGGGCTGTTCTATCACATCCTTTCGTTTGGCAGATTATGTCAAACTCACCCTGTATATATATATATTATAATACTTTAACTTACTTCTGGTAACCACAAACTTTTCTGCAATTGTAATATAAAAATTCTTAATTTCAGCTAATGATTTAATAATTTATTCTGGTCCAATGGTTTTTTCGCACTGTAAGTTATTTTTTTTTTTTTTTACAATATTCTGGAGGGGAGATCATACTAACTTTATTACATTATTTCAATGTAGGCATTATTACAATATAAGATGTACAATACAATGTATTGTATTTGAACCTTTCTGTTGAGTTTTATGACGATCAGTCCGGACACTCAAATCAAATGAAGAACATTCTTGTTTTCCATCCATATAGACACTGAAGTGAAAGAATCACGTGATATACCTTTTTGACTCTAAAATTTAAATAAAGATGTTTAATTAAATGTGTTTGTTTTCCTCTCGTTCTGTAAAACGGAGCTTTTAATATTCTTTATCTCTTACGGCAGGCTATCTTATAGGTAAACTAGCTTCATTATCTATTCACATTTCAAAAATTCATTAGAAATTCGTGCATTACGAATACGAACCGTTATTACTCTTTTACTTTAGAGAACATCAAAATATTTTTAAAAACAGCATAATTTCGTGTGTGTGTGGGGGGGGGGGGGGGGGCGCTACAGTTTGTACCAACTTCCCCACCTTATGTTATTGTATTTACATTCAGTAAAAAATCAAGATTGTTGTTAAATTTAAAATCATTTACCGAATTATCACCTGTGTATCAAAATCTGAAATTTATTTGATACATTTTGAATATTCCTGTATATTGCCAATAATTTGTATATGCAACAAATAGCGTACTTAAAAGTAAAACGGAAAAAAAATAATAACAGAAACTTTTCAAGACAGTTCTAGCAATAGTCCCAATTCATCTAAATTATTGAATGTTTTTTGTGTGGCCCTGTAACAGAAAGATGAATGGTTTTCATATGCTATTCTATTTAAAACAGGTTTATATGCATACAAAAACTTCATGTTAATATGTCAGTGCAGTCGAATGTTGTTAAAATGTATCAATATAAACCCTAGTCCATAATCGTAGTATATCAGAATTTTTTGCTTGTTCCTGCACACGATTTATGTGACCAATCACAGTAAAGTGCTTTAAGTAATATTTTTATATTATTTAGACATAGAATACTTAGAATACTGAGTTTTGTTTTTTTTTGCTAATATTTGTTTTTAGTTATGATAATAAACAATCTAACTTTCTTGAACATAGAAATGCACACTCAAAAATAAACGCACACAAGTAAATCGCTGAAAAATTTGTCTTTAGACTTAGGACACCTCAAATGGTAAAAATTTAATTTCGAAATTTTGCCCTCAAAACAATATTTCTTTCTTTCTTTTTTTTTTCACTATATGGTTAAAAGAAAGAAATCAAATCAAATCAAATACATTAATTTAGTTATCAGATATTATAAAGAATTAAGCCAGTTTTCATTTGAATGAATCGTTTATATTATACAGGAGCTTCATCTTTATTGTATTTAAATTTTAGACTGGAACTGCGATATTTAAAATATTTTTAAATTTGAAGAATTTTATCAAATGATTAAAATATTTTACTAAAAATTGAAATTCTTCAATTTTTTTTTTCATATATATATATTTAAAGTATTTTTTTTACTAATTTTCAACCATGTTTACATAAATCAGTTCAATATTCTTCTTAAATTTAATCTACGTATAAAAAATTTAGTGTCTGATAATTATAAAAACAAACAATTTCTTTTTTTTTTTTTTAAACTTGCATTGACAAATGGATACTCCAAAATTTAATTAAAAAAACATTTAATGGATTTTTATTCCATAAATAATGTTTATCTTAAATCTAGAAATTGAATTTGTTGATGTTAAATTTAGTGTTGTAATGAATACAATTTGATTAACCCAATGAAACAACATAATTAAATATATGCTAGTTTTTATTTTTTTAAATTATTTTCATAATACAATTTCAGATGGCAGCACTATTCATGTTATTATTCTGGAAATATTCTTAAACCCTCCTTTAGGATTTTTGGTCCTAATTTTAGGATTTTGGATTCTTTCATATTTGAATTGGTTTTTGAACTCTCTTAACTTCTTCTATGATTCTGGGCCATTAACTCTATTTTTATCGGCTTACTGTTACTGATTTCACATGTGATGTGTGATAAAGATCATGTTTTCAATCATTGCTTCTTTTCATTATATGCAAAATTTCTCTTTCTTGTTTATTTTATTGGAAGTTTAATTATTCCAATATCTTTCATTTATTCATAGGATTTTCTCATTTTGTTGGTGAGTTAACTTTGATATCAGTTTCTTTCTTGTTTTGTCTGGCTGAATGTTTTGTGCCCGGAGCAAAGAAATATTTAGCTTTTGCTACTATCTTTGTGACAGAAAAAACATTCACTTTGCATGTTTGTCTCTTCCCTGAAGAAGTTAGAATGCAAACATGTTATTATCTAAGTCCACTTTGTTTTATTTAACTTTTATTTGACTTTTTTTCATTTTTGGTTTGGTTTGGGTAGTCTTTGATACTCATCATATTAATTGTTGAAATTGCTGATGACATTTATTAATCTTTAAATTACAACAGTAAGCTCTGATTATCAATATATATATATATATCTTGTAAATCAACATTTGCAAACAATTAGAAATAATAAATAAAGTAGACAGTACACAATTTTTTTTAAGTTCTAAGATATTATATATATATATATATATATATATATATATATTTAACAATTTATGTGTGAATAAATGGAAGATTATTATTTTATGTATTTATTGGCATTTTGTGTCTCCTTGTATTAGTTTTTTAAAATGTTTCTAATATAAACCTGAATCAACTTTATGAACTTTTAAAATATTATTGTAATAAAAATATCTTTTAGTATCGAATGAGCATGTGCATATATATTAAGAATTTAAGAAGACAAATGATGTTTTTGGGAGTCATTATTAAGATCGTAGTTAAAATATATACATACAATATATATATACATACATAAAATATATACATACAAACAATAAATTGCAATCCTCGTGTGCATCATGTATGGTGCTTATTTTCTTATTATTTATACATCATATACATTTTATTTTACGACATTCCTTCAGGAATTTTTTTTTGGATTTACCATGTATTGCCTAGGGTTTATTGTATAAGCTTTGTTTTGATAGTATTAGAGCAATAATTTCAGTTTTTTTTTTTTTTTTTTAACCAGATGTATTTGTAAGAACTATTCATTAATTAATGTTTTTAGATATTTTCTTGGTTTGTGTGTATTTTTCCCTGTTAGATATAGTTCATTATATAATAATTATAAAATGAAATATCTAAATGGAAAATTTAAAGCTTGAACTCTGCTATCATATGTTAAATATATCCTGAAATATGTGGTGCCCTTTATATATACACACACACATACACACACACACATGTATATATATTTGTTTATACGTGTTTTTATCGATATATATGTGTATAAAAGAACATTAATTTTATATTTAATATTAATTTAACGATATCAAAATGACGTATTTTCGAAAAATACTTACATTTTTCAGACACTTAAATTGATTTGCTTCTTAATCATTCCTTTGGAATCACGATGCATCTAAAATAATACAAAAAAAAAAAAAAAAAAAAATATGAAATACGGATAAACCTTTATGTTATATTATTCATATTAATTAAAAATAATATTTTCATAAAAAGATTGGAATAATATAGGCCAGAACAGAATTGTTAAACAATCTGAAGTTTGTCTATACCTACAAAAATCTGAATTTCTTAAATTCAAAATTGTGTGTCAATATTAATTTAAAAATGTCCATTACGTGAAACAAAGTCATTAAGTTATTATATTTTAATATTCATTTAGTCGACCCTATTTTATAGACTCTCATCACACAAGAGTCATGGGAAATTTAATTATTTAGAGAAATTTTCGATCTGAATTGTTTTAGTTTTTACTCATCTTGAGATATGAAGAATTCTAAAATTACGAAGTTGCTCCAATCTCTTCTATAATTTAATCAATTTGTTACTTTGTTAGTCTATGTAGGTATTATCATAGAAACGAAACAGGGGTGTGATTCCACTAACTCTAGTAACCTCCCTTTTTATTCGTTAACGTTCAAGTATGAGAGGTAGAGAAAAATAAAAACGAACTGCAGTTCAATAATTCTATTAAAATTAGAAGGTGAACGCTACATGCAAGAAAACAAAATGATATATCGCCACAAGTCAAAAGATAACTGGTGAGGCCCAACGCGATGTAGAAACTGGAAATATTACTTGAGACTCAAGTAGTAGTTATTAGTTTCATTTTCTCTAACTGCTATTCAGAAAATTCTAAATTTATTGCTTCTTATGTATATTTTAATTGTAAAAATATTGAACCATTTTTGAAATATTATTTAAAATGCTCGTATAAACATCATTGCTTACCATTACGTTCTTTATTACTAGCACAACAGTTCTTTCGAATTATCTAAAACAGTGAGCTGGGTCAGTACGATACCAATTTATAAACTTCGATTTTCAATGCAAAGATAGCGCCACATTTGAAATTTAGAGAAGTGGACATGTGCCGAAAAATCTGAGGTTAAATCCTATGTGAAGGAACCATTAAATACTACATTATTATTTTTTAATAGACTCAGTATGCTAGCGGCAGCCATGTTAATTAGATCACAGTTGATTTCTTTTTCTCTGCATACCGATACGCCGTATGCCAACGACTCTTAATTGTTTACACGGAGATTTCAAAGGTGATAGGTTTTTTTTTTTTTATTTTTTTTTACTTTAATATAATGATAACTAAAATAAAGATTTAATGAGAAAAACATATGCTGAGAAACTGGGCAAAATCCACCTTTTCCCAAATATTTTATTTACTCATGTCTTAAAAATAACTCTTTACATTACAAATAAGGAAAGCATAACAGTTTGGATATATATCTCGATAGGGTGCAAAAGGATACATTTACCAGGTTTTTATCTTTGCAACCGTACATAAAAATAACATACATGTATAACAAAAATGTTTTAAATGAAGCAATAATTTAATGCAACGTTGCATGTCATGCAAAAATCCAAAAATTCATTTTTATAGATGTTACAAAATATAAACTTTTATATGGTCCTCAAACCTTTATAAAGATAAATTTTACACACATTCATAAATAATCTAATTTAATGTTTAAAATAATTCTTACTATCACAAACATAAAGTAATTTAAACTGCTTATACTTGGCGTACACTCTACCCCACACATAGATAAAGATAAGATATAGTAAAGATAGTTGTAATTGGAAAAAGAAAAATCTTCCGTTGAGGTACTAGTGAATTCTAGCTTGAAAAAGTGTGCAAAATTTCAATTTCCGAAAACCATGTAACTTCTCAAGAATGTCATTCTCAATTCACACCGACAAGCTGTAATATTAAGATTAATTTTATAGTGTTTCTGTATTCTATAATGTCTTAAAACGTCAACCGTTTTACGCTTTTTAATTCAAGGCTGAATATTTTTAACTCTGAATATATTTTATAGCATATATAATGGATTGTGAAATATTTAGTCTTAAAAAAAAAACAGAGCTATTTAGTCAGTTGCTTGTTTAAATTACTTATGGATCGAACATTTTTAATCCTCATTTTTTTTTTTTTTTTTTTTTTTTTTTTGTAAGATCTTGAGGAAAGAGTTTACCTAATTTATTGGAAAATGCTATAGTTTGGTACCATTTTGGTACCAGGAATTGCTATCATTTTTGACATTTAAGATGCCAGCCCTTTCTGCGTGGTTATAATTGAATGAGTTATACATTCCCTATGAACAACAATAACGGAAACATAAATAAGAAAAATAAAAATCGTGATTTTTTTTAAAGGGTTCAGAAAAATATTTAATGAATTCTAGAATAACTACCATAATAATCATCTGATATTATAATCAAAACTCTAACCCGGCAATGAACTAATAATTATGCATATATATATATATATATGGTATTTATGCAGTTCAGAGATTTTAAAAATATTATATAATTTATAACAAATCTAAAAATCTTATAATAAATCAATACTTATTTAAGATATAAAACTTAATTTGTAAATTTCTTCTTATGTCTTTGACTTATTTAGCATCGAAACAGATATAATGATTGAAAAATTTAGATACAAAGATACAAAGTTAAATAGAAGTTAATTTAATGTCAAATTCCACCTAAATAAATAATTCAGAACAGGAAAGTAAACAGAACTGACAGCATGTAATGTTCGTGTCATCAACCTTATAAAGAGTGTAAGGGAAAATTTTATTTGCTAAATGAAGAAATAGAAATATATTTTTCGCCGTCAAGTTATGCGATGCAATAAAAGGATGAAAGTTGTTATAGTTGCTATTATTATTTATTTATTTATACAATATATTGTATTATTATTATTTATTTATTTATTTATATAATATATTGTATTATTATTATTATTTATTTATTTATTTGGACAAAATTGATCTTAATGTTTGGTATGTATTTACGTGTAAATAAAATCTAAATTTTAGTGATTGAAAAAAAGAAAAAAAAATCTTATTATTTTCAATTTCGATCATAACATTTTTTCTCTTGTATTTTTAGAAAAAAAATAAAATAAACTGGATATAACAACTATAATGAAAAAAAAAAAAAAAAAAACCCTGGTAGTTTTATTTTAAAATGTGTCTCAGTTTACTTTGGATTACAAAAAAAAAAAAAATTATAATTTTTTGTTTCTTTCCGTAGAAAAAAGTACTGGGAGGAATATTTTTAATCTCTTCATCATATTTTGTTTTTACTATTTTATTTAATAAAGCTATGTAGTTTTAATTTTTTTTCTATTTAAAAAAAAAAAAAAGTACAAAATGTTCACATCTCAGGAAAAGTTCTGCTTTTAAAAACATATTAATTATTATAGTTTAATATGTATTTAACGTATTTTGGATTATTTTCAATTGATGTTTTTATCTAAATTTTGACCTATAAGTTTCTCTCACATTACAATAGGATAAATTAAGGTAACACATCAAAAGTAAAATAAAATAAATAAAAAATAAATAATGTGAATCAAGAAACACAAAATTTTTATAATTGTAGAAGATAATTTTCTTAAAAACAAAATAATAAAAAAAAATAATTTGAAACATATTTTAAAATTAAGGCAAATAACAACGTCTAGAACACCAAATAGAAATAATAGGAAAACAGACAGCTGTTTCGGTAGCATTTAGCGTACGGTCTTCAGTCTTTTGCACTGAAGACTGTACGCTAAATGCTACCAAAACAAATGTCGGATTTGTTATTATTTCTACTTGGCGTTCCAAACGTTGTTGTTTGCCTTGTTCATATAATCCCACGCCAATTCTTCCATTAATATATTTAAAAATTATCGATATATATATCTAAATCAATATCTAGCTATCTATCAATCTATCTACATATTATTTTTAACTCTTATAAATATTTTTGATCTAAGTTTGGTGTATAAAATACACTAGTATGCCATAAATAAATGGACACTTTAGATTTTAAAGTTTTTAACAAAGATCTAGAAAAAAATAAGATGACTTAGCATGCAATTCCAGGGGGTGTAGGTAACATATTATACCTCTTATATTCATGAAAAGGTTTTGCCTGGAATGCTAAAGTGAACCAGTAAATAATTAAAGAATGTTTTATGTTGGCTGTCACCATATACAAATAAGTGCTTAAGACACTTGGTATCTGAAGCAAGATGCTTCTTTTGATTATCTATTTTTATAAGAATAACATGTATATAAATATCTAACGTTTTGTAACAAAAACGAAAAATCAAACCCCTTTTTTGTTTACAACATGCAAGATTTCCTAAACAGTGGATTGTATTAATACATATATACATATATATATATATTAGAATAGAAATATTGGTATTTTAATGTACACACAACATACCGCAATTAGAATATTGAAATATTAGGAACTTAGTAAAAAAAAAAAAAAAAAATAGTTTTTATTTATTTATTTATTTACTTTTTAAGTATAATTGAAAATACAATTTTTTTTCTTTTTGATAATGTATTAGGTGTATATACTACCCCTATAAAATCATAAACATAAAACTTGAAAATTTAGAGAAGTATCCTCGATAGAATTAGTTAAACTCTGTTGCTCTTAAAACCAAATAAATGCATACATATTTGTCAGAAACGTAAAATGTCTTATCACCAAAAAAAAAAATCTGGCATAAAAATAGGAGTAATAGAAAATAGATATAGATTAAATTATATTTTTTAGATTAATGTCGATTAATTTATATTCTTACCATTTATTATAAATATCAGTTAGGGAACGGGTTTCCTAAAAAATACTTTTATGAAACAATCTTTTTCAGTACGTTTCATATGAATGTATCATGATAATAAAAATATATACATACATATTTTAGATACCTGAATTAGCTTCAAAAATGATATCAGTATTTATACATACTTCAAAATTATAGTTCAATTTTCATTATTATTCATTATTCATTATTTTTTCAATTTTCTCTGATAATAATAATAATAATTTAAAGATAATAAAAGTTGTAAAAATGTTATTTTCTGACTTCAGAGAGAATTGCTTAATTAACGAATTGAAATAAACAATTTATACTACTCTTATTCTTACAAAAATATTTTTTTTTAAACCTTTTAATTAAAAGTTTTCTAATTAGAATTTTTTCAACTCTTTCTTAAAATGAAAAATCACGGGAAATTTTTCCATGGTGACATATGTTTTTATACCAAATATATTTAAATCGACATCATAATTCAAATTAAAACTTTCTTAGCTGTTCATCATTATTTCTTATTGCGTGCATGGAAATAAAAGAAAAATAATAATTCCGTGTGTCTCTCATACGAAATTCTCTTACCTTGCATTTCAATAATATAATGCAGATGAGGACGTAAAATCTATACAGTAGATAACAGAGTTTAATCTAGTTTAAAAATAATCTCAAATTGATTTACGAACAGATGTATTTGGCATATAAATCTGTGTGTGTGTGGGGGGGGGGGGGGCGGTTCACCACCGCCGCACACAGATTATTCACGACGAATGATTCATAATGGGGTACCCTATTTAATTATAATGCCTACATTTATTTTTTGAAAAAAATCATGTTTGTTATTAATTCACATTGAAACGTGCCAGTTTTGATCAATTTTTCAAGTAGTAAACATTTATCAACTTTAAAATACCGAATTTTCTGTAGTTGTTTGTTTTTAAGTTATGTTGATAATTGAGATTAGATACAGATCAACCACCAAAGATTTGACTTTCGTATTAAGGTACCTCAAAAAGTGATATTATACAAATAACCATGGTGGGAAATCTAACTTCAAAAAATAATTTGTTTAATAGTAGGTGCATGACAAATATTTTTTTCTTTCTGAGCATTGTTCGTCGACATATTAAATGTAGCCGAGCACTTTTATCAATAACATTGAATAGAAAAGAAAGTTTAACTTAATTTTGGGTATCTCTGTATATTGTTATTTAACTATATACACATCACATTGTGCACTTAACTTTAGTCTTATATGAAATATACATAACCCAAAATGAAATAAAACTACAGCAATTTCCAAATGCAGTCCCAATACTTCAGAATACTTTGGGTAGCCCTGTAAATGGATGATGAATGATTCCCATACGATAACCTACACAAAACATTCCTTTTGCATACCAAAAAAAAAAGTTCATTTCATTTTGTTTAAAGCAGCTTGTAGATGTCTTCATCTATTTCACCCATAGGACATGAATTCTCTAGGATAGCCCTGTAAACGCACCCTTTGCTTGATCTCAACAGAAAGTTTAGTGTAGCATCTCTGTATAACAGAGATATAGAATAGCAAGTTTATCTTCCTGCTATTATTTGTTTTTAAGGTATACTGATAACAGACACATAGGCCAACCGCTAAAACATTTTTTTCCGTATTCCGAGACCTCAAAACTCTTAAATATAACAAAATCTCGATTTCGAAAATTTAACTTTTTCACTACTAACGGGACATATATATCACACTAACATTCCAAAAAAATACTACTGGGAAGGAAAGCACCATAAAACTCAGAGAAATCAATCCCAGTCGTAGGCCAAGATCAATTCTAAGCATTTCATCATTTGTTCCATAGATGGCGCTACTGCATTAGTTTCAAGAAATATTTTTTAATAGCTTGGATGAACATAGGTTGGACTGATGATTTCGCTCATTTATATTCCTTTTGGTAAGTATTTTATACTTGTATTCCCATAAAATTTTTCAGTTGTTGATAGTGAACTTATAAACTATCATATTATCTAATAATAACATAGTTTTCTGCATAATTTTTTTTTTTTGATACATGTTCCAACAATATTTTCCATTGGGATTTATATGTCCCATCCGTATTTTATGTACAGCCGGTAACAAAAGTCTCCGAACACTAACAAAAATTCCTATATGAAAAAAGTACACTTAATACAGTTTTGTTAAATAAATCCTTGTCGAATCCTGTTCTTAGTCAGTCTAAAAACAGGATTCGACAAGGATTTATTTAACAAAACTGTATTAAGTGTACTTTTTTTATATAGGAATTTTGGCTAGTCTTCGGAAACTTTTGTCACCGACTGTTTACTTATTCGAAATCTTTTCTATTGTATTATTATAATTGTTAAATTATTATATGGCGTATATTTTTACATTGCTTACATTATGATATTATTTGTTACATTGGCTACTTTATTATATTAGTTATGTTTTTCACTGTAAGAAAAAATACATGAGGTTTCCGCTTTGAATCAGAATCCTAGTTGTCCGATAGGGTACGGAAACTTTTCCGTGTGAAAAAAGAAACTTTTCCGTGTATGAAGAAAGAAAACTTTGAATTCAGATTTTTCCGAGAATTCAAAGTAATTTTTCTTCATAAACACGGAAAAGTTTAACAAACACGGAAAAGTTTCCGTACCCTATCGGACAACAAGGATTCCAATTCATAGCGGAAACCTCATGTATGTTTTCTTACATTGTACTGGTTATGCTAGTATATTATTTTTATCATATTGGTTATGTCAGAACACTTATGTTTATTATATTGGTTAGCGTATAGTATTGGTGATATTGTTTCATTGGTGAAGTTATAATATTTAGGCTTATTATATTGGTTATTTTATAATATTTATACTTATTATATTAGCTATAATATTTATTATATTTTTTAGCAAAATGCCGAAAAGAAGTCTGACGCAAGCAGAGATAGATAACATTTTATTTGAGACAGATACAGATGACGAAATGGATGATGATGATCCTACTATCGATGATCCTGATTTTGAATTGACAAAAAGTGCGGATTCTTCTTCTGACTCAAGTGATTTCGAGGACACTGCAGAAGAAGAAGTGACGGCACTTCAACTAGATGACGGAAGCAATTCAGGTGATTCCAATGATGCACAGGACAAATCCCAAGACAATCATCATGGCCTGACACCTGCTCAAAACTCTCTTGTTATATGGTCTAAACTTTGATCAGCTTTTGCTCCTCGATTTTCAGTCCTAAAAGAAGTACCTCCGGTTATTTTGCTGGATATAAAACGCTCAGCAACTCCGTTTGAAGTCTTTGAAAAGTTGTTTCCTTCAAGCTTACTGGATTAGATAGCAAAATGCTTTAATCATCGACTTGAAACTTTGGAGCGTCAGCTAAATAAGCGATTTACAAAGACAGATCCTGGTGAAATAATGATGGTACTAGGTTGTAGTTTGGTCATGTGTTACAATCGATTGCCAAACCTTTCGGATTACTGGTCATAGCATATTTCTATGAGTAACACTTCAGTGAAGAATACTATATCCCGTGATATATACAAACTAGTATCATCCAAGATGTATTACTGTAATCCAGAAAAGCCTTCTGACTCGTCCAAGACGTATTATATTGATGAAGTTATTTCATGTCTCAAATAAACTTTCCGAGATGCAAGAGGAGAAAGTTCCTTCCAATCAATCGATGAAAGTGAGAAAAAATTCAAAGGACGAACATCTCTATAGCAGTATATGTCACTAAAACCTGTGAAACGTGACATAAAAATGTGTCAAAGATGTGATTCCAAAACCGGTTATACATATGACATGAACGTATACAGTGAAAAAGAAACTGAGGAAGTAGAAGGGACTTTAGGGGAGAGAGTAGTGAAAAAGTTGGTTTCAACAATTCGTGGTAAAGATACAGCTATCGCAATTGACAGGTTTTTCACAAGCGTGCTTATTATGGAGACACTGGATTTCTCTGCTGTTGGCACTGTTATCAGAACACGTAAAGACGTACCCAAATTCAATACAAAGTTACAGAAACGAGGTGATGCTGAGTTTTTATCAACCGCTCATGGAACTCTGTGCACCCCACTGTTAAAAATTTCTGTAAATTTAATGTAAATATTTATCCAGAGTCTCTATAAGACAGTTTGGCTACCGGCATAAAGAAAATAGCCAGATGTTAATAGTACACGAATCAAGAATTGCCATATTCAAACTTCTGTCTATAGAAAACCTACCAGCAGTAATGAAATTATAAGCAATAATAGTAAAACTCTTTATCACTATACAATTAACGCTATTTAGTCTCATACTAACCGCGCTATTCTAGTTTGTTCACCCCTCAAATTTTACAACAAGAATGAAATTTTATCCAACAAATCACTGATAGAGGAAGGTATCCTAAAAATATTGTCCGGAAATTCTACCGCAAACGTCTGGGGGTTGCCAAAGCGGGAGAGCCATCCCTTCCATGGAGGATCAAAATTGTGATGGCATGTCTCCGGACCACCTCTAGGGGTGTGCCCCAGACCGTCGCCAATTGCCCATCTGCACAGTATTAGTGCGACGTAAAACTCAACCACCAACCAACCACCATCTACCGAAAACGCATTAAAAAACTTAACTTCATCTCTAACTATCAAAAAATTCCCCTCACATTCACCTACAGTATATCATGTGATTGTGGAGCATGCGTAAAAATCAAAAGCAAAGAAGCAAAGTATAATTATAAAATACCAATTAAAGACATCCGCAATATTTATCAACTCATACGTAGCGATAAAAACCCTATCGATCCGCTCGAAACTGCCCCCCCCCCCAAAAAAAATATCCCTTTTCCTAAACCTAACTCTAACAGCGAGTGTTACGTTGACGTTACAAAAAGAAAAATTAAAAACCACCCAACAGAACATATTTTTGATGTCAAGTTTAAAAAAAGTACTACGCCTTAGCAAAAACCGTGCAAAAAGAAAACATAGACATCCAATTCAGCGAGACAACGAAAATTGCCGATTACGAAAATCCGACGTATGCCTTTTTTCGAGAAACCATCGTAATTTTAAGTAATTCTAAATACTGGAATGACAACAAGACCCGCGCTGACGTAGTCCAAATCTGGCGCCTCCTAATGGAGGGTCAGCCAGCAACAGTCAAACAGCACAAGCTCACTTGGAACGCTACCACATAAGGTCGCCTTTGATAATGCAAAGGGCCCCTAGTGAAAGCGACATAGGAAGAGGTCTTTTTTCAAAACACATTTTTTCTCTTTGTTAAAAAAAAAAAAAAAAAAAAAAAAAAAAGCAATGTGGGTGATTATACTTTTTATTTTGTAATATACATAGATAAAATATAATTTCACAAATTTTAAGGACATTACATAATCTGCCCTATGCTAAAAAAGATTTAATTAACATAAAACATATTTTTTCATTCCTTCTTCTCGATTTGTTTAGAATAAAAATAAAATAAAATAAAATAAATTTATAAATATTTCTTTCATGTTAAGATAGTAATAATATTAAAGAAAATTTAATTATATTAAAGTAAGTATTATATTAAATGTAATTATATTAAAGAATAAAGAAAAATTATCATAACTATAATGTAAATAAACTTTTAAATTTATTTTATTACTGTATTAGTTAACTAAAACAGATATTGGAGTTAACTTGATTATTATAATGTGCAGTGGCATTAAACTATAATAACGCATATTTCAAAAAATATTGATTAAATATGCCCTTCAAAGTATTGAAATGAATTATATAATTGCCTGAATGAAAAATATAATGAGAAAAATATGAGGGAAAAAAATCGATTAAATTGGGTACTCTAGTTTAATTTAAAGTCCTTCTTGTGATATAAAAAATAAAAAATATTTATAATTAAGAGAAAGAAAAAAATAAAAATAATAATATTAGTATATATTCATTTTTAGATATTGATAATACTGTATTATTATTATTTTTAATTATTATTATTGGGGCTGTGCCGATTAAACGATTAATCGGTTCGATTAATCGATCAATGCTTAGTCCCGATCAATTTTTTTAATCGAGTTAGTGGGATCGATTAATTCGATTAAAAATTTTCAAAATCCGATTAAAATTTTCAAACTACGAATAAAAGTAAAAATATTGTTCTGCCTACAAAATATTATTTCACGTATTTTGCTAACAAACATTCTAAGAAACATCCATCAAATAAGGAAAAGGAAAAAATAAAATAAAATAAAATAAGTAATAAATAAAAATAAAACCTCTTAAAAGAATTTGTTGCACTTTTGTTGATAGAGAAAAGGGGGAGGACAGTTATTAAACAAAATGCCGCTTCATGTGCATGCCGAAGCAACACCACCTGTCTGTAGCCTTCTAGAGAAAGTGTTGGCTAGGGTAATAGTATTCTCAGAAACAAAATGCTTTCAAAAAATAGAAATGCTAAAGATTAAAAAAAAAAGAGGATTGAGATTTTCACTGTGCCTCAGTTGGGGGAAATTTCAACAGAGTTTCACAGTATCTTCAAGTGTTTATTGTCTGTTCAGAATTGCTGATAGTAACTATTGAAGTAAAAACAGAAAATAACATTCTGTGTTCTAGTCCGAAGTGACAAAGAAGAACTAAAATATAAGAATTTGAGATTTTTATGATAATGATACGGAATTTTGAGAATTCATTTAAAAATAGTGACAAGCGCAATGGACAAGGTCTGCAAATATAAAAATAAAATATGTGTAAATTCATTTAATGTGTCTTTCAAAATGAATCGAAAAATTAATTTATTTTAAAAAAAATATATATATAATAAATAAAATTGAATAAGTGAAAATAATTATATAAAATTAGCACTTAAAGTCACCAATTATTACTCTGAAAATTGATTTAAATTTCAGTTATGAAACAAATATAACTGATTAGACAAAATTTTTTGAAAAAAAAAAAAAAAAAAAATCAGTCAAACTTATGAATAATATATATATATATATATATATATATATATAATAGATAACGTAATAAAATTTAATCTTAAAATTTAGCAATTAATAGAACTAAAACAATAACAGCACACAAAAATATAGAACTGAATATAACATAGAGGAAAGACTGACACAAAAAATTGCGAGATAGTTTAAGAACCAATGAGTTACAATAATAACTTAAAATACATACGCCGACCTGAATGATAATAAAAAAGGACCATTAAACTAATGACAAAGAAAACAAATAATTAACCACAAAATTAATTGGATATAGATGCTTATAATTAGAAGTATACTTATCAAGGGGCGAGTACTTCATAAAGCTGTGAAAGCTGCATCGATTTCGTAAAACGATATTGCTAATCATAGCAAATATATATATATATATATATATATATATATATATATATATATATATATATATATAGATAGATAGATAGATAGATATACACATAATATGAGAGTTTTATTCATCATTGAAAAAAAATTATATAAAAAAAAAATGAAAAGCGATTAAAAATCCGATTAATCGATTATTGAACTACGATTAACCCAGTTAAAACTCTTAATCGATTCCCACTCCTAATTACTATTATTAAACGATTTCTTTACAGACTTATGTTTCTAAAAAATTAAATTGCTGTGCATACCATACGTTTTAAGCTTTAACGTACATACGATGCAAATTAAACGGCAGATGGTGAACACTAACATTAGCAGATTTAACAAAGGACGTGGTTGCTAAAATGCGATTTTCAGATGGTAAATAGTGCTGGTAAGTTCGGTGAGTGAAAATATTTTCATGTCTTTAATCATCTTTTCTTCCATGAGTTTCGTGATGTATGCATCGTTGCAGCATTTTCTTTATTCTGATGTAACATTTACAGAGTTTGTTACTAAAGACCAATCAAAGTCTGATTCAACTCTAGTGGCGAGATTGTTACTTTCTGTGGGAAACATTTCTACGCCTGGTACTTTTCTAATCTATGCCAAATCCATACATAGGAAATTTATAAAACGTCCGGAAGTATAAAAAATATTCAGTTCTTATATAATTTCCAGTAGATACGTTCCAGTATTTTGCCATCAGGCAGCCAATGTACACATTACATTAGTAGCTGTTAATTTTATATTTTTGGGATGTCGGAATGTTTTGAGTTGGTGGAAAGTTGCATAAAATTTTATCGAGAAATACCGATTCCAGCCAACACGGCACATTCAACTACCACTTTTCATCAGTGCCATTTACTGACTAAATATGGCATTTCTGCAGCATATTTCTTAAAATAAATCTATTTATTTTTGTCCCATCTATTTGATTTTACAATTGTGCAAAAAATTTACGAAGCAGACCGGATGATTTTAATTGATATTATCAATATGTTACTACATCTTATACATTAAGCATATATTTAACAGATTTAAAAAGATCATAAAAGAAATCATAAATTTACAGAGACTCTGGATAAATATTTACATTAAATGTACAGAAATTTTTAACAGTGGGAAAGATATAGAAGAATTTTCCATTTTCATAAAAAAAATATATATATTATGTATTCAATATACATAAAATGGTCATAATTAAACTGGATTTTTTTACATTGTTCTGTAGCGCGATTTAACTGCAAGAACTGCGTGAGAGTTTACATGAAGTTTAAACAAGACGGGAAACAAAGGATTAGGCTAAAAAAAAAAATAATTATAATAAAAGTTAAAAAATTCATTATGTGGGGAATTCGTAAGTAGCACTGTGTAACAAAAAAGGGAGGTTGAAAAATGGAACAGCACAGTGTTTTCAATTTCAAAATAATAAATGGGAACAAAAGCAATACTTTAAAAAAATGCACTGTCATCAATTTTACTTTATAAATTGCGACAAAAGCTCTACTTAGAAAAGTGACGCCACATATTCCTCGAGCTATGATTTTTGGAACTTTTTTTTTTTTCCCCGAATCCTTCATCCACCATCTTGTGTACTCTTCCTACAAAGATTGAGGCTATTCATGCAATTAGATCGCGATTCAGAACACCGTGAAAACTGTCAATTTAATTATGACTACGATGTGAGTATACGGGATGTTCGAAAATCCTCGATCTCGGATTTAAAATTGTAATAATTAACTTAGGCTTATGTAACTACTATAATTTTTTAAACAAACATTTTTGAAACAAAATGCAAAATCTACTTAAAAAGGAATCGCATGGAAATGTTATATATATACAGAAATATTTTATCATATTACACAATAGAAAAAAAAAATAATAATAATGAAAACGAGATACTCACTTTGTATAATATTAAACCAATTCCCAAAAACCAGAACTGAAGTATAAATTAAGAAAAGAAAAAAAAAAAAGAACTACTATTCAGTTTAAAACTATTAAAATATTTTTTTTAATATTACATTTTTCCGGAATCAATTTTATTTCAAAATTTATATTTAACAAAAACGATTTAATTTTATGCAGCTTATGAGAATATTAGACAGAAATGGTAATATATTCATAGAGTGTTAAAAATTTTATTGTCAAACTGATTGACAAATATTGATTATCACAGACGTATTTTATGACGCAGTTAAATAATATTGCGAGTTTATTACGCATATATCTATTTTTATATCTATATTTATCTATCTATCTAGATAGAACTCTGGATTAAATTTATTAAATTTATTTAATTTTAATTTAATTTAATTTAATTTTTTTTTTTCATTTATCAGGTAGGGTAGGTGCTCCAGTAATTGACATCTATCACAAAATAATTAATAAATAAGAAAAATAATAAAATCATATATTTTACATATAAGAATTTTAACCTTTTATGTCAAACACTGGAGCATAGGGTGCGAATAACTGGTAAAATGAATAACTAGCAGTGTCAACACTGGAACATAGGGTGCCAATCTATAATAATAAATGGAAAGGTTTGTCTGTCTGTCTGTCTGTCTGTCTGTCTGTTCTTTTATACGTTCAGCCCCTACTGAACGCAGAAACACAAGAATTGACTTACGGATGCTCTGGAGCCTTTCCGATGTTTTCCTCGAAACAGAATTTAAAAATCTTAATTAGTTTCGGAAATATTAATTAAAATGTTGACCCATGTCGATCGAACAATGACCAAAAATCCTTATTGCTTAAAAAGAGGCATTCTATCAGCATTCAGCAGACGATTTTAACGGCTGTCTCGAACGGAAACAAAACAGGTGCAAGTCATTAATGTCACATGATCTTTAACTGGGGTTAAAAATTGCAAATTTCAAAGTGCTTCAAATTTTCTTTTTCGTACACAACACTTAATATACAACCTTTTCAGCACAAAACCAACCTGCAGTTAAAATTTCATCAATTTTCATTAATAAACAAAGCAGTTACATTTTAATTGCAAAATAAATTTTATTCTAACACGTAATCCATCTTTCAATAGACGATAGAAGTTTCCATAGCAACAAAATACATTTGAAGGAACTAAAAAGTACTTTTTCTTTTTCTTTTTACTTCCATTACCCGACTACCGTGGTATATATAGGTTTTGGGGAAATAAAAAATATTTATTTTTCTTTTTACTTCCATTAATAAAACTACCGTAGATAATGGAATTAGAGATTTCACGTGATTTACATGTTTTAGAATGTCCTGAGTAGGTTTTCTTTTGTATCTCAGCTAAAATTTCGATATTTCAAATTCCAATTAAATTATTTTTAATACATCATTCGAAAGATATTTTAAAGTTGTTTTAAATTATCGAAAGTTTTCACCAGATTTACACGTTTTGAGGTCTCCTGAATTAGTTTTCTTTTGTATCTCAGCTACTAATTAAAATAATTTCATAAGTAATGCATCATTAGAAAGCTTTTTTGATTTGGAATCGAACAGTGGAATACAGAAATTTGTACCGCCAGATGGTGCTGTAATATTTTAAAATTTCAATATTTCATTATTTCAATTTCTAATTATGATTAAATTATTTTGAATACATCATTCGAAAGATATTTTAAAATTCTTTTAAATTATCGAAAGTTTTCACCAGATTTACACGTTTTGAGGTGTCCTGAATCAGTTTTCTTTTATATCTCAGAAATGAATTAAAAAAATTTCATAAGTAATACAGCTTTGTTGACTTGATACACATTTTAAAGTACTTTTACATTATCGAAAATGGAATTCGAGATTTCACCCGATTTACACGTTTTGAGGTCTCCTGATTAGGTTTTCTTTTGTATCTCAGCTACTAATTAAAATAATTTTATAAGTAATACATCATTAGAAAGCATTTTTGATTTGGAATCGAACAGTGGATTACAGAAATTTCTACCGCCAGATGGCGCTGTAATACATTCAAATTTCAATATTTCAATTTCTAATTATGATTAAATTATTTTTAATGCATCATTCGAAAGATATATTATCGACAGTTTTCACCAGATTTACACGTTTTGAGGTCTCCTGAATTACTTTTCCTTTGTATCTCAGCTACTAATTAAAATAATTTCGTAAGTAATACATCATTAGAAAGCTTTTCGAACAGTGGAATACAGAAATTTGTACCGCCAGATGGCGCTGTAATATTTTAAAATTTCAATATTTCAATTTCTAATTATGATTAAATTATTTTTAATACAGCATTCGAAAGATATTTTAAAGTTCTTTTAAATTATCGAAAGTTTTCACCAGATTTACACGGTTTGAGGTGTCCTGAATCAGTTTTCTTTTGTATCTCAGCTACTAATTAAAATAATTTCATAAGTAATACATCATTAGAAAGCTTTTTTGATTTGGAATCGAACAGTGGAATACAGAAATTTGTACCGCCAGATGGCGCTGTAATATTTTAAAATTTGAATATTTCAATATCTAATTATGATTAAATTATTTGTAATACATCATTCGAAAGATATTTTAAAGTTCTTTTAAATTATCGAAAGTTTTCACCAGATTTACACGTCTTGAGGTGTCCTGAATCAGTTTTTTTTTTTTTTTTTGTATCTCAGTTATTAATTAAAAAAAGTTCATAAGTAATACATCATTTGAAAGCTTATTTTAGTTGATACACATTTTAAAGTACTTTTACATTATCGAAAATGGAATTCAAGATTTCACCCGATTTACACGGTTTGAGGTGTCCTGATTAGGTTTTCTTTTGTATCTCATCTACTAATTAAAATAATTTCATGAGTAATACATCATTTGAAAGCTTTGTTGATCTGAAATGGAACAATAGATTACAGAAATTTCTACCGCCAGATGGCGCTGTAATATTTTTAAATTTCAATATTTCATATTCTAATTATGATTAAATTATTTCTAATACATCATTCGAAAGATATTTTAAAGTTCTTTTACATTATCGAAAGTGGAATTCAAGATTTCACCTGATTTACAATTTAAAGTGTCCTGATCAGGTTTTCTTTTGCATCTCAGCTAATTGAGTAAGACCGTTCAAAATTGGTATATGCAAGTTAATTAGGAGGGGCTGGAATGGTGGGGAAGGAATAGGCGCGCAGCGCGTATGGGTTTGGGACCCGGTGCGAGTTTTTACCCGATGATAAAAGATTTTTTTTTAATTTTATTTTCTTAATAAAAGTTTGAGTTGAGAAGGAATATGCGTGTACAGCGCACGTATATCCTCAAACGTGCGCGCGCAGCGCGCATGGTTCTGAGTTTTTACCCGATGTGAGTTTTTACCCGATGGTAAATGATATATTTTTTAATTCCTTTTTTTGAGAATGAAAGTTTATGAGTAATAACATGGAATTTTGAGAAGTCATAAGGATGGTGAAGGAATACGTGCGCGCAGTGCACGGGTCTACGCTGCCGAAGGCAGTGGGGACCCGGTGCGACACTTTTCCTGATCAGATTTTTTTTTCTTTTTTTATCACATGATAAAAATTAATCCAATTTTGAGAATTCATTAATTATTGTGATTCATTTAAAAATAGTGACCAGCGAAGCGGGCGTAGCCTGCTAGTTAATAATAAAAGGAAAAACTGGCAGTGTCAATTACTGAAACAGTGAGTGGGTGTCAAATAAAAATTCATAAAAAAAATTATAATAATTGTTATCAAACGTATATATTTTAACATATATGTGGTTCTGTATGTCTTTCATATCATATGTACTAACTGAAAATTTCCAAAAATATTTTCTGATGACTAGAAAATTAAAAATTTCAGAGATTGCTCTAAAAATGTCAATCACTGGTGTACGTACACTATTTTGTTTTTAAAGATGTTTTGCAATGATTTAATTGTGAATCAATTTTAATGAAACTGAGTAAATGGCCTATTATTTTGAACATTCAGAAATTATTACACAAAATTCTGATATATACAGTCGGTAACAAAAGTATCCGAAAGAGAATGACTCGGCAAGGATTTATTTAACAAAACAGTATTAAAACTACTTTTTTTTTTTTTATACAGGAATTTTTGCTGGTTTCGGATAATTTTGTTACCGACTGTACATTTATCATTATTTTATTTTCGTGTGTTTTTTTTATTATTACGTTTTTAGTACTTAAGCAAATCACATAAGGAATATATAAGTTATTGCAACGGTTTAGGAGATAAAAGCCAAAGTCATTCAGAACCTTATCTAATCTCGTCTCAACTTTGGAAAGGATTTATTTCCGTTGGTTACACTTAATCTGTCACGTTAATTTATCACAAAGTCAATTGCTTCAGTTCTTATAAATTTTTCTGCACTGGCTAAGAGTTTCGGACATCTAAGATTTAGAAATTATATATAAACATAGAATCGAAAAAGGGATAAATCTGTCATTTATAAATATTTTACTGTACAAATTTCAAGCATTTTGTTCATGATTAACTTCATAATATTAAATAGTTTTAAGAGGATTTGGTAAAACTAAAGGTTTTATATAAACGCTTATATTTCCGTTTAATATTCATAAATTGAACTAAATGAGGTGTTTGGAATAAAATATATATTCATGCAACAATTCTTATAGTTTTGTTATGCTTTTTTAAATATCTGAAATCTTTAAATTACGTTTTCACAATTTGCCTTTTTTTTTCATGAATTCGTGATCTTCAAAATGCTTAAATTTCTACAGGTATAGAAAAACAGACTTAATATTTTTTTTGGATGTTTAACAGAACCTACCTAATTAGGGATGAATTTTGGAAAAAATATCGAAAATAAATAATAACAAAAGTCATATTTTTTGAAGAAAATTTCATAGACATGTATTTTTACTTTCTTCTATATGTAATATAGAGAAAGTATTGGATTCGCGAAAATTTTCGACCTCCGTTTTTTGACGGATCTACACGTTTTGGGATGTCCTGAACACGAATTGATAGTTTTTAAAAAATGTCTGTCTGTGTGTCTGTCTGTCTGTATCATTTTTTTGTGGACGCTGTATCTCACGAACCAATGAATGAAATTTAACCAAACTTGGTATTTAGTTGCACCCTGACATGAACTGGTGCCCATTAGATTTGGGGATCAATAGCTCAACAGGTGGCGCTGTGATCGCATTTTATAGGACAAAATTCCGTATAAATGGGCATAATGAGAGTTATTTTAAACTTGTGATTGTAAAATTAATATGAATTATTGATAATAGTAGTAGTTAACTAGGAAAAAAAATTTGTGCATGGGGGGGCATCGGTTCCCCCCTGGGGGGGAAGTACCCCCCCAGGGGGGTTAAATTTTGAAGATGGGTATCATTCGAAAGATCTCGTCAATACCTTTAAAACGAATGGTTGAACCATAAATCTGTGATAATTTAAAACAAAGTTATCGATTTTTTTTACTTTTAACAAAAAAAAAAAACAGAAAAAAAAATCGTTTTTTTTTTTTTTTTTTTTTTTTTTTTTTAATATTGTTACTGATTGAATATGTATAGGAAAATATAGAAGAAAGTCTTGTGGTGGCCACAACATACTAGTTTATTTTATTTTTTCTCAAAAACTAATTAATAAATTTCAAAATCCATCCCTAATTATTTTTAGTAAATTCTACTAAACACCCATACACACACACACACACACACACACACACACATATATATATATATATATATATATATATATATATATATATATACATACATATAAAGTCTTTTCTTTAATATCTGTATAAATTTTTGCATTTTGAAGATCATGAATTCATGAAAAAATGCAAAGTGAGAAAGCGCAATTTAAAATTTTTAAATCTCTAAAAACCATCAACAACCATAATAATTTATGCCTGAAAATATATTTTATTGAACAAATCTAATATAGTTCAACTTATAAATATAAAGTAGAAATATAGCATGAAGCCTACAATAGTGCCAAGTCATAGGTGCCATATCCCCTTGCAGTATTAACCCATACTCGACGTAGAACGACAGGAAGAGGGGGGGGGGGGGTTTAGACGCTGGGGAAGACTGTGTAAATTTGAAGCAAATTTCAAAGCAATTTAAATGTTATTTTTAAATAAAATGATACACATAACTAGTGATTCATTTTTTCTTTTCTGAAAACACTTTAGATATGGCTCAGCGAAGCGTGTAATATATGGTTATTTTAAAATAAAAACGCACGAATGTAATCAAATACAATTAGTGAATATCTCTGAAAATTTTACTTTCTCTTAGTCATACATGGCAGAGAAAGTATCATTTTAAACTCAGATTTTTGAAACTGTATTAATACTAATAATGCACGTGTTGCACTCTCTATTATCTAAAAAACCATGTTATCAGCACTTGGTCGGTATTTCTCTGTGTTTCTTACCACAATAACTCAAAACAGGTTTCACCAGGAATTCCAAATACGTTACCGAGTAGATGTAGCACAGTCTGTAGAGCACCAAGCTCGTAATTGGAAGATTGCGGGTTCGATACTCAGGCGGACCAAAGACTCTAGTGTACACTAATGGTGGCTGGTGCACGTAAAATCTGTCGTGACCGTAATTTCCGTCATGTTCCCATTAATACCTCTAAGTGTTACCAAAGTGAAAAAACCCTCTCCTGTGTGGAGGATGATAATTGTGATGGCATGTTTCGTACCACTCCTGTGGTGAGTGCCAGACCATAGTCAATTGCCCATTGCACAGCAATATTGCTACGTAAAAGCCAGACCAAGCAATCGAATATGATATTCCAAATTTGTATTGTACACCTGCTTTACTGACAATTTTCACTAAGATAGAACATCTAGTTTTGTAAGATGACATGCAAAAATTCGAATTCATTATATATTTGTGCACACATTGTTATTATAATAACTTTAGACTGCGTAACTTTGTGAGATAAATACCTTTTATATGCCGAAGAACATATTTATTTAAAATTAGCTAATAAAATTTTGGCTACACGAAAGGAATCGGATCGGGTAATGTTCGTAGGAGTAATTTGAACTGCATTTCACCTTGTATTGTGCATTATATCCTAAGTGTTTTATGTGCAGTTTATAAACAATTAGCAGTGCTTTCTGAATTTGTCGACTACACTCTTTATTAGATGTAATCGACGAAAATGCTTTATTAATTTATGCAATTTCAGAAAAACATTGATACATAATCTTGTACACCCACAACAAATATATATGAGTGTAGGGCTGTAAATAAAAGTGTATTCAAATAAAACGCAGAGTAAGAGAAAGTGATATGTGTTTAACACTAAATTAATAATTATCTATAAACGAATCTATAATAGAACAATGATTATAAACCACGTATCAAGATTAACGTAAATTAACGTATGTGATTTAGGAAAAACAAAAATTACAACTTTAGATGCCCTTTCATACAGCAAATAATTTAATTTTTGTAAAAGGTAAATATTCGTTAATGAAAACTATCAATATTTATTAATTTCCTTTTTTTTTTCTCAATTAGAAACTTATCGGTGTGTAATTAGAAACATTAGAGAAATTAAAAATTTATATGTTTAAAACAGGAACATACATTGTTAAATATATTTCAACTATTTATCTTAATATTAGATTGATTAGCAAAATGTTATTTCTAGAATATCATAATTTTTAACAGAAAACCCATGGACTTGATGCTATGCCCAGTTGGGAAAATTGGTTGGTTGGTTGGTTTGGTATAACATAGCATTAGTATTGCGCAATCCAGTTGGGAATAAAAACAGTACGAAAGGGATAACATAAATCACGACAATAGTTATTTGTTTTAAAAACGTTAGATATTTCTTATAACTAACTAGCATTCACCAGCCTAGCGGTTGATTTTTAAACCAAATGAATATTAAATAATTTTTGTTTTCAGTGTTTAGCTGTTATGCCGGTTTCAGTTATTTAACATCGGTTAACATGATATTTTAAAGAAAATTGTTCCTAGCAATCACAGAGGATTTCGGGCAGCAAAGTTGCATTTTTTTTAAAGTCTAGGTCATAGTAGGTTTGTTTAGAAAAATTGATAGGCTTCCAGTATAAGTAGCTCAATTTTATATCTCGAAAGTGTGTCCTTTTAAAAACGGCGAAAAGGATTTTTTTTTCAAATTAACTCCCTTTTACATATTCTTTCGTATATAATTGCTGTTTTCCGATCAACAGATGAGTTTGCCAAGCTTTGGTTGAAATTGAAAATGGGACCGAAAGACGGTATCTCAAAAACGAATCTCACGATTTTCTTGAAGATTACTACCCAAACCCCTTTTTAGACATACATTCGCACAAATTACTTTGGTTATTACAGAAAACTGAGTGTAATTCTGATTAAGTAGGTCAGGTGTAGACCTTCGGAATTTGTGCTTCAAAAAACGGCTCTAACGTTATCTTTTAAACTCGTTATGTAAACTTTGCTTTATATGTCTTTACACATGAGTTTTCTCTTGCAGGAAAATTATTAGGTATCTGATTTTTTTTGTCAATATTATGTCCAAACTGTGCATATAGTACGTATAATAGTAGGTAATGGATGTCGTGTGGTTGTTACACTCCTAATTTTTTCGCAATGCTCCCAATTTCTTGAATACATTTCTTCTTATTTTTTTGCATTACATATGGTTGCAATTTCATTTATAAGATGAAATTTTGTTGGTATTTGGAACAAAAATACTATATCAAAATATATTGGATATGAATTAAAGAATATATATATATATATGTCATAATAATATTGACAGCTACACATTTAAATAATTAAAATGCAGTCGTTGGCGTAAATATTTCTTTAACGAAATTCAGGTTTACAATCCATCACGCGAAGGTGAGCCATCCATGTCAACTACATCTTAAAAAAATTAACTAGCAAGTAGCCACTCACCTGAGACTGACTCAATATTCCTTTTCGCGGAAGCGATCACGTGATGTTGAAAGTGCTCTAATTAGCTTGGGGGAGTCATACGATACCAAGGAGGGGGTCAGAATATTCTGGATTACGTTTGCATTGCGCAATGTAATAAATAACAGTTTTGTTTCCTCGGAAAATAAAATAAAATACTTTTAAGAATTGAGAACAATTTACAGAATTCGTAATTAATGAAATATTTTAGAAAATTAATTAATAAAGAATTAATTGGGGCGCTATCAGTGGATTAGTGGGAGGTAAAGATATTTAAGTTTGAGAAATGGAGCTATAATTTTAAGGAGGCTTTTAATTATATTGCATATATATATATGCATTTAAGGAAAAAAGAAAAAAAAAGTCTTAAAATTTCTTTTAAAAAGTCATAAAATAAACTATGTCATAATATAGTAGGTATGAATTTAATAACAATATATATATATAAATATCAGTTTAAGGAGTTAGCATATATCAAAATGCATAGTCGTACATATTTAAAAAAAGTATATGTATCTTAAAACGTGAATAAACTACTACGTCAGAAACGCCAAAGAAAAATATTGGAAATGCATACAGCTGTTTCGGTAGCCTAAAGCGTACTGTATTCAGTGCAAAAAGGATTCTGAATCAGGAGAAGTGCTCATATATATAGGAGAGGGGCCGGATTTAGTTCAGCCAATAGGATTACGGGAGAGCTGAGGAGAGTGGCCAATAGGAATTTAGGAAAGTAAGCTGTGTAAACAGTAGAAAAATTAAGAAAATGTGGACTGAATATAAAATTTCCAACAGTCAGACAAATAGGGAATAGTGAAATCACAATTTACAAGGTTTTTAAAAATTTTTACATCAAAAGAAACCATACACAAACCATTTACATCAAAAGAAACCATAGTGAGATTAGTGGTTTCTTTTGATGTAAAATCTCTTTTCACTAATGTCCCAATAAGTGGCGCCCTCTGCTGTATCGAAAATATATTAAAAGAGTTTCATTTCACATATTTTGAAATACAAGAATTAATCTCTCTTACCCGCATTTGTTTATCACAAACGACTTTTTCTTTTCAAAAAAATTCTATCGTCAGTCTGAATGTTTAGCCATGGGTTCCCCTCTCTCCCCAATTCTCGCAGATATTTACATGCACTATTTCGAAAGCAAGTTTTTTAAGAAAATATCTTTTCCTTTTTGGACCCGTTACGTTGACGACACCTTCACGCTTATCGACATATCACATCACAATATTGACCATGTCTTAGAAACTTTAAATTCAATTGACAGGAATATCCAATTTACATATGAAATAGAAAATAATGGATCCCTTCCATTTCTTGATACCCTCGTCTCTCGCACTGTAAATGGATTTTCAACCACCGTCTATCGAAAAAAATTTGCTGTCTCCCTTCCTCCCCATGCGCGTTCATGTCACCCACCTAACCAAAAAATGGCTGCTTTCTATACTTTTGTAAACCATGCACTTAATATTTGTTCAAATCCTATTTTATTAAAATCTGAAATTAAATACCTGAAAGCCATTGCTATTGACAGAGGTTATGACCCTTCCATTATAGACAAAGCTATCCAAACATTACAACTCCCTCGTATTTCGTCTACTAATTCAGTCTCTTCTAATATCAGTATTGTCTTACCCTATTTTCCTAAATCCAGTCAAACCATAGCTAAAATTCTCAAACAATATGATTTTAAAATAATATTTTCGCCTTCCAATAAACTCACCTTTTCTCAGTTAAAAGATCCCATTGATATGCATAATTCTTGGGGTATTTATAGTATCTCCTGTCAGTGTGGTTTATCATATATTGACCAAACTAAACGCAGTCTTAAATTTCGTCTAAAAGAACATATGAATTACGTCCGCAAACAACAAACCAATAAATCGGCTATTTCTAAACATTGCTGGAAGGAAAATCATAATTTTAAATTTAATTCAGCTAAAATAATTTGCAGACCTAAATCCATTCATGAACTCGATTTCTATGAAGCTTTTCATATTTATAAAAATTTTAAAAACCTTGTAAATTGTGATTTCGCTATTCCCTATTTGTCTGACTGTTGGAAATTTTATATTCAGTCCACATTTTCTTAATTTTTCTACTGTTTACACAGCTTAGTTTCCTAAATTCCTATTGGCCACTCTCCTCACCTTTCCCGTAATCCTGTTGGTTGAACTAAATCCGGCCCCTCTCCTATATATATGAGCACTTCTCCTGATTCAGAATCCTTTTTGCACTGAAGACGGTACGCTTTAGGCTACCGAAACAGCTGTATGCATTTCCAATATTTTTCTTTGGCGTTTCTGACGTAGTAGTTTATTCAGGTTGTAATATTCCAACGCCAAGTCTTCTGTTATTATATGTATCTATAACCAAAAATATCTAATTCTCTTAAATGAAAATTAAGCCATGAAAAAGGAATTAATACAAAATTAAAATCATGTCAAAAATTGAGCAAGTACAGAAATATAAAAAAAATATCGATGATAAGTTTATCTTAAAGAATTTCTTGCTGTTTTATCATTTCAAACCATGAAAAAATATTTCCTTATCTTTTTCTCAACATTTTTTTACAATAATGACTCAATGTTTTTCGTTAATTATCTTTATTTTTGCTAATGTTCTCGTTTAAATTTTACTTTATTTTTCAACTTATCGTCATAGCTATAATGCTAATTACAAAAGTGACACTCAAAAAATTTCAAAACTCAACTTATCACGAATATTTATTGCCAGAATAAACCAGTCTTTGTTCAGATTACAGATGTTATTGTTGCTATATTTCCGTATAGAATAAAAGTAACCATGGCACTAATAATGTTTTCTATTATTACATGCAACTTAATTATAAGTTTGCATAAAATAGTTCTATCAAACTTATGAGCTCGGAATAATAAATATTGAAGTACATAAACTTCTTTGAAAAAGTTTTAGGTTGATTTCTTTAGAAATCGACCTATTGCAATCACTTCGTTTATCTATATGTATATATATATATCTATCTATCTATCTATCTATAATGAAAATTTTGTCATCACGATAACTCCCGAAATAATACTCGAAATCGAACCAAATTTGGACAGTGGACTAATCTTATAAATATCTTGGATGAGTTCGTTAACCAAGTTGCTCCGACTTTTTGTTTTCAAGTGGCAGCCACTTGAAAATTTCAAACCGACATTGTAAAAAGCATATTTAAAGCAAGATTTGCTTGAATTTTGATGTAAATACAGGCCACATAGGAGTCTCAATGAAGTTTATTAATGAAGTTTATCCGCCATTTTTAAAAAAGTGGCAGATATTTTAAGTTAAGTGGGACCACTTGAAATCAGGCTACCACTTGAAAATTTAAAATCACTATAACTTCCGGAATAATACTCCAAATCGAACCTAATTTGGACAGTGTCTTAACCTATCTTATACATATCTTAGATGAGTTTATTAACCAAGTTGCTCCACCATTTTGGTTTCAAGTGGAGACCACTTGAAAATTCCAAATTCAAATTGTAAAAAACCGTATTCCGAATTTGTTTTAAATTTGATGTAAATATAGACCACATAAGTGTCTCAATAATGTTTATTAATGAATTTTTTCCGTCATTTTTAATAAAGTGGTAGATATCTTAAGTAAAGCGGTGCCACTTGAAACCATGCTACCACTTGAAAATTTAAAATCACGATAACTTCTGAAATAATACTCCAAATCGAACCAAATTTGGACAGTGTCTTCACCTATCTTATGAATAACTTAGATGAATTTGTTAACCAAGTTGCTCCACCATTTTGTTTTCAAGTGGAGACCACTTGAAAATTTCAAATTCAAATTGTAAAAAACCGTATTCCGAATTTGTTTTAAATTTGATGTAAATATAGACCACATAAGTGTCTCAATAATGTTTATTAATGAATTTTTTCCGTCATTTTTAATAAAGTGGTACATATCTTAAGTAAAGCGGGGCCACTTGAAACCATGCTACCACTTGAAAATTTAAAATCACGATAACTTCTGAAATAATACTCCAAATGGAACCAAATTTGAACAGTGCCTTAACTTATCTTATAAATATCTTAGATGAGTTTGTTAACCAAGTTGCACCGCCATTTTGTTTTCAATTGGAGACCACTTGAAAATTTCAAATTTAAATTGTAAAAAGCGTATTCCGAAATTGTTTGAGTTGTGATGTAAATACAGACCACGTAAGGATCTCAATGAAGTTTATTAATAAACTATATCCGCCATTTTATTAAAGTGGCAGATATCTTAAATTAAGCGGGGCCACTTGAAATCAGGCTCCCACTTGAAAATTTAAAATCACGATAACTTATGAAATAATACTCCAAATCGAACTAAATTTGGACAGTGATATTATCATATAATTATCTTGAATGTTTTCACTTGACAACTTGTCCCGACATCTTGTTTCTAAGTTCCAGCCACTTGAAATCACACTGCCACTTCAAAATATACCACACGATAACTTAAAATACTAAACTGATTCAAATAAAAGTTGGATAGTAAACTTATGGTTCAAATATCTAGGATAAGTTCACTTGGTCACTTGATCCACAATTTTATTTCCAAGTGGCGGCCACTTGAAAATTTGTCATTATGGTAAATTTAGTAATACAGAATCAATTCGCATCAAATTTGGGTAGTGGATTTATCATTCAAATATCTCACGTAAGTTCGCTGGGCATCTCACTCCGCTTTTTTTTTACAAGTGGTGCTACCTGAAAATTTCTTATGACGATAATTTTTGAAATACTGATTTAATTTAAACTAGAACTGGACAATGAACTTATGCAAATATACTGAATGATTTCGATGGGCAAGTTGTTTTGTCATTTTGTTTCCAAGTTGCAGCCACTTAGACTGCCACTTTAAAATTTGCCATAGGAATAACTTTTGAAACACGGCACTGATTTAAACCACAGTTAGACAGAGAACCTATGCTTCAAATATCTTGGATGTGTTTGCTGGGCAACTTATTCCACTGTATTGTTTCTAAGTGGCGACCACTTGAAAATTTGTTATCACGGTAACTTTAGAAATACTTAATCAATTCAAATCAAAGTTGAAAATTGGATTTATCATTCAAACAACAAAAATCTAGAAAATTCTCGTAACTCGTGAACCAATCACGTTATTGCGTCCATCTTTGGTATATCGATAATAAGTATTTTCTCGCCAAAAGGCGCCAAAAAAGTCGCCATAGTGGAAAATTAGCCAAATTTGGCGCCAAATCTATTACCTGCATAACGTTTTTAAGGAAAAATTTTTATGCGTTTTTAAGGAAAAATTAGGCTATTTTAATGCAAAAACAAACTAGAAATGCAGAAAACTAACTCTTTTATCAACTTACTAAGCCTCTTTGAAAGATTTCTACAAAAAAAAAAAAAAAAAATATTTTCAAATTTGCAACGATATCTTAGATGAGCAACTTTCTCTGCCATTTTGATCGAAGTGGCAGTCACTTAATTTTTCAACACGATGACTTTTGAGATTTTGAATTAATTCGAATTATATGTGTACAGTAGACTTATATTACAAATACATTTCATATATTGGTCAACTTAACCCACCATTTTGTTTCCAAGCGCCGGCCACTTGAAAATTTTAAATTCACATAAAAATGTATTTATGAACCGATTTGCTTAAAACTCCATATGTGCGTAGCCTACATCAGTATTTCTACCAAGTGCATTAATAATTTGTAGCCGCCATTTTGAATCAAAATGACGGCTGTTTGATAAGGAAAAAGAAATCAACCTACCCTTCCGAATAAGCCGGAAGGACTTGTTTTCTTTTATTTTAAAATACGTAACGTTTGATATTTATTTGACTTTTATACACTTTTTTTACTTGTTATTTGATATTTTTTAGGAAAGCAATAAATAACTTCTTTGGCAAGAAAAAAAAAGTGATATTTTGAAATGTTTTTTTTTTTTTTTTTTTTTTCTGTGGTGAATGGTAACGCATAGCTTAATCTACTTGTTTATTCATTTAATTAATTTTTTTTAAGCTAGTTACGGGAAAATTTCCTTTCAAATATTTTCTACCATGTGCAATTTTCTGAGACAATAAAGTCAGTCATTATCTTTCTTTAATGTGGTTCTTTGATGTGGTTCCTAACGATATCCCTTATAGGAAGAGTATAAATATTAAAAAATAAATATTATGGACACACTAAATCCCTATAATTTCTGTGATTTCAAAATAAATTATAAAGTTATTAGAATTTTATTTTTGAATAAATGTAAAGCGAATTATAGTTTTCTATTGTAAAAGATTTCGATTTTAGGATTTTAATTTTTTCATATAGCAAACTATCGCAATGATCATTTAAGTTTACGTTACTGTTATTTAAATTTATTTCTATTATTAAAAAAAAATGCATATAAAAGCTTTATATATATATATATATATATATATATATATATATATATATATATATATATATGTAGAAGCGATGAATACAGAGAGAAGAAAAGTAATAAAATTAATTACCCAGGTGCAAGCGAAACAGATTACACCATCCAGGAGGCAGTCGGTCCGGCTGCGATGATGAAACAGAACTCTTTTTTTTATTGTTTTTTTACTGCTTGACTTTTCGAAGTGAAAATAAGAACTATCTTAGTGAAGAGTGAGTTTGGAGTTACGTTTTCGCTATGCAAGCATTAACATCTTATATGCCTATGTGGCTTGATTATTTACGTGCTAATTAACCTGAAATGCGTCCTAAGTGGACTTAAATATGTTTTTTTGGACCTATGTGGTCATTTGTGTAAATAATATTGTACATAGTTATTTTTTTTATTAAACTTTAATTAATTTAATAATTAATTCTCAGTGCTCTTTCTAGCATCTCACTACATTTGGGGGCTTGAGCCGCGATAATGAGCGAAAAAAAAGTATTAATTAATTAATTCAGTATTTAGTAATTAATTATTTTAGTGTTCTAAGTGAATACCTTTTTTCGTGTCATATGAAATTAATATGTGTTAAAACGAAATTAAATGACTTTGTGTTTGGATAAAGATAAATAACTGTGTGAATAGACTATGAGAAAACTTTGTGTTTATAAGTGGAAAGAATAACATCTAACAGTGTAAAGAATAACATCTGCACGCATGTTGGATTTATAAAGTTGGATGCTTAAAGCCAATTCATCTAAGTGAATTAATAGATTCGTCGTTTTTCTTCGTCGGGTAACAAGAACTGTGAGTACAATTTTTTCTATATTTATTTGAAAAATGTCTTTTCTTGGGAAAGCCCGAAAGGAAGATTTGTTACGAGTCGCTTCAGAGTTGGATATAGAAATACCAGAAAATGCTACTGTAATTAAATTAAAAGAATTAATTGTGAGTCAAAAAAATGTTGATGAAGAATTTTGTAAAAATTTAGTAGATAGCGTGATCGCTGAAAGAATTGAAAAAAATGAGCGGGAAAAATTATTGCTCGAACAAGAAAGAGAGCAGAAAGAGCGCGAATTTGAGCTAGAGAAACTGAGATTAACGAGTAATCGAAATGATACTCAGGAACCGAACCCGAACACTTCAGAATCTTCTAGTGTTCCAAACAGAAGTAAAGAGTTAGCGAAGATAATGAAATGTTTTGATTCAACAAATCCTAATAATGATATTAGTACATACCTTGAGCTTTTTGAGCGTCAAGCATCTAGAGTAAATATAGAGAAAAAAGATTACGTAACGCATATTTCGGGATTGCTTCCCTTGGAAATAGCACAAATTGTAACACGAGTACCAGTTGAATTTGAAAATGACTATGATTATATTAAAAATATGTTGTTAAAACGATTCAAGCTTACACCGGAACAATTTCGTCAGAAATTTTTATCGCATAAAAAAGAGAACAATTCGACTTGGCGAGACTTCGCTTTTGAACTTAATCATTTTTTCGAAAAATGGATTGAAGGTTTGAAAGTATGCGATTTTAATGATTTAAAAGAACTGATAGTTTCAGATCAATTAAAGAGAAGAGCTCCGTTAGAAATTCGGACTCATTATTTAGACGAATGGCATAGATTAAAAACGACAGAAAAAATAGTCGAAAATTTAGAAGAGTATGAAAGCGCTAGATTTAACATCGGGAGACCAGAAGTAAATCTAGAAACGAAACAAAGCAAGGTGTACGCACAAAATGTTAAGAAAAATATATCGAGTGACTCGAACCAGAGAAATAAACAATCGACCTTACGTGCTTACCCAAATAGTAATAATGCTAATAACGATTATTTTGCCAATAAAAAATGTTATTTTTGTTCGAATTACGGTCATATAAGTTCTCAGTGTAAATTTAAATTTAAAAAAGAGCAAAGTAATAACAATGAAAAAAGTGTTTGTAACTATATTGTAAATCAATCATACGCTAAAATCGAAAAGATTATAAAGATTAATGATATTTCTAGGCCAGCTGTAATCGATACTGGCTCCGAGATTACACTGATTAGTGAAAGTTACTATAAAGATCTAGGGTCACCACATTTAAGAGATAGTAAAATGTTTATTAAAGGTATAGGAAAAAATACTGTCAAAGTTAAAGGGTATTTTATAGCAGATATAGCTGTTGATGACATTTTACTTAAAACTAATGTTTTTGTTGTAGAAGATTTACAATATTCTGCTATTATTGGTATGGACGTATTGTCCAATTTAAAGTTTAATTTTTCGAAAGGAGAAATTGAATTTAATTGTGTAAATGTAATTGACTTGGTTCAAAATAATGAAAAATATTGTGTTTCTAGAAATGTTGTATCCCCTTTTGAAATGTACAACCCAGAGTCGGATGTGCGTAACGTAAAAACAACAAAACCGAAAGATGTTTCCTCCGGTCAAAGTGACGATTCATCTTTCGACCCGAAGATTTTTAATTATCTAATGGTTGATATAATTGATGACTCTAGAGAAAGTATTTTAGATACTAGCCATATATTAAATGCTAATGTACGTGAACAGTTGATTCACATGATTACAGGGTACACTCGACGTAAAATACAAAGCACGGATGTAAAAATGAAAATAATTTTAAATGATGAAATTCCTATATGTCAGAGAGCTAGGCGCCTCCCCATTACAGAACAAGCTATTGTAGAGAAACAAATTCAAGAATGGCTTGAACAAAAAATTATAAAACCTAGTTGTTCAGATTTCGCATCGCCAATTGTACTAAGTAAGAAAAAAGATGGAAGTACTAGAATTTGTGTAGATTACCGTAGGCTGAATAAGAAAATCGTTAAAGACAGGTTCCCGTTGCCCTTTATTGAAGATGTAATCGATAAGTTGGAAGATTCATGTGTATTTACGACACTAGACTTAAAAAATGGTTTTTTCATGTTGATATTGAAAAAGATAGTACGAAATATACATCATTTGTAACTCACGAGGGACAATACGAGTTTTTAAAAGCACCATTTGGGTTGTGTACAAGTCCATCAGTATTCGAGAGATATATTTTTCATATTTTCAGAGACTTAGGTAGGGATAAAACCGTAATAATTTACGTCGATGATCTGATAATACCATCAAAAAATGAAGAGGAAGGGCTACGTAAACATCAATTAGTATTAGAAACAGCTGCTAACTACGGATTAAACTTAAATTTCAAGAAATGCCAATTTTTAAAACGCAAGATAGAATTTTTGGGATAACTAATTGAAAACGGTACTATTAAGCCTTCGCCATCAAAAACTCTGGCCGTAGAAAATTTTCCCACCCCTAAAAACATAAAACAAGTTCAAAGCTTTTTAGGTCTAACAGGGTATTTTCGAAAATTTATTAAAGATTATTCCAAAATCGCGAAACCATTGAGTGATCTCCTTAGAGAAAATAACGAATTCCATTTTGGCCATGAACAAAAGAAAGCTTTTCAGGATTTAAAGAAAATACTGAGTTGTGAACCAGTACTTCATATTTTTAAACAAGGGCCTAAATTAGAATTACACACGGATGCTAGCAGTATCGGGTTCGGTGCAGTATTATTACAATTAGGAGATGATGAGAAAATGCATCCAATCCAGTACATGAGCAAGAAAACTAATGCGCAACAGGAAAAGTATCCTAGTTATGAATTAGAAATTTTAGCCGTGATTGAAGCCTTGAAAAAATTCAGAAATTATTTACTAGGAACAAGATTTAAGATATTCACAGATTGTTCGGCATTTCAGCAGACTATGTCTAAAAAAGACTTATCGCCTAAAATAGCTCGTTGGGCATTACTTTTAGAGGAATTTGACTATGAAATAATGTATAGACCCGCTTCACAAATGAAACATGTAGATGCTTTAAGCAGAAATGTAAATGTTGTCGACACTCAATCCTTAGATGACGAGATAACACATAAAATAGCAAATTCTCAAAACAATGACGAAAATATACGAGTAATAAAAGAATTAATGGCAAATGGGAAAGAAGACAATTATTTAGTCAAAAATGTTGTATTGTACAGTTATGATGCGGGGAGAGAGTTGTTAGTTGTACCAGAAAATATGCAGTCAGAAATAATAAGACAAATACATCAAAAAGGACATTTTGCTTCAGCGAAGACAGAAAAAATAGTGAAAAGAGATTTTTACATTCCAGGTGCGAGAAAGAAAGTAGAAAATGTTATAGCTAATTGCGTGAAATGTATTCTATGCAATAAGAAAAGTGGAAAACCCGAAGGATACTTTAATCCTATTCCGAAGGAAAATGTACCGCTAGGCACCTATCATATTGATTTTATCGGACCGTTACCATCTACCAATAAAAAATGTCAGCATAATTTCACTGTGATTGACGGATTTACAAAATTTGCTTGGCTATATCCGGTCAAAACCACAGTGCAGAAGAAGCTTTAGATAAGCTGAAACTTCAACAAACAACCTTCGGAAACCCATCACGAATTATAACCGATAAAGGAAGTGCATTTCGATCTAATGAATTCGAAGAATATTGCCATGCGAAAAACATTGAGCATGTTTCAATTACAACAGGAGTGCCAAGAGGAAATGGGCAAATCGAACGTTTGCACAGGACTCTAATACCCGTCTTGTCCAAATTATCCATCGAAGATCCTACTAAATGGTACAAGAATGTCAGTACAGTCGGTAACAAAAGTGTCCGAACACTAGCAAAAATTCCTATGTAAAAAATGTACACTTAATACTGTTTTGTTAAATAAATCCTTGTTGAATCCTGTTCTTAGTCAGTCTAAGAACAAGATTCGACAAGGATTTATTTAGCAAAACTGTATTAAGCGTACTTTTTTAACATAGGAATTTTTGCTAGTGTTCGGACACTTTTGTTACCGACTGTACTGTAAAAAGAATATTGAACAGCACGACGACAAGGAGTACAAAGTTAACGCCTTTTCAACTACCAACAGGAGTTAAGATGAAAAACAAAGAGGATCTCATCGTCAAAAGTCTTTTAGAAGAGGAGTACAGAAAAAGGTTCATGGAAGACAGGGAAGAATTAAGAGACTATGCTAAACAACAAATCGAGAAAATTCAGGAAGAGAATAAAAAACAATATGATAAAAAGCGCAAGAGAGCACATAAGTATCATATAGGGGACCTAGTTGCCATCCAACGTACCCAATTTGGATCAGGTCTCAAATTAAGAATTAAATATTTTGGTCCCTATAAGGTGACAAAAGTTAAGGCAAATGATAGATACGATGTTCAAAAAGTTGGTCAGCATGAAGGACCAAATATAACGTCAACTGCCGCAGATATGATGAAAAACTGGACGATGTCCAATTAGACAGGAAAAAAAAAAACTTTTTATTGTGTATATATATATTGTTTTCCATATTTTAGAATCTCTCTGTCGCTTGTTTTTTTTTCTTTTTTGTATTTTTCAGATCCTTGGTGGACAGACTTGATGAGTCCTAGACTTGCAACTTCGAGGTCGAAGCTGTCGCAGGATAGCCGAATTATGTAGAAGTGATGAACAGAGAGAGAAGAAAAGTAATAAAATTAATTACCCAGGTGCAAGCGAAACAGATTACACCATCCAGGAGGCAGTCGGTCCGGCTGCGATGATGAAACAGAACTCTTTTTTTTTTTTATTGTTTTTTTACTGCTTGACTTTTCGAAGTGAAAATAAGAACTATCTTAGTGAAGAGTGAGTTTGGAGTTACGTTTTCGCTATGCAAGCGTTAACATCTTATATGCCTATGTGGCTTGATTATTTATGTGCTAATTAATCTGAAATGCGTCCTAAGTGGACTTAAATATGTTTTTTTGGACCTATGTGGTCATTTGTGTAAATAATATTGTACATCGTTATTTTTTTTATTAAACTTTAATTAATTTAATAATTAATTCTCAGTGCTCTTTCTAGCCTCTCACTACATATATATGATGTAATTCCGTTCAGGTGGAATGGAAACTACATGAGTAATAATACCATGGAAATAGATTGAAAAAATAAAAATAAATAAGTAAAATAAAATAAAAATAAAAATACAAACATGGAAATCACAAAAGACATTTTGTAATAATTAAATTAAATTGCGGTGTATATTCGTGTAACTATTATTATTATTTTTTTTTTGAAATTTTTAATTAAGTATTTAATTTAGAGAAGAAGGAACTCTTTTTCTACTTTTTTTTTATTTAAGACAATACCATGTGTGAGAACAAGTTCACACATGTGTTCTTTTAAATATTTATTTCCTTTCTAAATAATTCATTTTAAAATTTTAAATTAAAAAACTCAATTTATTAAGAATAGTTGTAAAATTAATTAATTCATTTAACAAATAAAATCTAATTTAATTTAATTTAATTTATTCCAATAAAAAAGAACATTTTATTCTGTAATATACTCTGAAATCAATTCATTCTATTATAAAAGTCAATTTCTATTTAATTTAATTTGTATTTTTACTAAGGCACTTATTCGTTTGTAGATAGATACATTTCCCCCTTTTCAACAACGTTATGTTAAATATCTCAGTTAATCATACATAGAAAATAATTTATTTGTCTAAATTACTTTATAATATAAACAGAAGTTGCGAAATGTATTTCATTTCCGGTGATTTGTGCTATCATAATAGCTTAGTTCAGTCTCATTGGCGTCAACAGATGTTGGATTCGTTTCTTTTAATAACAATAATAAAATAAAAAAGAACAAATAAATTCTTAATGATGTATTCGTGGCGCCGATAAAAAGTAATTACTTTGGCATAATTTATGTTGCCAAGCTTGTCTTTCTCTTTTGAATAACGGATTAAATTTTTGAATTAACCAATTAGAACATTCTTTTGGCGCTTTATTTGGCATTAGTTTATTAATTTCGGGTTTGAATTGGCGAATGCAATTGAGTACACCTTTCGCTTTCAAACAGTCAATATCTATTTTTTACTGGATTAATAAACATCTCTCCTAGTTTGCTCTCCCTCTCTCTCTGCACTATAGATCATATGAGGACCATTGTAAGTGATTGCTTGACAATCCATGTTTTTAACATAAAAATAAAAAACAGTTTCTATTGCAAGTGACTTCTATTATTTATGTCAAGTGACACTCTTTTTAAAAGACTATATGGATTTTCAGCCTCGGTATTTTTGGTAAGCAATGTACTACATGATGGATCCACTATTTCACGGACAATAAAACCTCTTCACACCATGCTTAAAAAAAGTTTAAAAATATTTCTTCTAATATTAAGCTGACACTTATTTATGTGTACACGTTTAATATTTATATGTGCACGTTACTATCAAATGGTTTAATATCCATTATTCTAAAACAGTACTGCAATATCAAAATGTAAGTTATATGAAAATGTTAACTTAAAAGTTCTACATTATTGTTTACATTTCTTTCTGAGTATTTAAATCTCTTTTGATATAGACTTTGAAAATATTATACATTTATTTTTGGAGCGTAAATGTGTATTATTAAAAATATGGCAAAACATATAGCACATATATGACAAACATTATATCTACAAAATAAAAAATAACAATCTGTTGCGGTACTCAGAAAACTTTGTCTTACCCAGCCTTTCAATAATATAAATACGGATTACAGAATAAGGGGGAAGGTAAAATATATTGTAGATGTAAGTACATTAAAATAGTTGGAAACAATTTGTAGATACACTTTCATTTGATATACATTTCTGTGTGAGGGTTCTACCACCGCATAAAACACCCCTTTGAATGTAGTAACGACAATAACGAAAAAAAAATACTTGTATGTTATTAAATTATATATATATATACATAAAATTATTCAAACTGCCTTCATACACATCATATCTTAAAATATTCCAATATTGGCTATACATTCAAAATGGCAACTTCATATAATTACAAAATACAAAATATGAAATTCCTACATTTATTTGTTTTTACGTTATGCTGAAAAAGATTATGCATTTATATCAACCGCTAGAAACTTGATTTTCATATTCAGAGTTATATAAAAGCATATAATTATAGCAAAAAAAATAAGCGTTTAATGTTACACCTCAAAAAGTAATTTTAATATGATATGGATATGAAAAATTATGTATATCTCTTAAGGAAATCTCTAGGGTTTGGTATAATCAAGTAAAGCATTTCTATCAATTAAAATTAATTGAAAATGTTATTTTTGCATAATTTTGAGTTGTCATGCATGTTATAATCAGTTTAAATGTATACCACACAGTGCACTTAATTATAGCACAGTATGACAAAAGCATAACACGACATGAATACAGTTTCAGCAATTTTCTTTTATAGTCCTAATATATCATAATTATTTTGTATGGTCATTTAAAGGAATGATGACTTTCATACCAGATTCAACATGGAACATTCAATTCTACTTATAAAAATGCATTATTCTATCATTTTATTTAATACAATCCAGACATAAAAACCAGGCAGACAACAACGTCTATTCCGCCAAATTGATATAATAGGAAATATAGCGTTTTAGATGTTGTTGTTTGCTTTGTTTTTATAATCCCCTGCCAAATCTTCCAACAGTCCAGACATGTTAAAATCTACAAACCAGAAATTTTTCCTCTATACGTGATGTATTTGAGTATGTACCTGTACACGAAATATATGTTCAAAATTAAGAAAATGGCTACTTGATACATAATAAGAATACCGATTTTCGAATTATTGCTAATATTTGTTTTCTAGTTTTGGTGATAACAAGCTCACAGGTCAATCGCTTATTATTATTTTTTTTTTATTTCGATGAACTCATACAGTATAAATACATTTATAACGTGTAAATAAATGGGTGTTCATATATTTGGGTAATGAATTTGACTTTCTCTTTGAAGTTAAATTAAATTTTAAAATAAAAACGTGACTGCATCAAATTTCAATAGGGTTTAATTATCCTCAGCAGCAGTGAAAATATTTTTTGCTATGAAATAGCGCTGAAAAATAAACAACGGACTGAAAGCTACTTTTTTGTGCTTTCCGAAAATAAATACTCTTATTTGATTAATAAAAAAAAAAATATGTGAAAAGCATAGTTTTAATATTTCTACACGTAAAATAAAGAACATAACTAATAAAAAAGTAAATAAACACCAGAGTGAGCATTTTACTGGTACAAATGCCAAAATTTATACCCAACGAAGATACGTACACCTCTTATTAATCTGAATCGCATCTCAAGTTAAAAAAAAATCCAATTCAACCCCCCCCCTCCTCCCGCAATGATATATCGTATAATCTTTTAACATATCTGTACAAACTGTGAACAATGTTATATAATATGATTTAAAGCTAATCAAGACAAGGAAAAAAGCATAATGTTCATCGCCTAACTCTGAAACATGTTTTGCAGCGTGAGACTATCTGTATACTGCTGTATTAAAATTGACAGGTGAGAAATGGAAATATCTAGTTAAAATGAATGACATTTAGATATTATTATCAGAGTTCAGTAGAAAATGATCAATTTCCTACCGAAAAACAAGAGAAAAAGAGTTAAAATTTTAGTTCAGAGAAAACAAAGGAAGTTTTGCTAAAGGTTTTAGTTTTATTACTGAATTATCTTATAACGGAAAACTTGAAGTAAGGAAAGTAGAAAAAGTAGCAAGATTAACTCGGATTACTATCAGAAATGTGATTTAAAACCTATTTTGAAAAAATAAATTCCATTCCTTAACCCAAACAATCTTCAGTGTGTTGAACTCCATCAGGGTAAGGATGGAAGCCCTGCTCCTAAATCTACTGCATTATTTCTTTTCTTTTTTTTAAAGATCAAAATGAGCAATGGAATTGCATTTGACACTATTCCCTTTAAATGCACCCCGCCCAAGTCCCTTGACGAGTCTCTTATGGATTACCGTGCGTCTGGACTTTTAAAACAAGCTCTTTATAAGTAGTATCCCAAAACATTGGATGAACTATGGACGATTGTGGAGAGGAATTGTAACGAAATCAACCTTCATTTTTTAAGAAATGCTCTGTTACCTTGGAAATCAAGAAGTAATACGATAATTCAATAAAAGGCTGGTCAGACTGATCGTATTATAAAATAAAATTCTTATATTTGTTTATCTATCTATCTATCTATATATGTGTTTGTGTGTGTATATAGGGCGTTCCAAAAGTCCCCCCCCCCCCCCTCCTTACTCGAAAATGAGTCGAAATTTTGAAAAATGGCGAAACACGTATTTAATGAATTCGAGAGGGACATCTTTTTTCTCTATGTCTTGTGATACATCCCTGGAAAGGTTTCTGTAAGACAATGTGGTATAAATAGTTTTGTCCTGCAGTGATTATTAAAGCAGATACATAGGTATAAAATCCACATTTCAAAAGTCTAAAAACTCATGTATCACCTTTAATAATCATCGTAGAGCGAAACTATTTATATCAAATTCATCTTATACTATTAAGCGAGCAATATTTGTATATATGTATGTATATTTCACTGTTCTCGAAAACGGTAGGTGGGACAGTCACGTGATTTAACACAAAGGTGCCCTCCGAAGGGTCATTGTGCACATCGAAGTCAGATTTTCGAATTTTTGATTAGTTTTCTTTTAATTTATAAAAATATGAAAATAAAACTTCCCATTTCTATAATGACGCAGAATGGAGAATCTTAGGAGAGATTTAATTGGTTTATTTGAGTGTATTTTACATTGAACTACAGCTACGTTATGAGGAATTACAAGAGATTTGATTGATTTATTTGATTTTCATTGATTTAAGTGTATTTTACTTTTGAAACACTCTGTACATATATATATATATATATATATATATATATATATGTATATATATATCTTCGTAAAGTCGTTACAAAAATGTGTCTACACTCTGTATATGAAAAGCTCAATTTAAAAAATGCAATACATAACCAATATTTTCTCAACATAAAGTGAGTATGATGAAGCAAAATAAATAAATAAATAAATAAATAAATAAATACTATATTTGTTTAGATTAACTCACGATTTAGATCTTAGTCCAAAAAATAAGGTCTATGAAGTGTACTAGAAGAAAATCTTACTCACAAATTAAAATGTTTTATTTGATTTTCGATGTCTTTAGAAATCTCTTTCATTAATTAGGCTTATGTCCTAGATTTATGTCGATACTCATTGTACTAAAAAGGAGAAATGCAGTTAAATAGAAAATAAGAAATGGAATAGAGCAGTTCGTTAAATGATTTTATCTTGGATGATACAAATATGTTGTTTTTCTAGAATATTTTAAGGATCTTTTATTATATATATATATATATATATATATATATATATATATATATATATTATGTTTTCTAGTTGTCTATTATATTAATACAAACGTATATACACTTATGATTACTTTTATTGGAAATGGTGAGGACATTTAATGAAATATATGTAAGGACTGCAGAAAACACTATACCCTGAGAAAAAAAAATCTGATGTGGGCACCACATGACTTCCTTATACACTTTTAGAAATATACATAATGTTAAAAAACATTGTCATTGGACCCGAAACAGTTGGCTAAAAATATTTTAAAAAATGAATTATTACCGTGTTCTGAGCTTTTCTGAAAGTTAGTTAAAAACCGATGCAAGATTTCTACTGGTAACGCTGACGAAGGCAGCAGGGACCCGAAAAAATTGGCAAAAAGAAATAAAAAAAAAATGCATTTTCACCGTGTTCTGAACTATTCTGAAAGTTTCAAATGTCTAGCTAGTCGGGAAGTTAGTTAAATAAATTTTCTGTTGAACCATATAAACGCTGTCGAAGGCAGCAGTCACCTGAAACAATTGGCTAAAAATATTTTAAAAATGCATTGTCACCGTGTTCTGAGTTTTTCCAGAAGTTTTAAATGTCTAGCTAGTCGGGAAGTTAGTTAAAAATCGATTGCAAGATTTGTACTGTTAACGCTGCCGAAGACAGCAGGGAATCAAAACAGTTAGCTAAAAGTATTTAAAAAATGCATTTTCACCGTGTTCTGATCTAGTCTGAAAGTTTCAAATGTCTAGCTAGTCGAGAAGTTAGTTAAATAAATTTTCTGTTGAATCACATAAACGCTGCTGAAGGCAGCAGGTATTAGAAACAGTTGTCTAAAAATATTTTAAAAAATGCCTAAAAAATGTCAAATGCCTAGCTAGTCGGGAAGTCAGTTAAATTGCAAGATTTGTCCAAACCGTTTTTGAGTTATTACCGTTTTTTGACACATTTTGGCCATTAAGAACCTAATTTTCCTAAATATCTCCAAAACGGAAAATCATACCAAGTCCAAAAAGGGAGGTGCACAACTAGATGTTATAACAGACATATGTACCAATTCACAACTTTCTACGTCCAACCGTTTTTGAGTTATGCGACATACAGACGTCACGAAAAATCGTGTAAAGTCCCTTATATCTCTAAAACGAGAGCTCGTGTTAAGACGACACTTGCAGGTGTACAAGTAGACAACATGACAGTCACACGTATAAATTTGCAACATTCAGCGATCATTCGTTTTCGAGCAATGTGAAATGAAAAATCCATTTCGCAAATCGGGATTACTATACTTCCTTTGAAACCTTTGGACGGCCCCTGCCTGCCTGGGCTCGGCCAAGCTTAACGGGTTGGATGCCGTCCGCCGGAGCTAATAAATCGCCAGATCACCGCGTGGAAGCTGCTGGGCAGCAATGTAACTAGACGCCAAAGCTCAGGAATTGCAGCACGCTCCAGATGTTAAGGAATTTGGAATAGGTGCACTAACTAGCTGAGAGTCGAAATAACCGGAATTATACAAAATTAAACAATTTTGAATTTAGGCAGGGAGGAAAAAAAAAAGAAAAAAAAAAAAACGCTGGGGGAGCCGCTAAAGTTAGTTGTGCACACAATAATTAAAGCCGAAAGAGGAGGCCATTTGAAAAGGGGAAGGGGACAACACTTATGATTTGAGAAAGACGAGGGAGGAACAATGAGATTATAATTAAAAAAAAAAAAAAAAAATACGTGAAGCCACTGGGGGATGGAAGATTGTTTTGGGCGCATAGCGAAAATTTTGAAGTTTTTGAAGTGGCAAGGCCTAATCCTAATTGGGAGGGAAATTACTATGCGCAGGGAGGCCGAATGGAGAAGAGAAAGAGGGACCATCGCAATTTTGATCCACCACGGGGGATGGTTCCCCGCGTTGGTAGTCCGACGACTGCTAAACGACCCCATCGAGCACTTGACGGTGCAGCACAGATTAACGAGGACCAGACACCGCCACACTCTCGTAAAAAAAAAAGAATAAAATAAATAAAATACAAATGATAATAAATAAAAATAAAGTAAATAAAAATAAAATAGAATTAAAAAAAAAAATAGAATAAATTAATTAATTAAAGTAGGTAAGTACTTAAATTAAAATTGGTGCGGGTCAAAACTTGGTGAGTACCAAAAAGAAATGTGACAGGAAATAGTTCTAGGCTTAACAAGGAAAGTATTACCCCTACAATTGAGAAAAAAAAAGTGTGTGTCAAAACTAGATGAGTACCAAAAAGACTAAGTTTCCGGGATTTGTATGTTGTGCGACCTGTTATGTCCTGCACTCTTGTTGATATTGAACAAATCCGGCAAAGGTAATTAACATTATGGTTGCTTTTTGACACGCATTCAAACCTGTAACATTAAAAGAAGGTATTGATTGTGATCAGAACTAGATGAGTACCAAAAAGAATAGGTTTGCTAGGAATTATTCTTTGTGATGGAATCACTATGCATGGACTAACAATAGTTAGGTCCATCGGACCTGGGAGTTTTGAGAATAAACCTGCTGAAGAAATTGTCATTATGGTTGCTTTCTGATCACCGACTGCGTCAAGGAACTTGTTAGCCAATCTACATTTTATAAAAGAACTATTCTGCAAAGGTAAAAGTCAACAGGGTTGCTTTTTGACCACGCCATTCATACACTAATGGAAGTAATAAAAGAAAAAAAAATAAAAGAAAATAAACATTCATGCACAGTCATGGGCGTGGCGCGGACTTACGGACTTATAAGCCAAGAACCGTTTACATTTTTAAATTTTTTTTTTTTTGGATTTTTATTTTATTATTTATTATTTTTTATTATTTTTTTACTTTTTATTTCTAGATTTTCTGATTTTTACATTTTTATTTTTACCGGGGCTCAGACTGTATAGGTACCCGCCGCTTTAACTTCATGGACCACGATCATGACCAAAAATAAACAAAAAGTCCCCTGATCTAGTAAATAAAAATCCGCCAGGTCCTCTTCTTCGGGTTTTGACAGTATGTGGCTGGTTCCTGCTGCTCGAGATGTTGTCTTTTGATCACTGTGAAATGTCGTCTATGTTGTTTGTGATCCAACTGACTATGTGTTTTGCCTTGTTCTGTACGTGTTTATTGTTGGCTAGTTGTTTATACCAGAGTTGTTCATTGTCCTGTGTGATTTTGGCCAGATGGAGGTTTTCCGTTAGCGGACAGGCTAGTAAGTAGTGTAAGGATGTTCCTAGCTCGCCACAGGCGCAATCCGGGCTCCTCTTCCTCTTAAACCGATGAAGATAGGCCGGAAATGCCCCATGGCCCGTGTATATTTGTGATAGAAGCTTGCAGCTAACTAGAGTCTTTGTGTTTACTTGTGGGTAGTATCTGTGAGTTAGCCTGCCCGTGTCCCCGTAGTCCCACTCGAACTGCCATTGATCCATAGTAAGCTTTTTGAGATTTTTCTTTAAGTATGAGATTGGTTTTTCTAAGTAGTATTGTTCTTTATTGTTTACATTATCGGCTGCCAGTTTTGCTAATTTATCAGCCTCTTCATTCCCTAGTATGCCTACGTGGGCCTTAACCCATTCAATTTTGAAGCTGTTATGAGATCGAACTATTTCATTGTGGATTTTATGGATCAATTTATCGGTGGAAAATGGTTTGGATATTGCTTGGATGGCCGACATGCAGTCCGAGTGGATACTGTATGTGATACCCATTGTATTGCCCCATTCTGCTGCCTTGAGGATTGACAGTAGTTCGGCTTGGAAGACACTGTTACACTTTCTTAGAGGCACTGACCATTCGTGAATTTTTTGGGAGTTTTTGAACGCTACAAAGGCCGATCCTGTAGCACCTGATTCCAGCTTCGACCCGTCCGTGTAGATATGTGTGTCGTCAGCAGAAGACCCTATAAATGGCTCTGGGGTGTCAGCAGGGTGTTTCCACCAAATGTTTTGCTTTTTTGTAAAGTCTGTGTGGTTGAATACGTGTTCCTGAAGCTGGTAGTTCCTGTGTAGTCTTGTAATTGTACCATACGCAGCTTCATATTTTAGTTGCAGGTGTACTGGAATCAGGCCAGAGAGTACCAGAAGTGCCGAGGTCAGGGCTGTTCTATAAGCCCTCACAATGGCCAGTGCGAAGTGTCTTTGGCAGCTAAGTAATTTGTCTTTACTTTGCTGTGTTATTTTATTGCCTCAGACTGGGGCTGCATAGGTCAGTGTCTTTTCCACCACGGTCTTGTACCATGTTTTAATCAATTTAGGTTTTATCCCCCATCCCCTTGAGACCATGCGCCCAAACAAGCTGAAGGATTTATAAATTTTTTTCACCTGATGTTCTACATGGGGCTGCCATTTAAGATTTTTGTGAAGGACCACTCCCAAGTACTTCATGGTTTCTTTAGTCTCTAATTCAATACCATTGTAGCGTATTCCTTCAAGTTTATATGAATTTTCAGTTGGGAGGTTTCCTGTGTGAGGTCTGTTAAGGTACAGCAGTTCTGTTTTGCTCCAATTAATTGTTAGGTTGTTCCTGTTTGCCCAATTGCCAAATTCGACTAATGCTGTATTTGCCGTGTTAATTAAAGTATTTGGGTCTTTCGCGCTTATAGTTAATATGAAATCGTCTGCAAAGGCTTGGATCCTAACATTGTTCCCCCAGCTACGATTAAGTGCTGTCTCCGCTATTAATAGCCAAAGGAGCGGACCTAGGCAGCTCCCCTGGGGACAGCCACCTTGATCTTGCTTATTCCATTTTCCTCCAGCTTGACATACCTGTCCTCAGGAAAGCTAACTATCCAGTTGACTAGGTACGTCGGACAGCCGGAGAGTTGGAGGTTTCCTAGGAGTGTTGGCCACCTGATATTGTCAAAGGCACCTTTTATGTCTATTGATATTAAAAGTGTCTGTTTTTTGTCTAGTTTGTCTTGCTGAATATTGTCTAATAATTTTTTTAGCGCGTTTTCTGTTGAGGTGCCTTGCTTGAATCCGGATTGATTAGGGTTCCAATATTTAGAGATTGTGAAGTAGTGATTCATCCTGCCGTGTATTATTCTTTCCAAAATTTTGCTGATAGCTGGAAGGAGGCAGATTGGCCTATAATTTTTTGGGTCTTTTGGATCCTTGCCTTCCTTGTGGAACAGAACCACAATACCCTTTTTGAACGGCTTCGGAAAGTATGTCTTTGAAAGTTCGGCTTTGTAAATAACTATACTTCCTTATACTTTGTATAAGGAAGTAAAAAAATTGTGGCTGACATCTAGAAACTGAATTTTGGCCCTAGTAAAAATTGATTCCATATGATACTCATAAACTCTAATCCCATTTGAAAGCGAGTTTTAGAAACACCTTTTTAGAATTCTAGTGCATTTGCCTACATTAACTTATTTAAAAATTTCTGCAAATAAATACTAACACAATAGGTGAGTTTTAGCAACTATAATTTAAATTTACGACCCGATTCTAGGAAATCAAGTGAGAACATTGAACAATATGAAGGATTCATACTATTCATATTAATCTTAATATTGATTTACCATCTAGAAAAGTATAGACTAGAAATTTTCGAAGATGTCGTCTATTCAGTTTGATGACTTACCTTGGACGCTTAGTTCGGAAATCTATATTTAGAGTTTAGGAATTCAGTAAATGACTACTTCTTCGTTCTACGTGAAGACGGTATAATTCTTTTTCCCAGTGCACGTAATCGATAGAAGGTTAAGAAAAGAAAAGAAAAAATAAAACGCGAATTTATTTGCAACCCAGTTTTGTGTGTTTCTGATTACAGCTATCTATGTGACAGAATGTGGCATTTAATTACATAAATACCTATTGTTTGGTAAGAATTTTTAATATTTAATAATAAAAATTTTATTTCAAATGCATTACATTATTTTTCTTCAATTATTCTACTTGCGAAGTCTAATTTTAATTAGGTAAAACCTTTTTACACATCTTGAAAGACGTAGTAAATCTTTATATAAAGGAAGTCATTTTCTGTATGGAATATGTAGTGAGAAATATAAATATTTAATATAAATTATAATATAATATCAGAAGAGTTTTGCATGCTACACGTACATATTTTATTTGTCTGCTCTTTTCTTAGAACAAAAATTTTCTTTTTTAAAAGCACTGCTATTCGAGAGTTATGTTTCACAAATGAATTTCAGCGATAGGTGTTCGTCATCTCCAAGCTTAACTATAAATATGAGAATTAAAAAATTTATCATCAGTATTATAAAAAGAATTCGTTTAAATATACTGACCAGCGAAGCGGCCAAAACCAGCTAGTATAAAATGTAATTCACTTAAGAATAGTATCTTTAAATTCAAAAATGAAAAAAAAAAAAAAAAAAAAAATGAATGAAATCAGTTTTTATAACACTTAAATTAGATCTTTAAAAATCCTCTATATCACTTGTACTGAAAATTATCTGTAATTAATTATGTTTTCAAATGTCATACGTGTATAAAGGAAGCTCTAAAGGTTACGTGTATTTTCCGCATACACTATTAAAAATTATGTATTTTCAATTGTCTAAAAAATATAATTATGTAAACATTTCTAGTTTACAAGAACAATGTGAATTTTAATTAATTATAATAATATGGTGTGTCACTTGCACGACTTTTTTTTTTTTTTTTTTTTTTTTTTTTTGCATTTTAATACTGTAAAGACATATTGCAAACAATAAAGTTCGATTATACATTAAAATTATTCTATAATAGGTGTAGTAACAGTTTTAGTTGACAAATAATTCTTTTTAAAGGGGGTTAAGGCTCCCCTGAACTTTTCAGTTCAATTAAAGTACCTATATTTACATATATACAGTTGGTAACAAAAGTATCCGAACACTAGCAAAAATTCCTACATAAAAAAAGTAGAGTTAATACTGTTTGTAAATAAATCCTGATGTTAAATAAATCCTTGTCGAATCATGTTTTTAGTCAGTCTAAGAACATGATTCGAGAAGGATTTATTTAACAAAACGGTTTTAACGCTACTTTTTTAAAATAGGAATTTTTGCTAGTGTTGTGATAATTTTGTTATCGACTGTATATATATAAAAAATAAATAAATAAATAAATAAATAATAAAACGACTCAAAGTGTGTTATTAAATTTAAAAATTTATTTCAAATTCTTCATATAACTTTTATCAGCAATACGCGTTGAAACTTAAGAATCATGATCACATTTTTCAAGCGGCTAGCTCATAAGAATTTCAAAATATCAAATTTGAATTTCTTGCTGTTAATTGTTTTTAAATTATGCACATACAGATAAACCGTTCAAAATTTGACTTTCAAAATCAGGGGACCTTAAAATGTGGTGTTATACAATAAACATAGCTGAAAATCTAATTTCAAATAATATTTTGTTTTCTGTATGGGTAATAAAAATAAATTTTCCTCCCTGAGTAGTGTTTATCGACGCAGTAAAATGTAACAAAATACTTCCATCAATTAATATATTTTGCGACCTTAATAATTTTTTCCAAGGCCATATATTTTATTCATTGTATGGTACATTTCTATATAGCTTATTTTCAGAAACATTGATTTTTTTTTTCATTAATTAATTTTTTTCTTTTTGAATTATTATTAAGAAAAAAAAAAAAAGAATAAATAAATAAATAAATATATAAATAATTTTTTAATAATTAAATGCCTTTGAAAACATGTAAAATTCATCATAAATATTCATTTTTAGCTAATATGTTACTCTGCTTAAATGATGTAGATACTCACTTTTATAATACGAAATAAATTTCATTTGCACGTACCGCAAGATTTTTTTTTTGCACAATTACTTATTTGCAGATTCCGCCTAGTATAATTTATTTGGATTTTTTTTTTTTTTGCTTCCAGCTTTCGAACAATGTTCCTTGAATTTTTTGCATTTTCTTACCCATATACATATATGGTAGAGAAAGTATTGTTTTGGGGGTCAAATTTGCCAAATTGAGTTTTCGTTATATTTATACGTTTTGAGGTCTCTTAAATCAGAAAATCATGTTCTTAGCGGTTAGTCTCTGTATGTGTATCTGTCAGTCTGATATCAGCATATCTCAAGAACAAATAATAGCAGACAGTCATAACTCGGTATTATAAATGTGTATTATATAAAGATGCTACACTAAACTTTTCGTTGAGATCAAGCAAACGGTTCGTGTACAGGGACATCCAAGAGAATTCAAATGTATTATGTCTATGGGGAAATTTCGGGTAAGTACAGTATAACATCTATAAGCTGACTTAAAACAGAATACACACTATCTATCTATCTATCTATCTATCTATCTATATATATATATATATATGCATAAAAGCGTGTTTTATGTAGATTGTATGGAAATCATTCTTTATTCATTTACAGGGCTACCCAAAACATTTGGATATATTGGGCCGATATATGGATATTGCTGGAATTGTAATTCCTTTTGCATTAAATGTGTTTCAAGTAAGACTAACTTTAAGTACACAATATTGTTTATACTGCATATTGTTTATATACAATATACAGGGCTATCCAAAATAGAGCTAAACAATCTTTTCTGTTGAATGTAATTAATGGAAGTGCTTTCGTACATTTTATTATGTCGACGAACGCTGCTCAGGAAGGAAAATTAATTTTTTATACCCATACTATAAAGAAAGTATCTTTTGAAGTTCAGTTTTCAACTTTATTTTTTTTATGTAATAACATGTTTTGAAACGCCCTGATTAGGAAAGTCTAATTTTTAGCGGTGAACCTGTATGTATAATGCTTTATGATCGTAACTAAAGACTTATAACTGCAAGAAATTCGAATTTGATATTTTGAAGTTCGTATTGGGCTCTCACTTAAAAAATTGAGCAAGATTGGTAAGTTTGAAGTCAAATTATGAATATTTATTTATTTATTTATTTTTATTGTAGGCACTGTTGTTAAGCGGGGGGGGATGATTATATTATATTTCAAATAAACCCATTACTAAACCAATTTTAGATTGTTTCTAAAATACATTAAACCTTATCATCTTATGTGATTGATATCAAGACATATGCAAAATATTTTAACAGTATTGAAATGCAGGGTAAAGGAAAGTCATGTGCTTGACACACCAGATTATTTAAATTTCAATAGTTTTACTATAAAATGATCATACTTTCTTTCCATTTAAAATTAATTATATTTTGTTTTATTTTTAATGTAAATGATTAGGTTTTTTTTCCCCCTTAATATTCTGTTACAAAAATTCGTCTTATATCTTTAATTACGTCTTATATCTTATTTAAATTTTTTCCAAGAATATTTATTTTTATTTGGTATAATATATAGTTTATTATGATTATTTGGTATTGTTTGAAGGATTGGGACAGATAAATAATATTTCCTAAAAATATATAACTTAAATAGATGGATTTCATGGTTTTTAAGATAACATTATGAATCATACCTACAACGTTTGACAGCGAAATCTTATATAACATTAAGTCAGGCAATTTCAATCCATTTCAGAGGACTTGTTGTATGGTTTCTTAAGAATTTTTTCTCCGGCTGAATTTTGATTGGTTTTATTTGGTTTTATTTCTTCTTATTCTTTGATGTATAGTTTCAGTTTCTTTTCAAATTCACAAAGAATCATCTTAGAAGACTCCTCCATTTTCAAATATTTTTTATTAGAGCAAATGCTAAATCAATTTTTACAAGGAACCTATAAAATATTTTGCGCAAAAATTTTAAAAGAAATTTTATAAAACAAAAACAAAAACAAAAAATATTATTATTATATATATTTAATAAAATAAAAGTTTTCATATATCTCAATTCATGAAAAAGCATTAATTTTATGGCTAGAGATTGATTGCTAAAATTTTAAACATATAAACATAATTTGGTAATGACTTACTTATATAAAATTCTACCAGGAATGTAATAAGCCTCCAATTACTGAAAAATATGCAATAGAAATTTACACATGTTTAAATTGGATATACATTTGCCCCGCAGTATCGTTAAGTTTAATATAATAACTTTTATAGAATTAACATTTTCACTATTTAATATTTCAATGCAAAAATCGCATTTATAATAAACGGTGGCATCATATTTATATAGTCGTATTATTTTACATTAATACAGATAATTTATTTAACATACAATTAATAAGATATCACAAAATAATATTAATACATCATAGCTGTCTTATGGAACATTATTAATATAAATTAGTACTGCAATGTAAATGCACATTAATTATTCTACTGTATATTTTTACAAATTAGAGAGGGGACGCATTCTGATTCGTAATTAAAAAAAAGTAAAATCAATTGATTAAAAATATAACTTTCCATTTTTAAATATTGACATCAACTCAATATTAATTGTTATTCAGGCCAATAATAATGAGCGGACTTTAATCAGGTGAAACAAATACAGAAGTAACATTACATAATTAAAGGAGCAAGGTGCACTCGCGCATATAAAGAAATTTAATGTTACTTCTGCATATAGCTTAATCTGAAACATTTGTTAAATTCCAGAAAAGTTTTGATATCTAATGGACAAAGAAAGGAAAAAATGTTTAAGATCAATAAAAACAAGGGGAAAATATTGAAGAATTGTTGTATAAAAAATATTAAATATTTTGTTTCAGATTTATACCAATGAATGTTAAAAGGTTAAGTGACTACATTAAAGATTACATAACATTTGATAAAAATTACTTTAAAAGCGTCACAATATCAAAGCGAGCATTTATTAGTGAAGCATATTATTATGATTCTAAATAAAAAAAAAAAATAAATAAATATTTTTTTTTGAGTTCGTAACATACTCATACATAAATTAAATGTAATAGGTATTATTAAATACTAGTATCGCCCAGTGGTCGAAACTCGACCATTTTTTTTGCAAAGCGAGGCAAAGCAAAGTTATTGCCTTGTCCTAAACGGAATGCAATTGCAACACAGCTGCGGCAATTGTCGAAAACCGAAAATCTAAAACTTTTCTGAATCTTATATTTTCTACTTATATATGCAGAGGAAAGAATAATAAATCCACTTTTTAAAAAATAAAAATAAGTAGTCAATTTCACTTAATTAAAATGCAAGGAAATCCCAAAACGTGGAAATTCATCGAAAACCGGAAATCAAAAGTTTTTATGTATCTTCTACTTGCTTCTTCTACCCACAGAAGCTAGCAATAAAGACACTTTTTAAAAAAAATAAGTAGCCAATTTCAGTTAATTGAAACGTAAAGAAAGCTCAAAACATGTAAATTCAGCAAGAAACGGAAATCTAAATTTTTTCCGTATCGTCTACTTATACATGCTGCACTTAGTAACAAATCCATTTTCCTTTTATTTAGTATATTAGTTGAATATTTATTGTTTAAATATCACCCTTTGAAAAGAAATGTTTATGTTTACATTCGAAACTGGAAGTTTGCCATTTTTTTTCTGGAGTTTCGGGATTTTAAATTAAAATTTTATCAATTTTACAGAAAAAATAACTCAATCAAACACATGTAGACAGTAACTTATATATAACTGTACCCAAATATCGGAATTAAAATTGGCAGATAATTTCCGTTATTTTTTAATAATTTTTTACAAAAAATCCAATGGACGATTAACATAGAAAACCTTTTTCATGGCTCCATGGACAGACAGTGACGTCATCACTTCGCTTGCGTATAGTGATGCTACATTATACAAATTACTGTGTCTATGGTTTTATTTGAGCTTTAATTGCCAGATTTAACAACTTTCTACTTTTAGGTATTTTTTAATGTAAAGGAATACGTGTATAAAAGGGAAAAATGGGGGAAAATGCATAAAAAATAAATGTATTTTTAAATGCCTTCTTGACATCGTAAGAAATTAATATTTGTATTCGCACCTTCCGGCTAACTATACCTTTCGAATGATACCATTTTCAACCCTCTACTCCCATAATCAATATGTTAAAAAGGGACTACAAATTTTATGCTTGCCTATTAATATATAGATTGTTAATTTGTTTTAAGTAATCATTGAATTATACCTCATCCCCAGTCGGAAATATTGCGATAAATATGCAAAAATTTCTTCGCAACTCGAATTATTTATGTATAGCTTTTCTTTTACAGTTGCTTAAATTTATATGCATAAATAATTAGCTTTATTTAAATAATTTTCAATTAAGTTAGTAAATAATTTTCTTTTTCTAATTGTCGATTTCCTTCCGTTTGATCTATGTACTAAATTCACCTTGCTTTCTTGTTTCTTTGATTACGACTGGTACAGGTGAATCGGACCGTTCATCTGTAATTTTATTTGCTTTTAGGCTCACAGTTACAAAAATTCACCTATTATTTGCATAGATTATTCAATCACCGCCCCTGAAGAAGTAAGTTATAATGTATGCTTTTATACTTGCATATTAAACATATTTTATATTATTAATCTTCAGTTTCTTCATATTATTATTATTATTATTATTATTATTATTATTTTATCGGTGAAACGTTGAAAAAGTTTTTCATATACAGTAACCGCGGCTTAAGAAATTCACTGGTTAATAAAACCAGCAGCTTATTCTGATAAAATTGCCAGGACCGGAATCAAATCAATTTAAAGCAATTTTAAAACCTCCGCTTAATAGAATCACCATCACTGGTTAATAAATTCAAAAAGTGTCTCTTCAGCAGAAAAATGCAATTTATGCACACTAAACAAATTTTTATGTACACTGTCATTTATTATTTTTTAAGTAAAAAAGAAAAGAAAATACAGCAATCCATTCGTTATCACTCTTTGTCAAAAAATTTACATTGAAAGCATACTTACAAAATAAACATGCCCATTACATGTTTTAGCAACAATTTCAAGAAATGTATTTTTTAAAGCGTGATAATGAGTTACAAATTTGATTTGGTTGTAAGTAATTTTTTTTTTTTAACTTTTTAATTATTAAAAGACAATTTATGGTTCTTATTTTGAAATAAATAATAAATAAAAGATATGAAAGGACAGATTTTAAATTAAAAAAAAAAAAATAAATTAAATTAAATAATTAAAAAATGCTTGAAATTTTGGCAAAATAATAATGATTTTCCCCAAAGAAAATAGCGTATCGAAACTTTGGATGTGCTTAATTTACTTATTTTAAAGGAACAATTAATTAATTGTGCGTCAAAAATTAATTAATGTAGTTTATTAATTTCATTACATTTTGAAATTTCTTTCCAAATTTAGCGAAGTAGTACCTTTTTCAAGCGTCAGGAACGTTCGCCGGGTATAAAAATCAGCCGTTTTAAAATCATTTTAGCTCAGAACGAATGTGATTTTAATAAGCAACAGGAACTGTATATATATAAACATTTTGTGTTAGTCTTACCTCTAAGTTAAAATCAGTTCTATTTTTGTTGTGTTGGCATTGTTTTGTATCTATTAATTGCTAAATTTTAAGGTTAAATTTTATTACGATATCTATCATTTATATAATTTAAGATATATTCTGAAAAGAGTCAAAATGAGTCAAAATGTCAAAAACATTTTTATATAATATGTTACAATACGTTATTAATTCTAATATGGTTATTATCAAACATAGCATAGATTTATCTACAAGCTATTAATCTTTTCAAACAGAAGGGGCGAGTTTTAAAATATGTTCGATTATTTACAAATTTTCTACTTAAACTCATCAAAAACACATTTTGATACATTAAATTGCCCATATATTATTACGTTAGATAAAATGTTTCTAATCGTGGCTATTTATTCTCTTTTAAACATATTTATTACAATTACAATGCATTGTGAATATCTGGATGGCTAGTTGGCATACATTAGAAATAATAAATATAGTTTTAAAACGCTGACATTTTACAAAGTTAGATTTATTTTACTTGAAAAGAGATATCTCACATAAGTCAGATTAATCATACTAAACTTAACAAAAACATCTGAATCACCATAATAAAATTTTAATTAGTTACTTTTTCAATACTGAACAAATATTTTTTTAAAGGAGTAATTTTATTTTAAAGTATTATTGATGTACAATGAAGTTTATAGTCATACATCCGGAAACTTGACCTCTCTTTGGCTGAAAGAATCTGGAATTATGTAATGTTTAATAAATAATTTATCCTGTAAATCTAAGTAATAAGTAATCTAAATTTATTTCAAAGTATATTACTTTATTAAATGTCAATCTGAATTTGATTCTTTCTGAATGGTACTTATATGCATATATATTTATTTTTTTAAATTATAAGTTTACTTATGTTTATATACTTTTTTATAAAGCATATGTTGCTTAGTTTTTAACCGTATAATTCAGTTATTATTATTAAAATAAATATTCTGTAAAATATTTAATAAAAAAAAAAGGAAGAAGAAGAAGAAGAATGTTTATTATTATTATTATTAGACATAATGTGTCTAATGTGAAATAAAAAGATCTTGAATATTGTTATTAATTTAAATACGAATTTATTTGTTATTTATCCAAATAAGAATATCGAATATCATAATACATCATTAATTTCCACACCATATTATAAACTCAAGTAATGAATTATAGGAAAGACTATATAAAAATTGTTTAAAAGCTCTAATTTTATACAAAGTGAAGATGGTAGCCTTAAATTATGAATTAGATTACATAACATTGCATTCATTATTCCTAAAAATACGTTTATTAAATTGTATGTGGAAAACGTAGTAACAATTTAATAATTTAATATGTGTTGAGTTACTACTCAAAAATATTCTTACACTTTCTTGGGAAAATACCATTTACTGCATAAAAATGTATACAGATAACTTTTACAGTGCAAACTGGAATTAAGTTTTTGAGAATGTTACAAAAAATTATTCTTTAAAATAAAAGATTTTAACAATAACGCCTCTTTTTCTTTATTTTTTTGTAAGGCTGGTGCGGTTAATATGCTAATTTGCATATATGAAATTTACATTTTATTTAAAAAAGTATATATAATCAGTAAAATTTATTCTTCACCGGAAAAAAGGCTGCAGTTACATCAAATGTTTATACATCTTAACCTTAAAATATTCATTTAAACATTAAAGAAAATATTTTAAACGCCAACGCATATAAGACGCTCAATTGCTATTAATAACTCGTAAGAATAAATATTTTTGCTGGCTCACTTTCAAATAATCTTTTTGAAAAAGGATTTAAGATTTCATGCATAGTTTGGCAATGAAATATGGTAAAAATGTTATACCAAATAACAGATTGCTGCAGTTTAAAAAATAATAAATTTTTATTTATTTTGAGAATTTATAGTTTTTTTTCTACCCTTCGGGAAGTCGATAAAATTGAAATAAAAGCATGAAAAATTATTATGCTCTGTCTAACATCAATAACAGTTAAGTAAATTTAAAAAGAAGGATTATTTATTGCTCAAAAAAAAAAAAATTATTTGAAAGAAATAATATAAAATATATTACTATTTACAAAATAAATAAATAGATATATTTAGTTTTTTTTTTCCAATAGAATATTTGCATTTTAAATTAAAGTATTTACGTATACTAAAATATCTTGGTGACTTTTTTGTGTTATAAAAGTTTTTCTTCTTTTTTTTTTTTTTTTTTTTTATTTTTCTTATATTTTTAGTATTTTAATTTCAATAACATTTCAACAAGTTATATAAGGTAAAACTGGGAGAGATCGCGCGGTAGGAATGATTGCGCAAATAGCGGACCGGTGAAAAAAGAGTAAAGTGGGCGAGCTGCCACTCCACGCACAGTCGGTAACAAAAGTGTCCGAACACTAGCAAAAATTCCTATGTAAAAAAAGTACACATCATACGGTTTTGTTAAATAAATCCTTATCGAATCGTGTTCTTAGACTGACTAAGAACAGGATTCGACAAGGATTTATTTAACAAAACCGTATTAAGTGCACTATTTTTACATAGGAATTTTTGCTAGTGTTCGGACACTTTTGTTACCGACTGTAGTTGATTTACATCACTAGTGGAGTGCCGACTTGAATGTGCATATTGATTCAAGAGTATAAGAAAAAAATTGCTTATTTTGTCTCGTTTTAAAAAATAAATGCTTGAATTTTCCTAACCCTTCTTAAGAATTTCTATAGAATGGTAATAGAATTTCATATGCTACTAACCTATACTAACGGTACGAACACCACGGTTCTCACTAAACGTGAATAGCTATTGAATAAAAAGCTACGCAATAATTGCTACGCTATTTAGGAGAGGTTGCGCATTAATTCAATTATATTTTTTACTAGTGCATGATTGTATGACAAGACAATGGGATGAGTTTGATGAATGCCGAGCACGATCATGATGAATGTGTGAAATAACTTCGACAAGTGACTGGACTAGTTCGCCCAATTCCACACGGCGCATCTTTTTTGGAGACCGTTCCCAGTATCCAAAATTGAATATTACTCTGTAACGGCAACGATTGACAAAAGCCACACCTCCAGTGGGACTTACCTCCTGTATGCTAACGTTAGCCTATGGAAAATTTATCGCAAAGTATTTAAATGTTATTGTATATATGTTTTACTATATTTCCAAATATGATGCTGAATTATTGTGCAGCTATCGTCTGTTAAATCAGAAGAGATAAAACTTAATGCGAACAAAAGCGCCAGTTTCTCAAACTTCTTTTTAAAAACTATAATGGTATAAATTTCAATAAATCTAATTGGCATAAGTGCACACTGCTCAGTTCCCCATCATATATACATTCTCATAAATTTCTAGTGCAGGACATACTATAATCATGTTAAGAGAAGTGAATTTGACCAAACACTTGACACAGTGACAGAATGAAATCCCTGTCTAATAGGCTATCCACCGTTTATAATTGCACACACGGTGTGCCATCTAATTTTTTGACTCAGAAATGCACTACACATACAATGTGCAGTCGGTCTTGAATGGGTAAACTGCCGGGAAAAGTCCCGTCGTATGTCAGTCAGTGAGTAGAATGCCGCGCGCTAGCTAATCGTGCTTGTTGCATTATTATGTTGATTGTTGTTTATAAAAGAATTTAATGATTCTTTATTGTGTTAATCCTCACGATCTCCATAAATTTATAGGATAGCAACAAAATAATAATGGAAATGCATGGAAGAAGGAGGAATTAAAAGTTATGCAACAATAGTTTAGCAAAATAAATAAATAAATAAATAAAATAAAATAATAATATTTCGAATTTTTATATCATTCTTTGCGGAGACTCTCCTAGCTTAACCTTATATTTTAATATTTATATAATGAAAATACTCGAGGAAGAATGTTGAAAATTAATTGACAGTGTAAATGATTTCATCCATTTAAATTTCAATTTATAAGGTTCGCTAATTATTATTATTTTTAAATAAAATATTATATCAAATAACATATTGTTGCAGTTTAAAAAAGAATAAATGTCTATTTATTTTTAGAATTAAGAGCTGTATTCTTATTTTATTATTATTATTATTTCTTTTTCTTTCTCATCCTTGAAAAAAGTGGTAAGATTCAAATAAATAGCATGAAAAATTCAAAACTTTAAAATTATTCTATGCCTAATATCAATAACAGCTATGTAAATTTATATAGGTGGATTATTTATTGCCTAAAAATTATTTGAATGTTATATCATTACATCACATTTATTAATAAACAAATTTATTTATATTATTATTTATTATTATTATTTAAAAGTAGAACATATGAATTTTAAATTACAGTTCTTTTTACATTCTAAAATATTTTAGTGACCTTCTTCTGTTATAAAATTTTTTTATTATATTATTATGAATAATATAATTTTGTTTAATATTTTTTTCAACGATAATTGAATATTTTACATAACTTTTGTTTGAATATTTATATAACGATAATACACTAAGGAAAATGTTAATAATTAGTTGAATATGTGAAAGATTTAATCTATTTAAATTTAGATTTCTGAGGTTTGCTACTTATTATAATTTTTAACTAAAATATTAAAATTTCACTAAAATATAATTTTAATATAAAGATAAATTGTGGAATTTTCTGTTTTTTCATTCTTTACTTGAAATATATATGTTATAATGCAAATTTAAATTCAAACCTATGTAAATTCAAATTTCAAAAGTTCATTAGTTTTCGCGATCTCTATGGTGAAAACTTATGTAAAGCGTTTCAGATATTGCAAAGGTAAATTTTACTGTCTACGATTAATTTTTCTTAAATTTTTTTAATTCATAGATTTGAAGAATTATTGAGAAAATGCTAAATATCTGCTTTTATTAATATTTTAAAAATTATACTTTTTCCGTTACTGTTTGAACTTCAACTAGTCAGAAATGAAAAAATCACTAAAAAAATTTTTTTAATTCAAAATTTTCAGCCAACTTAAATATAAGGAGAATTGGGAAACACTGATTCAATTTTTCAGTTTTTATTTTTCATCTCACTATAAAATTGACCATATAAATTGGTAATTTCCCACAATACTAATTATATGTTTTTTACCATTCAACAATTATTTAAAAAATGCTTTTATTAATAATTACTTTTATTTAAAAAAAAATTACAGAACCTTGCAAAATGCTTCAAAAATGCCGATGTGTGGGGTAAAATATGCCAAATTTATGGCGCACGTTTCACACCAAAAGTTTTACTTATAATATAGGGAATAAATATTATCCGATATTAGCAGTAAATAACTTCACTTTCTTTTAAATGTTAATATATAATTTTCAAAATTTTATAGAACCTATTATTTAATTCAAATGGAAATTTGAGGCAGGTAGACTATTCTCTATAAACCACCATTTTATAACCCACTATTCTTTTCAAAAAAAAAATCCTATAGGGCATTCGGCAAAATTGGCCACTGAAGTGTTCCACTCTCTAGACTACCATCAGGCCTCTCTAAACAATGCATTTTCATTATCACAACATTCTGTTCAAAGATTCTAGTGTCAGATTTGTATTTTAGATTTTATGCAATGGCATGCATTTTTCATGATCGTCTTCATAATCAAATATTATTAGAAATATCTCCTTAATCCATTAGGTTATGATTGTTGATTTAAAACAGTCGCAAGTTTACGAATAATCAACCTTGAGATAACGTCTTCAAATGTTGACAAACGAACTTATTAACTAATAAACTGATTAGTCTGCTGAAAAACACTGCAATTGTAAGATTTATTTTATTTTATTTGTTTTATTTTATTTTATTTCTCATGCCTCAAATCATGTAATTTTTAAAGCATAATATATATTTATTTTATTAAAAGAGAGAGAGATTGTGTAATTTCTGTTCCCGTTCAGGAATAAATATCATTTAAATATTTCGTAATGTTTATATAATGATTCATGAAAAGTAAAACATGAAAGATAAAATCCATTAGATGACTTTTTTTAACGTCGAGCTACAAGAGACAGTAAATAGCTATCAATAACTCATAAGGATAAATATTTTTCCTAGATCATTTTCAAAAAATCCTTTTGTAAAGAGATTTAAATTTTCACGCGTAGTTTGATAGTGGAATATGATAAAAATATGATACCAAATAACAGATTGTTGCAGTTTAAAAATAAATAAATATCTATTTATTTTCGGAATTTATAGCTTTCTTTTAACTCCTTGAATGTCGATAACATTCAAGAACAAACTATAAATAAATTCTATTTTTTATCAGCTCTTTTTATTTTATTTTTTCTTATCATTAGAAGTTGCATCGAAAATATCATTTCACTTATGATTTCACTATCATTTTCGATTCTCATTGAGAGAAAATCATCAGCATGATGTCGATTGAGTTCAAAGATGCAACGTCGTTCATTTCTTTACCTTACAACTGTGTTTCTTCGTTGATTTTACTGCTCCCTGCCTACTATACATTTTCCATAAATTAATTGTCCCAAATAATGTTTATTTTTTCTTCGTTTGTGGAAATAAATATTGATAGAAAAGTAATGAGTAAACATATTGTTAACAAAATTAAATAATATTTTCAGCAAAACATTTAGCATACCGTCATCAATGCACTCCAATAAATGCCACCGAAAAAACTGACTGCTATTTTATTACTTCATTTTGCTGGCCAAGCTATTGTTTAGATTTCAATTTTATCTTTATATACCGCAAAGTCCTCTACCTATATAAACTGATTGTGTTTACAACATCTTCTTTTTTTTTCCATAAAATCGAAAAACCAAATTTTTAGAAGAGTAATGTTCTTCACATTTAACCAAAATTACATACTGTGAAAAATAACTGTAAAGTTCTATGAAAAAAAGCGAGAGCTAAAATTGATATGTAAAAAAATTAAAAAGTTTACAGCTTTGAATACTACTTATGTTTGTTTACCATTTTAAATTTTTGTTCCAGAATTTCATGAACATGAATGCAATTTTAGATTACTAACACTCCATGGCTGTTAAAAACAGTAATTGAAAATTTTAAAACACGTAAAATTAGTTTTAAATTTCATTATTATCATTTTATATTTCTTTTCAACAATCAAGTTTCTTTTAATTGATTTAAAATAATACTCCATGATATTATATATGTATATACCCAGCAAAACTTATACTGATGGGATCGTTCTGGCCTACAGCTGGCATCTTGCACTTGCCATCAGCTGCAGGTTGCCACATGTAGCTGAAGCAGTGGGCCGCTTACGGCTGCCAGCATTGAAGCCAGCCTACAGTGAAAAGGCCGGTGGCTCAGAAGCGGCATAATAACAGCTGGCCTTTTGCAGGGTACCAGCACACGGCCAACATTATGTTTGCCATATTGCGGCCACAATTTATAAGGCCGGTACCGGACCATCACTTGCAATTCGAATGCATAGAGGGCGCTGCGATTCACCTGCTGTTGATTTGAAATTCCCTCTCATTTCGCTTCGCCATTTCGTGCCAAGTCTGCGGCGTACAAGATACTAAAAGGTTAAATGATCTCATAAAAAGTGTAAGAGTAAGTGATTCATTTTTTAATTTGGTTTTGTGTTTTTTTTTTTTAATCATTTTTAGAAGCCTTTGATTTTAGAATTATTATTAAAATATTAGGATTTCTAGAAAAGTACAGCAAATATCTCGTTGGTCCGTTTAAAATGAGCTATGATAGTCATTAATTTTCTAATTATATTCTTATTATTTCTTCTTCTTATTATTTTAATAGCGCTAATAAGTTTATGGATCCAACTTTATATTTGTATAATATAACTGTGGGAAAGTTATTAGGACAATTATAAATTTGTAACCTTTTTATTTTTACTTTGTTCTGCATGTATAAGAAAGAAGTATTTGATACGTAAAAATTTTCGACTCCCGTTTTTCGGTTGTTTTACACGTTTTGATATGTTCTGAACACGATTTGACTTCATTAAAAAACTATCTGTCTATCTTTGTGTGTATCAGTAATTTTTTGAACGCTGTATTCTATGAACAGTTTAATACAATTTAACTTAACTAGATATTTAGTTGGACTTTGACTTAAATTGGTGCTAATTACATTTGAGGATCAATCCTTCAAAATATGCCGCTTTCATCCCATTTTTTCCCCAGTTTTTAGCATGGCAGTATGAGAGGAAAATTTGCATAAATACACATAATGAGAATTAATTTTTAGATGTGAAATAAAATAAATAAATGTTTATGTTAATAACAGTCAGCCAAGATTTTTTTTTTCTTTTTAATCCAGAGAGCATCGCTTGAAAAAAAAAAAAATAAATAAATAAACAAATAAATAAATCTTAAAAATTATCCCTTCTATATATATTTGACTAGATCCTTATATATATAAAGTATTTAAAAAAATGTACTTGTAAAATAGTAAACAGCATTTAAAAATTCCCATATGTTAGAAATATAAATAGAAAATGAAGTATTGCCATAAATTAATTAAAAGAGAAATAGCAAAAAGTATAATCAAAATAAGTATTAGACTTTCTATTATATCCCAAATAAACGTCGCCCAAGCAAAGAAAGAGTTCTGCCTGCCAAAAGTGTTTCAATACAGAAATTTGTATCATATTTCTTATATTATTTTTGTGATTTTATAGAGCAGAAATTTTTTATGGAAATTAGTGGTGGCAAAAAAGCGGAACTCTTTCATTCCTGACCACCAGTATGATTCAAAAAGTCAAGAATCGTGAAGATGGTCCTAAATCTGAATCAATTTATTCATATTTCATGAATAACAAGTGCATTATTACCTTTTAAATTCCGAAATTATTATTATTAACACAGATAACACTCACAAACTAATAAAGTTTTCGCCACATAAAGATGTGAGACAAAATAAATAAAAAACAAATAAATAAAAATAAATTCAATTAAATAAATAAAGACAAGAAACTAAAAAAAAAAAAAAAAAAAAAAAAAATTGTTTAGATTAGAATAATTTTCTCTCAAATATTATATACTTATCACAGACGTTAATCTTTGAACTGCATTATTATTATCACTATACTGCATCATAAAATTATATATCCTGTTTATATTTGTAATTTAAATGATCACTTTTGACTGCTAAACTTTAAGTGTGTCAGACACACTGAGTAAACTTTAAATGAATATGACTATAAATTTTTTAAAATGTTTATCCAGTGTCTCTGTAATTCTGCAATGGTTTTCAACTAAAAGTAAATAATCGAAATTCTTTACCTTCATCCCGTATTTTTATTTTTTCAAATTGTTTTATTTCTCAACAAATAATAATAATAATTAAGGAAAATTAAGGTTTCTTTAGAAGGAAATATAAATCATTGATGTACACCCACTACTAAATAATTAAAATAATAGTCATTCTCATTAAATCTGTGTATAAAACAGATTTTTTAACATCCTGTTTCATTTTCGTTATGTAAGATTTGAAATAAGTAATTCCCTATAGTTATGATGAAATCTTTCAGAGCAACTGGAAACATCTTACGTCTTTATTTAATAAATTCATTTTAAAGTAAACCAAACCACCGTATATCAATCAGTGCAGTACGAATGTGTTAGTTTGGAATTGGAATATTTTTCTTAGTCAGCAATTATGATAACCAGGTCCAGATGGCCCCAAATGCTTGCTGTCTAAGCATCTTTGAAGGTTAGCAACAACGCTTATCAGTTCAAAAAATGTCGAACTGCATTAAGTAATTTTTACTTTCTTCTATATTCAATAGAAGAAAGTATTGGATTCGTAAAAATTTTCGACCTCGGATTTTTGATGGATTTACACGTTTTGAGAGCTGTATAACACGATTTGACCATTTTTAGAAAATGTCTATCTGTCTGTCTGTCTGTGTGTGTGTATGTGTGTGTGTGACAAAATTTTGTGGCAACTGTATCTCCGGAACTACTGCACAGAATTTCATACAAATTGGTATGTAGTTGCACCTTGACATAAATTAGTGCCTATCAACTTTTGGTAAAAATCGTCTCACAGGTTACGTTGCCATCCCACTTTTTCTAAATTTTTAACATGGTGATATAGGGCAAAATTTTGTATAAATGTGCATAAGAAGAATTATTTTTTAGTAATCATTATGAAATTTACAAGAATTATTTATAATAGAGATAGTCAACTGGGAAAAATTTTTTGCATGTGTAGGAGCCTCGTGAACCCCCTAGGGGGGGGGAGTCCCCCCTAGAAGGGAGTAAATTTTCAAGATGGGTATCTTTCGAAAGGTCTCGTCAATACCTTTAAAACGAATGGTTGAACTATAAATCTGTGATAATTTAAAACAAAGTTATCGATTTTTTTTTTTTACTTTTTACAAAAAATAAACTTACAAAAAAAAAAAATCTTAATATTTTTTTTTTTTTTTTTTTTTTTAACGAAATTTAACCAAACTTGGTATTTAGTTGGCTCCTGACATAAACTGGTGCTGATTAGATTTGGGGATCAATCGCACAACAGGAGGCGCTGTGATCGTATTTCGTCTAAATTTTTAACATGGTAGAATAGGACAAAATTTCGTATAAATGTACATAGTGAGAGTTATTCTTAACCTGTGATTGTAAAATTAATATGAATTATTGCTAATAGTAGTAGTTAATTAGGAAAAAAAATTTGTGCATGTGGGGGCATCGCTTCCGCCCCCCCCCCTGGGGGAAAGTACCCCCCGGGGTGGTGTAAATTTTGAAGATGGGTATCTTTCGAAAGGTCTCGTCAATACCTTTAAAACGAATGGTTGAACTATAAATATGTGATAATTTAAAACAAAGATATCGAATTTTTTTTACTTTTAACGAAAAAAAACTTTGATTTTTTTTTTTTTTTTTTAATATTGTTACTGAGTGAATTTGTATAGGAAAATACAGAAGAAAGTATTGTGGTGGCCAAAACATACTAGTTTAAATGTGAATTTGAATCTCAAATTGTAATCTGCGCTTTAAATAATAAACTTGGCAGTTGGTTTGTTTTCTGATTAAAAAAAGTAATCAATAACTTTAGATGAATTAGTTATTTAAATAAATTAATAAGAAAAAAAAAAAAAATGGTTTTCAATTGGTTTCCAGGATCATGCATGCATGTTTAATTTAAATTTTTATGACAGCAAATATATGAAAAAAAAATGAAAAAAGCGTACTTATATAATTTAATTGTAAAAAAATAAAAATTAAAATAATTAAAATAAAAATTAAATTAAAAAATAAATAAATAAAAATAAATTTTAAAGCACATATTTATTACAGTAATAAATGCACCAAAGAACCGGTATTAATAATAAAAATCTTTGTAAAGAAACGCAATAATTGAATTAAAAAAAACTGGCAACATTTGTTTCTGGTGATACATGGCTCTTCATTTGGTGACCAAAGTAGGCACGAGTTTAGCAAAGCACTTCTGTTACACTCGTGTCCACTTTTGTTCGCCTGACTAAGGATAATAGTGGTGACATCTGTTGCCTTTTTATTTTATTTTAATATCTTATTATTTATTTTTACAGTAATAAACGCTTCAAAGAACCGTTATTAATAATAAAAATCTTTGTAAGGAAACCCAATAATTAAAAAAAAAATACTCGTAACATTTGTTTCGAGTGGAAATAATACCATGGCTCTTCATTGGGTGAACAAAGTAGGCACGAGTGCGGCAAAGTACATTTGCTACACTCCTGTCCACTTTTGTTCGCCTGACTAAGGGTCACTGTTGCTTTTTTTTTTCGATTTATGGTAACTTATTATTTTATTCTTCAGAGTCAGAACTCCGTACTTTAGTAGTTTTTAAATCCCTTTTAAGGGGATGACGAAATTGAAAATCGTACTTTGAAATTAGCGTCGTAGATTTCTTAAAGTTTACATACATATGCTTTGAAATGTATCAATACTAAACATATTAAAATTTCTGGAAAACTATTTAAATATGTCAAAAAAAAAAAATCAAATAAAAATTTTTTGAAAAGATTTTAAGTGTTTTATGCGATTAATATTTTTAATAAATTCTCCCCTTACCCTGATTTCATTGTATTGTAATGTATCAATATATTCGAAATAAATTAGGTTTTTACTTTGTGCATTGGTTAGTGAGTTTTTTTTTTTTTTTTTTTTTTTTTTTTTTTTGTTAAAAATATTTTTATGTTTGACTCTAAAATTTAGCACACAAGTACAAAATACTTTTCAAAAAGTAACTTCAATCAATCCATTCAAATCTTCGTCAATCAATCCACAAAGTTATACCCAAATATGTTTAGAAATTTTGATAAATTACAATGATGTAAAATCGAGTGTAAAATTTAAAAATTATGTTGCATGGAATATTTATTCATTTATTTTATTTCAATACTTTATGAGAAATTTTAATGTACTTAATACTGATACATTTCAATACTTATGTATTAAATCACGACATTAAGGAAGAAATTTCAAAGAACGATTTTCAATATTTACCATCTCCTTAACTCTGATTTAAATATTTTTTTATTGAATGTTCTCTATATTGCATACTTAAATCAGAAACTTTTTATTTCAATATTTTATCTAGTCACTTGCAACGTTACATTTATTTATATAAAAAAATTTAACACAGTTAAATAAACGTTTTGAAATTTAACACTTTGAAACAAAATTTACAAAGAATATAATATTACATAGAACAAAATATATATTTATCTTATCAAAATCTTATATTTGAATAGAACAAAAGTAACAAAAAGCTTATCATAGATTTATTTTTAATGAAAACGGATCGGCTGAGTGTTTCTCGCGCTGTACTAGAAATCCTAAATTTATAAACATAGTCTAAGGATCAAATGCTTGTAAAAATTTAATTGAACTATAAATACAGTGGGTAATCAATTATTATTATTATTATTTTAAAACAAATACTGGATGAAATGGTCTTGAACTTCTAATATGCAAAGAACATTTAAAAACTCATATTTTCCACTATCGATTTAGTCAAGAGTGCAATTAAAGAAGCAACCACAAATTGGAGAAAAGCACAAATACTTTGGATCACCCTATATCATGAAAAGCTACCGATGACTTGTAACCTTAACACGCTGCATATATTATAAACAATATGTGTATTTTTTTTTTTTGGCAAGGGGGGGGGGAGGGCAAGTTTCTTTTCTTTCTCTTTTTTTTTTTTTTTTCTTATAGCAAGAATGGAATTTAATAAAATTTTACAAAACTTACAGAAAAATTGACAAAACACTAGAAAAATATTATTCTAAAGCACACACTTATACGTGTAATATTCGGTGAGATATGAGTATTTATAATAAATATTTCATTTACTGCTTTTGCGGGAAAGATAAAAAATTTCATCACATTAGTTAAAAGCTAGATATATTGGGCAATTTATATCGAAAGTACATTTCAATACAGGAAAAATTAAGCAAGTTGTTGCGAAAAAATGGGGCAGATTTTAGGTATATACAGGTTTGAAAATTCATAAGGGATTTTTCACATGCCAAGCATTTAATTGTAAGATTAAATTTTTTCAACCATGTTTCAAAATTTCTTCTTTGTGAAAAAATCCTTCTGGACTTGTAACTCTAACATACTTTTATTTATATAGTACGATCTGTGAGCTCATAAGGGGATTTTCACAAAAATGACCTTTTGTAACAGGATTGAACATATCTAAAATCTGGCTCGTTCTTTTACAAATAATTTGCTTAATTTTTATTCCATTTAAATAAACTTTTGTATAAGTTACCCAAGATATCTGGTTTTCGACTTACGTAATAAAAAAATTTCTATCTTTCGCGCACGCTCAGAAAAAATAAAATAAATAAATAAATAAAAATGAATGTAAATGCTCAAATCTCCTCGAAAATTACACATATGAATTTTATGTTTCAGAATAATGTTTCTTTAATGTTTCATCAATTTTTCTGCAAGTTTTGTAAAATTTTGTGAAAATTCCTTCTTGTTATAAGCAAAAAAATTGCCAAAAATGTAATAATAATTATATATATATATATATGCCTAAAATATTGTATATTTCCCATACAAAAAACTTACAAACGTTGTATATAGTAAGAGCAATAATGTGTTCAAGTTACAAGTCATTTGTAGCTTTTTATGACACAGGGTGATCCAAAATATTTGTGCTTTTCTTTAATTTATAGTTGGTCCCTTAATTGAACTTTGGACTAAATCGATAGTAGAAAATGTGAGTTCTTAAACGTTTTTACATGTCTGTATTTCAAAATCATTTAGTCAAGCATTTTTTTTTTTTTTTTTTTTTTTTTTTTTTTAAATCAAAATAAAAAAAGTGTAAAAAAAAATAATAATAATAGTTTGATCACCCTCTGTTGCTACAAAACCAAATTAAATATTGGATGCATAGAAATTAGCATTAATAAAATGTAAGGTATCACAATAAATAGATAAATAAATAAATAAAATAGAATAAAATAAAATAATAGTCATAACCAAATCACTATTGGCCCATTAAGGGCCCTCTTCACTCACCGCCGCTGGAAACCGAAGCTAATGTTATTCTATGGGAAATTTTTCTTTACAAATAACTTATTAGCTAATACATATTTTTTAATTCTGTTTTCACATTCTGAAAATTTCCAGCTGTTAAATTGACGAACCTTTTTTAAAAAATTATTTAATTTTTTATATTTTATTTTGAAGCTGCAAAATACGAATTTTCAATATGTGAATTTTTTTCATTTTGCAATTTCAAAATAAAATATTAAAAATTAAAAAATACATTTTTAAAAAAGGTCGGTCAATTTAACAGTTGGGAATTTTCTGAATGTGAAAATAGAATTTAAAAATATGTATTAGTTAATGAGTTATTTGTAAAGAAAATTTCCCCATAGAATACCATTGGCTCGGGCTTCCGGCGACGGTAAATGAAGAGGGCCGTTAATGGGAAAATATAAAGGGCCAACAAAAACACCCGGAGTAATATAATTATTTATGTTTGCCACAACTGGCCCACTGAAGGCTTCCAGCAACAATACGAAAAAATTATGCTTGCTATCAGGCGGCCCGACACTGGCCCACTAACGATTTTTAACCTATTGTTGGTTGCCATCAGTGGCCCAGAACCTTTTTTTAACCGATAGCTCGCTGCCAGCAATGACCCATCAGTGGCCCACTGACTTATTCCGATCGTACTACAGGCTGCCAGCAGTGGATCGGCCGAATGTGGCCATCTGATGGCCGGCGTAACATATTCCCTTCGGCACCTTAACTTTTGCCACCAGCGGGCCAGCAGCTGTTACTGTTGGCAGCCAACACTTGGCCTCGTGTTGGCCATCATCCCAGGTTTTGCTGGGTATATATATAAAGTGTGTGTGTCTGCGCTCTGGCGCTTACACTACCGATCTCAGATCTACAAAACTTGGCAGATGGGGTACCTGTTTCCTACAGATGTGCACCTCACCCCCCCCCCCCCCCCCCGAGATTTTTTTTTAAATTTCAAATTTGATTTTTTTTTTTTTTTTCAATTGTAAACATTGGCTTCTCTGTTTTATTTTCTAAAATTTATTCTTTCATTTTAATCGTCTGTGTATCTTAGCAACTTCTACTCGTGGATAATTTGTGTAATAGCGTCTTAGCAACTGCTATTACACTATTTTTTTTTATTTATTTTTTACTTATGAAATTTGTGTGAAGACGAAATATTTACGATAATAAGCGGATAATTAGCATAATAGCGTCTTAGCAGCTGCTATTAAACTATTTGTTTTTTACTTATGTAATTCGTTTGAAGGCGAAATATATATATATATATATATATATATATATATATATATTCTTTTTTTTTTAATTTGCTATACTTATTGAAATTAAAATGGTAATGTAGTAGAAAAATTTAAGTATTTTAAATTTTAAATTTAAAAATGTATTTATAACAGTTATGTTTATGCATAACTTTTATAGTATAACAACTTTTTATTTTTCATTTTTTAATTAATTCCTTTCAAAAAAAAATTATTTTTATTTTTATTTTTATTTATAGTATTTATACGAAAGTAATAGTAGTATATAGTAGAAAGGATTAAACTGATTAAAATGTATTTGTTTTCTATGCATTTAGTTCCTTTTAAAAGAAAACCTCCTATTTAATTTATTTTATTATATTGGTCGGAATCAAATCGAAATATTGTCGAAATCTATCGAAATATTATAATACATCTATTAAATATAAAATATTTAATAGATGTTGATATACAGTCATCTTTAAAATTGTAGTTCTTAAATAATAGCAGACCTACCTGTCGTCGATAAATACGCAAATTGAAGTGCCGGGGAAAAACCTATCTGCAGGCAGTGGGAAACTGGACCCGATGCAGTGCGTGCGGAAAAAAAGCTGCCATGGGCAGCGGGTTCCCGAAGCAAGGTTTGCAGCAATTTCAATGTAATTTTTTTAGCTTTTATTTATAATGGGATGTAAAAAAGGAATATTGATGCAATTCTTTTGAAAATTCATTTAACTATGGTGACCAGCGAAGCGGGCGTAGACTGCTAGTACACATACAGTCAATAACAAAAGACTCCGAACACTAGCAAAAATTCCTGTATTAAAAAAGTACATTTAATACAGTTTTGTTAAATAAAGCCTTGTAGGATCCTGGTTTTATACTGACTAAGAACAGGATTTGACGAGGATTTATTTAACAAAACTGTATTAAGTGTACTTTTTTTACATAGGAATTTTTGCTAGTGTTCGGAGACATTTGTTACTGACTGTATATATATATAGGTTATGTATTACATTAATGTTATTTTCATTGGTATAATTATTTTTTAGTATTTTTTTTTCACTTTTTTATGTTTTACTTACCTATCTTAAATGAGAAATTTTGTAATTATGCTTTCGCTTAAAGAGTTGTTTTCATATTGTATATTATGATACTGATTAAAAATCTAACTATATATCTTGAAAATTTTACAAGTAAAACAATTAAAATAAAAATACTGCTTACCGCACGTATAATAAAATAATATAAATTTAAAATTGATCCAGCAGGGTTTTCAATAATATTGATGGCAATTGCAATGATATAACCAAATTATTATCAGTTATTGTTTTTTAGTGCGTTTTTATATTCATTAGTATGTTATAACATAATGTTATTTTTATTCAATAGAAAATATAATTTATCTTCGAAATTTTATTGGAAACGTGTAGTTTCACATAAATTAAAACTAAACTTAATTTTTAAAACTTTAAAAACAATCTCTTAATTATCATTTTTAACAGCAAAAACCGATAATGTGAATTTTTGTAATTTTATATAGGTAAATTATGGATTACCAATGAAAGGAGAAAAATTCGATCAATGTTATAATAAAACTTGTAAATGTATAGATATGAATTTCCTTTTTGCATGTTGAAAATTGTTTTGCAAGGTACTTTTCCGATGTTCAGTTATAACATCTATTTTAAACTTATTATTTTGTTTTCTTTCTTCTTTTTTATGAAATCGCTCTTAATTTAAAATGTAACTATTGAACTATCATACACATACACAATAAACAAAGGTATGATCATATCTTGGTCAAATTTTCGGGACCTAATTTTATCAAACATATATTCAATAAAATAGGGAAAATTGGAAATATTAATGTACCGCACAATAAATTAAGCATCCATTTCTTTGCTGTTGTAAGAAATAACGAAACTAACATATATTTATGTACTAGTTTTTAAAAATAGTGTTTTGAGTAAACTTTTCAAAATTTTATTTATATAATTCATTTTTTTATATAATTTCCAGCATTTTCTCTTATATAAAGCTAGATAAAATATTACTTATGATAAAACAAGATTATGATATAATATTGATGAAAAATAACGTAAAAATATGAAAATATTCAGAAATTGGTAGTTCAAATACACGAAAACCTGTAGATCGTTCATTGAATAACAAATGAATATATTTAAAACAGATGTTTATAATAAGGAATTCAATTTAAACTTCTTTGCTTTCAAAATTATTTAAAACAATTTGCATTCTAAAAAAAAAGTACTATGTTTTTATAAAAAATACATTTTCTATAATGTGGCATTTTAAAAGTCTCATTTTTTCAGGAAAAAGGGGATAAACGCAGTATGCTCCTAAAAAGTGAGTATGTGAAAAATCTAAATACAACTCATAAAAATTTAAATAAAATAACTTAAATGGTTTATTTTTTATTTTCCTTCATTTAGGCAGAAGGAAAATTTCACGTAAATTCCAATTGGATTTTAGAAGAAATTTGCTTTTATGTTGAAAAAGTTAAATACTAATTCCTGTGACTATAAAGATTAAATTGCGTAGAGGTAGAAATAACCACGTTCTGTTGCATTTTATTATATACTTATCTAAAGAAAAAAAATAGAACTTTCAAATATTTTTGTTTTGGCTTTCTATTAGGTTTATTTCTTCCATACAGAGATTTTGAATTGTCATCATTCATTGTATTATACCTTGACTTTAACAAGATCCAACTTTACCATTTAATTTCTTAAAACTATTTTAAAATATTATGTCACATCAGTAAATTTTTTTTTACATTTTTCAAAATTCGCTGATAAGGGTGAAATTCGTTCTTGGTTGTATACCAAAACCAATTCCCTATTTCAGTATCTGTAATCATCACCATTCATAAATTGCTACCTTATGAATACTTGCTGGCAATATCTTTGATCTGCCCCGGAAATAGCTCGATCGTTTCTCCCAAAGATGTTTACTTACGCAATTGCTATAATAATAATAATAATAATAATAATAAATAATAATAAATAAAAAATAAAAAATAATTCATCAAAAAAAATGAGAAAAAATAAATAAAAACGACCAACGGGCTCCTATTCTAAAGCTATACTAAAGTAATTTTAATTAATGAATATAGTAACCGATGCTAGGGAATGAAATACAGTTACTGCACGCCTTTATATGAAAAAATAGATTAAAATAATTCCTGTCGTACTAAACTAAATTTTGTTTACAAACAATGCAAGCAGAATTATTATAATTATTATAATTATTATTACAAAGGCGAAATAGACAAGGACCGAAGACTTAAAGTGGATTTAGAATATTTATGATCATCTCTTTCACAATTGAAATTTGACTATGAAACCCGACAACTGAAGGTTAGAAACCGAATCAAGTGATCATCAGATGTGTTCAAGAGTTACAGAGTGATGATTCTTTTGTATGATTCATTTCTGGGAAATAAAATTTAAAACAATTCACAAAAAAAAACAAAAAAAAAAAAAAAAAAAAGCTTCCAGAATCTGAGTTTCATCTGAAATAAAATTTTTAACATTAAATTTAATCTTTCAAAATTATTGTCTTTGATTTTAATTTTAATTTTCTAATTAAATCTGAATTCACAATAAACAAAGTCAGTAAAACAGAATCTAAATTTTATAAAGCGTCATTTAACGCAAAACACTTTTGGAAAGCTACTCAATGTTTAATTATATTTTAGTTTTTAATAAGGATTACAAATATTTCATCAGATTACATTGCTAAAGATATATGTAATTTTATGTAGAGTTTTTCCGTATTTATTATATTTTTTATTTTTATTATTTTTTCAATTGTAGTAAAATAATGTATATTTTCTCTATTAGAAATAAATTTACTGAAAAGAGTTGTTTCCTTAATATTGTTATTTCCTTAATATTCTTTGAATGCTGCTAATGCACTGTTTTTTTTACTTGCTATAACGTATATTGTAACCTTTAAAAATATTTACTTCTTTCTCTTTCAAGTAAATACATATGGATGGCAAATTTTTGCTCATAAGAAAATGGGTGCTTAGACAATAATTAATGCAGATGTACAGGATCTTATAACAATGTCACAAAATCATCCAAATTATGTTAAATTTCGCTATACTACATTCAGATATCCACCATCTCAGTGGCTGCGCATTATTACTGATGGTTCCCACTTTGATTGTCATTTCAATGTAGGGGCTGGTGTGTTCTCAGATCTTTTTTCCTTCTATGCCCCTGAGGGCTATATTGGTACCTCCTTTGATGGTGAAGTTGTGGCGATACGTTTAGCCTTAAAGCAACTATTAGCTGTCCATTGCAAGTTTGAAAGGGTGGTCATTCTTTTTGATTCTCTGGCAGCCATCCAGTCAATAAGCGCTGTTGATCATCCATTAACACCTGAAATATCCCAATGTCAAGAATCAATAAGAACTCTCACTTTAAAGGGGAAACAAATTGTTCTCCAGTGGGTACCCGGCCATTGTGGCCTTTGAGGCAATGTACAAGCGGATTTCCTTGCAAAAAGATGTGCCACCTTGCTACAACATCCCAATACAGCCATTTCTTACTGGAGGATTAAATTGTTTTTAAAGAATTTATCTGCATCTAATGCCTTACGAGATCTTGAGAATCGTACAGCTCTAAAGAAATGGAAGAATTTAAGTAATTCTCCAATTCCTGATAAACCAAGACGTAAGGCAGTTGCGACTTTCCGCCTATCTACAGGACATGACTGCCTTGCCGCTCATTTGAAGCGCATAGGTATGTTAAACGACCCTACTTGCCCACTTTGTGATTCTGGAGAAGTAATGGACCGGGACCATCTGTCCCGTTGTAGGGCTCTTCGATGTTCTACAGAGAGTCGAGATATTGGGAGGCAAGATCGCTCCTTAGGCAATAACTTCGGTCTTTTGTTCTATGTTATATTGCCTGAAATTTGTTACGTATCTTTATAGTCCTCTGTAACATTTGCCTGGCCATTGGAAAAAAAAAAAAAAACATTCAACATCCTGGAATTAGCATGTATTATTAAGATGCTTAAACGCGTGTTCTCTCTAGACAAAAGCAATGTACACTGTACAGACTAAAAATTTTATTTACAAGACCACACACAAGAATTCCGAAGACATACTGTAATCATCCAAAATGTGTTTAAATTTGTTTAAATATTAATGATTTGCAATAAATTAGTTGTATAATATTTATGAATGTATATGATCACTGTGGCTAGTGTATAGGAACACATGAAAGAATTTCGTACCATAACAGTCTATAAACTGTCTTTCTTATAAGTGCATATTAACATCATTACACTCTATTAAATATAATGAAATAAACATGCGTTATTAGATTAAAATAAATAATTTATTTCTGCTAGTTATCTTTTTAAATGACATCTCTCAGAATTCTGATCTCTTCTAAATCATTTAATAAATCAAAATATAAAAAATATTATTTTCATTTATTAACCGTTGTGTATACATAATTACATTTTCATTCTTTTAAATTGCGCAAGTCCACTTTGTTATAACTAAATTAAGCAATAATTTTCCGCTGTAATATCATTAAAGGGTAATTTATATTTCTAAATGACAGGATGTGGTAAGAAATCGTAGTCTTTCTGTCTCCTTACGCAACGATTTTTCTGGCGATAAAATTTGGCAGAGGTGTTTGGCGTTAATTCTTTAACGGACTCTCTAAATTCAAAATATTTATATTAATTTAATCGTAAGACAATGGATTATGTTTGGCTGTAAAATTTGGCACTATTTTGGAAAACTTGGCGTAATTCAGCAGTTATATCTTGATTGCGATATAAAGAACTTCAGAATTCGCTCTAAAACTACTGTAAATGTGATCACGTACCTCTCTCTCTCAACTCTACCTTTAGCATTCTCGTAACTTACGGTCAATATGTACTTCCATTAATAAGGAACTGTTGATTTTCCTATGAAACCTCTCCAAAATAAAATATATTATACAGCAATCAATTAGCCTTTTTACTTTAACGGCCATCTTTTTCAGCTGTATGGACCTGGACAATAATTTGGAACTTTCTACAGTAGAATACCAGAATACTACATTTTATACATTGGTACTAGACCAGTGACCAGTTCGAGATGCGTTCGTGAGAGAAAGGGGCAGTAATTTAAATTACCTTTTTCAAATTTTGTTGTAATAGTCATTTTTTTAACAAAAAGGAACTTTTACGCTATAGCTATTTTATTTGAAATACGAATAACCGTTCATCGGTTTACATATTGAAAAGTCCAGATACAGCATCTTTTCGGTGATCATTCCTTAGACAGTCTGTGTCGACGATGTTGGCGACTCAAGTTGGAAGATATATTGTTCCTTACACATTCCTGGTACCCTGTATAATTATTGAGCAGAATTCGGCAAATCATGGCTTCATCTGATGATACCTCTGCTAGTCTAGCTGATTCGGCAGTTCTTATAATATTCATTTCCGTGTGTTGGTGACTAAACCTGGTCGTTGCAATTTTCCCTGTTATCGACGCGATAGTGATCAATCCTGCTTCTTCTGAAACAGTAGATATAACCAAAACATTTATAATGTTTGCTCCCTTCTATAAAAAGACTTTTTATGGATTTCTGTCCACTACAGTCTTTGAAAATTTTACTGTTCTCTTGCTTCTTTCAGTGGCTGTTTCGGATACAATATGATCTTCATCATCTCCGGAAATTTTCCATTTAAATCATTCCGTTCAAAATTCACGCCGAACAATAGGGTGAATTTCTACATCTTTTATTTACTTGTGTGGTTTCGTCTGCAAAACTGTGTCCCTGGATATTTGTTTTAGAAAAATTACCTACAGTATTGTAACTGATATATCATTTTTAAAAGAAAGAGTGAGATTCATAATTTTCTGCGAACAGAATGTTTTTCAAGATTGTGTCAACATTCACCTCTTGAGGTCGTATGATTGGAAACGTTAATATTTGTATAAGACCTCTTAGTAGTTATCAAACTAGTACATTGTACTCCGTTGTGTTTAAGTGATTGCTACTGTGTAATTGAAACTGAAAGTGTGTGTGAACTAAATACTGAACAAAACTCATCAGTGATTTTTTTTTTTTTTTTTTTTTTTTTTTTTTGTACTGCCAGAAAATTGATTCGTCATGTTATTCGTAAGTACCGCTTTTTTTTTTTTCTTTTGTCTTGAAAAAAATGAACATTTTATTTTTATTGACAGACTTCCATTTTTTCAATTTATATACATTTTATAATACTTAAATAATTTTTGAGTATCTTTACTTATTATAATTTTAATAATAATAATAATAAAGATTGAATTTATACAAAAATATCTGAAACTTTACATTGAATCTAAATTTTACATATTTTTATTTATATTATTTTGTCTTTGGAGAAAATGTTTACGTTTATTATCCTTTTTTACAATAAACATAACTATAGTCATAATGATTTTCATATAATTTTAAGAGCTTTTAACTATATTGTTGTTTACTTTTTTTTCTAATGGTATTTTATATTTTTGATTGATATAATTACTGATAAAAAGTGACCCATATCTACACATACTTATCAATAGCCTTGGCACGATTGAAACAGAAATAAAAAGGAAAGAAATAAAAATAATTTTTTTTTTTTTTTTTTTTTTTTTTTTTTATGTGTAATATATATACAAATTTGCATATTATAGTATTTTATCACCTTTCAGTAAACTGTTTTTTTATTTTCATAATCATATTTTCTTATTTTTGTGCTAATACTGATATACGTTTGTGGTTACTTTAGAGTGTTCCTTTGCTCTTTTCATTTATACATTTCCTAAATATATGAATATTGTAAAAAGAAAACAAGAATAGATTACAAAGTGAATTTTTTATTTCCTTTATTAACAATATTGATACGTTATTTTATACACTGATATACAATGGGTGATGATAAATTTTTAAAAATTTCTTGATTTTTCATTCAAAATGAAAAAAAAAAAAAAAGATTGATTATTAATTGAAAGCTTTATATATATATTTTTATCGCAAAATGTTTATTACTCTGTTTATTGTCAATAATTGAATTTAATTAATTTTCTAACTTCAAAACTAAATTTGAATTTATTTCTGATGTTGGCGTTTTCCGGGCTGGTTGGAAATACACAAACCATTTTTTTAATATAATTTTTTGGAGATGTGTCGCAAAAATTTGTTTTGATATCAGACGGTATCTTGACACTTATATCTCCTCTTTTTACACACCTATATATACAGGGTGATCCAAAAGTCAGGACAAACTTTAAAAATGAATAATTCGAAAACGAATCAAGATTCAAAGATACGGTTTTCACCTAACGGATGAAAAAGAAACCGGGTTTCGTGTGGCAACGAAAAAAAATTAGCTCTGTTGGCGACCAACAGATGGCGCTATAGTGTTTTATTTCACCAAAAGGTGATTTACAAATGAAAAAAGTGTTGATAACATACAAGTCAGCTTAATTACAGTTAATTAGTACTACTACAATAACTGCTAAATGTGCTGTCCATCATTTAGAAGTACAGCTGTGAGACGATTCACCACACCGTTCACAGGATTTAGTAGCATTTCTTGCGTTATGACAGATACATTTTGGCGGATGTCATCATTCAGTGCTGCTAGTGATTCCGGTTGGTCGCAGTACACTTTTGACTTCAAGAATCCCCTCAGCCAAAAATCACAGGGTGTCAGATCGGGAGATCTTGGAGGCTATGCGTGATTAAAGTAGCGACTGAGAATGCGATATTTCGATGCATGTAAGCTTCGACAACCATTACCTGCCGCAGTTGCTCCTTTTTATATCGTTTGTTGCTTTGCATAATCCTACATCAGAAATCCGACAGCGCCATCTGTTGGTCGCCAACAGAACTATTTTTTTTTTCGTTGCTACACAAAACCCGGCTTCTTTTCCATCCGTTTGGTGCAAACCGTATCTTTGTATCTTAATTCGTTTTCGAATTATTCATTTTTAAAGTTTGTCCTGACTTTTGGATCACCCGGTATATATATATATTTTTTTTTTTTTTCACTTTTTTTAACCTGCTTGGAATTGCCATTGTATCATCATATGAAATTAAAAAAAAATAAATAAATAAATAAATAAATTAAATAGAGTGATAATTTCAGGTATTCCCATACTTTTGTTTCATAAACTTATATTTTTTATTACTTTTTAAGGTCTTTTCTTGAAACAAAATTTGGAAATATATTTTAGAGACCTTGGTTGATTTCTTTTTCACACACCTTTTTTTACTTAATGTTTTACACTGTATAACTTTTAAACCTTTACATAAATTATTAATATATATATATATTTTTTAAAGGTAATAAGTTTATGCTTCTTATCATGGTTATATTAAATCAAATATATTTACAATTGGTTTCTTAAAAGTTGAGGCTGTGTAATTTTGTGCATCACTGTGTTTTAAAAGGCTAACTCTCAACACACTACACATTTTCTCTAAATATCATTATTTATCCTTTCATTTAAAAATACTTGAAGAAATAAAATAATTTAGGTTTATACATCTCATTTAAGTCCTTGAATTAAAAAAGTCACAATTAATATGTTAGGATTTAAATTTATGTAATTTTGTGCCACAATGTGCATTAGTAGTGCTCCTAATTGCACTTGTGTTGTTGGCATTCAATGCTGTTTTCCTTTATCTTGAATTTGCTGGGCCAAATTTTTCTTGGTGAGGGGACCTGCATTGATTGTCTTAGTTTGCATGATTTTACATTAAACTTCACTTAATTTGAGTATTGCTATAATTAACTTTTAATTTTTATAATAACATAACACAGTATTTTCTTTGTCTATTATAACTTATATGTTACATTTTAATATAAATATTTTAATTATTCCACTTTTTTCTAATTTCACAAACTTTAATAAATTTTATAACACAATATATATTTTTGTCGGTTAGATGATATCGCGTAAATCCAGATATTGTTATGCTCGTTGTGAATTTGACATCTAATTTAATTTTTCATTTCAAACATTTCTTTTCAAATTTATTCAAATCCTTTTTCAGTTGAAACCTATAATTACATACCAAAATTTTTATTTTTAATCAGGTTTCACATGAGGTTTATTTTATGTGCATAATAGTTTTATTTGGTTCATTTTCGTAGAAAAAGAATTTTCAGAGTAAACGTGAAATGATTTAAAAAAAAAAAAGGAAAAAAAAAAAAAAAAAAGAATGATTGGAATTAAAAAAATAAAAGAGAAGACTGTTTTTTTTTTTTTTTTTTTTTGAGACAGAAATAAATATCTCATAGTTGTCTGAATTTTTGTTTTTGTTCTAATATTAATAATAGTGATTTTATTTTCATTCATTTCAAATACGTTGATTGCAGTGGACAAGTTTTGTATTTTACTGTACATATAAGATATTTTTATCGCATTTATTCACTATTCCATGTTTGTTTATTGATTTTTATGTTCAATGTATCTATATATCTATCATGCCTATACAGGAGTATTTTAGTACTATTGCTAGCAAATTATGACAACAAAATATATATCAGGCTTACTTTAACATCGAATTGGGCGTATTGCTGAATAATTACAGCTCCTCTTAGAAAAAACATTGTATTGCACATGTGTGAACAGATTTATTTTACTGTTCTTTTTATCAGCTGATTTGGTGAAATTCTTTTGAAGTGAGATTACACTTCTTCTACTCGAGTCTTAGTATTAATTTTACTGAGCAATTTTATAGCCTTTGAAGCTATTCTTTATATATCTACTTTATTCGCATTGTTAATTTTTGAGGCCTCAGCTCATCTCATCTCAGCACTGCTCAGTTCAGTAGATAATACTGTTATTTTAGCCATGACTTTTTTACTTTTACTTTTTGTTTATAATTTTCAGTGCACGTTAAATTCGCAATCTTAGTGCTTTCATCTGCGGCTATGGGAATTTGTTTTTGTGGCATTTTTTTTTTTTTTTTAATTTTTTTAATTTTAATATTTGTTGGAACACTTAGAGACATATACTAAATTTTTAATAGTTCAAAGTATTTCAGTTGATATTCATTTTTACAATACTGTTTAAATATTATAACATATCACCCATTTCGTTATATTTTTTTAATTTCTCATATACACATTTATCTGTTAAACACAATTGTGTTACTCTGGTTGTCAGTATATTAGTGACTTGTATAATCTACGGATTTCGACACCTGTAATTGTGTAGGTGATTTCACAGTTTCACAACAATTTTGGAAGGTTATGTTTTATAGGCCTTCATATACACTTATAATTCATTACTACATGTTCTATAATTATTTTGAGTGGCAAAATAAATAATTAATAATAAAAATAATGCTAAATAAAAATATATTGTTATAAATTAATGGATGTTAAATAAATAACATGAGGATGTATGTGACTTTTGGGAATATTTGGATTGTATTTTTTCATAGTTATATTTTTATTGTTGTCAAAGTTTCGTTTGATACATTCGAGGATTCCTTGATTGAACACATCACCTCTTTCACAAGATTCATTTTTAACAGATTCACAATATTTTTTTTATCTTATTTGAATGATATGATAAGTTTATTTTGACTTTTAGAAACACTTTATAATTAATAATTCTCACACACACACTCTCACAAAACTTTCTCTGACTTATTTAGTTAATATATTTTATTGTATGCTTGTGGAGATATTGTTTTACATTTTTGTTTATAGAATTTTACAAGGAATTTCTACAAATAACACTAGTTACAGTAATAATACACGCATACACAAAAGTAAATAAATGTATTTTTGTCAACTTCCAGTAAATTCTGTTATGCTTTTAGAGCCTATTTATTTTTCAAGTAAAAATAAAGGAATACCTAAAAGGTTAAATATCCGTATATAGTCTGAACGTTTTAGAAAATTTTTTTGTTATCAAAAAAAATTTTCTTGTTTAAAGAGTAAAACTCGTGCAGAAAGTTTCCTTTCAGCTTAAATTGAATATTCAATAGTTTAAAATTTCTCAATTAAAATAATCCCTTATTGTAATGTTTTGCACCACAGATGCATTTTGGGAGACGTCTTGAAATCATCTGTGTGTTGCAAGAGGCGGTCTTACTTCTTTCTCTTTCAAGTAAATACATATGGATGGCAAATTTTTGCTCATAAGAAAATGGGCGCTTAGACAATAATTAATGTAAATGTACACGATCTTATAACAATGTCACAAAATCATCCAAATTATGTCAAATTTCTCTATACTACATTCAGATATCCACCATCTCAGTGGCTGCGCATTTTCACTGATGGTTCCCAGTTTGATTGTCATCTCAATGTAGGGGCTGGTGTGTTCTCAGACCTTTTTTTCCTTCTATGCCAAAGCGGTCTATATTGGTACCTCCTTTGATGGTGAAGTTGTGGCGATACGTTTAGTCTTAAGCAACTATTAGCTGTCAATTGCATGTTTGAAAGGGCGGTCATTCTTTCTGATTCTCAGGCAGCCATCCAGTCAATAAGCGCTGTTGATCATCCATTAAAACCCGAAATATCCCAATGTCAAGAATCAATAAGAACTGTCACTTTAAAGGGGAAACAAATTGTTCTCCAATGGGTGCCCGGCCATTGTGGCCTTTGGGGCAATGTACAAGCGGATTTCCTTGCAAAAAGAGGTGCCACCTTGCTGCAACATCCCAATAAAGCCATTTCTTACTGGAGGATTAAACTGTTTTTAAAGAATTTATCTGCATCTAATGCCTTACGAGATCTTGAGAATAGTACAGCTAAAAAAAAATGGAAGAATTTAAGTCCTTCTCTAATTCCTGATAAACCAAGACGTAAGGCAGTTGCGACTTTCCGCCTATCTACAGGACATGACTGCCTTGCCGCTCATTTGAAGCGCATAGGTATGTTAAACGACCCTACTTGCCCACTTTGTGATTCTGGAGAAGTAATGGACCGGGACCATCTGTCCCGTTGTAGGGCTCTTCGATGTTCTACAGAAGAGTCGAGATATTGGGAGGCAAGATCGCTCCTTAGGCAATGACTTCGGTCTTTTGTTCTATGTTATATTGTCTGTAATTTGTTTCGTATCTTTATAGTTCTCTGTAACTTTTGCCTAGCCATTGGAAATAAAAAAAAAAAACATCCAACATCCTGGAATTAGCATGTATTATTAAGATGCTTAAACGCGTGTTCTCTCTAGACAAAAGCAATGTACACTGTACAGACTAAAAATTTTAATTACAAGACCACACAAGAATTCCGAAGACATACTGTAATCATCCAAAATGCGTTTAAATTTGTTTAAATATTAATGATTTACAATAAATTAGTTGTATAATTTTTATTAATGTATATGATCACTATGGCTAGTGTACAGGAACACATAAAAGAATTTCGTACCATAACAGTCTATAGACTGTCTTTCTTATAAGTTCATATTAACATCATTACACTCTACTAAATATAATGAAATAAACATGCGTTATTAGAATGTTTAAATCACATAGAATTGTTGGTAATTTGTTTACAGGGCAACACAACATATTTCCAATTTATTATGTAATCATTTGTCATGAAATTTGTAGAAGCGTTAATGAGTTACAAGGGGTTTGTACAAGCCAAAAGGTTAAAGGAAATGTGTATATGTATATCTGTACAAATAGATACAGACAGGCAGATACAACGGGGTTTAAGGGGAGCGGTAGCCACCCTGAGAATCGTATTAGTTTAAGAAGCAAGTTAACCATATCTAGTGTGTATATATATATAATTATTTTAAATAGTATGGAATAAATGAAAATGATCAGTAGGGTAATGAGTAATGCAAATAGGACGTTCAAGCACCTGATCTGCAGATCCACTAGTTTATGAAGCAGTGGAAGTCTCTACGTTGAGAATGGGGACTCAAATGCTTTTGTCTGTTTCTCTGTATGTATGTCTCGCGACATCGGCCGCAAAAATCACTCTTCATGATGTCAATTTGTTACACATGTTCATGAGTCGCACGGAATTAGTTATATAGTTTTCGATGTGTGTTCTATAAGTAGTTCGTGTACAGTGATACACCAAAGTTTCTCTTATCATTACTGCCTACGGGCAGAATTTTTATGTATTAAAATAGCGGCCGCAAAAATTTCCCAAATGCAAATTAGTACGCATATTTAGGAGCTATACAGAAATAGCTGAATAATTTTTGGTGAACATATCGCTTATTCTTCGTATACAGGGACACACCAAAGTTTTTCTTATGATTATGGTCTATAGGCAGATTTTCGTTTAAACTCATTTTAACACTTTTCATTGAATTTAATAAAATGAAATTAACATCTATTATTGAGATGCTTTAAACCGTTTACGCCCGAATTAATTTTGAAAAATATTATTAGCTGGTTATGTCACTTCTAAATTAATATATACAACTGACAGTAAAATATATTAACTTAATCCAATCTTCTGATAGTTTTAAATTTAAAGCTTATTCTCATTTATTGACGTTTAGTGTTCTAGCGGGAAAACTTCGAGGTAGAAAAACCTTGAGATAACAGAATAATTTCCTATTATATATTGAGAAAGATCTCAAAAGTGTTTTAATATATATTATTATTCAACTTGATTTAATTTAGTATATCTGCGCAAAAAGCAAATATAGGGCAAGTGCACCAGTGATTGTCGCTTTTAGAGCAATCTCTGATGTTTTCAATGTTCTAGTCATCAGAAAATATTTTTTTTTAAATCTTAAGTTAGTACATATGCTATGAAAGACATTCAGAACCACATATACATATGTTAAAATATACACATCTGATACCAATTATTTTTTTTATGAATTTTTATTTGACACCCACTTAATGTTCCAGTAATTGACTTTGTCAGTTTTTCATTTTATCAGTAATTGGCCCCTTATGTTCCAGTGTTTGACACCGATAGTTATTCATTTTACCAGTTATTAGACCCCTATGCTCCAGTGTTTGACATAAAATGTTGAAATTCTTATATGTAAAATATATTACTTTTCTGATTTATTAGACATTTAATTTTATTGAAAGTAATTAACTTTTACATTTATTTAAAACTGTAATGAAAACTCATATATGGGAAGTAACGACTTCACAAGTGGATCTACAGATTTATTTTTCTGATTTATTATTTATTTCGGGATAGATGTCGATTACTTAAGCATGCCAATCACTGGAGGACCTACCCTATGTGCGACGAATGAAAAATCATAAAATGTCTATCCAGAATATGAAATAATAATTAATTAGTAGGCACATAACACTTTCAGGGATCATTTGGAATAACGCTATAAACTGTCACTAAAAAGCAGAAATCATTCCAAGAAACCAGAAAAAAATATACGGTGCCATTTTATTAAGAGTTCCAAAAATGGAACACTAGGCATAAATGGGTTAAAGGATACTTTCAGATGAAATAGTGTACTTGGACAATATTTAATGTACATGTACAAGACCTTACAAAACTCTTCTGAAAATGGCATGTAATAATCCAAATTATGTCAGTTTTCTTTCATATTCATTCAATATACTGGAATTAGAATACATTATTAAGATGCATAAACGCATGTTTTTTGAAGACAAAAGGCACGTATAGACTAAATAATTTATTTACAGGACCGCGGAGAAGAATTCCGGTTACAATCTGTAATCATACAAATGATGTTAAATTTGGTTTACATATTAATGAGTTACAATAAATTAAATGTATAGTTTTTAATGGTATTTACAAATACTGTATATAGTGTACAGGAACACAGAAACGAATTTCGTACCATTACGGTAAATAGACGGTATTTCTTATAAGTTCAGTTTAACTTGGCTACACTCCATTAAACATAATGAATTAAAATATGTTTTTAGAGTGTTTAAAACATGGGTTTTATAAAAAAAAAAAATAATAGATATAGAATTGGTAATTTATTTACAAGAAAACACAAAATAATTTCAATTTATTATGCAATAATTTGTCATGAAATTTGGTGGAAGTATTTATGAGTTACAGGGTAATATATGTAGAAATAGATATAGACAGACAGATACAAGGGGAAGTTGAGGGGTCGGCAGCCCCCTTTAAAATGTGTTAGTTTATATAGCGAGTTAATATATAGATATATATAATTATTTCATATGCTATGGAGTAAAACAAAAAATGATCAGCTGGGTAATGCATTATGAAAATAGGACGTTGAGGCACCTGATCTGTAGATCCACTTGTAAAGTCGTTACTTCCCATATATGAGTTTTCATTACAGTTTTAAAAAAATGTAATAGTTAATTACTTTCAATAAAATTAAATGTCTAATAAAATATCTAACGAAGTTCTAAATTACTTTTATATTTATTCGCATTTGTCTCTATAAATAGACATCTTAATTCTAATAATATTTTATCCGTTAAGCTATTAAATAAATCTTCTGAGAATAAAAACATATTCTTTAAAATAAATAATTTATTTCTGTTAGTCATCTTTTTAAATGACATCTCTCAGAATTCTGATCTCTTCTAAATCATTTAATAAATCAAAATATAAAAAATATTATTTTCATTTATTAACCGTTGTGCATACATAATTACATTTTCATTCTTTTAAATTGCGCAAGTCCACTTTGCTATAACTAAATTAAGCAATAATTTTCCTTTGTAATATCATTAAAGGGTAATATATATTTCTAAATGACAGGATGCGGTAAGAAATCGTAGTCTTCCTGTCTGCTTACGCAACGATTTTTCTGGCGATAAAATTTGGCAGAGGTGTTTGGCGTTAATTCTTTAATGGACTCTCTAAATTCAAAATATTTATATTAATTTGATCGTGAAACAATGGATTATATTTGGCTGTAAAATTTGGCACTATTTTGGAAAACTTGGCGTAATTCAGCAGTTATATCTTGATTGCGATATAGAGAACTTCAGAATTCGCTCTAAAACTACTGCTAATATAACATGTGATCACGTAGCTCTCTCTCTCTCACCTCTACCTTTAGCATTCTCGTAACTTACGGTCAATTTGTACTTCCATTATTAAGGAACTGTTGATTTTCCCATGAAACCTCTCCAAAATAAAATATATTATACAGCAATCAATTAGCCTTTATACTTTAACGGCCATCTTTTTCAGCTGTATGGACCTGGACAATAATTTGGAACTTTCTACAGTGGAATCCCAGAATACTACATTATACCACTACTTCCTGTTTCATGACAGAACGAGTTATACTCCTTGATAATCTGTTTCGTATCCATAAAAATTGCTTTACAACTTATAACTATGCCCCCTACATATATATATATATATATATATATACATACATATATATATATTGTTTGAAAAACAAAAAAGTAAATATGCATTAGAATGCTTTCTTATAAGAGCATTTAAAATTGTATATGTGCTATGATTGATTGATACCAGGTAATGGAGATAAGTGTCTCGTAATTTGTTCTTTGACAACAAAAAAAATTTCATAAGAATGTGTCTTAAATTAAATTAGACATGACTAAATTATTATTTATTAAACTCTCAAATAAAATATAGTGTAAAACGTTTTTCTATGTAAAATATCAATTAACGTGTTATTATGTAATTAAAGCTTAAGGGATGAATATGAAAATGATATGCTACCTAAAACGAACTCCTCGTTTACTTAGAAATTTTCTTCATTTTTTGTGATGATTTTTGTGCTATTTTTAATCCAACTATATCTATACTTCAGCAAACATTAAATTAACAGGAATTTTAATTATAATATTTAGACGGAAAATTTTAATTGACATTCTAAATTACTGTAATTAACAGCAATTAAATATTCAAGTTAAATCTTCCTTTATCTTTCTTTTTATAGGCGGATATGATAATTAAGCAGAAGATACTGTAAATATAATACAAAGCTATTTTTAGATTTTGATAGATTGACTGTTCAGTGTGCCTTCTTGCATTCGATTTCTTTTTAGTTTTTTTCAAATATTTATAGCATGTATTTTATATATATATATTACTAACGTCCTTTTGTTAAAGGATTTACCCTCTTTTTGTTTTTAAAATATTAGAAGTATTATTAAGATAAAATGGTTATTCTAATTTGTATTTAAATAAATAATTATAAGTTACAAAAATGAGGAATGAATGAAAGGTCTTATTTTGCTCATTCTAAAACTACAAACATTGTTTTAAAAGAAAAATGCAAGTGTCTTTTATGTATTGAAAGAAATTAATGTAAAATAACCTTGTAAAAGAACATATACAATAACACACACTACGATCCTGTTTTCTGTATTATGAATTCTGAAATTGATATTAATAAAGTACATCCCTTTGATTGAAAACAAATATGGCACAAAAAGTGTAAAATACCAACTTTATGTATTAGGACGGAGAACTATTAGTTTCAATCTGGAGTTTCTGTAGACCAGTTTTGTGTACCACCAAAAAAAATTAGAATATCAGTCCTATCGTTACAAATTCAGTACCAAATGAAAGGGGAGATCTTTGTGAATCCAGTTGTGCAAACAGATTTTTGACAAAAAAATTAGACTCTTTAAAGTTAACTAAAATATGAAATATAGGTGGCAACACTTCATTTTAATTTATTTCAGTCATTTTAAAAGTACGTGGCCCATTTTTATGGTAAAAAAAAACGAGATAAAAAATAAATTAAAATAAAAAATAAAAAATAAATCTTTTATAGAATGAAATTAATAGTCATCCGTACTTAACCTGAATTCTGTCTTTGACAGAAATTTTTTATTATTGTTCATTTATTTGTTTTTAATATCTATTTAAAAAAACCATGACACTAATTTTAACATTTATAAGCACAATTACTTTTAGGCATTTAATAAATGTGAATGTTTCATTAATATACAAAATATCTAAATAATAAAAATATTATTGTTATTATTATTATTATTATGAATCAACGGCAGAGGAAACATTTTTTTTTTCAATGAAATAAATGGTAAATTAGACGTCGCAATATTTAAATAAAAAATACATAACGATAAAATGCATTGAATATTTTTAGGTTTATTAAAGAATAATCATATAAACTGTAAGTAAGAATAATATATTTCATAATTTTTGTGTACTTATGAATATATAAAAGTAGATTTGATAAAAATATGAAATTTATAGTTTGACTTAAATGGCCTAACTAATCTTTTTTTTTTATTATTTAACTTTTTAAACCGACTTTATGTGATAAAGGGAAAATCTCAGTAAATTTATCTATAATGTATGTTATTATCACGTAAGCTATTCAAAATATTTATAAGTAATGTAGACATAAATATCGTCTTATCATGTGTAGTCTGCAATTTCAATGCAATTTGGGTTTCTACAAAGATATTAGCATAAAAACATTATTGTTTATAGTGTTGGTTTTTCATAAGTAGCAATCGTTTTTAAAGCATTTACATTTTCGTTCTACAGAAACTGTAATTTAAATTGCAGTTTATGGCAGTGCGGTTTATAGGATTGATATTTTTACATTGCGAATTATTTAAATCATGCAAAAAAACAAAAAAAAAAAAGTTATATAACCATTTATGTTTTTATATGCGTTATTTTTGGAAAACATTCTAAAGTATTTTATTATTATTATTACTAGTGCTGCTTATTCATTTTCATTTAGTAGGGCATAACAATCCTCACGTAATCGAAAGTAGTATGTTTCATGCATTTGTCTTTATAAATAATTTTTTTTACAAGCAAAAAAAAAAATTACAATTACATATTAAATAAATTTTGTTGAAAAAAAAAAATATATATATATGAGAAACTAATCATGTGATTCCCGAAAAAAAGTATATAAAAGTTGGCACATATACTATGTGCAATAAATTATGTATTAAAGGTACAAGTAGTTTGCAGCATTTTATGATACAGGGTAATTTAAAGTATTTGTGCTTTGCTTCAATTTCTGGTTGGTCTCCTAATTGCACTTACGACTAAATCAATAGGGGAAAATATAAATTTGTAAATGTTTTTAACGTGTCTGAAGTTGAAGGTCATTTCATCCAGTAATTTTTTTTTTTTCAGAAAATATAAAAAATGTCAAAAAATAATAATAATAAAATAAAAATAAATAAATAAATGAAATAAATCTAATTATTTGTTTAACATTGTAATGTATTCTTAAGGCATCCTTTGGCTTTTCCGACGCGTCGTCTGAAACATTGAGATAACGCAAATTGTTTTTATTCTGAACAGTTTATAAACAAAAGACTCATTTAATTTATTTTGGTAAACTATGTGAACAAATAATATTAATAAAGTACATCCCTTTCATTGAAAACAAATATGGTACAAAAAGTGTAAAATACCAACTTTATGTATTAGGACGGAGGACTATTAGTTTCAATCTGGAGTTTATGTAGACCAGTTTTGTGTAACACCAAAATAAATTAGAAAATCTGTCCTATCGTTACAAATTCAGTACCAAATGAAAGGGGAGATCTTTCTGAGTCCAGTTGTGCAAACAGATTTTTGACATAACAATTAGACTCTTTAAAATTAACTAAAATATGAAATTTAGGTGGAAACACTTCATTTTAATTTATTTCAGACATTTTAAAAAGTACGTGACCCATTTTTATAGTCAAAAAATCTGATGTGGGCACCACATGACTTCCTTATACACTTTTAGAAATGTACATAATGTTAAAAAACATTGACACTGGACCCGAAACAGTTGGCTAAAAATATTTAAGAAAAAATGAATTATCACCGTGTTCTGAGCTTTTCTGAAAGTTAGTTAAAAACCGATTACAAGATTTGTTCTGGTAACGCTGACGAAGGCAGCAGGGACCCGAAAAAATTGGCTAAAAGTATTAAAAAAAGGCATTTTCACCGTGTTCTGAACTATTCTGAAAGTTTCAAGTGTCTAGCTAGTCGGGAAATTAGTTAAATAAATTTTCTGTTGAACCATATAAACGCTGCCGAAGGCATCAGTGACCCGACACAATTGGCTAAAAATATTTAAAAAATGCATTGTCACAGTGTTCTGAGCTTTTCCGGAAGTTTTAAATGCCTAGCTACTCGGGAAGTTAGTTAAAAATCGATACCAAGATTTGCACTGGTAACGCTGCCGAAGACAGCAGGGACCCTACACAGTTGGCTAAAAGTATTAAAAAAATTAATTTTCACCGTGTTCCGATCTAGTCTGAAAGTTTCAAATGTCTAGCTAGTCGGGAAGTTAGTTAAATAAATTTTCTGTTGAATCGCATAAACGCTGCTGAAGGCAGCAGGTATCTGAAACAATTGGCTAAAAATATTTTAAAAATGCATTGTCAACGTGTTCTGAGCTTTTCTGAAAGTTTCAAATGTCTAGCTAGTCGGGAAGTTTCTTAAGTTGCAAGATTTGTCTATACCGTTTTTAGTACATTATGGCCAAAACATATGTATTTTTGTCATTATGAACCTAATTTTCCTAAATACCTCCAAAACGGAAAATCATACAAAGTCCAAAAAGGGAGGTGCACAACTAGATGTTATAACAAACCTATGTACCAATTCGCAGTTTTCTACGTCCAACCGTTTTTGAGTTATGCGACATACACACACACAGACACAGACACACACACACGCATACAGACGTCACGAAAAATCGTGTAAAATCCCTTATATCTCTAAAACGAGAGCTCGTGTTAAGACGACACTTGCAGGTGTGAAACTAGACATCATGACAGTCACATGTATAAATTGGCAACATTCAGCGATTATTCGTTTTCGAGCAATGTGAAATACAAAATCCATTTCGCAAATCAGGATTACTATACTTCTTATACTTTGTATAAGGAAGTAAAAACGAGATAAAAAATAAATAAAAATAAAAAATAAAAAATAAAACTTTTATAGAATGAAATTAATAGTCATCCGTACTTAACCTGAATTCCGTCTTTGACAGAATTTTTTTATTACGAGTATTGTTTATTTATTTGTTTTTAATATCTATTTTAAAAAAACCATGACACTAATTTTAACATTTATAAACACAAATACTTTTAGGCATTTATTAAATGTGAATGTTTTATTAATATACAAAATATCTAAATAATAAAAATATTATTATTATTATTATTATTATTAAATTTTAACGATTTAATGTTTAAGAAACTTTTATGTACAATATATATTCATTCTTTTATGGCGTAATATGCTAATTTCAAAACCGGATATTTTTAAAATGTAATTTTTCGAATTTAAAGCAAATAAATCTGAATTTTAATGTGCGTGCTTCTAAGTGAATGTTAAATGTGATTTGGATATATATATATATATATATTTTTTTTTTTTTTTTTTTTTTTTTACATTTATAGCTTGCAAATCTACAGAAAAACTTATTGAACGTTAAAGAAATCTAAGTCCATTAACACACATACTTAGTACGAATGAAATGTTTATTGGCACTAATTCAAATAGCAATTGCTTTGTGTATTTCGCAAATCAAGGCATATATGCACATATTAAAAGACTATATACGTAATAGAAAAATAACGGTCTATTTAACCCCAGATATTATAATTTTGCTTTCAAATTCTTAATGGGGTATTGTAGATATAAAATAATATGTATATATATATTTTACTTAATAGCTTCAGTCATAATTTTCTAAAAAATTATAATAATAAAGAAAGTACCAATGTATTTAATTTTAAACTAAAATAACGAAATTTCCCGGTAAAAAATTATATAAACGTAAAAGGTATAAAAAACATATAGTATTCATACATTTATTTACTTATTCATTTTTTACAATGTAACACACTTCGGTATAATTTAAACGCATATAGTTCACTATTGGAAGTTTGTTGTTTATTTAATTTAATGAAACATTTAATCCCTAGAATATTTTTGAAATATTTCATATGCGCATTTACATGCAAAAATATTTTAAACATGAAAACTAGATGCACTCAAAGCATTTACAGTTACTTAACTGAATTGAATAACTCTTAAATGTGCTAAAATTAAGAGAAAATATTCAAAATCAGTTGATTAAAAACTTATTAAGATAATATACGATGCATAAAATTAAAACAAATGGTCATCGCATAAGAAGCAGAAATATAACTCAAACTGGGAAATGTGTGAGTTAAAAATGATTTTCCAACTTTTTTCTCTGTTTATATATATATATATAAAGAATTATAAAAAAAAAAATGTAAAGTAAATTTTAATGAAACGGTCGGTCCAAGATAACTAACGTAGACATTACAATGACTTAAAACATTTAGTTAGTTATAATTTAATTAAATACCGCATACTGATCTTTCTTAAGAGATCATGAGATAATTTGAAATTTGAAATTTGAAATTGTCAATTGATTATTTATTTTTGCAAATAAAAAGATTTGTGACCAACATAATATTCTTTTACTCACATAAAACGATAATTTAATCGTCTAAATTATTCCTTAGAAGCACTAGTACCTAGTACCTACGAACTAGTACTAGTATTATTCCTAAAGCACTAGTACAGCTTCAGTATGAGACCCCTTGACGAAATTTGAAATTTGGCACCGAAGTAACTCGAACGTTTCTCGCCAAGAAGTTTACTTACACAGTTGCGATAGTTATTTTAATCCATCGCCAAACAAAACAAAAATTTGGAAGCCGCCAAAGATCTCCTATGCTAAAGATATGACAAAAATATTTAAGAAATGAACATAGCAACTGATGATAGTGAATAATGCACAGTTACTGCATGCCTTTATATGAATGAATAGGTTAAAGTAAGTCCTGCTGTACTAAACTAAATTTTGCTTTGTAAAAATTTTTATATCCATTACTTAGAAAACAAAACAGGCTAAGGTTTTTTTTTTTTTTTTTTCCCCTTGGTTAAAAAAAAAAAAAAAAAAAAAAGCTCCTGTTATCAGTATTTTATGTTACGGTTTCCCATATATATATATATATATATATATATACATTTTTTTTTTTTTTTTTCAAAAACGTTACATATGTAAACATAGCACTGAAAAAGTAAATGTTTAATTGCTTGAAACATATTTATACATATTTATCGTTTTATTAAAACAAAGAAAACAGTTTTCGAATAATATCATAGAAATTGAATCGGTGATATATTTTTTTTTCAGAAGGATGTTGATCAAGTTTCTTAGAAATGTTGCATTTAATAATTATTTTTTATATGCATTAATTTTCTTAAATAATTGCCTTAAAGTTTCTTTTTATAATAGTTAACTTTTAACGTTTTCTGTAGCTTTTACATTTAAACTATTAATTTTTTTTTTTAAGTAATTTTTTCACATAATCTTAGATCCTCAAAAGACATTTAAAACGATATTTTAACTGAAAATATATAATCATATATGCAAGTTTAATAATGAATAATAGTTTTATATTTAGAAAATCTTCAGAAAGTATATTAATTTTTTTTAATAAAACGTTTCTCGCATTACTAGCTTTCTTTTAAGTCATTTATACTATTTTTCTATTCGAGTAACATAAATATTACTTTATAATTAATACTTGGATTATTATTATTTATTATTATTATTATTATTATTATTTGTATAAGATGTTTCCTAAGAAATGTCATCATGATAGTCGGATGTCTTTGGGGGGAAAAAAGAGAAAGAAAAATAGAAACAGCCTGCATTTCTTTCATAAATAGTCATTTTATCTTATTTATGCTTCTTTTTCTATAAATGTTTAACGTCAGAATTTTTGTATTTTCAGATAAACTTTTAACCTTTTATGTCAATGTGGAATACAGTGAGTCAAATAATGTTTATATATATCTAAAGAAAAGAGAGTTATATCTTTAAAAAATTCCGATTATTACTAAAACTATTTTTGTATACTTATTTGTACTAAGATATGTGTTTAAAAATATGTAATTATGTACATGCTAAATGATATTAGGTTACCTATTTTTGCGTCTATATCTGATAAATGACATATTTTATAATATTATGGCATATAGTGTGAATGTAAAGTAGTAAAAAGTGGTTCTTAAAATTAAACTGTATTGAATGCAACATTGTTGTTGTTTTAGATATTATATTTCAGAGTAGAGAGTTTTGTAACAAGAAGCAAAACAAGAAGTAAAGCCATTTTATACAACCGATATTAGTTATAGATAAATGAAAAATAGAAAAATAGAAAAATAGAAAAAAATAATAAAATATACAAAAGAATTAAAATTTAAACAAAAGAAATATCTAAACAAAATTTGATTTCTGACGAGAGGTCTATTTTTTAAACTGTATGTTTTGGATTAAGTTAGTTTGTGTGAGTTTAACACCGCGCTAGACATACGCAGTGGGAAATGTTTATGTTAAGGGGCTTCTCGCTTTATTCTAGGTATTGATAGTAAAGACGATTTTTTTTTCATCCTGGAAGAAATAATGTACTTGTACATAAATCTGCCTTTTTAAGATTTTAATTCAATGCCAAAGGACTCTTATATTTATAAAAGTGCTTTGAAGTTTTTTAAAAAGCCAGACAAAAAAAAACTCAAAAAACTTCTTGGCTCACATAATATATACATATATATATATAATAGAGCTATAAAGTTAATATTCTTCTAATGGTTACGTTTATCTAAGATTGTGCCAAATGATGTAATTTTCACACATTTTATTTAATCATTCAGTAAAATGTGACATAATAGTTACATTTTGAACTTAATGTTCAAACAATATAAAACATGAAAAGAAATGAAACTGATTCCTAACCATAAAATATGAAGTTGTGTTCCTTAGCAACGGTTATTGTAGTAATTTCTTAAAAGTCTTTCGCCTGTTTTCTCACATTTTTTTTTTACTTTTCGAACATACTATTTAAGAAAAATAAATGTAGACATGATTTGCGAAATGGCTTTGTATCTCGCTTAGTTTAAAAACGAATGGTTAGTTGGTTGGTTGGATTTTATGGCGCAAGGTCCATGATAGGACAAGCTGCGCCAATCAAGAAATGTAAGAAAAAATAAAAATAAAAATATCTGGATGGGTTTACCCATCCAGATTTTCAATAACTCTACAGTACAAAACAAGAATGAAAACGTTAAAATAATAAAAGGTAAAATGACATAAAAATTAAATAAAAACATTATAATAGAGTTTCTGGATGTGGATACCCATCCAGATTGTCTTTTAACACACAAAACATTAAAAACATTAAAAGGTAAAAGGTTTAAATATAAAAATAATAAAAGTCAAGGTATACAGTGTATAAAATTACAAGTATATACAGACAACTGGTAAAACAGTGTATAAAACAAGGTAAACAGTGTATAAAGTAAGAACAATGTAAAACGTTATGAGCAATGTACAGAACAACAATGAAAAGGTTAAAATAATAAACGATAAAACGACATAAGAATTAAATATCATTGTAAAATCCCGCATCTCTTAAAAAAATTAAAAAGTTCAATGGGAGGATTTATACCTAAAACGCTCGTCAGATTTGGTGAGGATGTTTTAAAAAAATATCTATATAAATGGCGTAGGCATGGACTGTCAGTCAAGATATGGCGAATCGTAAGAGAACTAAAATGACAATTTGGACAATTGGGTTCTTGTTCCCCAAGAAGTAGATGCTTATGAGTTAATCTAGTGTGCCCGATTCTAAGACGTGTAATTATGACATCAAGTTTCCGTGGACTAAGGGTTTGCCAGATCGAAATTTTAGGTTTAATTTCTAGTAATTTATTCTGAGTTTGACATTGCCATTGTTTTTCCCAATTGTCTCTAAAAAAAACTTTTTATGACACATTTATGATCTTCATATGGAACAGATAAATTTAAGGGTACAAGAGTTTGCTTCGCAGCTTTATCAGCAGCTTTATTGCCTTTTATGCCTACATGTCCTGGAACCCAACAAAATAAAATGTGAAATCCCTTTTTTATAAGGTCGTTATAGGCTTGTAAAACGTGTATAAAGGATGGAGAACAAGAGTTTGATGATAGTGATAACAAAACACTCTTTGTGTCAGTGTAGATAATAAACTTTCTGTGAAGATGTGATGAAATAAAATTTAGCGCGAACTCAATGGCAAAAAACTCTTAGAGAAACAATCAAGAAGGCTGTAACTGAAAGAAGTTCTGCCACAGACTACACCGCAACCAACACGATTACCATCGATCTTGGAACCATCAGTATAAATATCCGTATAGTCCAGGTAATTAAAACAGTGAGATGCGATAATTAAAAACGAATGATAGTAGAATGTTACAAATTTTTATTTATGAATATCATGGTATCTACTTAAAACTTTTAACTATGGGTCTGACACGTGCACTTCTTTTAGACATATCTACGATTTTGCAAGATTTTTTGTGATGTATGTGTGAGTAAGTGTTCGTGTGTATCAGTTAACAACCTTTAAACTCTTTGTTCGTATGAACTGAAAGTACATATGTTACAGGGACACAACGAAGAATTCTTTATGCTCATGGCCGATGGGTTGAAGAATTTAAAGTGCGGTAGCTTCTAAATGCCCTTTCCCACTGAGTTGAAAATGTATATCTTATACTATTAAGTGTGCAATATTTGTATGTATATTTCACTGTTCTCGAAAACGGTACTTCGGACAGTCAAGAGATTTAACACAAAGGTGCCCCCGAAGAATCATTGTGCACACCGAAGTCGGAATTTCGAATTTTTGTTTAGTTTTCTTTTAATTAATAAAAATATGAAAAGAATAAGCAAAAATAGCAAAAAATTAGACATTTTAATTTTATCCATAATTTAATTGTTGCCAAAAAATAATAATAATAATAATAATAATAAACTTATACTACTAAGTGAGCAATATTTGTATATGTATATTTCACTGTTCTCGAAAGCGGTAGTTCGGACAGTCACGAGATTTAACACAAAGGTTGTGGCGTTTGCGTTCCTGCAAACTCCATCTTAACTTAAATACTTAGATTACTAAGAAAACCAGAGACGTGAATTGAACAAACAGTAAGAGTTTATTTAACCAGATTAATGGGAGGGCGGCCTGGAAAATAGATCTTATATCAGTCAGCGTATTACTAACTCAAAAATATATAAATCAACAATTTAATTATCTTAACACTAGAATTACGAATGGTGTCATTTTGACCCCAAGCAAACTTTTTTCTTCAATGTTTCTTCTATTTTTTCACAAATATCTTAATCCTTTCTTGACTTTTCCTAAATCATTGTGCTTTTAGAAAAAAATAAAATTTCCAAGAAAACCCTATTTAACTTTTAGTCTTAACAAATGCTTATATTTAGAAATACGGGCAGGTCTCATTTTGACCCCTGTGAGAAAGAAAGGCATCTGAATATTTTTTTCTGTGGTAAATTACTTTTGTTTTCACCTGCTAAACAAAAAACAAATAAAAGGAAAGGAAATGATGTGTTTGTATAATCTCTCATCTGCCAGTCACGTGATTTGAATTTTTGGAATGCATTTACTTGTGAAATGAGAACAGATAAAAGAGCTTATGTCCGAAAAAACGATTGTAGATTTTGTTAGGCATTTTGTTTGTTACATATAATAAAAAGTTTTGATATTTTTTTTGTTATATTTATGGGAGTTTTTTATATACTATTGGCTCGTAGAAGAGGACTAAACGCCAGAAGAAATAGTTACACTGATGCAAGAACTATCTGATTGCGTTTCTGGTTTTGAAATGGATAACAATTCTTCAAATAGAGACGAAAAAGAAACCTCTAGTGATTCAGAATTCGTTATAACGAGAGATCATGTGATATCATCTTCTAGCTCATGTGAAAATGAAAATGAATTAGCTCCCAGTAGTTCAAATTCTGACATAACTAAGAATGCCAAAGTAGGAACTAGTACTATATGCTCAAAAAGGAATAATAAGAAATTCAATGTTATTCAGCCAGCTATTTGTCCATACCCTTTAAAATATACTTTAATCATTGTAATTTAGTTTATTTTTATTGGATTTTCAAAATATATAATATTATATAGGGAAATATGCAGATTTTTTTCCAGGGGTCAAAATGACCCCCGCCGTATTTCTAGGTATATGAAGATCGCCGTAATTCTAGTGTTAAATATCTCACCACAGCAGATAGTCGACGGTGTAGAGACGGTCGCACTCGTACTCCAATACTACGGCTTCACTATGGGACAGAGGATTCCCTTCTGACCCAGCTTGAACTTTTCGAAACTAGTAGACACTCACCAACACTCAACACTACTTAACTTCACGCCGCTAAATCTCCACTGCGTTACTTCTCATTATCTGTCAAACTCAGATTCATCACAACCACTGTAATATCCTCCAACATCCACACCATCTACTAAAACCATCTCTATTTTTAAACTTCTTCCTACACCCTCCTTTCACTACATTTCAATCCGTACTTTTAAAAATCACTTCTAATTTAACTAATATTCAAAATCTAAGTCTTTTAATGCAGCACTCTGCCGACACAAAACTAGCTCGACCTCAACCTTCACCGAGTCACTGGCGACGGATTGATTTTAACCGTCCCCACTTCCTACTTTGCTGGATCCAGCTTAATTAAAACAACTGTGGTGACGTTCTGACGTCTCAACCTCACAAGGTGCCCCCGGAAGTATCATTGTGCACATCGAAGTCAGAATTTCGAATATTTGTTTAGTTTTCTTTTAATTAATAAAAATATGAAAATAATAAGCTAATAATAGCAAAAAGTTAGCCATTTAAATTTTATCCATAATTTAATTGGTGCCAAAAAAAAAAAAAAAAAAAAAAAAAAAGAAGAAGAAGAAGAGTTTATTTATTTATTTATTTTTCAACTGGGAAATAAATACATTCATCTAAACATGAACAATAAAAAAAACAAAGTAAATAAATAAATAAATTATGCATCTCACAAAAATTGACGTCATTTTTAATTTAAATTTTCTTTTACACATTGATAAAGTGCTAATATAGTTTACGATGCTAATATATGTTGTACTAAAATCAGTTTTATTTATAGATCCTCCTGGGTGATTTTTAGGTTGATTTCTTTAGAAATCGACCTATCCGCGATTGTAATGAAATGCTCGCCCTCTGGTGGGCTAAGGTGAAATTAAAATTAATATGAATAGCTTTCGGCTTTTATCGGGACGCTATTGCTTGCCGATGTTTAGTTTCACATATATTTATTGAATAAAAATGAATAAATCCGGTAAAAAAGATAGCACATACTTTTGTGTGCCAAAGTGTGACTCCAAAGGATTATGAAATCCTGAATTAAGATTCCATTTATTTCCAAATGACAAATTTAAAATTTCAGTTGTTTCGACTAATGGAAGTCAAGAATTAACCAGATGATTTCAAACTAATATTTGTTCAGCTTCAGTTAAAAATCAACTTCCGATCGAACTTTGAATAAACTGAAATATTTTTTTCCAAAAACAATCAATTTTCAATGATGTAATGGTGGAGAAATTATAGCACGAACATTAAGTAGTAACATAAATAGAACAATAATAAATACACGTGGCTGTTATATTTACTGACAAAAAAAAGCTGAAAAAGCGCCATCTATCGATCACTACAAACGCGGATTACAATCACTTCGTTTATCTATCTATACTAATATTATTAGGCACATGACAACATGACGTCATTATCAAAAGTACATAATAAGAAAATGAAAGCTAATTCAGATCTGTATTAAAGAGCTTTATTTGTTGATAATCCTGGGTATATTTTTAATTTTAATACTGAAGTAGATAGGACATTTTTTGCCAAGATCTCTATTGTTGTGACAGCAACCTTAAGCCAAGTAGTCCATAAAATATATAAACAAATCTGTACATATAAAAGAGTAAACTCACTGATTCACTGATTCAACACTGCCATGACGATTCTGTGAGAAAGAGGGTCACTTTAGTGACCAGGTTGGTTTTCGGAGCCTGACCCCGCACTAAGACGGAATTTTGCAAAATACCCCTGTCCCCCTTGGGGAGCAAAAGGCATAACTCGGCTCCAAATTACTTAACGGTGAAGAAATTGCAGATGGAAAGACCAGACTTGAGTACAAAAAAATTATTTTCTGCGAATTTGGAATTTTAGATTTTTAAGGGGGGGGGGAGGAAAGGGAAAAGGTTTTCGAAAAAATGGTACTCAATACACGAGGAAATCGAACTGAACACACACTACAAATGGATTTTGTGAAATTCCACCCTACCACTCTTTGGAGAATGGGGGGCAAAAACATGTATTCATGCGTAACGCTGCACTAAATTATCTTAGGTTGGAAATGTTTTATGTAAGGGACGATTATATGTATCTAACTCATAGTATGAAGAGATTTTGCGAAATTCCCTCCTCCTTCCCTCCTTTAAGAGCGGGGGAAGAGATTTAAAAAAAAAAAAAGTTTTAAAGCATAGCTCAGTTTTAAATAATTTCAGGATCTCAATTTTTTTATGTGTCGGTTAGGTATGTGTATGCAACATGCAATATAAAGTAATTTTGGAAATTTACCCCCCCCTCCCCCTTGGGGCGGGCGGGACAAAAACCACATTTTGAAGCTTAAATCCGTCCAAATTACCAAAGAATGGCGAATTTTGGTGTGTGGGTGTTAATTAACTGTGCAAAATATGCCCATTGATAGGATTTTGTAAAACTTTCAACTTTAACTGCGAGGGAGGGGGAGTAAAAAGCAGGTAAGGGACTGCCGAAGGCATTGGGGCTCCAGACTCGACTGTGACGAGCGGGAATACCGCTACAGAAAGTAGCAGGAACTTAAACTTAGATTTTGACTGATTTCAATGATTTTTTTTTTTTAAGATATTTTATTATTATTAATGATATGCTGTTTTGGAGATTCGTTTCAATATAATGACTAGCGAAGCGGGCAAAGCATGCTAGTACATATTATAGGATACTTTTGTACGAACTCTATAGATTTTGGTGAATTTAGAAATTATAGATTTTTGCAGGAACACATAAAAAAATTCTTTATCATTATGGCCTATTAGCAAAAATTATTTAAAGTTGCTATATTGTCGAAACGCCTCATTCAAATGAATTGAAAATTTATATACATATTCTAGATAATTGCCATTTCAAATGTTTACTTATATACTTTTAAATGTTTTTAAATGTTTATTTTAATTATTTTTTGTCTCAAATTAAGACCGTTTTTATTTTTTAAAATACAGCAACCTGGCAATAGGTGCAATAGTTTTCAAAAGAATTTGATATTCATGAAAAAATGCAACAAATTTACAATTTTTAAAGACATGCTTGTGAGCCCGAAGAAATTCTTAAATATTTATATTTCTTCAGTAATTTTTATAATTTTTTTTTTAAATAAAACAAAAGCAATGCTTTATAATTACTCTATATACTGGGTGATCCAAAAGTCACAGAAAAATAAAATATATATTATTAAAAATGTTCTGTTTAAAAAAAATATAATATTTGTGTTTTTATTTAAAATTAAATATGGACAAATATCTTACTTAGAAATCATCGTTATTAATAGAAATGATTGAGGGGTACAAAGGGATCTAAAAGTCACTGAAAAAATAAAAGATATATTACTCAAAAGGTATTGACTTTAGCACTATGCAGTTTTCGCTAAAATGTACATGGAATGCTAAAATGCGCTAAAATGCATGGGATTTTTTTCTTTACTTACAAAAAATAAATAAATAAATAAATAAATAAATAAAGTTATATTTTTTAGTATTCGCAGTATTCTTTCGCATTTTTAACAGATCTGCCAGATCAAATGACGCTTATTTTGAATACTGAAGCTTTGTTAGAAGAATTTATAATGTCCAACGCTTGACGGTCATACTAATCAATGACAGCCATCACACTGAGCATTTATAGTCCGAGTTACGCTGTTTAATGTACTTCTGCACTCCAAAATCTAATTTTACAGTTAAAGCGCAGCTTAATAAATAAATAATAATAAAAAAAAAAAAGATTTGATAATAAATCTTTTGTTACCTAAAAAAGTCCCATGACTTTCTGTGCATTTCAGTGAAAACCGTATAGTGCTATGGCCAATATCTTTTGAATAATATATCTTTAGCTTTTTCTGTTACTTTTAGATCCCCTGTACTTCTCAATATTTTTGCTAATAATGATGATTTCTAAGTAAGAAATTTATCCATATTAAATTTTAAATAAAAACACAAACATTATATCTTTTATATCTAAAACTTGTTTACAAAAAATACACTGATTCAAAGACAGATGAAACATTTTCTCTCAATGAAATAAATGGTAAATTAAACGTCACAGTATTTAAATAAAAAAATACATAACGACAAAATGCTTTCAATATTTTTAGGTTTTTTAAAGAATAATCATAAAACTGTAAGTAAAAAAAAAAAAAAAACGTTATTCATATTTTTTTTGTGTACTTATGAATATATTATAAGTATATTTGATAAAAATATTAAATGTATAGTTTGACTTAAATGGCCTAACCAATCTTTTTTGATTATTTAACTTTAGAAACCAATTTTATGTAGAAAGGGAAAATTTCAGTAAATGTATCTATAATATATGTTATTATCACGTAAGCTATTAAAAATGTTTATAAATAATGTAGACATAAATATAGTCTTATCATGTATAGTCTGCAATTTCAATGTTATTTTGGGTTTCTAGGAAGATATTAGCATAAAAACATTATTGTTTATAGTGTTGGTTTTTCATAAATAGCAATCGTTTTTAAAGCATTTACATTTTCGTTCTACAGAAACTGTAATTTAAATTGCAGTTTATGAGAGTGCTTTATTGTACGGTTTGATATTTTTATATTGCGATTTATTTAAACCATGCAGACAAAAAAAAATGTTTTGTAGTCATTTAAGCTTTTATATGCATTGTTTTAGCAAAATATTCTAAAGTATTTTTTTTATTAGTGCTTCTTATCCTTTTTGATTTAAAGGACATAATAATCCTCACGTAATCGAAAATAGTAGGTTTCATGCATTTGTCTTAAAATATCCATTTTTTCTTAAAAGCAAAAAACTTATAATAATTACATATTAATTAAAAATTGTTCAAAAATTTATATATATGTGAAAATAATCATGTGATTTCCTATAAAAAGCATAAAAATGTTGCACATATACTATGTGCAATAAATTATGTATTAAAGGTACAAGTAGTTTGCAGCATTTTATGATACAGGGTAATTCAAAGTATTTGTGTTTTACTTCAGTTTGTGGTTAGACTCCTAATTGTACTTACGACTAAAAAAAACTAATTATTTGCCTAACACGGTAATATATTTCGAAGGCATTCTTTGGCTTTTCCGACGCGTCGTCTCAAACATCGAGATAACGCAAATTGTTTATTCTGAACAGTTTATAAACAAAAGACTCGTTTTATTTATTTTGATAAGCTATGGGCGCATTCGAAAGTATTTCCCGGTCACTACCCGAGTTGGGAAATGACGTCATGCGGGAAGTTCGAGAAATTAGAACTACCATATAGGAGCCATGTTTGTTTATACATTTGTTTCCCGGGAAGATGAGAGGTGTCCTGAAGTAGTTATATCTCGGTCATTTTTCGTAAGGCTCCTATATGGTAGTTCTAATTTCCCGAACTTCCCGCGTGACGTCATTTACCAGCTCGGGAAGTGACCGGGAAATACTTTCGAATGCGCCGTATGTGTACAAATAAAACAGAGAGGTTGCCAAAAGGTATTTAGGCGTCCACTAGTGGTCCGCTCTTGACATTATTTGCACTTTTTAATATTTATTTGAAAGTATACTTATGTAAATTTAAAAAAAAAATTGAATTTCTGATTAACTCATATTTACACCATTAGACTCTAGAATTTTGTGGATCGGATAAACTATAAATGGAATAATTTTTATTACAGATATTTAAATTGATTAAGGCATAGTTATCTCTTTGAATTTCTAATCTTCATTTAATATTAACATAGGAATTGTTCTAGATTTATTAGAATATTCGAAGAATTTAAAGGCTTTAAATGTACGTAAAAAATATAGAATTATCCATTGAATTTTAATAAATTAACAATATGATATGCGTATTATTAGATTTAATAAATACTGCTTCATATATGGAAATATAAGTTTATCTCGGTAATTAAATCATTTTTCTGACTTTCTTGTAACATGGAACAAATAAAATGGTGTCCATTTTTTTCCTCTATAATTGTTTCATTACAATTGTACCAGCTTTAAGCAGATTTTATGTATAGATATATATAAGTATTTACATTTTCCTCATAATAAAAATGCATTTATTATGTTATCATATTAAATAGGTTTATTCCATGATTGTAAAACGGGAATTCTCTGATCATTATTCTTGAAATATATTTACATTTCTCGATCAATAATATCAGTACTCCGCAGAATTTTAAATTATGAATTTTGTGGTCCGTGGGATTTTAAATTTTGAATTTAATGGTCCGTAAAGACTTTATTCATTTGCATAAAAATTTAACACGATTACTTTTCTCATACATCAATAAATTATCATTTTTAAGAGCATAATATTTAAGTGCAGTTTATTGAGTTTTTTTATGAATACTCATTTAGTTTTTCTTATGAAGAAAAAAAAATATTTTTTGAATTTAAATAATCTTACATAAAAGCATATTTTTAGAAATTAGAAATAAGGAAAAACAATTAATTATATAAATTGCGTTAATTGTTATTTTTAAATATTCCTTACTGAATCTCCACGGTACATATTTTTACTTATGCAAATCTAGGCCATAGTCAGAGAAAATTTTCGGAGGTGTTCAAGCTTTAGTGCATAATGTTGAGTATTAAAAGTGATTTATAACTCTAAAACTTTACACAAATCTAGAAAATTTCGGTGAAGGTGGGGCTTAAATCCCGCAACACCCCCCCTTGGTTACGGCCTTGATTCAAATTAGTTATTCGATAAACTCGCAAATAGAATTTTTTTTACTGAACTATTCCTGTAATATTAACTTTACCTTCTTTATTAAAATTACTCAATGAATATAATTTCGCATTGAAAAAATTCTTTTATTTTCTGTTTTTTCACTGCGCTAGCGCATATCTGTTTTATTGTAACAGCCGGTTTAAAAAATGTCTTAAAAATTTGTAGGGTATATAAAGATGATAGAGTAACAGCTCAATTTTATTATTTAATAAAAAATTATTTAATAGAAAAATATCTATTGTGTAATTTCAAAATTTCACGAAATTTGATACAATATATTTTATTTATTTGGTTTTAAATTTTACTTTCAATATTATATATAATTAAATAATTCACTGAAAAATATTTTCTTCCTAGAGTCACTTTTTTCTTTCTTTCTTTCATTTTTTTTTCTTTTTCTTAAATTATTATTATTATTATTATACCATCAGGTTTAGGTAATACGCAACTATTTAAAGTATTAATTGGCTTAGTCTTCATCATGTGCAAAGTTAATTAAAGCCACTATCTAATTTTGCAACTTGTTTTGCACGATCATTTACCATCTTTAAAGAAGATGCTATTACATAAACATCGGTTTTAGTCTGAATAAATATATCGCATTGTGCGAAAATACTACCAAGAATCAGGAAAATAAACAGGTTCAAATGGTGTTCTGTTGATATATATATATATATATATATATATATATGCATATATAAGACTAAATTGCACAACTCTAACCATAAATGCCATTTTCTCAAGAGGTACAGGATTTGAGAGGGAAAAAACAGATCGTCACTGAAATACCAAAGTTGCCTTTTTAGCTTTTTAAGTGCTATCAGAGCTACTTTATTGTAATTATCCTTACACAATTGTAGTGTTTAACGAAGTTGTATATTTTTAAAGGAGCGTTGAAGTTATTAATCCTTTCATTCCCCGTGATGCCAATTGGAATCATAACATTTCAGATTTTCTTTCTTACCATTGAACACCCCCACTGATTCAAAATGAGAAATATTAAAATCTATATACATTTTCCCACCGGAAAAGATGTATTTTAGATTATTTCACTATACTTTGTTAATAAAAGAAAGCACATTTTACTCTATTCTGATAATAATATCGTAATCAGTTTCCTGTTTTGGACAATTTAAGTAAATTAACTGTTTGAAACATTTTTTATTTTATTTTTTAATGTTTATAATTTGTATTTTAATTCATTGCAATCAATATTTATTTTTTCTAAAATTTTCACATTTTTATGTATTGAAAAGTTATGATTTTAAATGGCATCAGTGGTAATATTATACATAAATAAACACTTATCAGTTACTTTGTAAGCTATATTAATTTGTACTCTGCTATTACTCCTATTTAAAAAAATATTTATGTATATTACCTTTGAAATAAATTTATGACTAAATATAAGATTTATTGTTTATGGATGGAAAAACTTGGGAATGAAAGTGTTAAAAGGACCTAACTATCTTTTTGCATAATTTTTCAATGTGAATAGATACATTCCCTTTAACGCTGAGACTTCAAATGTTCTTAGTCTGAATTCCTAGTCGAAGTATAATATTTTAAAGCTGTAAATGACTTTTGTTATCCATTGTGCACTATAGTAGTAACAAAGCGGGCTAAACACCAGTACCACTATGCAAATGTTAAATGAAATCAATAATAATTTTAGGATCTTCAGATAATAATATTGGGGCTAAATTTTTTTTTCTAATAGCTGACAAAGGGTACATCACTTTGATTATCTTTTAACCACTGTTCTTCCTTTCCGGCCAGTGATACAGAATTTTCTTGATTTATGAATAGCCAAGCGTCTTTAATGTGACTACGTATAGTACCAAACTGTGGTACTGTTGATAGAAGCAATTTTTAAAATATACTACTGACCAGAATTTCTAATATGTAGTGCCAAAACTCCAATAATAATATTATTATTAATAATAAAGTGTTTAAATTTTTTTTCTGAATTACTGTTATAGCACCTGTAAAAAATCAAGTGTTTCATAAAGTTGCATCTAAATATAACGCAGCAAGCCAGTCAGCAACTCTGTCCTATTCTCAAGTAAAACGAATAATAACATTGATTCCAAGTGCATCCAATACTGACAGTATTACATTGCCTCTCGGAGTGTGTTTATTTCTGTTCAGTGCAATTTAGTGTAATTTCTATGTTTCATTAAGTAATAGGTTTAGTTCCTATGTATATTTTAGTATTCTACTTAAGTTTGAAGAAGTGGCAACACCTGGTTGTTTTCAGTTGAATTTGTGGATGTCTGGAATGTAGCTGCCCTTTCGGAAATGAAGGAAAGGTTTATCTTTCGCCCTTTTGTTGGCGGCTTTTATGAAAACATTTTAAATATTTTATGAATATATTTAAAGAGTTTATTCGCCCAATGTAGTTGGCGTTTTGTTTTAGAATAGATGCAATTTCTTGTTAATTATTTTATGCTTCAAGATATACCTTAAAAAGAAAATATTTGTAAACCATCAAAAGTGTCATGACCTATGTTAAATGTTATTGTTAATTATTGTTAAATTAAAAAAAGAAAAAGAAATCAAGTGTGAGCTCTCTGCTTTATTTCAAATGAACATATTTCCACATCTGCTACAACAATTTCTGTTTAAACTTGCTATAAACAATGACTCATCTAATAATCGTTGCATCGTTTGTTGGCTTTTAAATAATTCACAGTTTTATCATTAAAACCAGATGGAACTGCTACATTAATAGATATTACTAAAGAGGCTGATGCAGAAAACATTTGTTGGTAATATTTACTGATATTTAAACATGATGCAAACTCATCTTTGAAAGTGGATCCACATGACTTTATACACTAAGTAAGAGTCAAAGTAAAAAAAAAAAAAGCTACAAAACTATAAATAGTTTACACGTTTTCTAAATCAGTAAGACATTTTCTGAATAATTATATGAATTTATTGAGGTAAATTAGAAAAAAAAAAATTAATTTTAAACCAAAATAAAAATTTGAGTGTAAGAGCAGGTTTGCTAATTTTATAAGGAAGGGAATACAATGCATATGTTAAGATTTTTATTATAAAACAGGAAAATATTAAAACATATCAAAATGAGAACATTAGAAAAACGTTAATATTATCATATACTATTATGCTGCATAAATAAAAAATATATGTTTTATTATTAGGATAATTCATATACAGATGTCCTAGGATAAATTAATTTATTCTCTGTTCTTTTATAAGATAAATTAACTATCAGTTTTGCAGCAGTAATTTTATTATAAGCATTTAATCGCAGGCATTTATTGTAAATATTCAGCATGTAGAATTTGAAAATATAATGCAAAATTGCAGTGCGCACCATTAAAAGATGTACCATACATAATTCGATTTTCGGAATTCTCTCACATATAGAGTTACTAACAATCATATAATACAGTTAAAAGCCTTTTTATTAGTGACAATAGTTTTTGTTTAACAGTCGGGTAATGCAATAAAACCAGTGTTGTGCACGAACGCGTTCATTTGAACGCGTTCATGAGCTTAGCTCAAAAATTTTGAGTTTTGAGTTGAACTTCGCTCGTTTTTTAAATAATGAACTTGAGTTGAGCGTAGTTCGTTTTTTACACGAACTTGAGCGTGAAAAAGCAATTCAAACTCAAACTCATATTAAATATTTCTGTCTGAAATATGAAAAGTAAAGTAGAAGAAGAAAAAGACAGAAAAGAAAATAACTGTGCAAAATGGATTCCTGAAAAAAAAAAAAAAAAAAAAAAAAAGGCATTTGGGGAAAAAAACAACCATAAAAAGGGGCACCCGGAAAAAAGGACACTTTTGCAATTTGCATTTCACAAAAACAATAAACATCAAATAACGAATTTAGAGCGTGATTTTTCATAATACATTTTTAGAAATTTCAATCAATTAAATTCGTACCATTTTTACTTAGTATATACCTGGGGAAGGGGGGGGGGGTCTAGAAGCAGACAGAAAGAGAATAATTGTTTTTATATCACTTTCTTATTTATTTTAATTAAACTTTGTCTAATAGTCACTTGCTGTTTATGGAAAAAAATAAAGTGTCACACATACTTCGGGGGCTGAAGATGCGGGGGAGAGGAAATTTTTTTTATATCATCGACCTGGGATCGAACCCAGCACTTCCTGTCTAGCAGCTCTGAAGGCATTTGCACATATATTAATTTGCAATTCGAGTGTAATATTATAGTGATATTTAATTACATTTAAAGTTTTGTGGAAATTATGTTATCAAAGAATGGCAAAATTTCGTTGCGTATTTTACGAAATATTTATAAATTGTCTGTATTTTATGGGATACAATTTTTTTATTTAATTTATTTATTTTTTAATAAATATTTACGATTTTGAAAATACTTTATATAGATTCAGTATATTTTTAGTTACGAGAAACGATAACAATATAATATAAATAACTTTTTGAAATATTTAAGGCAGCGTTTAATGGAATAATCATCATTTTTGTAAAATTCTAATTTTAGTTTTAGGAGCTATCTAAGATGAAAATGGTAATAAAAATTACCCGCTTTCATATAGTTGAATAGTTATTTCTTAAAACAAATAAAGAAATAAGTAATAATTATTTGTTTAATAAAAAAAAAAAAAAAAGTAAAATTTGAAACCATATAAATATTATGATTCGCATTATTAATACAGCATTTCCCCCCGTTCTTTGTATGCCCTAACTAAAATTTGAAGGAATCTAGAATCTACATTCGTTCTTCTTGGTCAAAATGTTTTCGACATCATGTGGTTTTCTTGGAACTATAAGCCGAATCCAATGTATTGAGAATTGTGACTGGTATACGCCGATTTGTCTGTGGGGGAGATTTGTTGTGTGGGCAATTCTGGTACACAAAAGCAATTGCCTAAAGCCCTTTCCTTTTTTTCATTGATAAGAAGAATAGTTAATAGTTAAAATGAACGTTATCTCATGGGAAAATCACACAGAAGTCGTTTGCTTTGCAACGTGGTAGGTCTTGTATAAGATAAAAATAAATTACTTCTTTGCTTAAATGTGTATTTTTAATATTAAGTTCTTAATTTAATGATTTAATAGAAATAAATCTATAAGATAGTAGAAATAAAGTCATATATATATATATATATATATATATATATATATTGAAAACCTTTTCAAACATTGCATTAGATGAAAATAAGCGTCACATGAAGTACTAGAAAAATTATGAATAAGTCCATGAGGCAATTAATAAATTTTAATAACAGGAGACTTAGCGTTGGAATATTAAAACCCGAATAAACTACTACGTCAGAAACGCCAATTTTGCATTTCCAATATTTTTTTTTTTTTTGGCGTTTCTGACGTAGTAGTTTATTCGGGTTTTAATTAATAAATGTTATTGAAATGCTAAAAGTTTTATGATGTTATATAATAATAATAATAATAACAATTGAAATTAATTTTTATTTTCCCTCCATTTTCGGCTTTTACAATCAAATATATTTTTTTTTTCTATTTTATGATAGATGCGATATACATTGAACCGCAGTGTACTATGCATTTAGAATTGCATAAATGCATATTAAAACATATATTTAAAAAATCCACTGTTCCAAGTATTTTGACAGTAAAATAAGGAAGCAAATGTAGGTCGGAAAAAAAAATAGTTTTCCATATAAAGCTTTAAACGTTAAGTATTAATATTTAGGTAAATGTAATTAAATTCATGTTATCAGTCATGTCTTTAAATTACTAGGAAGGAAGACAATGTCATCCAATCTTCATTTAAAAGCTTAGATTCATAAGTAAAGCAAAAAACAATCTTCGGAGAAAACATTTTGTGAATAAAAATTAATGCAAATTTTACCTGCACCCGACCAGCAAAGCAGGTAATAAGCGATTACCCGACCCGATGCGTTTCTCTCTTGTGAGAAATGCATCCTCTCTTGCGATTAAAAGGGTAGAAAGTATGGATCCCCGAAAAAAGGGCACGGAAAAAAGGGCACCCGGAAAAAAAGGCACTTTTCCAATTCGCAAATTGCAAAATAATAAATATCAATTAATGAATTTAAAAAATGACTTTCAAACTACATTTTTAGAAATTTCAATTGATTTGGTACAACATTCATTTAGTATATATCTCGGGGAAGAGGGGGGAGGGGGGCAGGAGAAGATCGAAAGAAAATAATTGTTTTTACAAAAAACTCTTACCGATTTTAATGAAACTTTGTATAATCACGTACAATTTGTGAAAAAAATGACAGTAAGTGGCAGGCAAACTTGGGGGGAGGGCGGTTAAAGAGGGGGGGGCAGAGGAAAATAAAATTATCTTTTACAGCACCGTTTTAATGATATATTCTATAATTATCACTTACTTTTTATGAACATCACAATGAGTGTATTACAAATCTGGGGGGGGGGGGCGCAGATAAAAGTAAAAAATATTCTTTAAACTACCGTATACTCGATTAAAAATAAAAACTTTGTATATATACAACTTCCTGCTTATGAAAATTACAGTGAATCTACACATATCTGGACGAATTGCTGCGACGAGTATCTTTCATTTTATTAAAATTATAGTGAAAGTTACCTATAATTGATAAGGGGGGGGGGGTAATGGGGGCAAATGAAAAATAAAATAATCTTTTTAAAAAACACTTATTACCGTTTGTTTTATTGTTTTATTTGCATTTTGTGTAAATATCAGTTAGTATTAATGAAAAATTACAGGGAGGTAGTCAAAAATTCAATGTATGATTTAAATCAGTAAAAAAGTTGCTCAAAAATGAAATTTCTTCTTTTAATCTGTCTCTTTTGTCCATCCCCCCCCCCCCTCACGTAGAAATAAAAAACTTACGCTTTCGTTGATGATTAGCATGAGTTTTACAAGGAGAAATTAAGAAAAGTGCCCTTTTCTCCGCAATCCTTAAAAAAGGGCACCGGAAAAAAGGGCACTTTTCTTAATTGTTACTTGTAAAATACTTGTTAAACATGGACGATAGCAAAAATTTTTTGTTTCTACGAGGGGAGGGGGGGAGACAGATCAAAGAAAAAAATTCTGTTTTAGAATAATCTTTTACCAATGTTTGATATTAACAATGCATTGAATTTTTGGATTGCGGAAAAAAGGGCACTTTTTTAAACTTCTCCTTGTAAAACTGATGCTAAACATCAACGAGAGTGTAAGTGTTTTATATCTACATCGGGGGAAGGACAAAAGACACAAATTAAAAGAAGAAAATTCATTTTTGAATAATTTTTTTACAGATTTAAATTATACATTGAATTTTTGCATACCTCAGTATAATTTTTCATTAATAGTAATTGATACTTACACAAAATGCAAATAAAATAAAACAAACGATAATAAGTGTTGTTTAAAAAGATTATTTTATTTTCCATCTGTCCCCCCCCTCCCCCCCCCTTATCAACTTTAGTTAACTTTCACTATAATTTTAATAAAATAAAAGTGATAGTGGTACAAAGTTTCATGTAAGTAGGTAGCATGGTTATATAAAAACAAACATTTTCTTCACTCTGCCCCCACTTAGCAAATCGTCCAGATATGTGTACACTCACTGTAATTTTTCATAAGCTGAAAATTGCGTAGATACAAAGTTTTTTTAAATCGACAATGCGGTAGTTTAAAGAATAATATATTTTACTTCTATCTGCGTCCCCCTTGTCCCCCCCCCCAAATGTATAATACCCTCATTTTGATCTTCATAAAAGTAAGTGACAGTTACAGAATATGTCATTAAAATCGGTAAAATGGTGATATAAAAAAATATTTTATTTTCCTCTGTCCCCCCTCTCTTTAACCCCCCCCCAAGTATGTCTGACCTTACTGTGATTTTTTTCACAAATTGTATTCTATTATGCAAAGTTTTTGTTTAAATCGATAATAGTGTAGTTTAAAGAAGAATATATTTTATTTCCATCGGTTCCCCCTTGCCTCCCCCCTCCAGGTATATAATGCACTCATTGTAATCTTCATGAAAATTAAGTGGTAGTTGTAGAATATATCATTAAAATCGCTAAAATGGTGATATAAAGAATCACTTTATTATCCTCTCCCCCCCTCTTGTTTACCCCCCCCCCCTAAGTATGTCTGACACTTACTGTAAATTATTAATAAATTATACGTGATTGTACAAAAAAATTTTTGATTAATAATAGAGTAATATAAGAAGAAATATATTTTATTTTTATCTGCCCCCCCTTGCTCCCCCCAGGTATATAATACACTCACTGTGATCTTCATAAAAAGTTAGTGATAGTTATAGAATATATCATTAAAGTAGGTAAAACTGTGATATAAAAGATAAATTTATTTTCCTCCGCACCTCCCTCTTTAACTCCCCACCCCTAAAGTTTGCCTGACACTTACAGTAATTTTTTCACAAATTATACGTGATTATACAAAGTTTCATTAAAATCGGTAAGAGTTTATGTAAAAACAATTGTTTTCTTTCGATCTGCTCCTGCCCCCCCCCCCCACCCCCTATCTTCCCCGAGGTATATACTAAATTAATGTTGTACCAAATCAATTGAAATTTCTAAATGTGTAATTTGAAAGCCATTTTTATATATCATTATTTGATATTTATTATTTTTCGATTTGCGAATTGAAAAAGTGCTCTTTTTTCCGGGTGCCCTTTTTTCCAGTGCCTTTTTTTCCGGGTGCCCTTTTATCCGGGATTGCTACCAAGAATATAAAAAAAATTTTCTCAAAGGAATAAAATCCATATGAGTTTGAGTTACTTTTCCCGCTCAAATTCATGAGGAAACGAACTTTGCTCAGCTCAAGTTCACAATTTAAAAAACGAGCGAAATTCAGCTCAAAACAGAAAAAGTTTTAATTAAACTCATGAACGCGGTCCTGCGCAACACTGATTTAAAACAACGGAACCTCTATATAAATGATAGAATTTGTTCCATATTAATAAGTTCTCATGCCCATAAACAAACGTATTGAAAATTTGAGAATAAAAAGCCATGCAAAAACAGTGGGTACACTATTCAGAAGTGTTTGCTAAATAAATTTTTACCACAATTAAATTAATAAGTTATAATTAAGAATTATAAGTTAATAAGTTTAATTAAGCGTAAAATTAAAAATAATTTTCATGGTAATTGGTAATTTTAGAAAAAAAAAAAGGGAAATTACCTATGAAAGCGTTCACAGAGGATAAGCTCTATTAAAAAAAAAAAAAAAAAAAAAAAAGTACGTAAAAATGAACTCGTTTTTAAAAATGAACTTGAACTGAACGCGTTCATTTCTTTCAGACATGAGTTTGAGCGCGAACTAACTCGTTTTTTACACGATGAACTTGAGTTTGAACTAGTTCGTTTTTTTTGTGAACTTGCACAACACTGAATAAAACATTATTTACTCATAATAGACAGTCACAAGTTCATAAAATCTAGAACGAACCTAATGTAACCTCAGTATAGAGAAAATAAAGAATTTGAGAATAAACCTGTATTTGGTATATGGCATAATAAAAGAACCAAAATTTAGAAATATGGCCCTTAAAATGATACTACGTGACTTCATATAACAAAAATCACAGTATAAAAGGCGTAATTCAACAGATACATAATAATTCCTATTTTCACTACGTCCTTATAAGTATACATTTACCCCGTCATAATGCGAGTTTCATTAGGAAAATTAAAAGGGTTATTTAACTTTAATAAATAATACATTTCTGAGTAAATTCAAAGGTTTCACAAATACACACATAAACATACAATTTCCTCAAACTACCAAAGATTGTAGAAAAGGGGAGCTGTAAACTTATAAATTAAAATATTCATTAAATCAAATTTACTTTTTATATTTAGTATGCAGGAACTGCAAAATTGTTGGGGATACTTCATAAAGCATTATTCAAAGATGAACAAACTCTAATTCAATATTCTGTATAGTCGCGCGTAAGAATATAATACAAATGCAAGTCGTTTTATTACTTGGCTGTTGTTTTACTTTGAAGATAATGAAGTACAATAAAATTTCATTACAAATAATAAACAAACACAGGTTCGTAAATTTTAGAACGAATATAGTCTAACAACCGCAATGCAGAATAAATAAATAAGTAAGAGAAGAAGCCTAAGTTTCATGTACTTCATAATTAAAAAGACAAAGTTTAGAAATTATAAATAGTGCACTGATTCTAATTCTACGTGATTTCACGTAACAAGAATCAAAGTATTTAAAGAAGGGAGACCACGGGTACAACAAAACTAATACTTTCTTTAAGACTATAAAAGTACATTCCGGGTGATATAGGAGATTAATGAAGTAAATCAAAAAGTCTGTTTAATTTTAATTAACGTTAAAATTTTGAGAAAATTATAACTATGATTATAAAAATGCGCCAAAATTACTAACTAAACGTATAAGGAGGGATAAACTTGAGAGTTTTATTTTATTATATTATATGTTGAGAATTTTACTTTTAAACAAGAAATATTTTCAGAATGAATATGATGCCTTATAATAATAATAATAATAATAATAAATATTTAATCTCTGTTTTAATAAGACGCATAACAAATTCTTCAGCTGTATATTAATATTACTAGCAAGCTACGCCCGCTTCGCTGGTCACTATATTTAAATGAATTTTCAAAAGAATTAGATCAGTATTTATTTTTTACATCACATTAGAAATAAAAACTTAAAAAAAAAAAAAAAAAAAAAAAAAAAAACATTGAAATTTCTTTAGATCTCGCTTCTTCCGGTACCCGTTGCCTAAGGCAGCTCTTTTTTCTGCCCGTACTGCATCGAGTCTAGTTTCCCACTGTCTACAGAAAGGTCTTTCCCGGGCACTTCAATCTGGATATTTATCGACGACTTGTGGATTTTCTGTTATTTAAGAACTACGATTTTAAAGATGGCTGTATCTCAGCATCTATTATATATTCTAGTTTTTAAAACATGTGTTTTACCCCGTTATTTACACTATATTACGATTTGATTCTGACCAGTGCAATAAAATAAAATAAAAAAGTAGTCTTTCTTTTAAAAGGAATTAAATACATGAAAAACTAATTTTAATCAGTTTATCCTTTCTACTATAAACTACCATTTTTTTCACCCAATAAATATTATAAATAATAATAATAATAAAAAAAAAAGATTTTTCTTTTAAAGGAATTAATTTAAAAAAATGGAAAATAAAAAGTTGCTACAGTATAAAGTTTATACAAAAACGTAACAATTTATTTCTATTGCATTACCATTTGATTTTCAGTAAATATAATAATAACTAGCGAGCTTCGCCCGCTAGCGGGTCAGTATTTTCAAATTAATCACTATAATTAATGAATCACTAACAGTAACTTTTAGTCTTAAGAAAAGAAAAAAAAAAAAAAATCATTTCTGATCCGGTAAAATGTCGTCCCGGGTCCCCACTGCCTTCGGCAGCGCAATCCCGTGCGCACTGCGCGTGCACAAGTTAAGGGATACACGCGCTGCGCGCGCGTATTCCTTCCCTGACCCTTCGTGCCCCCCCCCAAAAAAATCATTTCTGATCGGGTAAAAACTCACACCGGGTCCCCACTGCCTTCGGCAACGCAGACCCATGCGCTCTGCGCGCGCACGTGTGAAGGTATACGTGCCCTGCGCGCAAATAATCCTTCTCAAATAAATTTTTTATTCTTAAGAAAAAAAAATCATTTCTCATGGGGTACAAAGTCGGCCCGGGTCCCCACTGCCTTCGGCAGCGCAGTCCCGTGCGCGCTGCACGCGCACAAGTTAAAGAATACACGTGCTGCACGCCCGCATTCATTCCCTGACACTTCGTGCCCCCTAAAAAAAATCACTTCTGATCGGGTAAAAAATCACACCGGGTCCCCACTGCCTTCGGCAGCGCAGACCCATGCGCGCTGCGCGCGCACGTGTGAAGGTATACGCACGCTGCGCGCACGTATTCCTTCTCAAATCAAATTTTTATTCTTAAGAAAAGAAAATTAAAAAAAATATTTCTCATCGGTAAAAAAGTCGGACCGGGTCCCCACTGACTTCGGCAGCGCAGTCCCGTGCGCGCTGCGCGCGCACAAGTTAGAGGATACGCGCGCGGTGCACGCCTATTTCTTCCCCCACCCTTTCAGCCCCTTCTAATTAACCTACGTATGCCAATTTTGAACGGTCTTACTCAATTAGCTGAGATGCAAAAGAACACCTAATCAGGACGCCTCAAAACGTGTAAATCTGCTGAAAACTTTCGATAATATAAAAGAATTTTAAAATATCTTTTGAATGATGTATTAAAAATAGTTTAATCATGATTAGAAATTGGAATATTAAAAATTGAAAATATTACAGCGACATCTAGCGGTAGAAATTTCTGTATTCCACTGTTCGATCCCAAATCAACAAAGCTTTCTATGATGTGTTACTTATGAAATTATTTTAATTAGTAGTTGAGATACAAAATAAAACTGATTCAGGAGACCTCAAAACGTGTAAATCTGGTGAAATCTTGAATTCCATTTTCGATAATGTAAAAGTACTTTAAAATGTGTATCGAATGACGCATTAAAAAAAAATTAATCATGATTAGAAATAGAAATATTGTAATATAAAAATATTACAGCGCCATCTGGCGGTAGAAATTTCTGTAATCTACTGTTCGATTCCAACTCAACAAAGCTTTCAAATGATGTATTACTTATGAAATTTTTTTAATTTGTAACTGAGACAAAAAAGAAACCCATACAGGACACCTCAAAATGTTTAAATCAGGAGAAATGTCGAAATATCGAATTTCTGTAATCTACTATTCAATTCCAAATTGACAAAGCTTTCAAATGATGTATTACTTATGAAATTATTTTAATTAGCATCTGAGATACAAAAGAAAACCCATTCAGGACACCTCAAAACGTGTAAATCAGGTTAAATCTCTAATTCCACTTTCGACACTTTAATTAGTAGCTGAGATACAAAAGAAAACCCATTCAGGAGACCTCAAAACGTGTAAATGAGCTGAAATCTCGAATTCCACTATTGCGATGCAAAAGAAAACCTAATCAGGAGACCTCAAAACGTGTAAATCGGGTGAAATATCGAATTCCCCTTGGATAATGTAACCGTACTTTAAAATGCGTATCGAAAGACATATTAAAAAAAATTTAAACATAATTAGAATTTTAAATATTGAAATTTTAAATTATTACAGCGCCATGACACCTCAAAACGTTTAAGTCAGGTGAAATTTCGAATTCCATTATCTACGGTAGTCGGTTAATGGAAGTAAATAGAAAAAGAAATATTTTTACCTTAAGTGTATTTGTGTCGTTTTGAAACTGGCATCCTCTTTCGACAGATAAAATGTCAGGCGTGTAAAGATAAAATTTAATTTGCAATTAAAATGTAAATCTTTTGCTTATTGACCAAAATCGATGAAATTTGAACTGCAAGTTTGTTTTGTGGTGTTAAGATTGTATACTAATTGAAATGTGCGAATTTTGAAAAATTGAAGAAAATAGAAAATTGCAATTTTTAATCGCAGTACAAAAACACGTGACCTCATTAAATACCAGATGTGTTTCTTTCCGTTTAAGACTTAGACTATCGTCTGCAAAGCTAAGATTCTTGTGATTTGTTGCCAACATTTTTTTATAAATTAGTTAATTTAAAAAAATCTAATTGTCCGATCGATAAGCCGTTTAAACCATCGGATTGAGAAAAAAAAGCCCTTTCCAATGGTATCTTGTTTGTAACAATACGACTGATAGTTCTAATTTATTTTCCACATTTTCCGTAAAAATGTCGCTTTTTAACCATTTAATCATGAATTCTGGGTCATTTTTTCGGTAGACATGGGTCGACATTTTAACTAATATCTCCGCTAATTAGGGTCGCATCGCTTAGCGAATTATCGCGATGTCGAGATGACGAAATTCTGCGTCTGTCGACACCGGTTTCGGGTCGATGCGGCCATTAGCGCCGGAGCTATAGCGATGACAAGGCATTTCTCACAGACAGACAGACAGACAGATGCGCACAGATTTTAATAATATAAGGAGATAATAATAAAGAAAAAAAAAAAAAAAGAAAAAAAAAAAAGAAAATCGACTTCAAATGAATGTATTAAATAAAAAATTAATTGCATAATAGCCGTTGCTAAGATACGCAGACGATTACAACCGAAGAATAAATTCATGAAAAATGAAACATTAAAGTCAATATTTAAAATCGAAAAAACATTAATTTAAAAAGTTCAAATTCGAAATTCGAAAAAATCTCGATGAGGTGCACATCTGCGGGGTCCCAGGTATCTACATGCCAAATTTGGAAGCTCTGCGATCAGTAGTGTGAGCACCAGAGCGCAGACACACACACACACACACACACAGACACACACACAGACACACACACAGACACTTTTCTTTATTTATATAGATCAGAGCACTGATTGTTAAATACTTTGAATGAAAATAAGTAAGCATAGTTGAAACATTCGATTTCACTAGTATGAATTTAGTAACATGTTAAATTATTAAACATACTATTAAAATATAAAATCGTAGGTATGTGATTGTTAAATTTTTACATTTAAAATCTAGATTCATGCAAAAATTCGTTTAAATAAGAACAGTAATTTTCAAAATATTTAAAGTTTATCGATCTTTGCCTTTTTATTGCATTAAGTGGATATATCAGTTTACAGCCTTAAGAAAAGCATGCTTTTTTTTTTTTTTTTTTTTTTTTTTTTATATCTCTCTATCTGCTTAATAATAAAAAAAAAATCTAAAATTTTTGAGTTTATAAAAGAGCAACATTTAAGCAGTGTATTGCGTAACTTTCATTAAAAATTTTGGAAAATTCAATTGGTGGATCCTAGTTTCCTGGACACCCTGAGATACCTGGTTTCCTGACACATAAAAAGCGTCAGACACGATTTCTCCAAAAGCAATGCATCAATGATCTTGAAATTTTACACCCTTCTATATAACAGAATAGACAAGCACTTAAATGAAGAATTTTTATTTTTACTTTCTCTTACCCATAAGGTGGAGAAAGTATTGTTTTGGGGTCAAATTTTCGTACGCAAGATTTTTTTATATTTATACGTTTTGAGGCCCCTGAATACGAAAATCATGTTTTTAGTAAATGGTCTGTGTGTATGTCTGTGTGTGTGTGTCTGTCTGTTATCAGCATATCTCAAAAACAAATTATGGCAGAAAGTTCAAACTTGGTATTCTAAATGTGTATCATATAGGGATGCTACAGTAACCTTTTCGTTAAGATCAAGCAAATGGTTCGTGTACAGGGACAATCAAGGGAATTCTAATACATTACGTCTATGAGGGAAATATCAGGTAAGTAGAGTTCAACGTCTATAGACTGCACTAAACCAAATGAAACGAATATATATTTTTTGTAATAGCGATAATTAACTGTGAAAAAAAAAATTGTGTATGTAGGAGCCTCGCCTCCCCCCTCCAAGGGAGTAAATTTTCATGATGGGTATCTTTCAAAAGAGCTCACCAATACCTTCAAAACGAATGGTTGAACCATCGATCTGCGATAATTTAAAACAAAGTTATCGATTTTTTTTTACTTTTAACGAAAAAAAAAAACTATACTGAGAATGAAATGGACTTTTTTTGGATATTTGGTGTTATACTACTTCTCTAATATGGAAATCGTCTGCATTATCATAAAAGATAATTTTTTTAAATAATAATTTTAATAAATTATTTTTCAAAAACAGAATTATTTTTTAATAACCGAATTAAATTCTATATAAATGTAGGTGCATTCATGTAACGGAGGGTCAAGGGGCGCGGTAGCCCCCTCACACAGAACTAATTATCATATAAAACTCTTCAGAAGCCTAATATAAATTGTTTAACACAGGTTTACATAACAGTACTCGTTATCTTACCTTCTAATCTATAACCTGTATTTATAGTATTAAATTTCAGGGTAAGAGAAAGTCGTGTGAGTGACACACCAGATTATTTTCAATTACAACTGATTTTGCAAAGCTATCCGTGGGGTAACATGTTCCGAAAATTATACCGTTTTTCATACAACTCCGCCAAAAATTCAACTTTCAGTTTAAAGCTTTACTTTCAATAGTTTCATTCAGAATTGGAAGTTATTTAATACAATTCATAATCAAAGAAGCATTTTTTATTAAATAGCTCCACAAAACATAACTTGAGAAGATTGTGTGTAAAACTTTAATTTAATAATATATATTTAGACAAATTAGCCTTTTGTTTCAACTATACATAACAAAAAAGACTGGCGTATCGCTGAAAGGGTCAAATATTTTTTACTCGCTACCTAAGTGCATATTCATATAATAGCCGCATTCGACGACCAGCTGGTTCGCGATCCTTGAAAAATCCGCCTTTACGAAACTTACGCTCGGTGGCGCCCCGTTTCAATATCTGAAACAGCCTGTTCGCTCACCATGTTATGACCTTTCAAATTTCTGACTTTAGTAAAGTCGCGCTCGATGGCGCCTGCGGCGCCTTATCCCCGTTAAAGAACATACAACACCTTCCTCGCTCATTAGATTTTGAAATAGTGACATTTTAATATATTACAGCGCCACCTGGCGGTAGAGATTTCTGTAATCTACTGTTAAATTCCAAATCAACAAGGCTTTCAAATGATGTATTACTTATGAAAATATTTCAATTAGTAGCTGAGATACAAAAGAAAACCTAATCAAGACACCTTAAAACATGTAAATAAGGTGCAATCTCGGATTCCAATTTCGATATTATAAAAGTACTTTAAAATATCTTTCGAATGATGTATTAAAAATAATTTAATCATAATTAGAATTTGAAATATTGAAATTTTAATAAAATTAAATTTGAAATTAAAATGTAATTTTTTTTTTTTTTTGTTTATTGACGGAAATCGATGAAATTTGAACTGCAAGTTTGCCTTGTGATGTTCACGGTGTATAGTAAGTTTGTAGTGTGTATAGTGCGGTGTATAGTATAGTGCGCGGGAGAGAAAAATTGAAGAATGTTGAAATTTGCAATTTTTAATCCCGGTCAAAAACATGTGACGTTAATCAGTAACAAATGTTTTTCTTTCTCTCCACTTTCGAGATTTCGTCTGTGAAGTTAAAAGAGAGTTGCCATGGTAACGAAAATATCAAATATAGTTCGATCGGCAAACGCAAGAAGCTGGATTAAGAATCTCACGAAAAAGTACAGAATGCAGAAAATTAAAAAAAATATATAACTAATTGATTTTTGAAATTATTTCTCGACCTTCTGAGATAAGTTTCGCTTCATCAAGATCTATATGAAAAAAAAAAAAAAAAAAAGAAAGGAAAAAGAAAAAAAAAAATATTTATCTCTAAAAGATTTTGAGTTATAAAATGTTTTGTAAAAAAATCGATGTTTCGTAAAATCTAAGAATCTGAATCGCTAATCCGTATTTTGTTAAAATTTTTATATGGTTCGAAAGAGGATTAAATGACCTTTCAAAATATTCCGGTTGTTAAGACGTGGGATAATTAGTTTTTCGTAGAGGGTAGTTCAAAAAAGACGATCGAAAAAAAGAGAAATTTTGGACTCTTTTTAAAACTTTTATTAAAAATATAAAAAATCCGTATTTTTAAAAAATTTTTATCGTAAGAATCGGTTATAAATGCTCTTTCTCGTGATATAGGTGTATTTTCAATATCTCGAATCTTTGAGCAGGGATCACTTTACAAAGACGCGCGAAATTTCCCTTTTGTGCTTCTTCTTTTGAGGAACTTGCTGAATTCTACTTGGAAAATGAAAAATACGATCTGCTGGCTTTTTAATTAGACATCGATTGACGTTTTAATTAATATCTCCGGAACTAATTAAAATTTTTAAATTCTGTTTTCAGGAGTCCCTCGGGAAGGCTCCTGAGCACCCGTATGTCAAATTTTGTACTTCTACGTTCAGTAGGGACTTAACGTATAGATTCACAGACAGACAGGCATCTTCTTTTATTATTATAGATACAGGATGTGACAAGGAAAACGGAATGGATAAATATACTCCGAAAAAAAAAAGTCAAAATTTATAACAAGTTATTTCATAATGCTAAAATAAGCAATCATTCTGCCCAAAGGACTTGACGGGAGCAATTTTGAAATCTTAATACTGTAAAATTTTCAAAAAAATCATTTTTTTTTTTTTTTTAATTGGCTTAGAAGATGTTTTGAACATTTTATAATATGAAGCAAAAAGTCTAATCCCTAAATAAATTTTATGTAATTCTGAGCTCCCCCTCCAGCACCTTCGATGACCTGAGACGCCCTACGTACGCCAAGTCGATTGCCGCTGAGAAATCCCACTTTTTTAAATGTAATTTCGTCAAAACCTACATCGTTGTCGATAGTGTAGTGTCTCAGTATATATTAGAAGCATATGGAAATACAATTTTTCAAAACGGCACGTTGCATAATTTCGACAATTTTACACAAGTGAACCACGTAGAGAATTTTTGATTAGTTGATTTAACCAATATTTATTAAGAAATGACCAAAATTTTTTGAGAATTTTATTTTATTTTATTTATTTATTTATTTATTTTATTATTATTATTATTATTTTGAAGAAAATTGAACGGCTTCATTCAAACACTCGCCAACTAAACAAAAATCAACATTTTTAAAATCCTCTACGTGGTTAACTACTTAGACTAGTGTAAAATACATTTTTTTTTTCTTTTTCATTTTTCCAGATTCAAATTAGCAACAGTTATAGTGCGTGCCGGGTGCAGCATATCGCCTCAAATTCAACGTTCCTCGGAAGAATTTATGCAGTGTCGCCATTTTATAATATATTTTGACGATTTTTTTTTTTTTTTTTTTTTTTTTTTGTAATATGCATATATATGCTCAATAAATACTCAGTATCACCTTTCCTTCCGCACACACACATGCACAAAAAAACTGCGTTTTGTAAGAATTTTAAAACTGATTGCACGCAAACGTTCGTGATATTTTTAATCATTTTAAAATGTGTCGAATACAAAGTAAAAGAATAGTTAACTTTTATTCTAAAATCGATTATGAGTTTAATACGGTATGTATGCATTTTTTTTTTTTTTTTTTTTTTTTTTTTTAATGTACTAGAACATCTGTTTACATCAACTAGAAAAATACAGTATGTTTAGACATTTTTCGCTAATTCCTGACAAACGGAACAAATTAGTTTTCTTGTACACATTATTAGTCACTTAGTTTAGTTTACACTATTTATATGCAAATAGCAACATTTAAAAGATACTTTTAGTCTCTATAGCAACAAATTGATTTGAGTCCTGCCTGTAACTATACAAGAAATTTGTGAAATATTATTTGTAATATTTTATCAGACAAAACATTATTAATTTAGTATACTATAATTTAACTGGTTAAAATAACAATATATAACACTATCTAAAAAACAAAATTCTTTGTTAAAAAAAATTTAACTGGGTCATAGGGAAATATTTCGAAATATATTGTATTAATTGCAGTCCGAGAAAAGAAATACATTGTAAATGTATGTTTTGCACTTGCTATTTGAAAATGTACTGATATATTTTTAACTGCCGACTGAGAAAGAGGGTTGTCATAACTTTGTAGCTTTTTTCTGCATGTGTATGTGCCTGCCTGTGACACTGTACCTCCCAAACAACTAGATCGATTACAGTGTGGTTTTATTTTTATCCTTCGCTTATATTAAATGTGTTAATTACGTGACCTGTTATTTGTATACCCAAGACATACGTATATATATATATATATATATATATATATATATATATATATATATATATATATATATATATATATATATATATATACATATATATACATATCTTAGGTTTCTCTGTTAAATGTTCTCTGGTCAAATGTGCACAACGAGACATACTTTTAACCAGTCAATATATAAGACGTTTATTATGAAGAATTATTTAAAAGAATTATTTGTTAAAAAGAATTATTTATAATAATGATAGTCAACTGGGAAAAAAATGTGCATATGTGGGAACATCAGGCAAAATTTCAATATCTGTATCTGTAAAATAAACTGATCAATACTTTTAAAATGAATGGTTGAATTATAGCCATTTGATTATAGAAGACAAAAAGGCGAGTCGTATTAATCCTGGATGATAGGACCCATGCCCCATCCCTCCCGGTTCCCGCTGTTCAATGTGTTTTTCTAGTCAACTTTGTCCCCTTATTACTTCCGGTGTGAATTTTTTTTTTTTTTTTTTTAACACACTTGACATTGTGAGTTTTTTTGCTTTTCTTTCCATGCTATTCCTATGGGGTTTTTAGCCTTTTTTCCCCTCTTTTTCTACATTCTAAAGTGGCGGCTTTCTTTTTTTTATTAAAAAAAAGAAAGAAGAAAAATAAAGAAAAGAGAAACAGAAAAAAAGAAACAAAACGCAGATTGTAACAATTTGTTTGTAATGCATAAATTTGAATTTATTTGGTCATTTGGTGTTACACTTGTCTGAGATGCAAATCGTCTGCATTCATTATAGAAATTAATCTTAATGAATAACTACTTAATGAATAGTTTGCACTGCATGAATTTACAGACCAAAATATAGAAGAAAAGTTCGTGTTGACCACAACATAGTAGTTTTTATTTTCACATATTAAGTTATTTAACAAAAATATTTTAGATATTAAATTATAAATGATTTATTTAAAAAAAAAAAAAAAAAAAAAAAAAACGTAGACTTATCCCTAGGATTAAATAAAGACATTCTCATATTATAATTTTTAGTTCATTAATAATGAGAAGGGTATGACTCCTTGACCTGTAACTTATACAATATTTTCTCTATATCTATATGACTTTTTGCCTATGACTTTCAATACGTAACCCTTTAACATTCGTTACAGATTTTATTTTGAAAATATCTAAAATTATTTCGTACATATTTTTTCATAAATATCTAAGAAATACATGTGTATATAGCATTTTTAATTTTCGAGAAATTTCTGGTTCTACACATCTATATGTTAATTGGATTAAATTCAAATAAAACCTATTTCAATAAATATATAACTTTGAAAGTAAACATTATGCATTTTTAAAAACTCACAACAATTTTTTCTAGTCAAAATAATAGCATGGGGCTTCATCATATCAAAAAACTACACCAGCAAAGAAGCATGTATAAATTCGCGATTAGTATAAATTTCAAGTCACTTTTGCATTTGGCTTTTTGTGAAACACCACTTGTTAAATTTTGGAGTAATGTTGTTTTCTACTATAGCTTCCTCAGAGCATATGACTTACTAGACTGTGCATCCCTCATTCAAGTAAGTAATCAAAATTGAAATCACATGATGAGTGCTTTTAAATTTCCATCGTTAAAGGTCACGAGGTCAATCTCGTCGGTCAAAATGTACAAAAATATTTCGTGGTGTTATTTTGTTGCATTTTGATGCAAAGAAAAATTTGTCAAAGAAGGAATCTGATCATTTCATAAATAAGCATATACTTTAAATTTTATGGAAATAATAATATATTGTTAAATGAAATATTGAAGGAACAAAACAAAAATTTCTTTCTTTCTATGTGTGATAAAACACTTATAAAAATAGTAAAATGCATATTTAAAACTTTTTACAAATTGCATTTGTTAATGAATTGCATTTAATTTTCCGGACTATTCAATCAACTTTGTGTTTTTCTAAAATATTACAATTTAATAAAAGAAAGAGACGGATGGAGAGTATTTTGGAGTAGCGTTAATAAGTAAAGTGTGGTTAAAAAAAAGTTGGAATGTGTGGCAAACCCAAACCGTATGGATCTGATCTTTTCACTTGTCACTTGACCGGCGAAAATCACCCTCAATACTGGATGAGAACTTCAGTACTGAATGCGCAAGTAAGATATGCTCTAGGTGTAGAACAAATGTTAAAAAATTGAATAAAACAAGGAAAAAATATCGAAAAGTGTATGCAAAAAGAAAAAAAATAAATAAATAAAAAAAATGATGAAAATATTTAGTTTTAGTACGAAATAAATGAACAAAAAAGAGTTAAAATGTAAAACAAGAGAGAGATTGGATCTACTTTAAAATATAATTTCGCATACTGAAAATTATTTAAAAACTAAACAGAAATTATTTAAAAAATATTTAAAACTAATCAAAATATACATAAGAAAAATTTAGGTTTAAAAAAAAAAAAAAAGACCAGGTACTGAATAACAAATATTTTTTTGTTTTTAACCTTACTTTGTAAACATTCGTTTCTCAGTTAATGTCGCGCAATGAAATATTTTTCCAAAAATATTTTTTTGCTGTACAACTCCCAAAAATATTCAATTTAATAATCATTTTAAAATTACAAAGTTTCTCCGAGTTTTTTTTTTTTTTTTTTTTTTTTTATTAATGCTTTATAACTTTCGCAGTGCTTTATGATTACACTTGTATGAAATCAATAATGCTTTTGTGCTCACAAAAAGTCAGAGGAGATTTGATTTACATTACTAATTCTGTTTCCATGTTTACCAGAGGGAAAAACTTAATAATTCACGTATTTAAGAATGATTTTCTTTGATGTAAAAATAATTATTCTTCGAAATTTATAAATTGAAAATTTATGAATTTAGCTTACAAATGAAAGTATGTTATTGAATATGTAATTGAAAATAAATTTAAAAGCACCTGATATATATTTATTTTGATTTTTGCGATATAAGTTGTGCATATTTTAATAATTTGAATTCATGAGTAATGTAAACAAGATGAAACTACGATATGTTTAAGTTAAGACATCTATCAAAAGTGAAAGTTTTACTTTCTTCTAAATTCATAAAAGAACGTACTGTATTGGACTTCATGTTTTCGATTGGTTTAGACGTTATGAGATATCCCCAGAAAGATTTGACAGTTTTTAGAAAATGTCCATCTGTCTGCTGAGTGTCTACGTGTAAAAAAAAAAAAAAAAAAAGTTTGCAGTTGTAGATGAAGATTTAATGCACTGTTTATCATGGAAAGTTATATTTATTTGAACTTTGATATAAATTATTACCTCTCAAATTTTAGGACACATCGCCCAACATGTGGCGCAGTTATACTGCAAAGTCTTAAATTTATAAGAACGCTGCATCTCACCTAGAATTGTGTATAATTTATTGAAACTGAATATTTGTATTTCAGATTTGTACTTCAGAGTCAGAAAGGCGGACATTTTAAACAAAATATTAGTTCAACTTCAGTGTATATTAGCAAAAGATGGTGCTGCTACGTTGTAATTATTTTCTTGTACGTAAATATTATATCTCAGCCCAGCCTCTATTGAATACAGATGCAGTAAACTCTATACGTAAGATAGCTATTAAGAAAGAGACTGGTGACTTTACATGATTATATATTGGACAAAGTGTTCCGCTGCTATTACTCATTTTCCTCAATTTTCCATATGGCTACATCTCATCATTTATTATTAAAAAAATTGCAACAAACTGAATATGTAAAATCCCTGCCGGGAGAATTTATAATTAAACTGGTGCACTTTAACTGGTAGGTAGCATTGTTTTATGCTACGGTATAAAAGATAGTCTTCTAAAAATACCGGCATACTAGTTTTTATTTTGTCATTTCCTTTATTTAGTGACCTCAACCAGTAAACAATTTAGTATTGAAAAATCTGTAACGTTTTTATAAAATACTTTATGTTAAAAAAAAAAAAAAAAAAAAAAAAAAAAAAAACATTTTATTTAAATAAATCGATAAATAATAACATGTTTTTTAAATGTACTCAGAATATAATCAGTTACCTTCGAATAAAAAAAGAAATGATCCCTAACAGCACAGTTAGGCTTAACTTATCCACAGTACATCTTAAGGACGTTTCTGGGATGTCTTTTCATCCAGAAGACACCTTGAAGATATCCTGAGGAGGCGATGTGCTGTCTGGGATATAATATTTCATTCAATACTGTTTAGAATGGATTGGCTGTTCGACTCTAATTTAATCAAATATTTTTTGTCTCTATTTATCTATCTATACCTATCTATTTTTAATTAAAAGTTTTTTTTTTTTTTTTTTTTTAACTTTATATGTGAGTACATGTGTGCATATTTCCAATGTAGAGTAAAAAAGACTTTAAGCACTTAAATATTTAGTATATTTTTAATAAAATATATAAATAATTGTTTAAACTTAACAATTTCAACAAAGAAACCTTTCAAAGCAATAAAAGATCCACATTTTTCAAAAGAAAAAAATATATATAAATAATAGTTAAAATAACAAAGATAATGAATTTTAGTGAATATTAAGCACATAAAGAATAAAAAAAGAAAAAATCTAAATTTATTTACAACTCTTCAGAAATATTAATTTCCATGATATTATTTATAACTTTAAATAATCAGAGAAACCATAAGCGTGAACAATTCTCGTAATGTGATTTATATTGGTATATATATATATATATACATATATTTTTTTTTTACGTTTACTCAAAAAAAAAAAAAAAAAAAAAAAAAAAAAAGTAGTAACTCTTAAAAAAATGTTGTAATATTTCAGTAAATTCCATTTTTATTAAAAAAAAAAAAAAAAAAAAAAAAAGTTAGTTTTACTTGATAACACTCCTACAATATTTCTAAAAAAAAAAAATTAAATAGTTCGAAAACAATTCATGATATTTGCTTTTTGCTGCATATATAATACTCTGTTTGTAAATGAAAATACATTTAAATATATTTCAATCATATCTATTAAATTTATTTCATTATATCATGAACTTAATTTACTAATATAAAATTAATAGAAGTATAATCGTGTTTGACTACGATTGTGCTTCAGTTTACAAATTTATGAACAGTGTAATTATATTTTATAAATTTTCTGACTTTTATTTGGAGATTTCAAATGGTAGATAAATAAAAAATATAGGTTTAATAGAAAAAATATATAGCGCTTTACTTTTAATAAAATTATAATTTATTTAAATAAATACATACATAATATTAATATATTAAATTTTCAAAGTGGATTTAGAATGGGATTAGCCTCTGTTGGATTCGTCACTGTCCAGAATGGTATTCCTCACTATTTAGAACGGGAATCATCACTATCCAGAATGGGATTCGTCACTGTTCAGAATAGGATTCGCCACAATTCAGAAAACGGGATTCCTCACTAATCAAAATTGTTAGACTGTTAGACTGCTTGACTTCTGATTCTTGAAGTATTTTATGTCTCTGTGTCTTATATGTATCAACGTGAACAAGTCTACATAAAGTACAGTAATGATTTATCTATTAGGCAGAATTAGCCAAGATATCAAGATAAATTTATTCTGCAATAATTATGCATTTACAGTAATTAACATTGATATATTACATATCAGTAAGGGGTATGTTTTAATAATTCAGATCTCCACTATTTTCAATATTATATGCGTATGCGTGCGCATGTTATTCATATGTAGAAGAAGAATGCTTTTAAAAGTTAAGTACTATTTACCAAAACTAAATTCCAAAAACTGGCGTACAATCAATAGAAAGATTTTAAAACTTCTTCACACACCATAAATTTTAAGCCAACACAACCGGTTTCGAAAGGACGTTGCCTTTCTTCATCAGGTGCAAACACGTACTACTGTCTTGATCATCATTAAACTTGTCATTTTAAAAAGAACGATTATTATTATTATTATTATTTACAATTGTATGTAAACTAAAAAAAAAAAGTGTATAATTTTAATATTTTATACATGGTGTCAAATGACTGACATATGTTTTTGAAATTTTGTCTATGTATTTTACATATACTAAAAGAAAAGAAAATGGTTAAAGTAAGATAACAGCACTAGTAGTGCACCCTGTACCAGTAGTACACACTTTTAAATTTAAACTTAGAAGAAAGGCTTTCTAATTCGTGCGTAGGTTCGACCAATAATCAAGAAGTAAGTTATTACTATTAATGTCTTTAACTACAAATGTTTAAGGCTATCAGATTTAGAACAATACTAATTTAACTAAAATAATATGCACTTTTTGTAATTTTACCGTTTCTTATAGCCATTTTGAATAAAGAAACAGTTTAATTTGCTTTGCCTCTGGTTATTTTTTATTGATTTTTTCTACATTTGCTTTCTTATGACTAAAATAAGTATGCAGAATTCATTTATTGTGCTATTCTTTGAATTTTGTATTAATATATAGTATTTTTTGGTGTGTCCACTACTGGTACAAAAATATGTCATCATGAAAAGTAGTGGAAAGCCTTGTTCACTACTGACTCATATGTTACTTTTGAGGCTAACCATTAAAAGACACAATTCCATAATCTTCGAAATTTAGAATTGAGTTAAGGAGTTTTAAACGATTCTCTAAAGCTGCGCATTGAGTGATTAGCGACGATCTTGTACACACTCCTAGAGACAGTCCGAAGACATGTCATCACAATTTTTACCTTCTAAGGAAAGGGTGACACTGACATTTCCCCAAATTTAGAAGGCGGGACAGAATGGGAATTCACATTATTTCATGAAAGTGTCTTAATGTAAGACGAAAAAACATCTGTAAAGGCATTAAAGACAGGTAGACATCTTTATATAGAGATTAGTCATAGCAGACATATTAATGTAAGACTCTTGTGTGTCTTAATGGATTTTCTGTAAACAGATGTGTCTTAATTCAGACAGAAATGCATCTGAAATACCAATTCAGACACAAATATGTTTGACACACTTAAATATGCGAAATTGAAGACAGTAAACCTGTCCGTATTTTCACACATTTTAGAAATTTAGACACTTGCATTACTTAGAAAATTCTTTGGCTTACCTTGTTTGCTACCCAAGCAGCACCGAAACGTTCTCTGAACGTTCAAAAATTGTTCTGAAAACACGTTCTAAGAACGTTCACTCTGAACGTGTTATAGACGTCTATCTGTCCATCTTGAAGACGTACAATAGTACGGTTCAGAGAACGTTCAATGAACGTGTAACTATCACCATCGGTGTTATAGAAGCGTTCTGAGAACGTTCTATGTACACGGTCTCAGAACGTTCTAAACGTTTTTAGAACGTTTTCAAAACGTTATACACATTTTCAGAACGTTCTAGAAAACGTACTGTAAACGTTCTAAAATAGTGTAGAAACGTTCTGAAAACGTTCTATACACACGTTCTCACAACGTTATGTAAACAATTTTTGAACGTTCTTTGTACGTGCTAAAAATGTCTTGTATCATAAAATGGAAGAACTCGCAACAATTGTTCCGGGTCGAAAGAAGACACGACCCTTCGTCAGACGAACATAGTAGGCACGAGTGCTGAAAATACAAGAGCTACGTTGCAGTTTTTTTTGCAGCATTCGTGCCTACTTTGTTCGGTTGATGAAGGGTTATGTCTTTTCTCGACCCGGAACAATTGTTGCGAGTTCTTCCATTTTCTTCGAATTCTTGAATTTTATAGTGTCTATTCAAAGTTCTGCACTTGTTATTTTATTTACTTATTTTATTTTTCTTTTTTTCCTTCCTTTCCTTATTTATCTTTTCTTTCCTTTTTTCCTTTTTGTGTAGTGCATTGTAATATGGTATAAGAAACGATCAAGTATTTTGAATATTCTGGATAAATATTTGAATTCAAAAACGAATAAATAAATTCAAGATTTGGAATATTTTGAAAAAATTTAAGATATATGCCCCCTGCTAACTAATTATTATTCCCCCCTAGATTTTGCATCATTATAATTTAACAATAGAATATAACCATATTTTGATATTGATTTTAATAAGTTAAGCAAAAAAACTTAAATATATTTTTATGTCTAAATTTTGAAACTTACTGCAAATTTTAGCATTCAAACACAAAAATTTTTTATTAAATTTTAAATTATCAATGGAATCTCAGATTAATGCCCAGATATGTTACATATTCTATTTTTAAACTATAATAATGCAGAGTCAATGGAAAACAAAAAATAAAAATTAGTTAAAAGAAGTACCCAAGTGTACAAAATTAAAACAATGAACTGTTTCCTCGTTTTCTTTTTTTCCACATAATTCTTAAACAAATAAACACAGAAGTATAAAATTTGGATAGCATGTTTTTTAAAATACCATGAATCGAATTTTATATAACTTTAGCATAAGTAATAATTCTTAAACTAAAAATCAGTAAATTTTTCTCGAAAATAAACTTTGGAAAAATGAAAAATTTCAGCAATTTTAGAAAAGAAAACTTAATGAAAAATGGTCATGAAGGTGCATTACAGATAGGTTAAAGATGTACGTGCATCTATATTTTATTTGTAGATTAAAACCGAAAAATTTTTCTTGTAGTAATTTTTTTTTTCTTTTTTCTTTCTTTATTTTTTCGCGTGTGAATATTTTTTTTTAATTTTACATAGAAACATGAAAATCGGATAAAACGTTCATTATTAAATTATTTATCGACGTTTTTATTATTCTAGTGATGGTCACAGTTTATACAAATTAGTAATTATTATTATTATTATTATTTTTTTTTTTTTTCAAAAATTCCATTATTAAAGTAAAAGAGAAATGAACACAGAAAGAAAAATCAGGATTTTGTTTTTAACATTTGAGGGCATGTGCGTGTTCACTTGTCTATAATGCATCATTAACACAATTTTTCATTAAGTTTTCTTTACTAAAATTGTTGAAATTTTTCATTCTTTCCAAAGCTTACTTTTGAGAAAAATTAATAATTATTACTTTAAAATTATTGCTTATGCTAAAGTTATGTAAAATTCGAATAATGGTACGATAAAGAACATGCCAGCCAAATTTTATGTCCATGTGTTTATTTGTTTAAAAGTTATGTACAAAAGAAGAAAATAGGAAAGCAGGTTTGTTCCTTTAATTTTGAACAGCGGTGTATTTTAAATACGTTAAATAAATAAATAAATAAATATATATATATTTAAATAGATTCCGTGAAATTTCCTTAATATTTTCATATTTCAAATCATGCGTATGCAAAATTTATTTAAATTATTGATTTTGAGTTTATAAATTTTACATACACCATGCAGTGAAATATAACAGTATAAAATGTGGTAAAACTTTTTGAACAATAAATAAATAATTAATTAAAAGTTGTTTCTGCAAACAAAACAAATAATAAAATAATAATAATAAATAAAATAAAATAATTTAAAACATTTAGAAATATTAAGAATCACCTTCATATTGTTTGTCTATGTTTGTTTGTTTTTTTTCTTTATTTCTTTTCTTTCTTTCATTTTTCTTCCCTTTGGATTTTGTGATTCATTTGTATGTATGTGTGCCTTTGTGTTATAAAATTTTACGTACATGTCTTCAAATATAATAACATACAGTATTTTCATTTTTTTTTTTTAAACTATAATTAAAGAAAACTGAAAAGTTTTAAGATGCTCCTTACTGACTAATTATTATTTTTCCCTTTGATTTTGCATTAATATATTTTAACAATAGAACCTAACCATATTTGGGTAATTAATTTGCGAAATTCTTGTTAAGTTAAATATATATATATATATATATAGATATATACAGTCGGTAACAAAAGTGTCCGAACACTAACGAAAATTCCTATGTAAATTAAGTACACTTCGTAAGGTTGTATTAAATAAATCCTTGTCGAATCCTATTCTTAGTCAATGTAAGAACATGATTCGATAAAGATTTATTTAACAAAACCGTATGAAGTGTACTTTTTTTACATAGGAATTTTTGCTAGTGTTCGGACACTTTTGTTACCGACTGTATATGTTTAAATACTGAAACTTATTGCAAACTTTTGGCATTCAAACATAGAACTATTTTTAAAACTTTAACTTATCAATGAATTCACAAATTAATACCTAGATATGTTATATATTCTATTGATAAAGAGTAATAATGTACAAATGATGGGAGAAAATAAAAATATTTAAGAGAAGTATTAAAAAAAAAATTAAAATTAGTTAATTAATCTATTTATTATCGATTTTGTGAAGATTTAATTTTAAAGTATTGATTTAGAGTTTATGAATTTTACTTACACATGCATTGAAATATAACAATATAAAATACGATAAAAATTCTTGAAAATCTTTTAAATATAAAATAAATAAATTTTAAAATTTAAAATATTTTTAAAATTTTTAGAGAGCCGGCTGCTAACTATTTTTCCCTTGATTTTACAATACTACAGTCTAACAATAAAATCTAAACAAATATACTTAAATATATCTAACATTAAACTGTAATAATACAAAATCGAATGGGGAAAAAAATAATAATAATAAATAATTAAAAGGTAGTTAGCATGAAAAATTTAAAAAATTAATGTTTTCAAATTATTATTATTACTCTTTATTTATTTATTTATTTATTTATTTGTTTATTTTTTATGGTTTTTGAAAACTTTAATTTATTTAATTTTGTTAAATTTGAATGCAGATTTGGGCAAAACTATGGAAATACTAGACTAGACATATGAAAATTGTGTAGAATAAACTTATCTGTAGATAGTGTATCCAAATGTCAGGAAGAAATCTCAAACCACACGCAATGAAAATAATGACAGAAAAAATTACCGTTATCTATCTTGGACCTTGGAGTCCAAGTGCTTCCGTTGTCATAACTGGCAAACCCAATAAAAATTTCACAGTTTGGCGAATTTTTTCGTTTTTTTTTTTTTTTTTTTTTTTTTAAGATTCAAGATTCAGCAAAATGTATATCACTTTTATATTATTAATTGAAAAGGAATTTAATTTAATTATATTTATTATTTTTGTGAGAAATACAAAACTCAAGATTTTTATTCAGATTTTTTTTTTTTTTTAATATTACGTGTTATTGCGTATCTATTTAATAATATTTTGCAAAATAATTGACGTTTATTATGAAGTAAAATATAAAAATTTGATCGCAACTAAAATAATCGCATGCCTGCTTATATGAATCAATTACAATAAATTACAGGAAATGTTAAACTAGTGTCTTGTGACTATCACACAATTTTTTTCTTTATTTTCTAATACAATTCACATAGTTTAGATCAAATCACACATTTTACACAGTAAAATTGAAAAACAAAATAAAATATATATATATATATAATAATAATATTAACTTTTTTTTTTTTTTAAATATCGATAACTTTGTTTTACATTATCACAGATAATTGATTCAACCGTTCGTTTTAAAAGATATCAACGAGTAATTTTGAAAAAATATTATAAAAATCTACACACCCGAGGAGGGGGGAAGGATTGCTATTCTTCTTGTTAAAAGTCTTGTTCACCGATAATATTTTTTAAAAAATCAGTTTGACAATGTTCAACTAAAGAAATCCCTATTGTGTGTATTTATAAGAAATTTTTTCCTTTATTGTAATATTAAAAATTTTGAAAAAAATAAATGACAGTGCGACCTGTTGAGCGTTATATGTGTAAAAAAAAAGGGGGGGGGGTAATAATCACTAACTGATATCAAGGGGGAGCAAAATATAAGTTTTCAGGAAATTCTGTTCATTAGTTTTTGACCTAGAGATGACACAAAATTCTTATCACACATGTCCAAACACACAGACAAACTGGCATTTTCTAAGAAATATCAATTTTTTATTAGAACATCTTAAAAAGGGAAAAATCTATCGAAACGCGGGAGCCAAAAATATTTACGAATCAAACCTTTCTTCTTTTTATTATAGAAGAAAGTAATAAATAAATAAGGAAAACAAAATTTTTAGCTACTTTATTTATTATTTTTTTTTTTTATTGTTTCAGCTTCTAAATTTACAATATCATAGATTATTTACAACGTATGATCACTTCACTGTTTATTATTATTATGTTTGTTACTTACATAAGAAAAAAGCACTAGATTTGTGAAAATGTTTAACTTCCGGTTTTCGATAAATATACACGTTTTGTGACTTCTGAGTATGATTTGGCTTTTTTTTTCACTTGAAAATGACTGTGAGTTCGTTAAAAAATAAAGAAATAAATAGAAATAAAAAAATGTGGACGCGGTTTCTCAAGAAGCAATTGACGCAAAGTAACATAACATTTGAATGGACCAGGAAGTAAATTAGTGCTTATTAGCTTTTAAGATATTATTGTCCATTTTGTGGCGCTGATATAATGTGATCCCATATAAGGAAAGGTTGTATCAGAACTTGTATGATACATAAATGCACTAAAGTTATATATGAGATCAGCATTATGTAAATCTCTGCTGATTCAATTTGGGTGCATATCGGTCGACAGGTGCTTCTGCTATGCTGCAATTTAATCTTGTTAACGGGAAGGCAGTATATCAGTTTCTATGATATTTAAAAGCATCACATTTCGTTTGTGAGATGGCTATTGTAAAGTTAAATAAATTAATTTTCCATATCGGCTATGTTAGGTGGCGCTACTACGTTGAAGTTTTACCCGTTTAGTTAAAATTTTATTTCAACTTTTGTCATTTAAATACCACAAACTTGGTATGTGAAAAATATATTATTAAAATTTATTCTGATTGAATTCGGATACAAATTGGCAAACAAGTTGTGCTGCTATTACTTTTTACGATTTCTAGATGTCTACAGTCTACATTTCAGCATCTATTGCTGAAAATTACACGAAATTACATATATAAAAAGTTTTTTATATGATGGTAAGTTGATTAAAATTCTGTAAATGCTAATCGTAGCTAACTTTGTTCATATAGAATGATATAAAAGAAAGTTTTGTGATGGTCCCAGCGTAACTAATTTTGTATTATAGTTGTGTCACTCAAAGAAAAAATAGTTATATTTTTATTGATACGAGTATAATACAGAAATTATTTATTTTTTAGTAATAAATTTCGTAATTAACAAAAGAGAAAAATAATTCGAATCTCATTGTTTATAAAAAAGTTTCCATCTCTTCTTCACTATATTGTTTAATTTAGTGATAAACCCTACAGTTAATGCCTTAAAATATGCTTGATTTCAAATGAAGAAGAAGAAATCTCCTGAAATCTATCTTTAGAGCTTTATATGGAAAATAAAAGTTTAAAATAGGTTATTTTTTATATAGCTCTTATATCGTATAAAAATTTCGTGCACATTATTGTTTTCTTGAGTAAATATTTATCGAGTCATGGTCTTAGTCTTATGCTGTTCATAGAAAAGTAAGTTTGTGATAAAAAATAACGGTCAAACTATTAAAAAAAAAAAAAAAAAAAAAAAAAAAATGGTATATGAAAAATGTGGATGTGTTCAGTAATTTTGCTGCCGATTGTATAAAAAGTTTTCTTGAATGATTATCAATATTATATGAACAAAAGAAAATTCATTTCACAATCCTTAGTTTAAAAAAATCTGTGCATTTTTATACAAAATGTTATACCAGAGGTCTGCACGAGCCGAAAGTTTAAGGCCTGAGCCCAGTCCGGACGAAAACCGATAAAGTCAGGCTCGATGAAGAAAGGGGGAAAATGAATAAAAACAACAAGAAAAAATTGCATGCATTTCTACGCTTTTTTATTTTTATTTTATTTTATTTTTATTTTATTTTTATTGTATTTATTTATTTATTTATTATTATTGCTATTATTATAATAAGTATTAGTATTATTATTTTGTATCTAATTTTCAGAGGCTTTATTAGATTAGAATTTTTTTATTCAGAAGCTAAGCAATTTATTAATGGAAAATGATGCCATTCTCATGTAATATCCTGACAAAAATAGCGTTATAAACATACACACAATGACACACACATGCACTCACATATAGAAAGAGAAAGTTTTCTGAAATCATTTTTGGCTCTCATGATGTGTGGAACTTCAAGATATCGCAAAATTTTTTAATTACGAAAAATGTACAGACAAAAGTCAGATTTATTAATATAGATTTATCATAAAACATATTTTTTTTTTTTTCATTTATCAGACCCTTTCCAAACCCAAATAAATAAATAAATAGATAATGAAATAAAAATTACTTTTAGTTCCCCATCATACTATAGGTATGGGGAACTTAGGTATCGTGAAAATTTTCGACCTCGGTTTTTTGACTTTTTTACACGTTTTCAGGTATGAGAAATCCGAAAATGACAAAATTTGTATGGTGTCTGTCTGTAGGGTGTCTGTTAGTGGGTTAGTGTGTTAGTGTGTTAGTCTGTGTACACAATATCTCAAGAACAAATTGTCGCAGAGAGGTCAAATCAGTTTTAAAGTATTACTTTCGACACTGGCAAGAACCCTATTCATTTACAACATTCGAATTTAAAAACTTTGTAAGTTATTAGAAATTTACGATTTTCTTAACATGGGAGAATAGGACAAAAATTCACTTAAACGTGCATTAAATGGAAACTTTTTACTGTAAAAATGTCAGACCAGTTTTAAAATAGTTTTGATGCCGGAATGAACATCAGTAACTATAAATAAGCTACTTTGAAAATTTCGCAAGTCATTGGATATTTACGAATTTCTTAACATGGCAGAATAGGACAAAATTTGACATAAATGTCAATTTTGAGAGATATTTTCATCGTAAAGATGTCAGACTACTTTTGAAATATTATTTAGGATACTGGCATGAATATTATTGACTATGAATTTTCCAATATAAAAATTTCGTAAGTTATTGGAAATTTACAAATTTCTTAACATGGCAGGATAGAGCAAAATTTCGCATAAACGTCAATCTTGAGGGATGTTTTCATCGTAAAGATGTCAAACCACTTACGAAATATTATTTAGGATACTGGCATGAATATCATAGACTATGATTTTTCCAATTTAAAAAATTTGTAAGTTATTTGGAATTTACGATTTACTTAAAATGACAGAATGGGGTAAAATTGAGCATAAACTTCCATTTTGAGGATCATAAATACATTAGACAACTTCAAAATTACATTTATAATATTTTTTTTGAACATGATTGAATACAAATATTCTAATAGGAAAATTTCGTAAATTATTCGTAATTTACGATTTTACCAGCATAGCGAAATTGTAAATTTTTCATACAAATATGAATTTTGAGGATTATTGCATTGGAAATAGTAGCATGAAAACTAAACAACGGAATTGACCCTGATAAAATAAATTAATAGATTAGAATAAGATAAATATATCGAAGTGAACGAAGGATAGCCTATTAGGCGGGGATTTCATTCTGTCACTCTATCAAGCTTTGGCGAAATTCATTTCTTTTAACATGATTATAATATGTCTCGCACTAGAAATATATGAGAACATAAATAAGATGGGGAACTGAGCAGAGTCCACCTATGCCAACTAACTAGTTAATTATATATTATCAATATTAAAAAAAAAAAGACTGTTTTTTATTTAAATTTTAATAATAATCTGGTGGCACTCATCCGACTTTTTCTTACTCTTACCTAGCATTTGAATGCTATAAACACAAATTGCGGATTAAGGTGTAAGGTAACAAGTACTATATATAAATCTACGTTTCAAATATTTCAAACTACTTTTAGGAACAAATAAATTTTGATGAATAACTCTCTTAGTGAGGGGGTTAAATATAGTACTTACTATAAATAATTCTTGGTTGATATTAAATTTAAAAGTTCATTTGAAATTATTCAATCAACTTCGATCTCACCACTTTTGAAGCTTATTAATCTTAGTCAAATATTTTAAGTAGCAACCTCATAATCAACTTCAAAATACAAAATTTAAATTGTCTGCAAATATATGTTCTAAAGTTAGCTGATAACAGACATACACAAAGATTAACATTTTAAAATTTCATTTTAGTATTTAGGGACCCTCAAAACGTGTAATTATGCGCGAAACAAGCCTTAAAAATTTCACTTTAAAATTTTTTTATTTTGTTCTCTGCATAGGTATAAAGAAATTTTTATTCCTGGGTAGACCTGTAAAGGAAAGGAGAACGATTCTCATACCATATTTTCCACAAAACATGCTTTTATGCATATAAAAAATATATGTTCATTTCATTTTGTTTAGTACAGGCTATAGATGTTAAACTGTAAATAGCAAAAAATTTTACCCACATACTTAATGTATTTGAATTATTATGGATATCCCTGTACACGAACCATTTCCATGATCTCAACGAAAAGCTAAGTGCAGCATCCTTATATGACACTGATTTAGAATGTTAAGTTTTCATATTCTGGAATTATTTGTTTTTTAGCTATGCTGATAACAGGCACACACGCATAGACATACACAAAGACACACATACACACTCAGAGATCAAACGTAAAAACTTGATATTTGGAGTCAGGGGACCTCAAAACGCGTAAGTATTAAAAAAACGCAGTTTTCAAAATTTAACCCAAAAAGCAATACTTTCTCTATCTTATCTAAGGATAAGAAAATGCATAAAAGAAAAGAAATAATTAAGGATAGGAGAAAATATAGCCAAATTAGCGATAAAGTTGCCAAACCGTTTGGTTTGACTTCCCGCAACAGCTGCAAATTAAAGCGCGAAAATCTTTGTGACTGCAATTCTGCTGACCATGCACTATATTACTCATTCAATAACATCCGGGATTTTCTTTTTTGTTCACGATTTCCATTAGACTCAAATCTTAAACATTTTTAAAACTTGTACATTGAGGCCATCACAAAACATTCGTCCATATTTTCCCATTCAAACTCTTGCAGTACAGAACATGTTATTTATTAAATTTATTATTTATCTAAATACTTTCCTCTGGCGAATGCATACGATTTTCATAAATCAGAATACAATCAGTTTTATGCTAGATCTAGAAAATATAATCTTAGAAAACATAATTTTCTAAAGATTTTCATTTTTGTTATTATTATGAAAAATGATAAAAAAGTAGATAAATTTGTTTTTAAATCATCAGAAATCGATGGTTCAACCATTCATTTTAAAGGTAAACATATTGAAAAATCTTCCATACACCCCTTCTCCTCCCTCGGGAATGATGGATACTTATTCCTTGGAGAGAAATTGATGTCCGATGAATACCCCCCCCCCCCAAAAAAAAAATAAAAATAAATAAAATAAATAAATAAAAATAAAATAAAATAAAATAAAGAAAAAAAAAGCATTGAGTATTACTGGTTATACAACCAAGTTGTATCAACAATATATCAAATGTATGTCACACACAAGGTTTGATGAGTATATATATTATAGAAGCTGAGATATAGTCTTTCCGTAAATAGAAAATATAGGCTTTTTATAAATTGGAACGTGGCAGCGCCACCTGTCGTCCGATAAGCACCCAAAGTTAATCAGTAGAGTTTTATATACTAGCAATTTTACGTACAACTTTTACAACATTTATAAATCACAGAAGTTGAGATATTTCGTTCCCGTTATGGGATTAAATTGCAACATAGCTACGCCACATGTTGGCCGATGTGCATCAGTGACGTTTTACATAAAATCGATTTCACATATAACTTCAGTATATTACAAAATTTAGAAGTTTAAGTTTTGTTTTAAATCACATGAGCTGAAATATTGCCTTTCAGATAACGTAATTAAATTGCAGATTAGTAACGCCACCTGTTGGCCAATGTATACATTCAAAATGTATATACACCTCCTTATACATACACCCCGTGTATCAAGTTTTATGAATTTGTACACTATAGAAGTTGAGATATAACCATCACATAACTGGTGGGATTCACTACGTAGCAGCGCCACCTATCAGGCGAAATATCCCATATGCAATTAAAAAAAACACCAATTGAGGGCAAGTTCCAATTATATAACAAATTTCGTTAAATTCTGTCCATTGATTTTTGAAATAAAATATCCACAATTTTATTTTCACCAATTTAAAATTTTGTAATTTTTTTCACTTCACCGCTACTACTTCTAGTTGAGCATTCTTCATTGACGTGCTAACAAAACGTTAAACTGAAAATATAAAAAAGGCCCTATCCGCTATCATGTTAAAAAATTATAAATTTCGAATAACTGACGAAGATTTTAAATTAGAATGTTGCAAATCTCTGAATAGGATTGATATCATACGTGATATTTTAAAACTGGTCCGATTTCTCTGCAATCATTTGTTGTTAAGATTTCGTTTACCTGGACTAACAGACTAACACACTAATAGGCACCGATACCCATTAACAGGCACCATACCAACCTTTGATTTTCGGATTCTTCACACCACAAAACGTGTAAAAAATTCAAAAACCGAAGTCTAAAATTTTCATGATTAAACTAGTTTGCCTACCAATAGTATACTTAAAAATCCTTTTGTCATGTTCGTTATAATTACACTGTTACAGAACGTGTTATGACGGTCATATAGTTGAACGTTCTATATAGAACTAGAATTGTACGTGTTATAGATGGTACAAAGCACACATTTTCAGAACGTTTTAAATAATACTATTTTTGAACGTACAATAGAACGTTCTATTGACACGAAACACGGTGTTTGAACTACTGTAACCGTTATTAAACGTTCAAAGAACGTTCTTGTGCTACTTGGGATGGTTTTGTTTACTCTTATTTTAAAGAATGTTCATAATTCGTAATGTTGACTGCAATTTGTTAATTTTTTCAATGTTCCTTTTTCGATTTATGTTTCAAATTTATATTTTATTAATATTTTATTATTTAATTATGATTTGGATGCATTTTACTTAAATTTAGTAAAATTAGGCATTCGATAACAGAAAATATTGATATAATAACAATTTTTAACTTTAATTTTTTTTAGAGGTTTGGAGAGGGTTTTTGGTTTTGAGAGGTGTAGAACACGAATTCACCATTTTTAGAAAGTGTCTGTCTGCGTTACTTTCTACCTGTATGTGCATGCGACAAAGTGTTTGTGGTAACTGTATCTCAGGAAATGCTTCAATGATTTTTGCATAGCATGATATGTAGATCCATCTTAGTACACATTAATGGCTACCAACGTTTGGTGAAAATCTCCTAACAACTGGCGCTACAATCCCGTTTTTCTTCAAATCATTAACATGGGGGTATAGAACGAAGATTCCTTAAAATGCGGATAATGAGAATTATTTTTAAAGAATAAGTATGAAGTTAACAAGAATTATTTGTAATAGTGACAGAGAACTAGGAAAAAAAAATTAGAGAAAAGCTTTCACCACTGGGGTTGTCATCCCCACAGAATGAGGAGTAAATTTTCAATACAATTTTCATTACAAGGAACTTATCAATACATTTAAAATGTATAGCTGATAATTTAAAACAAAAAATCTGTGTTAATTTAAAACAAAATTACCGATCGCGATGTTAAGATGTTTTTAGTAGAGCAGAAAATCGACATCTTTTGGATATATGTGTTATATTCATATGCAAAAACATCGTCTGCCTTCATTGTGAAAAATAATTTTAATAAATTATTTATAGTATGTAAATTTGTACTACGGAAATATATAAAAACAATTTTTGTGATGGCTACTATATAGTAGTTTTATTATACACGTGCACATATAAAAGGCCTTAGGTTACTTAATATGAACTTATGGATTTTTGGGGAGGATTTCCAATGACGAGAGCTGCACGGAAATCCAATCTTGCATAAACTGCATCATCTCAAATCGGGAACAAGGAACAGAATTCAACACAGTTTATCCAACCTACTCTTCCTCTTGTCCCACCTATAAGACAGAATACGATAAAAAACGACTTTCCCTGGACAAGCTCTATCCATTCTCCATCAATACACAAACATGAATGTACCTTTTCTCATATTACTTACAAACTTTGAATAAACACCATAAAATGCAATAAACTCGCAAAAATTGTTTCGGGTCGAAAAAACACACGACCCTTCATCAGGCGAATAAAGTAAGCACGAGTGCTGCAGTCAAAGCGGCAACGTGCTTACTTTATTCGCCTGATGAAGGGTCGTGTGTTTTTTCGACCCGAAACAATTTTTGCGAGTTTATTGCATTTTATGGTGTTTATTCAAAGTTTGTAAGTAATATTTTTACAACGCCATTTTTTTTTATGCTTCTTTATTAACCCTCTGTAACTCATGACCTTTAATATTTTTGTGTTTATTTGTTTCGTAATAATTGGAAAAAAATAAAATACACGTGTTTCAGGTTTTTTTTTTATTTCTCATAAATTTCGAAAAAACAACTGTGAGTGTATACGACAGGCTACAGTGCGTGATTACGTTGTAGAACCGATTCTTTGAATTTGAACCACGATCGAACGGTATGTTGCCTACAGTCTACAGTATGGTACAGAGGGTTAAATACCTTTTCTCATCTCCATTTCCACCGACCAATTCAAATTTCCAAAAGCAGGAATACCACCAATCATTTCAGTTCCCCTTGCAAGCTCCACACATCTACAATACCCACGCTACTAGTTCTCCAGCTTAACCATATGTGTCTTTGTCATAACCAATTAAGTGATTTCGTCATAATCAGTCAACAGACTTTATCATAACCAGTTAATTACTTTTGTCATAACCAATTAATAGCCTTTGTCATAACCAATTAAGTTGCTTTGTCATAACCAATTAAGTGCCTTTGTCATAACCAATTAAGTGACTTTGTCTTCTGCCCTCTGTCGCGTAGTATTTTATATATCCCGCAGAGTTTGTAATTTTTTTTTTTTGTTTATTCAATAAACAACGGGGGAGGAACCTTTAGACACGGGCTCTTTCAAAATTCGCAGTGTAGTCTGACAATTGTTGTCAGATCCCCTCTCTAAAGGTTAATAAATAATAACCTCTAAAGGTTAAAATAATTTCCAAATAATATTTTTATGCTTACGTGCAAGTTACTTTGATTCTTTTTATTAAGGTTTTGTTTAATTAATGAGATAAATATATGTATTACTCTTTATAAAACACTATTTAGGAAAATATTTTACTTACTTCCTTACGACATTTCCGTTTGGATTTAAAATCCCTATAATGAACAAGACTTCACTGGATATAGAACACTTTTTAAAATATTTTGCTTTATATTTATAGTATTCATAATAACAACTATTTTATTTCTTTTAAAAAGATCACTTTTAAAGAAAGTATCGCGTGTTTATCATGCACGAATTATGCAGTGTAAATTACTGGTTTGATGTTTTGAAATATAATGCAATGTACTCATTTTACTGTTTTTATTGATTTTATTTGTGAAAGCAAATGCTTACGTCATTTTAAAATTTGAGATACGTAAAAAAAAAAGTTGGGGCCAATAATGTTTATGACAGATTACATGCATATATTAAAAGTTTTAGTAAAATAGACAAAAAAATATAAATTATTTTTAGCGTGAGCACTTACAATTTCAGATATTTTTGAATATATCAATAATGAAAGTGTGCTACACAAGCTATAAAACGATTTACTATACTCATTTCAACTGCTAGTCTTATATTTTATTTTAGTAGATTTTAGTTTAAGTCAAACAATTGTTATATAAACACATTTAAAAATGCTATTTGTCTCCAAGGTGATTACTGTGTTTAAATATTATTAGTGAATATGCAAGATTTTTGCCACTTTAAGGATAATAAAAGATCAGAAACAAAATCAGTTATATTTATAAATCAACTTTTATAGCAAATTTTTAATTTTGTATTACATTTTTATATATCTGGTTAATTTGTATTCAATTGATAAAAGTAATCATTATTGTTCACTAAAAAGAGGGAAATCAGACATAGTAAAATTTTCTTTTAAAATACTTTTCCTATATATATTTTGATTATTATTTCACTTTCTTCTATTATATATATATAAGAATAAAGTGATATATTCAAGAATATTTCCGACATACAGTATTTCAGAGTTTTGTTTCATATTTTTATTGAGATAATCAAAATAAAAATTAATTATATCCAATTTCCTCATTTAAGACAATTCGTCAAAATATCAGACCATTAAAACGAGAATCATCGCATTATTATTATTATTATTATTATTATTATTATTATTATTATTTCAACGCTAGTGGTAGCATTTCGGTGTACTCACCGCCGTCCGGCCTATAGTGTTGAAAAAAAGCCGAAATAAAGCCAATAGAGAAAGGTCAGCTGTATCTAATTCACGTGAAGCATTTCCCACAAAACACTGACCTGTTGGGGTGGACGAATTGGTGGACGAATACTGGTTGCGTCACTGTCAAATAGATAGATTTCAGAAGTAAAATATTATTAACTGTTCAAAAAATAGTAGGGATGACTTGAAAATATACTGTGTTAAAGGAAACGCTCCCAATACCAGATACACAGAGTTTCCCCAATTTTTCTTTAAAGAGTGATCGTTTGGATGAATTTTTAAATAATGGGCGGCGAATAGATCAATATGCTACTACTAACGTGTTAAAAATATATATTGAAAATTTTCTTTTAGTATTATTGCAAAAATTTCAATATTTGAAATGTACTAGAAAAAATAATCTTAAATACGGTAATTTTAACATTTTATGAAAAAGACACATTGTTATACTTTATCTAAAAATATTTAATAATTAAATTCAATTCAGTATTTGACAAAGATATGGATTTTAAGAAACATAACTCGAATGAAGTAACTTTGAAGAATTTATAAGGATAATATTTACGAGATAACTCAGACAGTTCTTGCTTTTTTAGATCAATGATTAAAAAAAAAAAAAAAAAAAAGTACAATACAATGGATGGTACGACATTTAGGTTTCAAAGTAATCTCAGTAGGCATCTGAAAAGATTTTTCAGCATTCCTTGAGCACTATTTATCCTAGTAATAAAAACTGGTGTTCTTCAAGCCCCCCCCCCCCCAAAAAAAAGCATTTTAAAGGTTTCCCTTATTGTCCAAGCATCTTCCAAGGACGTGGCTGTAAAGAGAATGAATCAGGTGTTAATCTCTTAGAGCCAGGTCCGGTGGACATATTGCGTAGCACAGTGCTTCTCAGCCAAATTGCTGAAAAGTCTGGGGGTCCTATTTGTCATATATTATGGAGTTATCACGGAAATTGTCACACCATTGTGATTAATCAGCGCTGGCTCCTTCTGACACAATACTGTGTGCATCCTTTGCAACTTTTCTGTGAGCAGAGACCAACAGAAATGAACTCATCAGGAGGAAAGACCTTGTGATACACCATTTTGCGACGAGTCTACCATACGGAAAACATAACTATTCGTATGAGCAGAGGGTAATAGTACCAAAAAAACTATAAAAAATGTATGATGTACTTGGAAATGTTATAAAAGACAACTTTTCTTTACTTTTAAGAAAACAATGGAAAGCTTTTTGCAAGTACATTACACGTTATACCACTGTCCCCGTCAATGATGTTTTCATGGCCTCGTCCTCAAACACATGTAATTGTCCACTCTGAGATTCGTAAACAAAGCTCACCCCTCCCGAACGGAATTTTTAGAACTAGTGTCCGGTGATGAACCATGTGCTTGATTTACTGAAGGTTAATGCCCAGACCAACACTCGAATAGTTTTGCAAGCACGTGCGTCATTTCGTTTCCTTTCTATATGTTTGTTCTTGACAGAACGTGGAAATCGGTAATTATTTGTTTTTGGTTGACATGTATTTCAAAAGACATACTCCACGTACTTAAATTTGATCTGTTTCACACACACACACACACAAAAAAAAAAAAAAAATAATAATAATAATAATAATAAGTGAATTGTTTAAATTTAAACTAAAATATTTCTATCATGTCTCTCCGCATAGATTTATCTATTATTTTTCTAAAGATTAGATGAAGTACTTTTAAAAATACATAAGCGTAATTTGAGATAAATTGATATCTTACACATTTATCTCTAAATATAAATTGCTAAATTGATTTTTTAAAAATTCCATTTCACACTTTCTGCTTCTTTTTTTACTATGAATTTTAAAATCTAAACGAATATTGCAACTTAATTTTATCTAACATACAATATTTAAAGAACATTTTGTTAAATTCTCGTAAATTATTTAAAAAAATCTTACGTTTATGTTAAAATCTTATATTCACTTTTACAGTGATATTTCAAATATAAAAATACAATGTAAATTATTATGTATTACTCATCGCAGATTGTTTTACATTTACCAATTAAAGCAAATATCTCTCATTCTTCAAATTATTTCACAAAAACTTAATTTCAAGAGCTTAAATTTAACAATTAGAAATGCATTTTGCCTTTTAAAATAAAAATATGAAATCTGAACTTATATGTTTTTATTAATTTCATTTAAAATATATTTGTGCATTAATTTGATTTCCTAAAACTTTCACTTATTTTTATTACTTCCATTACCCTACTACCGTAGGTAATGGAAGTATTGTATTTGGTCCAAAAATTCGATATCGAGATTTCACTTGATTTACACGTTATAAGGCCCCCTGAGTCCATAAAAGTGGTTTTGGGCAATTGGTCAGTGTGTGTGTATGTGTGTATGTATGTGTGGAATTTTCTGGCTATCATATCTCTGAGACTAATAAAGATAGAACTACAAAACTTCAGAATTGAGAAAGGTATGGTGTACAGATAAATTTTCCAAAATTTGGTGAAAATTGACAAATTGGAAGTGGGACATCGTAGACCGGAAGTGGGACCGTAAGTCCGTATCTCAAAAACGGCTCTATCGATTTTCTTCAAATTTGCTATATAAACACTATATTAGATGTACTTTCGAATGATATAGTTGGTTAGTTCAGGGAAATTGATAAGCGTCCTGCATAAATAGCTCAATTTCAGGTCTTGCAAGTGCGTTCCTTTAAAAACGGATGTACGGATTTTTTTCAAACTCGCCATATTAACCCCCTTTTAAGTATCCTTTTGTATGTAATTATTGTTTTCCGGTCAATAATTGAGTATACAACGTTTTGGTAAAAGTTGGTATCTGAAAAACAGCTCTAACGATTTCCTTGAAAATTGTTAAATAACTCTATTTTAGATATCCTTTTGTATGTAATTATTGTTTTCCGGTCAATAATTGATTTTTTTTTTAAAGTTGGTATCTCAAAAACGGCTCTAATGATTTTCTTGAAAATTGTTATATAAATCCATTTCTTTCTCGTGTATTAAGTGTTTATTAGAGGAAAATCAACAGTCTTCCTGCTTAGGTAGGTCATCTTCAAATCTCGAAAATTTGTGTTTTAAAAAATAACTCTACCATTTTTTTCTCTTATTTTTTACCTCGCTATATGTAAGCTTCGTTTTATATGTCTTTATAAGTTTCTCATGCCGGAAAAAAAATTAGGTTTCTACTTCTTTAGTTTCTACTTTCTCACTTTTATGTTTTCTTATCACATTATCTCTCAAAAATACAAATAATACGTGTGATAGTGGGTAATGGAAATCGCGTGGTTTTTTCCCCACCAGGTTGTTTTTCTAAGAAATTAGTAATCATTTGTATTATTTAATTTTAAAAGCCAATTTTCTTCGTCAGTCTATCCAATTTTATGAAGTTTAATATATCTTGACTCCATTTATATTTCACAAATTAATGTATTTTAATTAATTGATAAAATAATTGCTTTAGTAATGTGTAAATAATTATATTTACTTCATTAATTTAGTAAATGGCATTGGATAAACAAGTAAAAATATTTGCGCTATAAATAAATTACTTCAAGTATAAAATACGTGATTAGTTTATAAAATTTATTATATCATTCTATATTTCCCTTTCTTAATCTTAATATATATAAATCTCGTGTCACAATGTTTGTCCTCAATGGACTCCTAAACCACTTAACCGATTATAATAAAATTCGCACACCATGTGCAGTTCGATCCAACTTGAGAGATAGGATAGTTTAAATCTCAAATTATAGTCGCAATTTTAATTTATTGCTAATTATTTGTCTGTTATTATTTGACAGTCACAATTATCTGTTAACTCCAAATGATTCTAACAGAGGTCGATACCTTTCGACTGGGTTGAAGTGAAAGCTGAAATATATTTGGTGCTGCCATCTACACAAAGAATCTTCAACTTTTTAACCTATTAATAAATTTCGTATAATTCAATTATTTCCACTTTTTAAATTTTTGGTGTTAGCATAGCCGGCCACGTGTTACTTAGACTGAAGTGTAAATTGAATTCATATTATAATGAAGATAATACAGTGAAATTAATCCTGTTTTTTACTTATTTGTGCTTCATTGATCAAAACTTTATAATTTAATATAATATATATATATATATAACTCCAAATGATTCTAACAGATGTCGATACCTTTCGACTGGGTTGAAATGAAAGCTGAAATATATTTGGTGCTGCCATCTACACAAAGAATCTTCAACTTTTTAACCTATTAATAAATTTCGTATAATTCAATTATTTCCACTTTTTAAATTTTTGGTGTTAGCATAGCCGGCCACGTGTTACTTAGACTGAAGTGTAAATTGAATTCATATTATAATGAAGATAATACAGTGAAATTAATCCTGTTTTTTACTTATTTGTGCTTCATTGATCAAAACTTTATAATTTAATAATATATATATATATATATATATCTTTATATATAAAATTTATTATGTTTGTCCGCGATGAACTCCTAAACTAATGAGCCGATTTTAATGAAATTTGGACACTGTGTGCAATTTGGTCCAACTTGAGAGATAGGATAGTTTTTATTGCAAAATTCGCCTCCCAAAAGGGGGGGGGGAGGGGCCAAAACGTGATTTCACAAACAAACAAACAAACAACAACAACCAAAAAAAAAAAAAAAAAAAAAAAAAAAAATAGAAATGCAGATAGACTGTTCAAAATTGGTATAGAGAGGTTTTAGAGGCCTGCAAATCGAATGAGGATATTTTCGAAAGTGTAAAGTTATTAGGAGGGGCGGGTAAGGGGGCGGAGGGGCAAAAAAATAAAAATAGAGTTACATCGCTAAAAATTGGTACATAGAAGTTTTTGATACGTACAAATCGATTGCAGATATTTTCGAATTTGTAAAATTATTAAGAGGAGCGGGAAAGGGGGGGGGCAGAGGAGCAAAATATAAAAATGGAGTTAGATCATTCAAAATTGGTGCATAGAATTTTTGATACCAACAAATCGATTGCGGATATTTTCGAATTTGTAAATTTATTAGGAGGGGCGGGAAGGGGGGCAGAGGGGCAAAAAATAAAAATATAGTTAGATCGTTCAAATTGGTGCATACAGGTTTTTGACACCTACAAATAAACTGTAGATATTTTCGAATTTGTAAAATTATTTAGAATAGTGGGAGGGGGGAGGGCAAAGGGGCAAAATAATAGAAATAAGAGTTAGAACTTTGAAAATTAGTATTATTAAGTTTTAAGGCCCGATAAATCGATTGCGGATATTTTCGAAAGTATAGAGTTATTAAGAAGGGCGGGAACGGTGGATGAACAAACGGTGCGCATGGTTTGCGCAGGTATACACTGCCGCAGGCAGTGGGGGTCCGAACAGATTATTCCACCAATGAGAGAAGATTTTTTTGTATTTTATATCATTTTCCTTTCGATAATATATGGATTCATTATGAGTGTCGAACATTTTTCCCGATCAGATTTTTTTTTTCTCTTTTTTTTTCACATGTTAAAAATTAATGCAATTTTGAGAATTCTTTAATTATAGTGAATCATTTAAAAATAGGGACCAGCGAAGCGGGCTAAGTCTGCTAAGATCAAGGATGTTATCAAGGATGGTCTTTATTCGTAAATAATAATTTTAATATATTGAATATTTTACTACATTATAATTCAACGTATAACATAGCCACAGCAACGCGTGGCCGGGTCTGCTAGTATATATATATATATATAATTACAAAATCTATAATAATAAAAGAAGGTGTCTGTCTGTCTGAGCATCTATACGTTCAGCCCCTACTGAACATAGAAGTACGAAATTTTACATACGGGTGCTCAGAAGCCTTCCCGAGTGGATAGTGAAAAAAAATAAATAAAAATTTTAATTAGTTGAGGAGATTTTATGTAAAATGTCGACATATGTCTAATCAAAAAGCGATCTCAATGACTGAGAATTCACCGAGATTGCATAAAAATTGATATTTTAACGGAGTTAAAAGCAGAAAAAGTAGAAAGTAAATTATAAATATTAGTCCGATTGTTACGAATTCAGTACCAAATGAAAGAGACAATTTTTCTGAATCTATGAGTGCAAGCGGCTTATCAATACAACAAATAGATTTTTAAATTAACTAAAGTAGAACTTTTAGGTGGCAGCATCATGACGACTGCCAGACCTCATCAACTGCCAGACGACTGTCTGCGATATAAAAGGAAATGATTGTAACCAATTAAGATGTCACGTGATTTATAGTGGGGGGGATTGCAATTTTTAAACTTTTTCAAATTTTCATTCACGTTACATTTAAAATAAAATTCGGCCTAGACAGCATATTATAAAGCTACAGTTCTATTTTCATGAAAATGTATGAATAAACAAAAAATTACATTTTATTGCGAATTATATATTTTACGACTCACGTGACCAAAAGACAATGTAAGATTAAGTTTTCTTTTATATTTTGTAGTATTTCAAATTGGGGTATGCCTTTGAAATTTCGTAATATTTGGTTTTTAACGCCTGATAATTCGATTGTGATTATTTTTGAAAGTGTAGAATTATTAAGAAGGGCTTAAGGGGGGAGGGGCGAAGGAAAAAAAAAGATTTGCAGCGTTCTAAATTGGTGTTAATAGGTTTTAAGGCAAGATAAATCGATTGCGTATATTTTCAAGTGTAAATTTATTAGGAGGGACGGGTAGGTGGGGGACAAAACGGCAAAAATGTAGAAAAGGAACGGAATTCTTTTATGTTTTGCAGGGTTTCGAATTCCAATTTCCGCTCACATTTCGTACTAAAAATCGTTAACGTTATATAGCCTGGATTTGCGCAAGTTTTGGAGAAAATCATGGATAAGTCGGACACAAATCTTTTTATAAGAATGTTTATATTACGTTTGGATCTCAGCTTCTAATTAACATAATTTCATAAGTAATACATCATTTTAAAAGTTACTTGGAATTGAACAGTATATGTTGGAAATTTCTGTCGACAGAGGGCGCTTTGATATTTTAATAATTCAATATCTAGAACTCTAATTATGATTAAATTACTTATAACACATCATTTGAAATATTGCGGACTTTTAAAGTGATATAAGCCGTTAAATTCCGTACGGGAGTTTCAGAGAAAAACCACAGAAAAGCCAGAACACTTTTATTACAATACCTCCAATTCTAATTATGATGCAGATTTTCGAATTTCGATACTCCGTTCACATTTCGTATTAAAAATATTTAACTCTTTTTAGCCCGCAGTTACGCAAGTTTCAGGGAAAAACCACAAAAAAACAGACACATTTTTTTTTTTTTTTTTTTTTTATAACATTATTAATTTCGACATTAATTTTGACATTTTGTTAATTCAATATCTCTAATTCTGATTATTATTAAATTACTTATATGGAGAAGATTGGGAGACCGTAGGCCCCAGCAGGTTGCGCCTATGCCACGATCAGAATTTTCGGAGATCCTTTATATGGTGAGCGATCAGGCTGTTTCAAATCATGAAAAGTAAAGCGGCGTTCTAGTCACCACAGAGCGGAAATTCGCTACAGTAAAAATTTTCAAAGCTATTTGCGCTAAGAGTGAGAAAGCTGTTGTAAGCTCTAAAACGGAGATAAGGCACCGCAGGCGCCACCGAGTGAGACTTTGCTTAAGTCAGAATATTGAAAGATCATAACATGGTGAGCGAACAGGCTGTTTAAGATATTGAAACGGAAAGAGGGCGCTACAGAGCGGTACCGCAGGCGCTACCGAGCGAGAATTTACTGTGATTAAATTTTTCAATAAAGCTATTTTCACTATATGTCAATAAGCTGTCGTAGTACCTGAAACGGGAAAAAGGCGCCGCAGGCGCCATCGAGCGGGAGTTTCGTAAAGTCGGATTTTTCAAGGATCGCGAACCAGCTGTTCGCCGAAGTCAGCTAGTATAAAATAATAGTTTATATTATATTATACAGACCTGTAAAATTGAAGTTTTTGAAAAATACAAGAAAGGTTTTCGCTGATTTTTATGCTATTTGGTGTGTCGACCTCGAAAATGTCCTCCATTTGTTTTCCCATCACGTTAGGAATTTTTGTAAGATCGATATATTTTTTTTTTCCTAAAATCTTATTTCAAAAGAAATTCTCTCGAACAAATTTCCATGTACTATCTAGCAACAGTAGTTTTTATCCATTCTTGGTGAGGCAAATTGATTGTTCAAAATTCGATTTATTTTTTATAGGTATAAATGGATGAACACCACTGTTGCCAGATCACATGAGCCGATTCTGGTCGAAAGAAAAACAAAATGCTCCTTTGAGTTAAAACTTTTTACATCAAATTATGGTACAGTTTCAAAAAAAAAATCACCAACATATTATTTTATTTGTTTTTATCGAGGTAACTTACATAAAATAAACAACCGACCAAGAGGGGCAAATTTGATGTATGAGTTAGAAATCGAAGTAAAATTGAATTTTTCAAGAAAACGTGACATGATTGAAATTTTCCATTATATTTTTCGAAACAGACAAAAAAATACACAAAGTTCAGCTATCCATTGCCATGTATTTTTTTCATCGCAGGCTTGTGTTATTAAGTCTTATGTATAATTTTAACGCAGTCTATAGACATCATAAATCGCAAACCCCATGTATATCTAGCAAACGGCTAAAAAGATAAGAACATCAGCATAAATTATTGCCTGCTTAGAAATAACTAGACGTAAAATTACATTTTGCTATTTTATTTATTCTATTTACAATTTTATCTAGTATGATGTAGCCACTACAAGACTTTCTTCTGTATAATTTTACACATAATTCATGCAACACAAATTATTTACTAACATTTTAAGTTACTTTCAATGATAAATTCAGAAGATTTTTATCTGACAGAATTATATCCTCAAGTACTACAAGAAAGTCAATTTTTTTCAGTCATTTTTTTTTTTTGTTGTTGTTGTTGTTTGGTTTTGTTAAAAAATGAAAAAAATCGATAACTTCGTTTTTAATTGTCACAGGTCTATGGTTCAACCATTCGTTTTAAATATATTGAAGAGATCTTTCGAAATGTACCCATATTGAAAATTTACTCCCTTCGACGGGTGGGGGGGGGGGAGAATCATTCTCCATCAGGGGGGAGCGATGTTCCCACGTGCACAAACTTTTTTCTCTAGTCTACTACTACTATTATAAATAATTCATAATAATTTTACACCCACACGTTAAAAATAACTCTCATTACGCACACTTGTTCGACATTTTGTCCTATACTACCCTGTTAAAAATTTAGAAAAATTGCGATCACAGCGCCACCTGTTGAGCGTCTGATTCCCAAATCTAATCAGCCCCAGTTTATGCCATGGTCCAACTGAATAACAAGTTAAATTTCGTTCATTTATTCGTGAGATACATCGCCCACAAAATTTGTGAAATACACACAGACGCACGGACAGACTGACTTAACATTTCCTAAAAACAGTCAAATCGTGTTTAGGACATCCTAATAAGTGTAAATCCATCAAAAACTGGAGTTCGAAATTTTTAACGAATCCAATACTTGCTCTCTCCATATATATATGTGGAAGAAAGTGATAATATATTTAAAATTTCGTTTCTGTAAGCATTCTGATATAAAATAAGGACTGTGTGAAGTGTAATTAATTTTTACGTGTATGTTCATTGTAAATTAGAACTTTTGACATATTTTCGATTAATATATAATTATGATAATTTGTATTGTTGATAATTAGTATATTATTTCTTAAATTATACTTAAGTAAAAATAGATAAAAACCTTATTATTAAACTAATAAACAAAATAACTTTAAATAGATTGCTTTAGACTGGTTTGAGTCTTTTAAAGATCAATGTAAAAGTGATATATACGTTTCTCTGCATAAAATATTTTGTTTATATATATATATATTGTATGTAGAATAACGTTGTAAGGACTCACAGTTAACGCACATTCAAACAAATACACATGTACCTTTATCGTATGTATCTCACTGTAAGTACTCGTATATTGGAATTGAAAATACAATATTATATGTTAATTTGGTAACATAAATGAATAAAAATGTAGGCAAGATGTATTTTTTTATCTATATGAAGATTATTCTTGTAGGTAAATGTACTGGAAATAAGAAGTATATTTAGACTTTCAGATTAGATGAGTTGAAAAAGAATTCAAAACAAATTAAAGCCGCTATTTAAAGGACGAAAATCAGCGATCAAAATGTTTGGCGAAATGTTATAAAGGAAGCCAAGATTCTGTTGGGGTTGTAATGCCACAGACTACTACAAATTGTTATAGTATTTGTAGCAGTAGAAGAAGTAGAAATGTATGAGTAATGGTATGGTTTAAAGTTTTTATGTTATTCAAAGACAGTTATAACAATTTTTTTTTTAATTGTCTGATTGTTCAAATTCCGAAACGGAAGGCTCAGAAAGTAATATATATATCGTAAAATATATATTTTTTAGCAATATTCTGATGCTACAAAAAACATTCATATTAAAACAATACACATACACACAGGTATATACGTGTGTGTTGGCCTATGAGGGAAAGTGGGGACATTCGCGTGTTTACACACCTTCCAACCGCGGACACACCTGCAAACGAGGACGTCCTCGGTTTGAAATTTTTGCAAAATATGCTTTATTTTGTGTCAAATATTATTATAAATTGTGTTTTTTGAAAATTTATATATGTCCTCGTTTGCCCGTATACGTAGCATGTTGTGTGTGTGTAACTTTTTGAAGTGTGTATCGGAGGAAAATCGGTGCAAAAACGACGTCCGCGGTTCCATGTTATAAATACATGCTCCGTGTGCGTCCTCGGTTGAGTGGTATAGTTGCACTGTGTACATATTTCAATATTTCTGTTACGTTTGTTATATTAATACAGCATTAGTATTGATAATTACCTATTGGATATTTAAATAGGCAATTTTAGTAACTGAAGAAAAAATTATATTTTCGTTAAGGTTATAATTATTTATCTGGATATTATTATGTATCTAATATTATATTTATGTACCTATATAAATATATATATATATATATATATATATATATATATAATTATTCAAATTATATATATATATATATATATATATATAGCAATATGTTGTAAATTTAATGCAAAATAAATTAAATTTAAATATATATATATAATTTATTTATATATTTTTGTAAAAGCTTATGACTAATAATTATTATTATTTAAAAATTTTATGCAAAAATTATTAAAGTGTCTACTCTAATGCTGGATAAACGTTAACCACCTGCTATGTTATACTTTCAAAGTTTTCTCACTTTAAATATGCATAGAAATACATAAAATATTTACTGAAATTTTTATTAAAAAATACTTTTTATAAGTTGCTTTTCAGAATAATAAAATTCCAGTTTTATAAGCGAAAATTGAATTATTTCTTTCTTTCTTTATTATATTTAATTAATTAATTAATTATATTATATTTTATTTTTTTATGCTTCAACCAGTTATATAGCACATGTATTATATACGCACTCTATATGCACACAAGGGAAACCAGAAACAAGCACCATGCATACACACATAAAAACTGTGGACCCTGTATACACACAGTGGAAGCGAGGACCATACGTATTAACATGCAAACCGTGGACACTGGACACTGCATGCACACAGTGGAAACGAGGACCATGCATACACACATACAAACCGTGGACACTGTATACACACATTGGAAACGAGGACCATGCGTATACACATATAAACCGTGGACACTGTATACACACAGCGGAAACGAGGGCCTTACATACACACCTACGAAACGTGGACTCTGTACACACACAGGGTAAACGAGGACCATTCATATATACATACAAACCGTGGACGCTGTATACACAACGTGGAAACGAGGACTATATGTATACACATGCAAACCGTGGACTGTGTACATACAATGAAAGCAAAAACCTTGAGAATTTTTTATAAAAGTTTTGCTAAATTAAACCCACATGTGCAATTGTGCAATTCCCCCCCCCCCCAATAATTTACTAGCCAGATGTGTGAAGTTACTTTTAAGTAAAACTCCAGCAATATTGTAAAAAATTAGAAAAATAGCGTAGATAGAATGGCATAAATTTAAAGTCGTCTCGAAAAGACCATGGATTCTGCATACATACAGATAAAATGAAGACCATACATATGCACTTTCTAATCAGGGACTATGTAATATATATAATTGGAACAAGAACTGCTATAAAAACTTTTTTTTTAATGAAATTGTCATACAGGCAATACTCAAAGGCATAATTGACAGTTTAATCTTTTCCTAGTGGCATCTTTTTAGCTCTCAAAATAGTTACACTTTTCAGATGTGTAAACTCTGTAATTTCACACCGTCTGGAAATTAGGAGAGTCCAAAATTCCCGTAGATTATATTAATTACCAGTTTTTTATTACCTTCGATTCTTGTTTGTCCAGTACAAATCTTTTTAACTAACTTCCCTACTAGCTAGACATTTATAACTTTCAGAATAGCTCAGAACCAGATGACAACGCAATACTTCGAAGCCCGATTAAACGTGATTATTTAATATTGTTTAATTAAACGTGAATGTTAAAAAATTGTAAAATGTTAAATTACACATCTCACAAAAACTGACGTCATTATCACTTTAAAAAATTTATGCACAATGATAAAGTGCTAATATAGTTCTATAGCTATGATTCAACAGAAAATTTAAAAACATGGTATATAAAAAGTTTTTTATCTTATAATTATTTTGCATTAAAATCCGCTAACTTATTGCTGTATATTATAATTGCAGTATCTTCTTACTTAACATTTTTTCCTCTTTCCCTTTCCTTTTCTTTCTTTCTTTTCTTTTCCTTTTTTTTTTTTTTTTTTTTTTTTCTTTTTTACTTTCAAGCAAATTGAAAACTATTTGACTTCAGTGTACTTCCTTGTCTAGTCGCGTGCGAAATCGCCTGAATATATCATGTTACTGTGTATGTTGGTGTTTGGGAGTAAGGCCGATTTGCTGCCCTAGAGTTCTAGGCCTGAGGGGAAGGGCCTTCCATGGAGGTATTTCTATGGGGTCCTAGACCGTGTTTACGCAAGTTTAGGGGAAAGCCATATATGTTACTGAGGTTTATTATATCGGTAACAAAATGATATATTAGTTAACTATATGAGTTAACTATATTTTTGTTTGTTTTTGGACACATATCTCTTTAGATTTCAACAAGAAGAAGGCACACTTGACAATCTAATAGGATGTCCAGAGTATACTGGCATATTATTTACACTAGCTTACAGGTTTACTCAAAAGAATTCAGTTACATTAAATTTTATAGGGGAAAACTTTTACAGTGTATTTTAATCATAATCTACTTAAAATATAATAAAATTGATATGCATCACAAAGTTGTATTTCAGCATCATTTTTATGGAATATAAAGAAAATTCACAATACTAAAATAAACTAGTGTATAATCAAAATTTAAACTTAAAAACTTCACAGAAACATAAAATTAAGGACGGCACAACCGGTTTAGAAAGGACGTGGCTTTTCTTCTTCAGATGTAAAAAAAACACGTGCTACTGCCTCAAATAAACAGAGAATAGCCTAAACTTTATAGCTCGTATATAGAGGTGCATGAAAGAATTCCGTTGTAATATTGTCTAAAACTGAAAAACGCTTTCAGTGCATTTTATAGATGATCTGATTTTTCAAACGTAATTAAATTTACATAATTTATTAATGCTGACTACAAAATATTTTGCCTAGATTTTCAGATTGTAGCATTTATTGTTCAGTTACAGGGACACATACAAAAGTCCGGTTACATTATAAAATTGATTAGGAGTGTAACTGTTGGAAATGCATGTTTCGCTGTGTATATTTGAACATTACTATTGTGAATGTATTACGTGTAGGGTGCGAATTTTGTAGTTAATGTACAGGAGCGCACGAAAGAAATCACACACTGACGGCTATGGATAGTAATTTTCCCTGCATTATTATTATTATTATTATTATTATTATTATTATTATTATTATTTTGGCAAATCGTAGTTGGGGGAGGAGGGGGGGGGGTGAAAAATTCGGATAAGGTAGAAAGTGTTCCATAAAACATTCTTAGTGTTTTACATATCTTTCAGTTCTTTTTTCGGTGTAACGTTTTAAATGAAAATAAATTCGAACAGAGGAAAAGTGCATGTAAAGGAAAAATAAAAAATGGGATATTGTTTACATGTTCTGTTACTAATCATGTCCAATATTTAACGGTTGTAGGTATATATATAAGAATCTTTCCCTCAATTCATTATGTTTTCTCCTTTATATTTCTTTCCAATTGAATAAATAGTTTTCTTAAAGTTCAACTGGATTTTTTTTTTTCATTTTTTTTAACAGATAAATTTAATTTTTATTGGTGTATGTATTTTTAGTGATCTTATATCTTAGTGAAAAGTCGTACACTTATATAGTGAAAAGTGGTACACATATTAATCAGGGAAATATCTAGTTAACACCGTATTTTTTAGTTCAGTTGGATAATTGGATCAAATGACATTAAATAAAAATCCTGTTTAACTTTAAAATGATTTTTAAAAAAAGAAGATATATTCGATACTTATCTATAAGTAAAATGCGTGTTCGTTTTATTTATATCTTTTTTTTTTTTTTCAGAATTTTCCAAAATAGACTAAAACATTCTTAGTTTAGTCTGAATAATAATAATAAAATTCAGGACAAAAAGATAAAAATATATGTTACAAAAATTAGAAATAAAAGACATTCTTCTTTAAACTACTCTATTATCGATTCAAAAAACTGTATACTCACGTATAATTTGTGAAAAAATTACAGTAATATGTTATTCAAATTCATTATAGCATGTTCTCTGTTAAAAATACTATAAATGCCGCGAGTGGTTTGTATGCACTGAAATCCTAAAAATGACAAAACATTGTGCTGTACAAGAGGTCTTTTTATAAGTCACATTTGAATCTTTTTGTTATGCATAAATATCTTTGTTGTGAACTTAAAAACAATTATTTAAATTATTAAATTATTATGAAATATATTATAATGGAATATTAAATATCACAAATAAGTGAATATATAAACACAGAGTAGTATTTATTAATAAATTTGTAATTAGTATTTGTGATTGCTCGGAGTAAATATATATTTACTGAATTTTACAAAGTTTAAAATTATAATTTTAAGTTTTAAATATTTAAGAAACTAAATTCATTATTTTTTTTTATTATTTTATTTTATTTTATTTTATTTTATTTTGTTTGTTTACTGAGGGGAGGGGTGGGGGAGGAGTCAAATAATGCACTGAAAAATTATAATAAAAATAGACAATTATTACAAAAACTTAAATGCTGTTACTATTTATTTTTTTCTTCTTTCTAATTTCCCCATTCACCTCACTCGACAGTGATAAATGTAACTCTGAAGGAAGCCTTTGACGAAGAATCAGCAAAACATTGAAACTTTTGAGGAGTGGATCGAGACAGCACATTTGCTCCTTTGAAATAGGCATCTAAATTTTTAATAGTTGCCTTTATTTTGATTTTTTTAACCATAATATAAAATATGCTTTCACTTGAAAAAAGTAAAATAAATAAAATAAAAAATAAAATATTTTCTTTTGACATTCAAATGCTTTAAAATGCTGATTAGATATTTTCTTTTACAAGAAAGCCTCCTGCTACCTGAATCCCCCGTTATGAATTTAGACCCTTCCACTAAAAAAAAGGAAATATAAAACGAAAGATGTAATTGAAAAACACGTAAACCTGTGTTGTATCATGCACGTATATACGCTTCGCGCACACATATATATATATATATATATATATATATATATATATATATATATATCACAGGACACCCCCTACCTCGCTGTGCATGAATCGGAGAGCGCATGCAACTCGTTTTCGAAGCCATCACTATCACGCACGTATGTTGCGTTGCTCACATGAAAACTAAAAAAAAAAACATCACTGGACACCCCAACCCCGCTGTGCATGAATCTAAGAACGCATGTAACTCGTTTTCGAAGCCATCACTATCACGCACGTATGTTCGCTTTGCTCACATGAAAACCAAAAAAAACATCACTGGACACCCCAACCTCGCTGTGCATGAATCTGAGAACGCATGTAACTCGTTTTCGAAGCCATCACTATTACGCACGTATGTTCGCTTCGCTCACGTGAAAATCAAAAAAAAAAAAACATCACTGGACACCCCTGTCTCACTGTGCATGAATCTGAAAACGCATGTAACTTTTTTTTTCGCTGAAATCACTATCGTGCACACAACTCTCCCCTCCCCCCCCCCCCAAAAAAAAGGGATACCCCTATCTTGATGTGTTTGAATCGCAAAAGTGCACGAAATTATGATACTTACGTATTATCCGTAAGTACATGCATGAACAAATTTGATATATATATATATATATATATTTTTTTTTTTTCACGTGAAAGCATATTTTATTTTATGACTGAAAAAATTAAAGGCAACTATTAAAAATTTAGATGTCTATTTCAAAGGAGCAAATGTGCTGTCTTGATCCACTCCTAACTTTTGACTATTTATAATAGTACTTCCCAGAAAACGCGCTGTGATAATGAAAGCCCTGAGGTAGAATTGATCCTACAAGAGTTTTTCATTTAGAAATACAACATATGTCACTTCATTCCATTTAGCTTGCAATTAGAGCAGGCGCGTGGTACGTCATGGCGATAAATATTGACAGATGATTCAGCATGTGCTTTAAATGTAGGCAAAATCTTATACTATTAAGTGAGCAACATTTGTATATATATATATATATATATATATATATATATATATATATATATATATATATATATATATATATATATATATATATGTATATTTCACTGTTCTCGTAAACGGTAGCTCGGACAGTCACGTGATTTAACACAAAGGTGCCCTCCGAAGGGTCATTGTGCACAGCGAAGTCAGATTTTCGAATTTTTGCTTAGTTTTCTTATAATTAATAAAAATATGAAAATAATAAGTTAATAATAGCAAAGAATTAGCCATTTAAATTTTATCCATAATATAATTGTTGCCAAAAAAAAATTACGAGGTTTTTTTTTTTTTTCCGACAGGAAAATAAATACATTTATCTAAACGTGTACAATAAAAAAGTATCTTTATATATAGTTTGCAAGTGTAATGACGATTCCGGTTCGTACTCATCTATATAGCAAGTTGCGACCTAATTTCCATACTTTAGTTAATTTTAAAAAATCTAACTGTCCGATCGACAAGCTGTTTAGTCCGACGGATTCAGAAAAAAGGGCCCTTTTCATTTAGTATCTTATTTGTAACAAAGTTTTTATTAGATTTTTTAAAATTAATTAAAATATGAAAATAATAACCTGGCAATAACTTCAAATTTGAACCAATTTGGACATTTAAATTTATAATTGTAGCCAAAAAAATTTACCAGTCATTTATTTATTTATTTATTTATTTTTAGCATAAAATGAAATATGCTTTCACGCGAAAAATAAAAAATATATAAAATAATAGCAAACTCTCGCAATTTATTTCTTTTCTTATGTACCTTTAAAATTTGAAACTCATAAACCTTACGCCAAATTTCCCACCGAATTTTAATTCCTCAGAAGCCAAATTATTATTAGAAACAAATTCATATTGTGAGATGAAATGCTAATGATAATCAAACCAATATCATTCACGAAAGACTTAAAAATAAAATTCATGTTTAACGACCTAATTTTCATACTTCGTGAGGCAGGACAGATTTAGTATAAGACACTCATGGCGATTTTCAAATTTTTGTCATGTTGGCGATACATTTTTATTAATTATTTTATTTATTTTTGCATAATTTTGTGTTAAAAAACTTAGTACCTATTTTGATTATACTTTTTATTATTGCGTTTTTTAGTCAATTTATGACAAAAGTTCACATGGGGATTATATCATTAAAATATTGCTAGATTTAAAATGATGCTTGCAAAGATTGTAAAAATGCAACCTTTAAAAATACATTTTTTCTATAAAATGATCTCATCGTACAAATGTCGTAATTTTTTTATTAGATCGCTGAACTGAGTCCGCGTGCTTAAATATTGCTTATGCATTATTTTTTTTTCATCACGTATTTTATTAAGTCACTATCATATCGTTACTAAAAAAAAAAAAAATAATAATAATAATCGTAACTGGACCACGTTAGAGAAATATTATACAGATTAAATTTACTCATGCATATGAAAATATGAAAATGGAGTATAAAAACAACCATAACCTTTTTTAATATACTTCAATTTTAGATTTTTTTTCTTTTTTGTTTTGTTTAAATAGTTTGTCGAAACGTTTTTGTCACGGATGAATCGCGCTTGGCATGAAAGCTAATTCATTGATAATCCTGGGTAATATTTTAAAATTTTGATGCTGAAATAGATCGGACATTTTTCGCCAAGAACTCTCCTTTTGTGAAAGCCACTTTAAGCCAAGTTAGCGCATCAAAAATATAAATAAATTATAAAATATTGGAAAACAGAAAAGAAAGGAAAGGAAAGGAAAAATAAAAGAAAGAAAGAGAAAAAATAATCACATAAATTATGTATTTTTGTCTAAAATGGCGATAAAAATTCAAAGGTCGACAAGGGGAGCTATATTGAGGCTGTACTATGATCAGATTTACATATTTTTCTATATACCAACTACTATTAACTAACTCAACTACTATTATAACCACAAAAAATTGTCTCATGCGATAGATGTAGCCGATCATAGTATATTGTAATATTATATTTCGCGTGAAATTGTTGTCGTTTTATAGTTGATCAAATAAATCAAATAAATGTAGAAAATAACGCAAAAGAAAATATTATGTACACCACGTATCGTGTTGTTCATATGTAACTGGGGTTTAAATATAAAATTGCTGCTTCAATTTTTTGATACTGTCCGTTTCGAAACTGTCATCTGATAAGCACCCAAATGGAAGCCCACTGGTAAGCTACTGTCACAGGCACCCGAGAGTCTGCGAATGAGTGGGTTGCTGCCAATGGCAGCGGGGACAGGAAGCGAGCTTTTGAGTAATTTCATGATTTCTTTTTTAATATTAATTTTGTTTATAAAGCGATATAAAAGAATTTTCTTTAAATATAGTGACCAGCGAAGCAGGCAAAGCCTTCGTTGATTCACTATGTTCATTGATTTCACATTCCGTCATTTTTGACAGGGTTATATACTAGTGTATATAATATTTCTCTAACTGGTCCAATTACGATTATATTTTGTCAAAACGATACGATAGTGATGTAATTAATAAAATGCTCGAGGATAAAAAATAATATTCATAAATTGACAATATTTAAGCACGCGGACTCAGATCATTGATCTAAGAGGAAAAAATGACGAGATTTATTTGATGAGATTGTTTTATAGAAAAATGTATTTTTAAAATTTGCATCATCAGAAACTTTGTAAACGCTATTTAAAACCTACTAATACTTTCAAGATATATACAGAAAATGAATTATTATCATAAATTGACTAAAAAACGCATTCATAAAAAGTATAATCAAAAGGGAATTATTATTTTTTCTTTCTTTCTTTCTTTCTTTTTTTTTTTTTTTTTTTTTTTTTTTACAAAAAATTGTGCTAAAATAAAGAAGTAAAAAGTGATCGCCAACATGGCGACAAAAAATTAAAAGGCGTCATGGTGGTCCTGTACTAGAACGGGAGGAATGGAATCTGACTCGTCGACCATGAATTTTATTTAAAACCTTCTTTGAATGATTTTGGTTTTACTTTTGCACAGTGTTAATTTGGTTCTAATAATAATTCGGCTTTTTGTAAATTAAAATTTTAGTTAGGTGGTAAAATTGGTATAATATTTATGAGTTTCAAATTGTAAAGTTAAATATAGAAAACAAATAAAGTGCGAAAAATTTGCACGGGTTTGCTAGTAAAAAAATAAATTATGCATCGCACAAAAATTGACGTCATTATCACTTAAAATATTTTTTACACATTTATAAAATGCTAATATAGTTTACGATGCTAATATATGTTGTACTAAAATCAGTTTTATTTATAAATCCTCTTGGGCGATTTTTTTAATTTTTGCATTGAAGTACACTGAACATTTTTCGCCAAGAAGTCTAATTTTGCAACAGCGTTTTTAATCTAGATAGCGCATCAAAAATTTAAAATTATAAAATATTACAAAAATAAAAAAGATTTCGAAATAGTAGTCACATAAATGATCTATTTTTATCCAAGTCAATAATTAAAAAAAAAAAAAAAAAAAAAAAAAAAAAAATGTAGTTTTAAAAATAGAAAATCTGTTTCAGCAAGCTCTATTTTAAACCTAAAAACCATTAATAAAATAAACAGAATATGAAGGATTCTTATATATTAACGAAAAAGTGTCCGATAAAAGTATTAGCAAAATAGGCTTTCTATTTTTATGCAAGAAATTATAAAAAAAAAAAAAAAAAAAAAAAAAAAAATCCATCGCTAATAGGGCGACAAAAATTCAAAAGCCGCCAAGGGAGAGATATAATAAAGTTGTGTAGCACGATAATGTTTACTTATTCATTCTTTTTTTTTATATACCAATTATTACGCTAATTTAACATACAAATAAATGAGCTGCTGTGTGCGACTGCACTTGCGCGCTGTCGGTCAGAAATATTTAATTAATTCAAATTAGTATTTAAATAAATAAATAAAAATAAAAATGTTTAATGGGAAATATATATAACCATAGAAACATTAGTTGTTAAAATACGGCAGAAATAGTGCTCATAGCATATTGATACAAGGGATTAAGCCTTTGTCCTGCATCAATTGTGCTGTTGAAATGAAAGTAGTTTTACAGGCAAAGTGAAAATAAAGGGGCAAATCATTCACTTCCAGTTGGGTCAGTCTTGGCGACAAACTTGGCGAGTGGGTGACCAAATTTGGTAAAAATGGTAGTTTAGGGTTCCCGAAGTTTCGAAACTCTCCGATACACAGACACAGGAGCATAGATCTCGAGCTTACCATGGGATTCTCGATGAGGTCATCGCCAAGCCCAATCGCTAAAAGTTATAAAAGGGAGTGAATTGATTTTCGAAAGAGTATGTAGTCACTGCGATTCAGAGTTATTCAGAGACTTACACTGAGTGATTGCACTTTAGGAATTGAGCTCTAAGGAACAGAACATTTTTCGTGAACTAGTGAAGATTTCTGCTCTGGAGTATTTTTTTGTTATTTGCTTTACTCCTGTGAAACAAGTGACTATTTTTTTTTTTTTTTTTACTTTTCTAGACCATTCATCGAATAGTGACTTTTACTGTACGAGTAACAGCTTCAACTGTTTCCAGAATATTCGAAGAATAACATTTCTATTTGACTGTTTTCGAGAATATTCGTCTTAATAATAGTTTTGTTTCACAGATTCGATCGAAATATATTTATTTAAACGTTTCACTTATTCAATTAAAAAGAAATTCTTTAAATACAGTGCCCAGCGATGCGGGCGAAGCCTGCTAGTATAGAGTAAAGCACCATTGCTTAACATTAAAAACTTAGCTATGTACTTCTATTTCTCCAATATTTTTAAGATCTTTTACATTTCTACTAAGATTTAACCATTGTTATTGCTTATTGTATATATGGACGGACCAAAATACATTTAATGTAAAAATATTTTCTTCTATGGAAGATTACAGAAAAAAATACTTACAGAATTACTGAATATAAAAAAACTAATTAAAAACTATTGCATTTCATAAAAAATCGTTACGTTTAAGAAATAAATTAATTTGTTTAGTAGAAGCTGAGCTTTTAACTGAAAAACCTGTTTCTAAATACTTTTAATATAAATATTTTTTACCTATAAACAATTAAAAATAAAATAAAATAAAAATCTAAAAACTAATTTAACCTTTTGAAAGGGGCTCTTACGAAATCCTATAGTGAAGCGTGACAGATGCTGTCACAGCCCCTTTCAAAAAGTTAACATATATATATATATATATATATAATTAAATTAGTTGACTTAGTTGACATTGATAAGTGCTATTGTTTCGGCTTTTAATAATATATATATATATATATATATATATATATATATATATATATATAAATATTAAGAAACTTTTAATATTAAATGATTTTATTCTCTATGAACGGTAATACTAAAAAAGAAAGCTAGATAAAAAATCATTTAATAAAATATTCTAATTAAATAGCTATAGAACTATATTAACACTTTATCTGTGTGTATAAAATTTTTAGAGTGATAAGGACGGCAATTTTTGTGAGATGCATAATTTAATTTTTTACAATTTTTTATTGTTCACATTTAAGTAAATGTATTTATTTTCCTGTCAAAAAATAAATAAGTAAACAAATAAAATAAAATATATAAATAAATAAATAAACCTCGTAAATTTTTTTAGCAACCATTAAATTATAAAAAAAAAAACTAAATGGTCAAATTTGCAATTATCATGAGGTTATTATTTTCACATTTTATTAATTAATTGAAAGAAAACCTTTATTAATCGAATAAAAGTATTAAAATAATGCATCGTCATCGTGTTCTGAGCTATTCTGAATGTCTAGGTAGTCGGGAAGTTAGTTAAAAATCGATTGCAAGATCAAGATTTGTACTGGACAAATAAACAAGAAAGCGGGTTAATAAAAACATGGTAAACTATAAATTTTTATTAAAATCCACAATCAACTGATTGGAAGAAAACCATATTTATTGAAATTTTATTTTTCCGACTGACTATTTTGAAAAATAAAATTTCAATAAATATGGTTTTCTTCCAATCAGTTGATTGTGGATTTTAATTAAAAAAAATTGTATTTCTTTCCCATTGTTTAATGGTGTTTTCCATTTCCTGCGGCTTATTTCTGTTGAGCTATCTATATGATAGACCAGATATTTCTGCCAAAATGGTTGTCTGAGTGAGTAATGCTGACCGGTGATCGGCCTGGATAGCTCAATTGGTAGAGCCTTGACCTTGTAAGTCAAAGATCCGGGGTTCGACTCCCGGTCCAGGCATTATTTTCACTCAGTCGGAAAAATAAAATTTCAATAAATATGGTTTTCTTCCAATCAGTTGATTGTGGATTTTAATAAAAAAAAAATTGTATTTCTTTCCCATTGTTTAATGGTGTTTTCCATTTCTTGCGGCTTATTTCTGTTGAGCTATCTTTATGATAGACCAGATATTTCTGCTAAAATGGTTGTCTGAGTGAATAATGCTGATCGGTTGTCGGCCTGGATAGCTCAATTGGTAGAGCCTTGACCTTGTAAGTCAAAGATTCGGGGTTCGACTCCCGGTCCAGGCATTATTTTCACTCAGTCGAAAAAATAAAATTTCAATAAATATGATTTTCTTCCAATCAGTTGATTGTGTGATTTCAATAAAAATAGTAAGTAATAAGTCATACAAAATTTCATATAAATAGGTAGCATGGTGATGTAATAACAACCACATATTTATCCCCCTCCCTTAGCAACTACTCCCCCTCCCCCCGAGACATGTGTAACACTCGCTGTAATTTTTTTTAGACAGTAAGTGGTATAATACACAAAGTATTTTAAAATCGATATTAGGTTAGTTTAAAGAAGAATATATTTTATTTCCATCTGCGCCCTTCTTGCTTCCCCCCCCCCCTCCAGGTATATAATACACTCCTTGTGATCGTCATAAAAAGTAAGTGATAGTTATAGAATATATCAGTAAAATCAGTAAAATATTGATATAAAAAATTCATGTTATTTTCCTCTCTCCCACTTCTATTAACCCCCCCCCCCCAAATATATCTGACACTTGTAATTTTTTCACAAATTGTACGTGATTATACAAAGTTTCATTAAAATCGATAAGTGAGTGATACAAAAACAATTATTTTCTTCCGATCTAGTCCTTGTCCCCACCCCCCCCTTCTTCCACCATATATACTAAATAAATGTTGTACCAAACCAATTGAATTCTCAAAAAATATAATTTGAAAGTCTTTCTTTAAATTCCTTATTTGATATTTATTATTTCGTGATTTGCGAATTGGAAAAGTGCCCTTTTCTTCGTGTGGCCTTTTTTTCCGATACCTTTTTTCCTGGGATCCCTTTGCCCTTTATACGTTTACAGGTTATTATTATTATACGTATTATTATTATTATTATTTTAAATATAATATTAATTTGAATACGTATAAATGTTGATTTCAAGCCTTTCCATCAAAATTGCGTGCAAATTGAGCAGCAGGTATTTTTAGTAGAGTAGTAAGATAGATTATGATTCTTTGATCTTGTAAAATAACTGTGATTTTGCATCAGATATCTATTCTACACTTCTATCGAGCCAGCAATTACATGTCTGATTGCATTTGCTTTAGCAGTATTAGATCTTCAAATTCCATTGCCTATAGGGCGAATTGAATTACCCTTTTAACTGAAAAATAAATTTATCACATTCCACTACATGAACATTCTTTTTTTGAAGAATTAGCAGTGTTGTGTGTTCAAACAGAATATATATATATATATATTAAAATAAAATAAATGAAAGCTTATATGAATCAAACTAGTCCGTAACAAATCCGTATATCAACTGTAATTTATTCATTCGTAAGTTAAATAAAACAAACAAACAAAAAAAAAAAAAAATTAATGTCCGTATAACTATGAGCGTCTAAAAACGTCGGGAAAGAATATCTTGCATTATTTTTTATTAATTTTATTTTACATTGAAAATCATTGAAAATGAATTTGCAGATACTTTTATTCTTTGAAATATGAAATAACGTTTAAAATTTGTAAATTATTATTCTTTTTTAAATCGATTTTTTTTCCATATATATATATATATATGTCTGTATATTGCATATAAACTTTTTTTTTTCTTTTCAGATTTTACAAATTAAATGTTGCAAATAGTATAATTTAATTTATGATTTAAACCTATTGTGATATAATGTTTGCGTAGTACAATGACATTTACATATGATGACTGAAATTTCTTATTCTCTTTAGACCCGAAGTAATAATAATTACGTAAAATTTTTCTATGGTATTTACGTAAGAACATTGGCATAATGCATAATAGACCACAAACGGTTTGATTTTTTCAGATGATAATTTAGGAAGCTAGTAATGTAAGGTCTACACATGTGGACCTCAGGGCAGAACATATTAAAACATCGGTAAATTAAAAAAAAAAATTTAAAATAAAAAAAAAAAAAGTTTTTAGTGTTTATCACTTTAATTTTAATTTAATTCTTTTAATTTAATTTTAATTTAAATTTTATATTATTTACTTTATTTATTTTGTTAAATAGCTTCTTGCTTTTATTTCAAGGAATCTTCAGCAAGTAAATAAATAAATAAAATCTATAATAATAATTATTATAATAATTAGTGGGAAATATCTTCTGATTAATTAATTATGTGCATTTCGCTAAAGTGTTACTGAAACTTCTCTTGATTTGGTATAGATACATTTTCAATCACTGTACATTTTCGTATTCTATGTTAGTAGCACAAATAAAATTTCCTTTCACTTTACTTTTAACTATTTTTGGATCTCTGTAGAATTTTTCGCCACTGATATAATCGTTTGCTTAGGAGGGGAAAGAAGAAAAACCTGATATGTCCTGCAACGCTAATCACTTTCACTTTACCGAAAGAAAAAAAGGCGCGAAGTCCTTTCTGTATGATTATGTCCCACGCAACACCGTGGCGGAAAATGATCATCAATCACTATCTTCATCTCCCCTTGGTACGGAGTAGGGTTACCTTTTTTGCATTTGAGTAATTTTGTTAAAGATGGTCCCTCAAAGAGGAGAGCCATGGGATTTTCTAGAACAGGGAAAGAAGATTGATAAAGAAGCTGATAATTTGCTGTTTTTTATTGAATACAGTGAATGAATTGGTAAATAATTGCACGGAAAAAAATCTTTTAAAATTACTTAAACTACGGAATTAAATATTACATATATCTCACTTTATTTGAGCAGTATTACGCAGAACAACTGTCTAGTAAAAGAAAAAAAAATAATTTTACAATTTAGGTAAAAAAAAAAAAATAATAATAATAATAATAAAAAATCCCCCCGCCCCACACACACACACAAATATATATAACTTTTAATGACAATAATGAAAAGAATGAGAACGGAAACCAAACAGTTGAAAATAATTCACCACAGAAACCCACAGAAGCCGATTAGATAAGTAGTTAACTTAAATAAGTTAGTTTGGTGTTTTAAATTTATTTGAACAGTTATATATTAACTTAAATGTATTAAAAAGTTAATAAAATTATTTTTCTAATTTTAATATTTTTTTGGTTACAAAAAACGTAAACTTATAAAAGAAGGAATTTTAAAGGGAATTTAATATAAATATATTTTATTTATATAAAACCAATGTTTGTGCGTGTCGGTGTGTCTGTGGACAACGAAGCGTAAGGTTGGTACTCGTACAGTCAAGAGATTCAACAAGAATTCGCTTGAGGTGTCTTAGTGCATCTCGAAACCCCATTTTTGAAATGTTCATTATTATTATTATTTTTATTTAATTAAAATAAGAAAATAATATTATAATAGTTTTAAAAGTTAGTCATTTAAATATTAGTTTACATTTAGCGCCAAAAACAATTTACCAATCTTTTCTTTTTAAACATGAAATATTTTTTTATATGAATAATGAAAGAAAACATTAAAAAAAATTATTTCTGAGAATAGTATACTTAGCACGAAAGCTAATTGAGCATCAAGAGCTCATAGTAATCTTGGGTAATTAACCCGTTAACGCCCAAATTAATTTTGTAAAATATTATTAGCTGATTATTTCACTTCTAAATTAATATACACAACTGACAGAAAAATATATTAACTTAAACAATTCTTCTGATAGTTTTAAATTTCAAGGCTATCCTCATTTATTGACGTTTAGTGTTCTAGCGAGAAAACTTCGAGATAGAAAAACTTTGAGATAACAGATTAATATCCTGTTATATGTTGACGAAGATTTCAAAAGTAAAGTATTATAATATATATTATTATTCAACTTGATTTAAGTTAGTATACCTGCGCAAAAAGCAAATGTATGTGCGACGAATGAAAAATCTTAAAATGACTATCCACATTATGAAATAATAATTAATAGTAGGCACATAAAACTTTCAGGGATCATTTAGAGTGACGCTATAAACTGTCACTAAAAAGCAGAAATCATTCCAAGAAACCACAAAAAATATACGTGTCATTTTATTAGCTGTCCTCAAATGAGGATACTGGGCGCTAATGCGTTAAAAAAAGAACAACCACACGACTCCTATTACACATTATACAAGTATTATGTGCACTTTTTGGAGAGAATTGCACTCAGAAGACATATAATTGACCTAATGAATGATGATTCGACTCCACTCTACTCGCTTTACTTATGAATCACTGCAAAACTCTGCCCGCCTATTCGCTGCTTTGCTTTTTATTGAAAACCGATATTAACATGTTGAGCGCCATGTCAGTCATTCTAGATACTAGACATTTTGTCATATATCTTTAAGTACTGAAGGAATCATCTTGAAACTTTAGGAGTGTGCAGAACATGTTATACTTCAAACATTTCAGTGAAAGTTTTACCCCTAAAGTAAAAGCAGTAAAAATTAAAAATTAAAACATTGAGCGCCCTGTCAGCCATCGGTGGCAGACAGTGTCAAATATGATATAAAGCCGCGTCAACCATCGGTGCGCATATAAAATAGGATATAAGACTAAAAATATAACATTTATTGATTGAAAAATTATTAAAATTTGCTTAATGTTCATTTATTACAGGAGGTATCATTATGGAATTTTAATGGATTTTAAGAATTTGCGTGGCGCTCAACGTGTTAATAGTCTATAACAAAATATTAAAAAAAAAAAAAAAAAAAAAAAAAAAAGTTACAGAAATTCCCATATTCAATGTTAAATTGAAATTCATAACAATTAGTACCCCATTTCTTAAAATGAAATATTATGCTAAAAATCAGTATAATTTCTTTTCCATAATAGAAAGAAATTTGTAATATCCAGACCATTTGCTCTACAGCTTTAATATACGACCACTTGGAAACTATTAATTTTTTGTCATTATTTGTCGATTTTTTTTTTTTTTGGTTATACATAGTTACTTGTAAAAAAGAAAGAAAGAAAATTACTTTTTTTTTTTTTTTTTTTTTTTTGTCTATACTTTTTATTATGGAATTTTTCAGTTAATTATAGCATTGTATAATACTCTCTATATATTTTTAAGATAAAGCGAGGTAATAATTTTACACACTCGAAAATATCTGGGGGAAAAAAGTAATAGTCTATTAATGTTTTATTGTGGACAAATCTCCTACAGCTTCAGTTTTAAATTATTTCCTACATACTTTTTAAGGCGCCTGCCTACCTTTAAAATGCAATTTTCAGTCAAAACTAAGATTTTTTATTTTTGGTTTAGTATTAAAGCCTGACATTTAAACTTTCTAAATCAGTTTGAATTTTGTTTCTATCTTGCTTAGAATTTGAGTTACAGGCATCTAAATATTAGTCACTCGCAACTTTTTGAAACCAGAAGTGACCGGAAATGTTTGTTTTCATAAAAGTTTTACTCAGTATAAGCATCAAAATTTGTTACTGAATATAAAATGAATTTAAAAATAATAAGAAGAAATAAAAAACTTTGAAATAAATCAGGAAAGTTATTAAAATTATTTTTTATTTAATAGGTAAAATCTGGTTTTTAATTACGTTTTTTGCTTTTTCTCAGAATGAGATTTTTAACATTTTGCTTTTTCACAAAACATCATAACTCCAAAAGTTATTATATAAATCTTATGAAACTTGTTGTTTTATGGACTGAACTACTACAATGAATCTAGCTTTTTTTTTTTTTTTTTTTTTTTTTTTTTTTTTTTTGTCGATAGAAGTTATGAAACATTTTATAACTTCACTAATGATTGATTCACTAATGATTTTTTCAGCATGTAAAATGTTATATTCTCTAAAATATTAAATAATATGGTTATAGTTTTGAAAATAGCTCACTCCCATAAAGACTCTTTATATCACCATTTTAGAGATTTTAATGATATATTCTATAACTACCACTTAATTTTCATGAATATTACAATGAGTGTATTATATACCTGGGGGGGGGGGAAAGGGGACCAATGGAAATAAAATGTATTCTTCTTTAAACTACACTATCATCGATCTAAACAAAAACTTTGCATAATAACGTACAATTTGTGAAAAAAATCACAGTAAGGTTAGACATACTTAAGGATGGGGGGGGGGGGGTTAAAGACGAAGGGGGGGGGGAGGACAGAGGAAAATAAAATATTTTTTATATCTCCATTTTACCGATTTTAAAGACATATTCTATAGCTATCACTTGCTTTTCATGAAGATCTCAAAATGAGTGCAATATATATTTGGGGGGGGGGGGGCAAGGGGGACGCAGATAGAAGTAAAATATATTATTCTTTAAACAACCGCATTGTCGATTAAAAAAAAACTTTGTATCTATGCAACTTTCTGCTTATGAAAAATTGCAATTGCAGTGAGTGTACACATATCTGGACGATTTGCTAAGGAGGGGGGGGGGGCAGAGTGAAGAAAATGTTTGTTTTTATATCACCATGCTACCTACTTATATGAAACTTTGTACGAATATCACTTTCATTTTATTAAAATTATAGTGAAAGTTAACTAAAGTTGATAAGGTGGGGGGGGGGGGGGGTTGGGGGACAGATGGAAAATAAAATAATCTTTTTAAACAACACTTATTATCGTTTGTTTTATTGTTTATTTATATTTTGTGTGTATCGATTACTATTAATGAATAATTATAGTGAGTTATGCAAAAAATCGATACATGATTTAAATCTGTAAAAAAGTTATTCAAAAATGAATTTTCTTCTTTTAATCTGTCTCTTTTGTCCTCCCCCGCCCTATGTAGAAATGGAACACTTCCACTCTCGTTGATGTTAAGCATCAATTTTACAAGGAGAAATTAGGTAAAATCGGTTAAATGGTGATATTAAAAAATATTTTATTTTCCTCTGTCTCCCCCCTCTCTTTAACCCTACCCCCACCCCCAAGTATGTCTGATACTTATTGTGATTTTTTTCACAAATTGTATGTTATTATACAAAGTTTTTGTTTAAATCTATAATAGGGTGTTTTAAAGGAAAATATATTTTATTTCCATCTACCCCCCCCCTCCCCTGCCCCCCTCCAGGTATATAATACACTCATTGTAATCTTCATAAAAATTCAGTGGTAATATATTATTAAAATTGCTAAAATGGTAATTTAAAAATTTAATATATTTTCCTCTGTCCCCCCCCCCCTCCTCCAAGTATGTTTGACACTTACTGTAATTTTTTCACAAATTGTACATGATTATACAAAGTTTCATTAAAATCGGTAAGAGGTTTGTTCTATTTTTTACTATAAAATTTTCCTTCGATCCTTTTATTTTTTAAAGTTCTATAATGAATTAATGACAGTTTATCATATTTTCTTAAACAGCATATTTTAGTTGCATTAACTGATGTATTATTTTTAAATTTATTTAAAAAATTGTAATATCTGTTCATATTTAAAGATAATAAATCAATAAACATTTTTTCCACATTTGAATTCAATATTCTAATTATTTATTTAATTAATTAGTTTATTTACTTAATTAACTTATTTACCTAACATTAAACTATATTAATTAAAAAACGAAGTGAAATTATTAAATTAATACATTAAAAACCTTTACTAACTTCGTTGTTTGCCGTTAAACTTTTCCATCGGGATCCCGATTCTCATCAGACTTTTTATAAACTTATAAAAGTTAAGTCTGGAGAAAACAATATTTACAATTTTAAATGCGTTAGAAATTCTGCTCTTTTTCTACAAATAATTGCCATTTTATCTTGATTTTCTTTATGCAGATTGCAGAAATATTTGATTAGGGGTGTTTAGACGCTATCACACTTTTAAAAATTTGGCCCCATAGGCCATAATGATAAAGAATTTTTCTTTGTGACCCTGTAAAAAAATTGTAAGTGCTAAATTCACCTAAATCTATACAAATCGTGCAACTATGACCTATAACATGTTACAAATTTTTTGCTCAGATTAATAAGACGTTTAGACGCTATCGCACTTTTAAAAATTTGGCCCAATAGGCCTTAATGATAAAGAATTTTTCCTGGTGTCCCTGTAAAAAACTATAAGTGCTAGATTCACCAAAATCAATAGGGTTCGTACTTTGGTGACTTGCAATATATGTACCAACTTTCAGCTTATTTGAACAAAGTGTTTAGACGCTAGCGTGTTCACTCACAGACACACATACATACACACACACATATATACACACATACATACACACATATATATACACATACATACATCATCGTAAAAATAGTGAAAACGGACTCAGAGGACCTCGAAACGTATAGAAACATCAAAATCTGAATTTCGGATTTTTGACATGATTACAATACTTTCCTCACTATAGTGTTTGGAAAGTAAAAAGATGATGATATTTACTTATATTTATTAATTTTAATTTTATTTGTTTATTCATTCATTTCATTTTTTATTTATTTTGATGGATAGTGTAATTTCTTAGAACATTTTTTATACTTAAATTTTGAATTTTTATATTTTTTATTTCAATGCTTACTTTAAAAAAGTAATAAAGATTCAACCACCGGGCGATTCTAATATTTATGAATTTATTTATGAATTATTTAATTAATTAGTTTATTTGTTTAATTTTTATAAACTTGTAAAAGATAATTATGGAGAAAACAAAATTTACAATTTTAAAATTTCGGATTTTTGACATGATTACAATACTTTCCTCACTATAGTGTTTGGAAAGTAAAAAGATGATGATATTTACTTATATTTATTAATTTTAATTTTATTTGTTTATTCATTCATTTCATTTTTTATTTATTTTGATGGATAGTATAATTTCTAAGAACATTTTTTATACTTAAATTTTGGATTTTTATATTTTTTATTTCAATGCTTACTTTAAAAAAGTAATAAAGATTCAACCACCGGGCGATTCTAATATTTATGAATTTATTTATGAATTATTTAATTAATTAGTTTATTTATTTAATTTTTATAAACTTGTAAAAGATAATTAAAGAGAATACAAAATTTACAATTTTAAATGCGTTAGAAATTCTGCTCTTTTTCTATCAATCTTATAAGGATTGTAAAAATATTACTCTTTCACTTTCACCCTCTAGTTAGTACAAATAATTCTCCGATAACAGTTATCTTGAACGAAAAAGGGAACATGCTCCAATTTAAACGAATAGTGCAGACTGCCATAGCTAGACTTTATCGCTCTTTTCCCTGACAGCTTTTAACAAAAGCAATCACAACCCTTGAGAGGGGTCGAAACACTTTAGGGTGGTGTCTGGGAATCTACCCGCTTATTAGCTGTTTTCTTTCACTGAAAAGGAATATTAATAGCGCATATTACAATACAAAAGCAAAAAATTATTATGGAAATCCTCATATTCAATGTCAAATTGAAATATATAATATTTATATATTTTTTAATAGAAAGAAATTCATAATATTTAGACCATTTTGCATTACAGCTTTAGTACATGACCCTTTTTATTTATTTTTTACAACCTTTCATCCGGATCGCGGTACCCCTTCGTAATTGGAAGATTGCGGGTTCGGTTCTCGAGCCGGCCAAAGACCGTCGTGTACACTAATGGTGGCTGGTGCACGTAAAATATGTCGTGGCCGCAATATCCTCCATGTTCCCATCAAAATTTTACCTCTGGGGGCCACTGAATCGGGGGACCATCCCCTTCGTGTAGGACCAAAATTGTGGTGGCATGTCTCCGGAACATCAGTAGGGGTGCGTCCCAGACCGTCGCCAATTATCCATAGCGCAGTAATGGTGCGACGTCAAACACAACCTACCTAATTATGTACCTACCTACAACCATGGATCACATTTTAATTTTCCCGTGTAAGAAAATTAATTTTCTAAAAGTAGAGAAAAAAAGTTGATATTTATTTTCTTTCTTTTTTACATCCGTGGTTTCGGGCCGCGGTACCCTAGTCTGTAAAGCGCCGAGCGCGTAATTGGAAGATACTCGAGCCTGCCAAAGACCGTCGTGTACACTAATCGTGGCTGGTGCACATAAAATCTGTCGTGACCGCAAAGTCCTCCATGTTCCCACCCACCCTATACCTCTGGGGATTCCCAAAACGGGGGGGAGGGATCCCTACCGGGAAGGATCAAAATTGTGATGGCATGTGACCGGAACAGGTGCGTCCCAGACCATCGCCTATTAGATTACCCATAGCGCAGTACTGGTGCGACGTTAAATCGAACCTACCTACCTACCTACGTACAACCATGGATCATATTTTGATTTTTCCGTGTAAAATAACTTCATGACAGAAGAACAACGTCACTGGGAGAAACTTTCTTCAAAATGGCAAATAGAGTACCTTCATAAACTTGTCGTTTTTAGTCAATAACTTCTTTAATTAAAATGATTAAATGAAATTTCTAATTTAAATGAAATTTCTATATTAAATGAAATTTCTAAGCAGCTGAAATGTCTTCCTTGGAGTATTCGGAACACATTGATACCTCTCATGACGCGAAGGACCCTGTCCTCCGCTAAAAGATGCTGTCGCAGACAAAAAATTTGACGCCAGTGACAGTAACTTTTTTTTTAATATATAGAGATTTTTCCATCCGCACCATTCCCCTATCCCCCCCCCCCCACACACACACAGCTAAACATAGCATTCAATGCGATTTTCATAAATTTAAATAGTAAGTAATAACTATTACTAACAGGATGGTTCAATCCTATTTCTTTTAAAATTAATAATAGGTTGGTTTAAAAATACATTTGATTTATATCTGACCCCCAACCCCCATCCCCTTTTCACCTATACGTCCCTGACTGTAATTTTAATAAAGAATAAGTGGTAGTTATACAAAATTTTATATAAATAGTTAAGATGTTGCGATAAAAACATACATTTCTACCCCCTCTCCAATATATATCTACACTATACTTGTTATAATTTTTCCTAAGCAGTAGTATTTACAGAAAATTTTATTTAAATCAATAATGAGTGGTTTAAAAAAAAAAAAAAAAAAAAAAAAAATCTTTTTTCCATCTGCACTATCCGCTTATCCCCCCCCCCCCCTCAGCTATGTACAACACTCATTGCGATTTTCGTAAAGAGTAAGTAATAGTTATCAATAGTAGGATAATATAATCCTACTTCTTTTGAAAATTAATAATAGGGTGTTAAAAAATATTTGATTTCCTTCTGCCTCCTAGCTTCTTTTAAACAATATGTTACTCAAAGTAATTTTGATAAACAGTAAGTGGTAGTTATACAAGTTTCATATAAATAAGTGGCATGAGGGCACAAAACAATAATTTTCCGCTCTCCACCCCCCACCCCGCCTCTCTCCCCTAAATGTGTGTAACACTCACTGAAAATTTGGTTAAACAGTAAGTGGTATTTAAACAAAATTTCATTTGAAATGATAACAGATTTTTTTTTTAAATCATTTTTTCCATCTGCGCCACTCCTTTGCCCCCTCCCCCCTCAGCCAGATATAACACTCAATGCTATTTTCATAAAGAATAAGTAATAATTAACATAACAGGATGGTTTCATCCAATTTCTTTTTAAATCAATAAGAGGATGGTCTTTAAAAAAAAAAAAGAAAAAGAAAAAGAAAAAAGAAACTTGCTAAACTTCAACTTTTAAGCAGGAGTGTACATATAGTAATTCTTTTTCTGGTGGGCTCTTGAGGAAAAGAAACAGAAAATATGCATATTAAATATAATTCGTTCATAAAATAATTATAAATGTCAAAAAGTTATGATTACACATTCATAAGTATAATAGTAAGAATTAGCTATTAATCTGATAATATTTTATTAACATCAATGAGCGCAATATTTTTGTTTTTAGTAGTTACTTTAATCGGTATTTTTATTAAAAAAGTCAGAAACAATTTATTGATTTTAGATATTGTTAGTGAATGTGTGAAATTAGAAATTTTCTCAATTTTGCCGTGGATCGCAGAACCTTATACGACAGACCACATGCGGCCTGCGGGCCGCGTGTTGGCCAGCCTTGATTTAGAGAAAAATATCTCAGTTACAAAATTAATCTACGTAAAATTTCTAACAAAAATGTCTATAAAGTTTTCTTTCTATGATCAATAGTTTAGAAGTAGTAGGGATATGAAATATCATATTTTCTTGAAAAATGCTTTTTGCAATAGTAAAATCAACTAAGCTCTGTAATTAAAAGGGCTCCGGCCAAATAATTTCAACTTAGGCAATAATTAGGTATGAAGGTCTTATGTCAAGCTAATATAGCAAGATTACTTTTAATGTGTTTAATAAATCGAGGCAAGCAGGAGTAAATGGCGTATTGAGTACCAATTCAGAGAGCGAAAATCTAAAATTGAGAAAAAGGAAATTATATATATATATTACTAATCATTGGTACTCAAATTAAATTATTACCGTGACAATTTTTATTCGAAATAAATCTCAATTAAACTTTAATTTTATGTTGGTATCTTCATCTATTTTTTGTCTGCTAAGTGTTACAATGGTAATAAATTATTCAAATTATATATATATATATCGTGTAGCTTTGAAAATGGGCACAGTCATAATGTGTCTTGAAAAACACACTAAAACTCCCCGCCAGCGGACGGCGGGCAGCGGACAAAGGGAGCATTTAAACGGGAACTTTTTGATTTTTATTAAATATCTTGAAAACTATAGACTTTAGACAAAAAATTCACTTGCAAAATTAACCTGCGTGCATTTTCTTTCCCTTCCATGGAAGAATTTTTCAATAAATATAAATATTAATTTATAAATTATCAACATCGCCAGGTTAATAAAAATTTCAAAAAGTAATTTTATAATGCAAACTCCATTAATATTACATGTTCATATATATCTATTCAGTCAAACCTCGTTAAAGTGACCACTGTTATCGTGAATTACTTTTAACATGAACTGTTTTCACAATCCCCGTGAAAATGCAGATTACTTTAGTCATATGAAGATTTGTTACTGATAGCATGAAATACTGATATCATGAACAGATTTTTTATCCCCCTTGAGATTCACGTTAACGAGGTTCGATTGCATGTATAATATTATATGTATAAAGAAAAAGAGAAAAAAAAAATAATTTTTGGAAGCATTCGCGTTTTCACCTCTCTGTAATAATTCTTGCCTGCATTTACTTATCTTTTCTAAAGTCATTTAAATATTTCCTTTTCTTTAATAGTCTACTTTTGAGAGAAAAGTAAATTTAGGTCAACTTACAATCTTGAAATCAAGCAAGGTATCATAAAATTCAAATAATATTTTGATAAATATGCCATCAACATTTCAAGCTTATATATTGAACTATTTAATAATTATGCACAAAAGGAGGAATATCTATATTTATATATATATAGCATGTAACATGCGTGAGATTTGCAAGCTAATAAAATGAGGAAAGATTGATTTAGATGCTTGGGGAGCCTTTGAGCACTTATAGCGATGAGGACCTTGCCACTGATTTAAGAAAAATGAACATAAAATATATATTTAAAAATACACCCCTTAAAATAACATGCAAATATGCCTTCATTTAGAAATTTAAGTAGTAAAGCGGAATTCAATTTAGAAATCTTAAAACCTAACTAAAAAAAAATGCAAATAATAGCTTCTCTTGATGTTTTCTCTTTTAAATAACACAGCTTAAAATAAATGCTCGTCATTCTTAGAGGAAAATTTGAAAACGATTTATGCAAGTAAAAATTTCAAATAATATATATATATATATATATATATATATATATTGACGGATATATTGACATAATACATTAGACACAATATATTACAATTAGAATATAAAAAATATTAAATGTGTGATAAATATTATAATTTTTACAGAATATTTTTAACTGCACCAACATAAGGTCGAAGACATTTTTGCACAATTTATTACTTAAATTTTATGGTTGCGTAATGAAAGGAAATAGCATAAAAATTAAAAAGCTATCTTCGATAAAATTAGTTGAAATTTAAGTGCTCTGCAAAATAAACAAAATAATAAGGTGTTTTACCCATACTATTATTTTTAATTAATTACCAACAATATAATGTAAATTGATTCAAACTTAAGTATGGGCAAAAACTTTTTATTGTTTTGAATCTTTTCAAGATGCCTTTAAATTAATATTATCTTATTAATGATTTTTTTTTTTTTTTTTTTTTTTGCTATCTTTGCTGGAGTTTTATTTAAAAGTAACTTCACACATCTGGCGAGTAGATTACAAATAAATAAATAAATAAATAAATAAAAATAAAATAAATAAAAATAATAAATAAAATAAATAAATAAATAAATAAATAAAACAATAATAATAATATTTGCGCATGCGGGTTTAATTTATTAAAAATTCTAGTAAGGTCCTTGTTTCTATTGTATATACTCAGAGTCCACTGTTTTCATGTGTATATGCATAGTCCTCGTTTCCATTGTGTGTATACAGAGTCCACAGTGTGCATGTGTATACACATAGTCCTCGTTTCCACTGTGTGTATACAGAGTCCACGGTTTGCATGTGTATATGCATGGTCCTCGTTTCCACTGTGTGTAAACAGAGTCCACGTTTTGCATGCATATGTACATGGTCCTCGTTTCCACTATGTGTATACAGAGTCCACGGTTTGTATGCGTGTTCACATTGTCCTCGTTTGCACTGTGTGTATTCGCATGGTCCTCGTTTATACTATGTGTATACAGGGTCCTCAGTACGTCGGTGTGTATGCATCTTCCTTGTATCCCTTGTGTGTGTACAAAATCTGCAGTACGTAAGTGTCTAGATATTACGTCTGATTCGCAGACCAAATTAAATTTTCATCTATTTCAGTCAGCGTGTACGACGTGCACAAGGAAACATATACACTGATCGATTTCGCAAATTTTTAATTAAAATATTTTGGAACTATTGAAAGAAAATGGTGTACATTATTAGAAAAGAGACTGGGAAAAAAATACATCATATACAAACATGTATTCATTTATATTGATTATTTAAATATTATATAAACTTACACATTTTTTTATTTTTTTATATTTTTTAACTTGCATATCAGTCACATATTTTCGTAACTCAAAAAGTCTTCTGTTTAATTTTAATAAAAGAAAACGTGAATTAAACGAAAATCCTCATCGATCTGAACCCAAAATAAATCTTTAGCTGTTTTGAGCATATAAAAAAAATTTAATGCACGTTTTAAGAATCCATATTTTATAACATTTCTAATATAATGCGAAATTATACCTGTTGTTATTTATTTAAACTGAAACTGTGAAATCACATTCTAAATAACATTTGCATCTACAAAACGCGCATTTGAAACAAGCACAAAATATTTTATTATTAACTAGAAATTACAAAGTGCATCGTGCTAGTAATTATGTGTTAAAAAAATAAATCAAAATTTAAGAATCAATAAACTTTCTTATAATTTAAGTTGCACATCTAGAATGTCCCCTATAGGAAGGTATATTCACAATGTGTGTGAGAGTCCTCGGTTGCCTTGCAAAAATACATTCTTGAAGGAAGCCTATATCTAAAATTTTGAAAGCAGTTGTATAAAATAGTATCGACTAGAATGCTAAATAGTGAAAAAAATATAAGGAAAAGTCATTATTTCATGAGGTCCTCTGTTGGGCGGTTTTCACACCGCGTCCTCGTTTTCCACCATCGCCCAACCTGTGTGTGTGTGTGTGTGTATGTGTGTGTGTAATGATATGCACCTAACTTGTGCATATCCTTAACATCCTTTTACGACTATTTTTTTGAGAAAAGAGTAGTGACGTAAAATTAAAATACATCTCTGTGTTAATACAGTTTTAAGAAATAAAATTTTTATGAACCACAATTTTATGTTTTTAAAATTTATTCTTCATATATGAACTTAATTTTCATAGACATTAAATTATATTATTGCATATGTAACACACATTTCAATATTATTTTACTGAAAACTTATTTACGAAAATTTGTTTCCCTAAATTATTTTTAATTTCGAAATTTAGTGTGGAATATTTCCTTATTTCTTTTTTTACATTGCATCTAAAAAAAAAAAAATAATAATAATAATCTTGTGTGAAACAACCTCACGACTTCCATTAACCACTATTACACGTATTATATGCAATTTTTATGGATGTGATCAAAAAGATAATGTTATCAGAAGACATAAAATTAAACTAAAAAAGTAGAAACCTAAAATATTTCTGTTAAGAGAAATTTAATAAATGTGTAAAGACATTTAAAACAAAACCACTTACACAGCGAGTTAAAAAAAAAAAAAAAAAAACAGATTAATTTTTTAAACATCAATTTACGAGATCCAAAACTAATACCTAAGGAGGATGACTGTTAATTTTCCTGTAATAACCACGTAATACATGAGGAAGGATATCTAAAATGGAGTTATTTAACAATTTTCAAGGAAATCGTTAGAGCTGTTTTTGAGATACCAACTTTTACCAAAACTTTGTATACTCAATTATTGACCGGAAAACAATAATTACATACAAAAGGATACTTAAAAGGGGGTTAATATGGCGAGTTTGAAAAAATCCGTACAGTCGTTTTTAAAAGAGCGCACTTGCCAGACCTGAAATTGAACTATTTATACAGGACGCCTATCAATTTTCCTGAACTAACTAACTATTTCCAACGAAAGGACATTTAACAGAGTGTTTACATTTAATTTTGAAGAAGATCGCTAGAGCCGTTTTTGAGATACGTACTTACGGTACCACTTCCGGTTTCCGATGACCCGCTTCTGGTTTCCCAATTTTCAATTATATCATTCGAAAAGAAATCTAACAGAATTTTTATATAGCAAGTTTGAAAAAAATCTTTTGAGCCTTTTTTGAGATATGGGCTGACGGGCCCACTTAAGATTTCCAATTTTCCAAATTTCACCAAAATCTTGAAAATTCACGTGTACACCAGACTTGTCTCAATTCTGAAGTTTAGTCGTTCTATCTTTATTTGTTTCGGAGACATGATATAAAGAATATTCTCCACATACATACGTACACACATACATACATACATACACACACACTGACCAATTGACAAAAACTACTTTTTTGGACTCAGGAGACCTTAAAACGTATAAATCAGGTGAAAACTCGATATCGAATTTTCAGACCGAATACAATACTTCCATTACCTACGGTAGTCGGGTAATTGAACTAATAACCTAAAGTAACGATTATATGGAATGCGATAAAATGCTTATAATTTTAATAAAATGCAAAAGGTTTTCTTACAAACTACGCAACTATGTCAGAAAGCATGTTTCAGATTTTTACGATTACGATTTTTTTTTTCTTTTGCGGAAATAAAACATGTTTTTCGTTATTTACTCGAAATTGAGTAAATAACGCCATAAAAAAAGAGCACTTATAAAGTAAATTTAACATGTTAGATATATATTTTTGTGCTTAACAAACATTAAATGTCACTTAATTTACATATAAAATGCAATATGTCTATCAGCATGTTCGGTTGTAAAGTATATAATGCAACAACAGAAATACATTCCGTACCTCCAAACATGTATTTATTGTTTGAAAAGAAAATAAATAAGCAAAATGAGTATAAATACTTTTGTAATTCATTCTAAATATAGGCTTGTCCCTCTTTAGTGCTTGAAATATATTACTAAATTAGAAAAAATTCTAAAATCTCTCTTGAAAGATTTGTATAACCTAATATCGGATGCAAGATTCGGCATTTATTATAAAAGGTACCGATTATCAACTTTTAAATTTATTTCAGATCCACATTATTGCTTTATCTTACACTGTTAAAAATAATCTGATGCGTCACTCACACTACTTTCTCTTACCCTGGATTTCAATACCATAAATATAGATGTTATGTCCTAAGAGGAATAAATTAAGAAAATAAAGTTGAATATACTTTAAAAATAATCTAAAATACGTTTAGAATTCTTCTTATTTGATGTATAAATATGTTTGACAGGGGCTACTGTCCCTTTTTAACCACCCGTTCAATTATAGTGCCTACAATTATATATATACATATATATAAGGCTGTTATTAATTTGCCTTTAAACTTGTTACTCTTGAACAAATTTTTAAGTGGCAACCTAATACGGATTTCTGGAGTTTCGTAATCAAAAAACCTCAAAATGTGACATTATGAAAAAAAAAAAAAAAAACATAGTTTAAGGTAGAATTTAAAAAAACACTTTGTTTACAGTAAGAACAATTCTCGAGTAGTGCTCGTCGATATATTAAAATATAGCAAAGAACATTCATCAATTATATTCAGTAGAAAAGATTGTTTGGCTCAATTTTAAGAAGTCCTGTATATTATGTATAAACAATATGCATTTTAAAAAATATTGTGTACTTAGATTTAGTTTTACATGCAAAAAATCTAACACAAGATGAATTACAAATTCAATACTTTCTATGTATAGTCGCCAATATATTCAAATACTTTGTATAGCCCTGTAAATGAATGATGAATGATTTCCGTATCACAATCTACACAAAACATGCTTTTATGTGTAGAGGAAATTCCTTCCATTTTGTTTAAGGCAGCTTGTATAGCTTAAACTGTACTTGCCTGCAATTTTCCCCGTAGACGTAATGTATTTGGATTGTCTTGGGTAGCCCTGTACACGTGCCCTTTGCTTGATCTCAACGAAAGGTTTAGTTATCATTCCTATATGATACTTATCTAGATTACCAAGTTTGGACTTTTTGCTGCTATTTGTTTTTGAAATATGCTGATAACAGACACAGACCAACCGCTAAAAACACGATTTTTGGATTCATTGTCCCTCAAAACGTGTAAATATAACAAAAATATACTTTCGATAATATGACCCAAAAACAATACTTTCTGTATCATATATATGGGTAAAAGAAAGTAAAAAGTTTTAACAATTCCTGAAAACGTGGCAACAATTCCTGAAACGTGTTCTTGATCAATTTGTCTGCAATTAATATTTTTAAAATTTTAAAACTAAGATTCATCATTTTAACAGTAAGTGGTACAAAAAATTTGAAAAATAGCAAATAATTTCTAAAAATGTTTGATACAGTTGAATTAGTGTAAATTTGTACGAATTTTGTTGAAGTGTTCAACTTTATACTTAAAAGTATATAATTAGTTAAGTATTAAAAGTTGTACTTCAATCTACTCTATATTCAATCTACTCTCTTTTATTTTGAAATATGCATAAAAGTTATTGATTGCATTATATTCTATGAATAAAAGTTTGTTTATGGTGTTTTTTGAGAAAAAAAGCAATCATAAAATTACTTAATATGAAGTTAAAAAATATTATTAAATTTTATTGATTTTTTGGCTACAGTAGAATTTGGTTACAGTATATTGAAACAAATATTTCGTAAAACATTGAACTTTAATTTCATGAGTGTATAACTGATTAAGTTTCATTTAAAATTACTGACTTAAAATTAATCTTTTTTCGTTTATTTTGAAATTTATATAAACGATACTAATTGCTCTATATTCTACGTATTTTACTTTATTTATATTTATTTATTGTGGTTTTTGAACTATAAGGGATACATATCACTACTTAATATCAATTTTAAAATCATTGTTTAATTTTATTGCTTTCCTACGTAAGTTATCGAATTATATAAGGAAAATCTAAAATTCTTAGAAATATATTTATAAAAGAACGTATATACTTTTGACGTATATACTTTACGTATATACTTTTGACATGAAAATTCTAAAGCTAATATTTATTTCTGATCCAAGAAAATATTCTTACCAAAAGAAAATTCAAAGGCTTCCTGAGAATTTTCCACTCTATAAATTTCTTTTTTATATGTTTTTTATTTTTGTTTTGTTTTTTCCTTCCTTTTTTTAGTTATAGTAGATAACTTTTTTTTTCTCACGAGATTTTGACTATATATTTTCTTTTTATCCGTATGCATAAGATATGTAAGACGTAAGTTATGAATTACAATCTTTGTTGGACTTAGGAGGAAGAGAGGGAAAAAAAAAGGGTTAAGGGAGTGTTTTAAGGCAAACGAAAAATTTTGTGAGAACGTGTTTGCTAGGGGCACTTATCCATAGTTAGTATAAAGTGATAAAAGAGCATCCCATAGATAGATTTTGAAAAGTAAAATTGACAATCTGGAATAAAGATTATTTTAAAATTCCTAAGTATTACATTAAAGTTAAAAACAAAATTACGAAGTGGCATATTACTTTAAAAATGTTATTTAATATCCTAAGAGTTTTATTTAGAAAATGATTTTTAAAGTTTAAAGAAAACTTTTATAAACTTGCGCTTTTATAAACTTGTGCTCTATATAAATAATGATGACATCTTTAATACAACATAATGTAACAGTTACAAGCTTATACAAATATAAATTTTAGTAACAACAATGTTGTGGGATAAAAGAAACTTAATAATATAACAACATAAAATTGTTCCCCACTCAACGATAATTTAAATTATTTTATATTTTATTGGCTTACAAACTATTAAATAAGGTTTAAATAGTTTAGAAAACGCTCATGCATATCCAATTACTATTCTTTATAAATAGCCTATCTTAAACTTTAAAATAAAAAAAATAAACTTTAAATAATGTCAATATGCAATGTTTCAGTAGGGTAAGTGTAGCAACATTTTACCATAGTTCGAATATGACGTATTTTTGCTTAGTTGCTATTATGTTTCCACTTCTGAAAATATTTAGCCTTAAATTGCACCTAATAAAACTTTAAAGTACAAAGTTTCTTTTTTTTTTTTTTTTTCTTTTTTTTTTAAATATTTCTAATTAAGGAAAAATGTGATGTATATTTTGCGTTTAGGGGTTCCACTCATCCCATGTTTTAGCTCCAGTTTAATCTAAGCCAACTCAACCCATGTACATTATTTGAAGAAATAGGTAAGTCGCGTTACTAAATGGTGAAAATCTGCATGTATCTAGATTTTTTTTTTCTTTTTTAATGACTAAACTTGTTACAGAGTGGCGAATGATTTAGTAGGCCTCTAATTAGAACTTCAATACTTAAAATTTCTAATACTCTAACAAAACTTAAAGAACTATTAGGATATGAGGTTTCGCTAACGATATTAGAAAAAAATGAAAAAAAAAAAAAAAAAGTAAAAAATATGAGTGAGACAGTTGAGGTGTTTAAGAAAAACGGAAACACACTGGTTACATACGAAATTTCAACATATAGGTAAGTGTAATAAAGAGTGCAAATAGAAAATATCCATAAATAAATCAAATCTGAAGTTATATTTGAAATAGAATTTTAAAACTTATTTCGATTACCAAAAACAGTGACGTGTACTTTACAAATAGAGTAATGACAAAAACTTCTAATTGCGAGATGGGCACACTGGCAAAATGGGAAGTGTATGTGCTTTTTCAAACTTCAAAGACTATCACTGGTTCATATATAAATTAATTTCCTAAGTCAATATATAAAAATAGTTTAAGCTAAAAAAAGATCCAAATTGAGCCCGACAATTGAGCTCATCAATTGAGCTCATACACTTGATATAGACGATTAAAATTATACTTGAGATATAAATTATTTTTTTCCTCTCTCTTTCTATCTCTCTCTCTCATATATATATATATATATATATATATATATATGAGAGAGCGAGAGATAGAAAGAGAGAGGAAAAAAATATGTGACTGACATCTAGAATCGAAATTGTGGCTCTAGTAAAAATAGTATCATGCCGTCCTTTGAATTTCTTGCTCCTTTTGTTAGAGAGATCTAAAAACCACTATTAGAATTCTAGACCGTTTCCTAAATTATGGTGGTCGATTTCATTTAAAATTATCTGTAAATAAAAGCAAAAAAAAAAAAAAAAAAAGGGATTCATAATATTCATACTATATTATTTTACAATCTAGAAGAAAAGTGTAGAATAGAAATTCTTCATCGTTTCGTCTATCCAGATTATTAGTTTACCTTATTTGCAAAACTCGGAAATCTATATTTCTAGTTTTGGGATCTAGAAAATGAGTAGTTATTCATTCTATATGAAATTAAATATTTTTTTCACAGTGTAGGCATATATATATATATATATATATATATATATATATATATATATATATATATATACGATATAAAAATCTCTAGAAATCTGGAAAATATAAATCTGTCTAGAAATCTCAAGATTAACTTCTTAAAGATAAAAGAAATATTTACTTCCATTTTCAGAATAAACAATGCAATTACGGCTGAATTCTAAAATGGATTATTCTTCGTATATTCATATAATTATAGAATATTAATTATTCTGAAAAGGTTGAAAAAAAATTTAAATTTATTACTGCATTATGAAGTCAAGTCTCAATGCTAACAGAAGAATTATAATATCTATTATTTATAACATTTTATTATTGATTGTAAAACTTTATACATAGAGTAAAATAAAGTATATTTGAAATACACTTTATTTTACTGTATAATATAATACAACAAGATCTTGAATTTAGAAAGTTTAATTAGTCCATTTGCCTCAGATGGCAATATAAAAAGTAACAGCATCCTCTGTTTCTATTTCTTAGCAAATGAATAATGATAGTAACCAATAAAGTTACAGGAATGCATACGGATCGTGAATAGTGACCAGAAAACATTAAGCGTATATATACGCTACTGATGGAAATAGGTTAATTTAAATATTTTTTTGTAGAGTTATCCATAAATCTATGCATACAGACAATCACATTAAATGATAATTTATGTTTATGGCCTAAAGAGATTTTTTAATTTTAAAAATATGTAAATTTGTAAAATTGGATGCTATAACAGTCTTTTAAATATAATTATATACTTTATAATTTCTGTTTGTACTTCCAGCAGAGCGCCATTTTAAATCGGTGAAGTTTAGTTATTTCTGTATATACTTGAAATGAATTAATGAAGAACAATTTTAAGAAAATACAGAGAGCTTTTGGTATTTTTTGCTAATAATAATAAGCATTATGTGTGTATATATATATATATATATATATATATATATATAATTTGAATTATTTAGTACCATTGTAACACTCAGCAGACAAAAGATAGATGAAGATACCAACATAAAATAAATTTTAATTGAGATTTCGATTAAAATTAGTCACAGTGTTAATTTAATTTGAGTATCAATGATTAGTAAGAACAAGTTAAAGTACTAACGCAGAAGAGAAATGACACTAACATAACACATAAGCCTAACGATGAGAGAGTTTGCAAAAACTATAAATTATTAGTAACAGTCAACATTTGAGAGAAAAGAGAAAGGATAAAATAAAAAAAGAGTTGCGTTAAAAGGAAAAAAAAATGGAATTCATGAATTGAAAATTAAAATTTTAAATGCTGAAAAATATAAATGTACTCATCAGGAAACTTGCATTTCTATCAGTATATGCAAGATTTCGTAAAACTGTATAGCTAATTCCAGCAAATATACAGCTCAAGTCTCTATCTTGCAACAAAAAAAAAAAAAAAAAAAAAGAAAAAAAAAACTTGAATTAAAATTAAAAAGGAAATTAAATTATCAATAACACAAACCAAAATTTAAACAAGGAATAAGTAATTTAAGCAATCCACATGTTAAACGTTACGTACGGAGATAGTAGAAACAAACAGGTTGCCAAACGAACATAAGTAAAAAGAAAAGATTAAAAGTTTAGAAACGATTAATCGATTTATTTGCTACTGAAATACTTTAATTGATTACATTATTTGTTATTTATTAATCTCTAAAAAATTTTAACAATTTTTAAAAAGGTGATTTTTAATTTTAATGTTAATCTTTTTAATGTTCAGTTTATTTTTAACTTTCAACGTAGCGTGAGCAAGCACCATCTCACGTGAAAAAAGAGATTTACTTTTAGGTAAATACTTAAAATGTACGGTTTAACTTAGAATTCTTACTTAATTTTTAGTCTTAAGCAATCTCAACCAAAGGCCAACATGTCATGATTAAGACATTATGATTATTGGTGAATTAATTATTATTATTATTATTATTATTATTATTATTATTATTATTACTTTTTATTTTTATTTTTAGATTGTAATTTTTTTTAAAGAAACCACTAGTTTGATTATTCATTTAATGAAATCTGAAGTGTGAATAATTAAATAACTTTTAAGTAGGAAATTTTGAATCTTTCATAATATCAACCAGAAAAAGAATATGTATCCGGCAATTGCAATAATACTATGCTTCCTTTTATATATATAAATATAAATATATATATATATATATACACTTTACATTATGAATTATATATATATATTCAAGCTAAAACAAACGATATTTTTAAAAGTAAAATTATATCGTATACTAATATTTGTCTTTGATATTAACATTACATTCATTTAACTAAACATAATGTAGTATTAAAATAATTTTATTGCATTGTTATCTTAAAAATATATTTGATTTAATACAAACAAATATGAAATCTGAATATATAACAAAAAATAAAAAATAAAACGAATCACATTGCTTTCATACCATTTCTTTCTTTGGCATTAAATGTTAAGAAAAGATGTCATCGTGATTTTATCATAGCTAGAAATATGATACGAAAAAAATATATTTTATAAATATTTATTTTACTTTAGTTTTGTTCGCCCTTGTACTGATCTTTTACGTCATTTTTGTTCCTTATCATATGAACGTTTAACCTTTCATGTCATTATGAAATCCAATACACCAAGAAAATCATGTAGCCAAAAAATATCCACAAAATGTCTTTTAGTTATTATAATAAGTATTTGAATAAATGATAGAAAATTGTTTATAAATTGAAAACGTATCCTTTAACATATAATGAGATAAATATAAGTTTCAATTTAATAAAAATTTAATTTTTATATTAACATAATAGGAAAGAATAGGTAAGTATATATGTCTGTATCTATCTAATCAGCTAATATATATATATGTTCTTTTATTTAAAGAAAATATAAATGTAACGATTAATTATAAACTGTTATTATTACTTCATTTGTTATTATATATATATATATATATACGGTTTACATTTATCTACTTCACCCTACATATAAAAAAATGATTCAATTTATGTGTCATCGAATATTAAATACTTTAACAAAATAATCGCATATGTAAGTACTTGAGTCCATGCTGGCCATCCCGAGATAATTCGGGAGAACGTAGCCTTCCACATACTACAGAGGCCAGTGAAGTGGTTAAAAATTATAAATAAAGTGTTGGATGTTTATAAAGAATTCCGATATTTTAATAAATCATATATATATATATATTTATATGTGTATAAAATTACAATTTTTATAAAAAAAAAAAAAAAAAAAAAAATTACAAAACTCCAATTCATTAAAGATTTTTTTTAATTAAGAAAAATGTGTATATTGTTTGTTCATATTATTTCTATCTTTTTTATTACTTTCCAACAAGGTTGAAATGGGTTAATGACTTCGGTTTACCTATCTGTGTGCCCGCGCTCTAGCTCCCGTTAATACTCGTAGAATTTCTTGAAACTGATATATGTTATTTAAGTTCACTATCAGATAGATGTTGCCTATTGAAAAAGGAGTCAATACCTCTACTGGTTTGTGTACAGGGGCACTTCAAAGCATTATGTTCTATGAGAGGTATTTCTATAAACCATATTTTCATACCTTTACTTTACACAAATCTTAATGAAAATGCAATAAGTTATTCAAGTTCACAATCGGATGTTTCCTGTGGATAATAGAGAAAATAACTCTACTGGTTTGTGTACAAACAAACCCGAAAGTATTCCAAAGCATTGCATTCTATGAAAAGTATTTGTATAAATCAAATTTTAAGAATTTTTCTTTGCACAAATCTTAATGAAATTAAGACAACAAGAAAAAATCATGCGGTACGCATTTATTATTAACACTTTCGACTGTACATATTTGATATATTGTATAATATCCAATATTTTTTGCTTACGTTATCACACAACGACAGCAGGACTGAAAGGCATACAAACAGACCTAAAGTATACATATTCACTCTTCAACATTTTTCGAAAATGTTAAAAATGCTTAACACAAAAGAAAATGCAGCCCTAAGATTCTAATTGCAGCCCTTTATGTATTTATTTTACTTAAGTCCTATAAATCTGAAGTTCATACTCTATATACAACATTAGTTTAGCATATTAACAATAAATGCCGATTTCTTTATTTTTTACAGTAGAAAGTAATTTAAATGTGACTTATTAAAAATGCCTGTCCTAAAATAAAATGTATTAGAATTCTTTTGGGTGTCTAGTTGTACAGGACCTAATAATGCCATTTTAAATAGGAAGTATTTCGCAGTGAACTGGAATAACATATATAATATTTTGAAAATTATGAAAACACTTAAGGACGCAGAAGGCAAGCAGACGGACATATAGATAGATAGCCAGCCGGACAAACAGTTACTCAAATTGTAATCATATTCACAGTTAAAAATTGCTAGAAAGAGTTAAAATCGTTTAATATAAACTAAAATGCAATTCCAGTAAATTTCCAATAATAGCTCTTAATATAACTGAATATTTTTGCATGGTCTTGCAAATCTAATGATAATCATACTATATTCTAAGGAAGCATTATTTTATGCATATTAATAACTTATTTCATATTCATTAAAACTTGTACAAAGTAATTTTATTACAATTCGGTTTATAGAAATATCTCTCCCGGAACGCAATGCTTTGGAATATTTTTGGCTGTACAGAAACCAGTGATGATATCTACTCCATTTTGAATGGGGATATCGGATAGTGAACATGAATAACTTTTTTCAATTTCATTAAAATTTGTGTAAAGTAAAAGTATTAAAATATGGTTTATAGAAATCTCTATCATAGAACACAATGCTTTGGAATGCTTTCTATTGCCCTTCTACACAAACCAGAAAAAGAACTTACACCATTTTCAATAGGGAACATCCCACATTAAACTTTAATAACATATTTCAATTTCATTAAGATTTGTGTAAAGTAAAGGTATTAAAATACGGTTTATGTAAATATCTCTCCTAGAACACAATGTTTTGGAATATTTTCTGGTATCCCTGTACACAAACCAGTAGATATATTAACACTATTTTCAATACGCAGCATCCGATACTGAATTTGAATAACATATATTAGTTTCAAGAATTTCATGAATATTTACGGGGATTAGAGTGCGGACAGACAGACAGACAAACAGACGGACAGGCAAACCGAAATCATTAACACTTTTTAACTTTGTTGGGAATTTTTATTAAAAGGAGTGGCACAGTAATACGTATTTAGTTACATTAATGGATATTTTTAGAAATTTGCTGAAAATGCATTTTCGTTTATATTGATCGTTTTTAACATTTTAAACAATTTGATGATTTGAATTTAAGTGATTTGAATTTTTGTATCTGTATGCACGACTGTTCATCTGTCTATTTGACCGTCTGCCCGTCTCCAACTTTCGTAAATACTTTCAGAATTCCTTAAAAATTATATGTTATTCAAATTTCTTATGGAACCTTATTTCCTAATTAAAATGGTACTAATAGGTCCTGAATAACTGGTTTGTGTACAGAGATTCCCAAAAAAGCCAAATCATTGCGGTTTGGAACACACATTTAAATAAATCACATTTAAATAATTTTCTACTGCAAAATTCATAAAAAAATGACACTCATTGTTAATATGCTAAAAGAATGTGTTGTATAGAATAAGCTGTAGTTAGCCTACGAATTTACAGTGTTGCACTAAGATATTCAAATACATTAATACTAATAGCTTCAATTATAATCTAAAGACTGTCCTTTCTTTTGCGTTAAGCACTTTTAAAGTTTTCCAAAGATGTTTAAGAGTCATTATACATTCAAATAGTCTATCTACATGCATTTTAGTCCTCCTGTCTATGCGTTGTATGAAATGTAGGAAAAGACCTCTGAAAGTTATACGATACAACTACATACCGTTGGAAATGGTTCTTAATCAATGCGCTCCACATGATTTTTCATACTTGTTTTTAAATATTCCCAACAAGGTTGTAAAGTAATGACTTCTTTTTGTCTGTCTATCTATCTACCCGCTCTCTAACTTCCGTAATTATCCAGACATTTCTTGAAACTGTTATAGTTTATTCAAGTTCACTATCAGGTGTCCCTATTGAAAATGGAATGAATACCTCTTCTGGTTTGTGTACATGGACACCCGAAGTTATTCCAAAGCATTATGTTCTATGAGTGATATTTCTGTATATCATATTTTAATACCTTTACTTTAGACAAATTTTAATGAAATTAAAATGTATTATCCAAGTTCAGTATTGGATTTTTTTATAGAAATTGAAGTGAGTACCAAAACTGGATTGTGTACAGAGACACACGAATGTATTCCAAAGCATTGTGTTCTATGAGAGATATTTCTTTAAACCAATTTTAATGACTTTACTTTGCACAAATTTTAATGAAATTGAAATATGTTATACATAATCACAAGAGGATGTTTTCTATGGAATATAACATGATTAGCATTGAGATTTTTAGGGCCACGCAAAAGTATATAGTTACATTAATGGCTATTATCGGAAATTTGCTTGAATTGCATTAAGCGTTTTTAACAGTTTCTAAGAATGTTTAAAAGGGAATATAATTTGAATTAGTGTATCAATCTGTTCGCCTGTCCCTCTCCAGTGCCCGTAAATATTTTTAGAATTTCTTAAAAATGACGTATGTTATCCATGTTAACTATAGAATGTTTCTTATTTAAAATGGCTTTAATAGATCCTGCACAACTGGTTTGTGTTCAGGGCAACCTCAAAGTATGCGAATGCATTCCGTTTCAGAATAGGCATTTTTATAAGTCCTATTTAAATAATATCTTACGGCAAAAATTATAAAGAAAATGAAATTTTTTCTTAATATGCTAAAATAATGTTTTTTTATTGAATATGGTATGGTTAACCTTCACACTTATAGGGCCGCACTAATATATTCAGATACATTAAGGCCTTAGTTTTACTTTGCGCTAATCATTTTTAGCACTTACCACCGATGTTTCAGAATGATTATGAATTCAATTAATCTATTTTTATGCCTTTAAGTCATTCTGCCTGTACATTGTGTCATAGCGTAGACGAAGAACATTGAAAAATTACGATATAACAAGTACGTACACTTGGAAATTGTTAGTATACAATGTGTAACGCATGATTTTTTGTTCTTTTTTATTGTTTTTATAAATATATATATATTCCATGAAAAAACTAAAATAATAATAAAAGACATAAAATATTTATTTCTTCCCCTTTTACAGAATCTTTAGCGCTTCACCATATTATATTACATTTATGTAATAATATATATATAGTATATATTTATTTTTTTTAAGCTAAAATTTTTTAACTCTATTTTTTAAGAAATCTGCAGATATTACATCTATTTCCATTTATGCAAAATTTTCCATACCTTCCCTTATCCATTTATAAAAACTTCCCATAATGAATTTCGTCATAGTTCAGTTACTATTTTCTCCTTCATTTACTTAAATGTCATGGGTTTCCATAAAGTATAACATATAGAACGAAAAACATTTCAGCTCACATCCATTTCGAATAGATTTCGTAGATGTTTGTATATCATGAGAAATAATGTTGGATCTCTGCGTGGTAATGCATCTTTCATATAGAATGCAACCCGAATTATTGTACTTGGTTGGAGAAGAGGTTCTAAATAATAATATATCTTTCATTATTTAATATTTATTTACAAATCTATTATCAGAGAAATATTATAAAATTATAGTAGTCAGTTTTAAAACAATCACAATAAACTAAAATTTTTATTGATAATTTTTATTAAAGCTTAATATGCAAAATGAGAGCTTGTTTACTGATGGAATGGGTTGTGCAGAATAAAAGAAAAAGTATTTTTTAAATTTCTTTTTTTTTACTCTCAGAATAATTTATTTATATTGATAGATAGATATCAATATGTATTATATATCCATGTACCAAAAAGAAAAAAAAAATCAAACTTAAAATTTTCCATAATAAATTATTTTTGATATTTTATGAAGTTATTTCTAAATATTAACTACATAATTATACTACTACTACAACTACTATACTACTATAATATTACTAATAGTACTACTTTTGCATTACTATAAATACTGCAGAAGTTACTCGAAGGAGTATCATATGTAGCACTTACTATGTTAACAGATTGTAAGAAAAATCATTAGTATTCACGTTACTTAAAAACGTTCTAGTTTATAGAAAGTTAAATATAAGCACTTTCTATGCGCAATATAGAAAACAAATGTTAATTATTTTTAATAAACCTATAATAAACCTTTTATACCAAACTGATTATTCCACTATTTTCTTGTATAAATACTTATTTATATATGAAAATTGGTGAACTATTACCAATAGGTGCTCAGATATAACCATTTGCAAATTCGCAAAGTAATAGCAGCGGCGATATACATCAAAGTTGCATCAGCATAATTTTTCATAATATATAACTTACACAGCGCATTTGTTGCATATATATAACATAGAAGCTGAGGTAGTTATCCGCAAATTATATTAAATTACAGCATACCAACGGCATTTTCGTTTGATATGCAACCAAATTGAACAAATGTTCTTTTACATACATAAAAGGATAAAAATAATTAAGATTTTAAATTATTAGTTTAAATTAATATTAAGTGATAACTTAATATTAATATCTCAGAATAACTTTTAAATATAAGAAAAACTTTATGGAAATTCCATTTTAGAGCCCAGGTAAAATTAGTTTTCCAACCAAACACGTCGTAGAGCGGGAGTGAAATTTAAGAACAAGTTTTAGAATAAAGATTATGCAATCATTACATTTAGCGGCAAAACATTGCAAAATACTTAATCCCAGATGTCCGGGTCAAACAATGATACAGTATAGGCGGGTTTTAGTCAACTAACTATCCAATAAGCATTCATAACAAGATTTTCGGAAATCACGGCTTTTTCGATAGTTACTTGCCTAATAGACTTACGTTAATTAATACTTCATCAAGTAAAAGTTTACTAGCTAGACTCGCGGCCTTTCGGCGTCTCGCGGCTGGATAATTGCCGATCATCGGCACCTTTTTTCGGGATATATTTTGGGATCGGCACCTTTTTTCAGGATGTCCGAACGCCCGGCCCATGACTGCATTATCTCTATTGTGACTGCACCTTTGCACTTAATAAAGTTTGAATGGTTGGTTGAGTTTTACGTCGCACTACTGGTTGGTGACGGTCTGGGACTCACCCCTAGAGGTGGTCCGGAGACATGCCATCGCAATTTCGATCCTCCACGGAAGGGATGGCTCTCCCGCTTCGGCGACCCACAGAGGTATATTTTTTGATGGGAACATGGAGGACATTCTGGCCACGACAGATTTTACGTGCACGAGCCACAATTAGTGTACACGACGGTCTTTGGCCGGCTCGAGTACCGAACCCGCAATCTTCCAATTATTCCACCGACTGCGCTCCTGCGGCCTGCACTTAATAAAGATTTAGTTTAAATGGACTGCCTCTTTTTTTTTATAACATGCATGGACAATAGCACATTTATTACATACATACTAATCTCACCACCAATTTGGATGTATTTATATATAGAACGAATAGAGAATTGCCTTTTTTTAAACGGAAATAAATTGCAAAAAAGTAGTGCGTCCTGTCCGCCAATATGCACATAAATTGAAGCGTCACAGTTATACATAATATTTATCTCATAAACCAAGTTTAGTACGATTATACACTACAGAAGTCAGGATATAAACCTCACGTAAATTGAGAGAATCACAGCATAGGGCCAATTTTTGGGTGATATACTGTGAAAGCTAATCAGCACCAAATTTGGTAAAAGTTCAATTAAAGCTCAATCTTGCTTTAATTTTGTACATTAGTTTGTCTTTAACAAAATTTTGCTAACACGAAATACACACATACCTACACACGGTAGTTATTTGGAAAGAATTGGCGAATCACATTTAGGACATCTCAAAATATGTAAATTCATCGAAACTGAATGCGGAAAATTTCCCCTAAATCGATACATTCTTTTACATCGTTTTACATAACAACGCTACCTACAGTTTTACAAACAATTTAAATACAGTTATATTTACATAAAAATTTCGGTGAAATTTCATGTATAGATACTGAGATATAGCCATCTGAAAAAAGCAGAAATTAATAGAAGGCTTGCTTTTGGCTTATATACACCAAAATTTAATAAGAATAATTTTTTGTAATACATATCTTATACATCAAGTTCATTGCATTTATAATACAGAGAAGCTGATATATATTTTGATCATAACCAAAAAATATTGCAGAATATCAGTGCCACGTGTCGTCCGATATAATTCAGAGTAAATCTGAATAGTTTTAGCTATAGTCCATCTTAAATACCATGTTTTGTACATTTATACGCTATAGAAACTTAGATATAGTCTTCCCTAAATAAAATGAATTAAATTACAACATAGCAACGCCATCTGTGGGCCGAAATGCACTCATATAGAATCACTAATGTTTTACATAACATTTATTTCTTACACAATATTAATCTTTTTTTGTGTTATATAGGTTTCTCATATTAAATTTAGAATGTTCTGTTCTAAATCTTTTCTTAGATTCTGTTAAAAATCTTTCAAGTGGCATTAACATAGTTTAGGTTAAAGGACACACAAAGTTATTAAAATACATTATGATCTATGAAGAGTAATTTTTATAAAAACCTTTCAAGGTATTTATACTAGGCTAAACATAAAAAATCAAAATACGATTTTCAGATGAATTAAAAAAAAAAAAGGACATTTTCTGTAGCACATTATGAAATTAACTTTAATAATACATTTCCTGATGATGTTGAATAATATTGATGCAATGTATGTATTATGTGAAGGGCAAATACAGATAAAAACAATATTTTATGTTATTCAAAAAGTATTTATGAAAATGGAGACTCACACAAATAGATAAACAAATCATCACTCTTAAAAATTTAAATTTTTTAACAGAGCATACTTTAATTACATTACATTAAATCTGTTACGAAACCGAACATTCTCTTTTCCTAAACTTTATGAACTGAAAGACTTTTTCGAACTCTTATTTTTATTGCTTCTTATTTCTTTTTTTTTTTTATTGGCAACAGCCACGTTTTTGTTTTACTCTTTTTATGTAGATTCAGAATGGTGTTCGGAAAGATAGAACGCTGAAATGGCGTATAACAGAATTGTAATATGATTTATACTCAATTAAATTGTAAATATGTACATAAATTTATTAAATTATCGTGTTTTTTCAAGAGTCATGAATTAGTTTTGAAGTTATCATAATTAGGCAAGAAATTAAACTAAGAAAAATGAAAACATCTGACCCAAAAAGAAGCATTAAGTAAGAAGTTATTTTATGTATTCGATTCTTATATTTGATGCTACGTTTTAAAATCATTTACCTTATTTAAAGCTCTTTTGGCTAAAGAACTTTCTGGGCGGATCTGCCCTTTCATCAGTAAATTCTCACTATTCAATAATTTTGGAAAGTGAGGAAATATTTTGCAAACTATTCTTAAACAACGAAATATGAATTAAAAAGTGAAATTACTTTTCTTTAATTGTTCCATGCGTTAAAAGAAAATCCAAAATCAGAATTATTCTAACAATTTTTTACACATCTGTATATAATAAATAAAACTGATAAGGACTAATCGTATTAAACATATTTTATTCATTTTAATTCTATTATCCGTCTACCTTAGGTAATGGAAGCACTGCATTAGGTCTAAAAATTCAATATCGAGTTTTCACTTGATTTACACGTTTTAAGGTCTCCTGAATCCAAAAAAGTAGTTTTTGGCAATTGGCCAGTGCGTGTATATGTATGTGTGTGTGCGTGAATATGTATATAGGGAATCTTTTGACTATTATATCTCAAAAACTAATAAAGATAGAACTATGAAACTTAAGAATTGAGACAGGTCTGTACAGATGAAGTTTCCAAAATTTAATGAAATTTGGAAACCGAAAGTGGGATATCTGAAACTGGAGGTGGTTCCGTAAGTCCGTATCTCAAATATGGCTTTAACAATTTTCTTCAAAGTTGTTATCTAAACACTCTATTAGATGTCCTTTCGAATAATATAGTTGGTTAGTTCAGGAAATTTTATAGGCGTTCTGTATAAAGTGCACATTTTCAGGTATCGCAAGTGTGTTCCTTTAAAAAAAGTTTCTTTTTTTTTTTTTTCAAACTCCCTTTATTAACTCCCTTTTAACTATCCTTTTGTATGTAATTATTGTTTTTCGGTCATTTTCCTAAATGTTGGTATCTTAAAAATGGTTCTAACGATTTTCTTGAAAATTGTTACATAAATACATTTTATATATCCTTTCTTAGGTAACACAAGGTTATTTCAGAAAATAACCTAATTAGGTAGGTCAGTTACTGATCTCGGAAACTCGCGTTTCAAAAAATAATTCAAGTAATATTTCTTTCTTATTTTTTAACTCACTGTGTAAACTCCGTTTTACATGTCTTTATATATATATATATATGTATATCAGGTTTCTCTTACAGGGAATTTGTTAGTTGTCTATTTCTTTAGGTCAATTTTATACCTTCTGATCATCTCCAAAAGTGCATGTAATAAGGGTAAACAGTGGGTAATGGAATTTGTGTGGTTGTATCGCACGAGATTTTTTTGTATGAAATTTGTATATTGTCCATATGCTGTTATAAAATCAAAGTTAACCAAAGAATGTACAAACAGTAAAATAAAGAAAAAAAATTAAATTTTTAAAAAATTAAATATGATTTTACACATAACGAAAATATTATTATTGATCTAAATTAGATAAATTGTCACAGTATTGATAAAAAGATTGGATTTTTTTTTTTTTTTTAATTAACTGAAATGTTAATTATTTTAAAAGGAAACTTACAAAAAAATTTATAAGGATGTTTTTTTAACCCTCAGCTCCCTCGCCGTGTTACGCTAACCCGATCCCTTTTTTTACAGCACTTTATTCGGGAGCAATGAGAATTGGACGGTTTGCAATGCAGGTTGAAGAAACTATCATCCTTCCTCTCTAAACTTATTAATTGCCCCGCCTCAATTCACGTAAAACATACGGATTACACGCGTCGGTATTTCACTTGCGGGTAAAGCGAACCCATTGTGGTAAAATCGTCACAAAAAAGTGACAAATACAAACTGACAAAGCCTATAAAAGTTTAATTTCTATATAAAGCAGTCTACAGCGTTTTTTTTTTTTTTTTTTTTTTTTTTTTTTTTTTTTTTGTTATGTAATAATAATTTAAATGTAAAAATTACCGTATTTACGTTGCGAAAATTCGTCAAGTATGTTCGAATAATTTTGTAAGAAGTTTGACAAGTAAAGTAAATTTCATTTGCTTTGGTGATCCATCTGAGTACAGTTGCAACATTGCATGAATTATTATTATTTAAATTATTATTTTTATTATTAAGAAATGTATATAAAGTAATAAGAGTAATACAAAAAATTGTTTAACATTAATAATCATATACATATACATATGTTTGTGTGTGTGTGTTGGATTACCTCTACCCAAGCAGCACCGAAACGTTCTCTGAACGTTCAAATATTGTTCTGCAAACACGTTCTAAGAACGTTCCCTTTGAACGTGTTATAGACGTCTATTTGTCCATCTTGAAAAAGTACAATAGTACGGTTCAGGCAACGTTCAATGAACGTGTAGCTATCACCATCGGTGTTATAGAAGCGTTCAGAGAACGTTCTATGTATACGGTCTCAGAACGTTCTAACCGTTTTTAGAACGTTTTCAAAACGTTATACACATTTTCAGAACGTTCTAGAAAACGTACTGTAAACGTTCTAAAATAGTGTAGAAACGTTCTGAAAACGTTCTATACACACGTTCTCACAACGTTATGTAAACAATTTTTGAACGTTCTTTGAACGTGCTAAAAATGTATTTAATGTATAATAAAATGGAAGAACTCGCAACAATTGTTTCGGGTCGAAAGAAGACACGACCCTTCGTCAGACGAACATAATAGGCACGAGTGCTGCAAATACAAGAGCTACGTTGCAGATTTTTTGCAGCACTCGTGCCTACTTTGTTCGGTTGATGAAGGGTTGTGTCTTTTCTCGACCCGGAACAATTGCTTCGAGTTCTTGAATTTTATAGTGTCTTTTTATTTTATTTACTTATTTTTTTCTTTTTTTTTTCCTTTCCTTTATTTATCTTTTCTTTTCTTTTTTATTTTTTGTGTAGTTTTTATTTTATCTTTTTATTATTATTATTATTATTCATAAATAATTGTCTTAGTAATATAAAATTTTGCATACATGCATTGAAATATTGTATAACAAAAGATCAAGTATTTTGAATATTCTAGATAAATATTTGAATTCAAAAACAAACAAATAAATAAATTCAAGTTCTGGAATATTTTGAAAATTTTTAAGATAATATGCCCCCTGCTAACTAATTATTATTCCACCCCCCCCTAGATTTTGCATCATTATAATTTAACAATAGAATATAACCATATTTGGATATTAATTTAATAAGTTAACGGCCCTCTTCACTTACCGTCACCGGTAGACCGAGCCAATGATATTCTATGGGGAAATTTTCTTTACAAGTAACTTATTAACTAATACATATTTTTAAATTCTATTTTGACATTCAGAAAATTCCCAGCTGTTAAATTGACGGACCTTTTTTGAAAAAGTATTTTTTTAATTTTTAATATTTTATTTTGAAATTGCAAAATGAAAAAAAATCACATATTGTAAATTCGTATTTTGCAGCTTCGAAGTAAAATATAAAAAATTAAAAAAAAAAAAAAAAAAAATTAAAAAAGGTCCGTCAATTTAACAGCTGGGAATTTTCATAATTTGAAAACAGAATTTAAAAATATGTATTACTTAATAAGTTATTTGTAAAGAAAAATTTCCCATTGAATAACATTAGCTTCGGCTTCCAGCGGCGGTGAATGAAGAGGGCTCTTAAGCAAAAAAAATTAAAAATATTTATGTCTAAATTTTGAAACTTACTGCAAACTTTTGGCATTCAAACACAAAAGTATTTTATTAAATTTTAAATTATCAATGAAATCTCAAATTAATGCCCAGATATGTTACATATTCTATTTTTAAACTATAATAATGCACAATCAATGGAAAACAAAAAATAAAAATTAGTTAAAAGAAGTACACAAGTGTACAAAATTTAAACAATAAACTGTTTTCTCGTTTTTTTTTTTTTTTTTTTTTTTTTTTCCACATAAATCTTAAACAAATAAACACAGAAGTATAAAATTTGGATAGTGTGTTTTTTAAACTACCATAAATCGAATTTTATATAACTTTAGCATAAGTAATAATTGTTAAACTAAATATCAGTAAGTTTTTCTCAAAAGTAAACATTGAAAAAATGAAAAACATTGAAAAAATGTATCCTAACGAAAGTTAAATTCAAATCTGAATGTAAATACAAAATATGTGATGAGTAAGCAAGCAGTAGGACTTTGGATCCAACGAGCCACGCCAAGAAATACCAACTTCCTGTGCAAAATCAGAGCAGATGGCTTTTACATGCGGCGAAACTTTCTTGTCGATCAAGCAATTTATTCAATAACACCCGTTTCTAATAAATATTTTTCATACTGTTCAAAACTTAACCTTTTTAAAAATTATTATACTGAGGCCATCCTAAAACTTTCTTCTATATTTTCCTCCGCAGGTCGATGTCAAATATTATTTGCTAAAATAATCTATAAAATTATTTTCCATGGTAAATGTATACGATTTTCATCTCAAACAAATATAACACTAAATATCCAAAAAAATCAATTTTACGGTATACAAAATATGTATCTTAAGAAATGTATTTTACATAATGAAAAATGTGAAAAATCGATAACTTTGTTTTAAATTATCACAGATTTAGGGTTCATCCTTTTGCTTTAAAAGTATAGACGACTTTTCTGGCAAGAATATTGAAAATTTTAATACAATAGCGAAAGAGATGAACTATACAAATTGCCCATATTTTTTTTTAAATTAAATATTACTAATATAAATGTATATATATACATATTTAATTTTCCAGGGAAAAGTTAAAAACAATGCTGACTCATGCACATTTATACGAAATTTTGACCTATTATGACATATTAAAAATTCTGAAAATAATGGTACGACAGCGCTACCTATTGAACGATTTATTAACAAATATAATCGCCACCAGTTTAGGTCATAGTCCAAGTAAACAAAGTTTGAATAAATTACGTTCATTAGTTCGTGAGATAGAGCATCCATAGAATTTTAAAATTTATTAATTTAATCATAAAAATTTAGTCAACACAGGTTTTTATAATTAACATTTTTATATATGAAATTTTGTACATTTTTCACCAAAAAATGCTGAAATACAGATATCTGAAAAATCGCAGAAAGCAATAGAAGCACCATCCGTCGGTGGATATATACGGAAACTGAAGCAGCACATTTTGTCATTATATATATGTCTCACATACAAGGTTTGATAAGTATTCGTAGTATAGAAGGTGAGGTACAGGCTTCCCGTAAGTTGAAACGTAACAGTGCCACCTGTCATTTGATATGTACCCGAAGTGAATCAGTAAAATTTACGTAATATCTATTTCACGTACCAAATTTAGAGCATTTATAAATAATAGAAAATGTGCTATTGCGTTCCGTTCCCTTGGATAAAATTAATTTGCAGCATACCAGTGCCTCCAGTTGTCCTACATGCACGCAAAATTATTCTGCAATGTTTTATATGATATTAATTTTACATACCAAGTTCAGTGTATTTATAATTATTTATATCACAAAAACTGAATTATTGCCATTACGTTAACGGGGTTAAATTACAGGAGAGCAGCGCCACCAGTTGGTCAGTATATGCACCCGAATTAAATCAGCGTACTGTTACATAATATCTGTTTCACATATTAAGTTTGGTGCATTTGTGCACCGTAGAAGCTGAGATATAATCTCCCCATAAAAGGGAGAATTTACAGAATAGAAGCGAACCCTATCTGGTGATACATTCCAGAGGCTAATGAGCACCAAAGCTGATATTTAGGTCAATATCTAATTAAATATTCCTGATATTTAGCAAATTAGTTTAAAGTCTAACTAAACATCAAGTTTGATTAAATTCCGTCCATTGGTTTGTGAGATACAGAGTTCACAAAACTTTGATAACACACACACACACACACAAAAAAAAAAAAAAACAGACAGACTGGCATTTTGAAAGAATGATAGAATTGTGTTCTGGACATCTCAAGAGTGTATAAACCCATGGAAAACCGGAGATCAAAAATTCCCAATTATCCAACACATTTTTCTTGGTATATACAAAATAATATTAATAATAATAATAATAAATAAATAAAATAAATAAAATAAATTAATTTTTCGTAACTTAATTTATTAACAATTTAAGAAACAAATAATAATGAATATCTGCAAAAGTAATCTAGAGTAATGTGTTTGACAGAATTGAACAACATAAAACTTAAATAAAATTATAAATAATTATTATGATTATAATAACATATAATTAAAGTTTAAAATTATGTAATTTTTTCTCACCGCATCTCTATTACATTTCAATGATTATTTCAAAATTTGAAACTGAAAATAAGGAAAAAAAACTAAAAAAAAAAAAAAAAAAAAAAAGGAATTTTCTCATATTCGTTATAATCACACTGTTACAGAACGTGCTACGACGTTGATACACTTGAACGTTTTTCATAAAACTAGACTTGTACGTTTTCTAGATGGTACAAAGCAAACCTTTTCAGAACGTTCTAAGTAATACTATTTTTGAACGTCTAATCGAACGTTCTCTTGACACGAAACACGGTGTTTGAACGACTGTAACCGTTATTAGACGTTCACAGAACGTTCCCGTGCTACTTGGGTACATTCTGAGCAATTTATTTTATTTTATTTTATTTATTACTTAATTAGTAATGTCCTGTTCAATAAATACATTTTATCTTTTTTATTATTATTACTATTAATTTTGTAATGGTCACTTCAAATAGAAAACTTTCTATATGTTTTCATTGGAATTAATTTGAAATATTTTATTTTTCAAATTCAAATTTAAGAAATACATTCCAAATTTGTTTTTGTGGGTTGATGTGGCAAATATATATATCTATATATTAATAGGCAAGCATAAAATTTGTTGTCCCTTTTTAACATAATAATTATGGGAGTAGAGGGTTGAAAATGGTATCATTCGAAAGGTATGGTTAGCCGGAAGGTGCGAATACAAATATTATTTTCTTACGATGTCAAGAAGATATTTAAAAATACATTTATTTTTTATGAATTTTCCTCCATTTTTCCCTTTTATACACGTATTCCTTTACATTAAAAAATACCTAAAAGTAGAAAGTTATTAAATCTGGCAATTTCATAAAGCTCAAATAAAACCATAGACACAGTAATTTGTATAATGTAGCATCACTATACGCAAGCGAAGTGATGACGGCACTGTCTTTCCATGGAGCCATGAAAAAGATTTTCAATGTTAATCGTCCATTGGATTTTTTGGAAAAAATTGTTAAAAAATAACGGATATTATCTGCCGGTTACTGTCTACATGTGTTTGATTGAGTTATTTTTTCTGTAAAATTGATAAAATATTAATTTAAAATCACAAAATCCAGGAAAAAAAAATGGCAAACTTCCAGTTTCGAATGTAAACATAAACATTTCATTTCAAAGGATGATATTTAAACAATAAATATTCAACTAATATACTAAATAAAAGGAAAATGGATTTGTTACTAACTGCTGCATGTATAAGTAGACGATACGGAAAAAATTCCGATTTCCATTTTTTGCTGAATTTACATGTTTTGAGCTTTCTTTACGTTTCAATTAACTGAAATTGGCTACTTATTTTTTAAAAAAGTGTCTTTAATGCTAGCTTTTGTGGGTAGAAGAAGCAAGTAGAAGATACATAAAAACTTTTGATTTCTGGTTTTCGATGAATTTACACGTTTTGAAATTTCCTTGCATTTTAATTAAGTGAAATTGACTACTTATTTTTATTTTTTAAAAAGTGGATTTATTATTCTTTCCTCTGCATATATAAGTAGAAAATATAAGATTCAGAAAAGTTTTAGATTTTCGGTTTTCGATAAAGTTACACGTTTTGAAATTTCCCGAACTCAATTCGACCATTTTTGAAAAATACCTTTTTTTTTTTTTTTTTTTTTTTTTTTTTTGTGTGTGTGTGTGTGTGTGTGTTCAAACACTGTACTTTATGAAACAATCGAATTAATTTAACAGAATTTGATACTTGGTTGGGCCTTGGTTTGACATGGTACCTATTAGCTTCTGGTCTGTATCACACAACAAGGGGCGTTTTCACGTTGCGATTTTCTCTCATTTCAGGAAAGACTAACATCTACAGAGAGAAATAGTTATATTAAGAATAACTCTGCTGATTCAGTTAGAGTGAATATCGGCAAACAATTGCCGCAGCTGTATTACAATTGCATTCCGTTTAGGACAAGGCAATAACTTTGTTTTGCCTCGCTTTGCAAAAAAAAAAAAAATGGTCGAGTTTCGACCACTGGGCGATACTAGTATATATAAATATATATATATATATATATTGCTTTAAGAAAATCGTCAATTAAGCCATAAAAAAATTAACACGTGTATTAAAGTATTCAATGCTCAAAGGGTTTGATTTTATTCTGACTTTTCTTCATGAAAACTATCAGATTGAAAAACAAAACATATTCTCACGATTTAATATATATATATACCGTTTACGGTACGGTATTGTTTGCTGTAAATGTTTTAAAATATTTTGCAGATCATATTCGTATTTCTGAGTTCCCACCAAACAATTACAAAAAAAGTGAAATGTAAATCGAATAATTATAACGAAAGATATTGGCTATCAAAGTTTCTCGGGTTACGCTAACTTTTTGCGTTATGTACGTAATTTTTTAAAGTGTAATAACTGAGGATTTAAAGTGTGATAACTGCAGCTATCTTATGCATGTTAACATCCATAAAATATTTTTAAATAAAACTGGAAATAACCTAGAGGGCATTTTAAAAATCTTTATCACCTGAAAATTCTGTTATTCTATACTACAAAATACTTGAAATTTAAACTAATTTATTATACACTGTAAAACATTGAAACCAAATTTATGTTTAAACAACTAAAAAACTCGCTACCAACTTTTAGACGTAAATTTAACCCTAAATCATACTTTTTTATACTTTATCTCTTGTATATTTATATTTTTTGTACTTTATTTGCAGTATATTTTAAGGTTAACGGTAGATTATACGGCAAATCGATTGTACTTCGTTTTAGGGTCATTCGTCGTCACATTTTACGGTGAATAAATTTCTGTAATTTTTTATAGTGATTTAGTGAATTTATGATATAACATTTATTGAGGATATTAATATTTTATAAATTAGAAGTATTTCAAAAATATTTATCAAGTGCATTTTATTTCAAGTATAAAATTTCGTACCTTATACAGCAATATACAACGAAAAATACGTGCACTTTTATCACACGGAAAAGTGAAATGATTTTTCATACTTCATGTTAGTTCTTGCAATAATTAATTTTCGTGCTACATTTATTCGATTGCTGAAAACTTTCCTTTTATCAATTTCATTTGCGTGTAAGATTACTGAAATACTTTGCATGATTTAACGTTACACAAAAAGAAAAAAAAAACTATAATAATTTATGCATACAGAAAAGCTTTTCCTGATAAAGAATTAATTTCCCTCTAAATTTAATTAAAGTACTTACAGTTCCTATCATCGAAGAAAATTTATGCACATCACTTTCGGAAGTAAAACTAATATTTTCCCTTTATTTCAAAATGAAGTTGTAAGTACCTTGTTTACTTCTTTTTGTACATTTATTTTTTATGCAAACCATTAATAATTCAAAAGTTTGTAATTAATGAAGCGTACGTATAGATATTAAGACAGTTTTATTGCTGGTATTTTTTTTTTCAGAAATTCAATTTTTGCGAATACCTCTTAAATCCCACAGTAGTCTATTTTTTGCTAGTACGTTATATTATATATATATATATATAAACATATATTGCGATTATTGTTATTACTATTATTATTATCGTTTGAAATGTTAAAAAAATACTGACAGAAATACTAAAAAAAAGTATGTGTATATACTTAATGCTTAAGAAAATGCAAAAAAAGTCGAAGATATGTAAATAGAATGTTAAAGGAAAAATAAATGAATTAAACGGATTGGAGACAAAAAGTTTTAAATTGAAAGCAGCCAAAAAATTGTTCTTAATCTAAAAATTAAGGGACTCGCCGTCTCAGTGTTTTTTTTTTTTTTTTTTTTTTTTTTTTTTTTTTTCGGGGGGAGGGGGGGGGGAGGATAAATACATCAATCTGTCGGTTCTTTTGGCTGTATTCCGTTTTAAGTTTTACTAATAATAAAAACGCAAAGTTATATTGATCAAACACTGTAAAAGAATACTTGAAATAGCAAGATATCAGCAAATAATTACATGTGAAAGCATTGTAGAAAGCAAAAAATATTTAAAAGTTAGAATTTTTGAACTTGTGAAACAGTTCTGAACAAAGCAGTTGAAACTCAGCAGTTCTAAATAAAATATAAAAAAATAATTAAGAATAAGAATAAGAATAAGAATAAGAATAATTATTTATATACAAAGAAAAAAAAAATTCAGCTAAAGTGTGTTAGCTAATTATTACCAATTTCGGAATATGGACTACACACGAGACTTTTTAAAAAACAAAAAATAAAAATCTTAGTTCAAATACTGTCTGCTGTTGAAATTTTGTGTATAATATTGACAAATGAATGATCATCAAAAAGTGATGCAATAATCGATTAATAGATAATTGTGAATGTATTTCAGGTAGTTTATTCCCCTTCTTAAAATTGATGTTCTTCCATACAAAGCGTTACTTAAGGGACATTTAAAAACTTTATCTTATTTTATTTATCTATTTTTAAATTCTTTTCGAGAATTTTGGGTATAGTTCATATCCAAATTTGGCAACACAATACTTATTCGTTTCAGACGCAGTAGTTAAAAGAAAGAAATTTACGAAGTAAGGCATAACTGTCACCACTCCCGTTATTTTCAGAGACACTACATACCAGAAATTTTCGCGAACAATTTTCAAATTACTGAATCGTAATATATATATATATATATATATATATATATATATATATATATATATATATATATATATATGACACTAAAAATAGTGATGATGATTATTATTTAAAAATTAGAGATATTGCCTGCTATGGGAACGTTAATAATTACATGCACTATGCAAACTGTATAAATAAAGGTAAGTGTCTTTCCGTCTGCCTATCTGTGCTTTAAAGCTCAGGCTACTATTCACAGAGCAACAAAACTTGGCTCAGGAGTAGCTTGAATATATAGAGAAAATTTAGTAGCTTAAATATAAAGAGGTAAAGTTTGTTTTTATGTGGAGGGTAATCTCTAGAACTACTGAACCGATTATTATTTTTTTTCACTAATTTAAAGCTCACTAATTTTAATGATTTTCCTTTTTTTTTTCAATATTTTCATTCAAGCCTCCATAAAAGCCACGAAGAAATGAAATAATTCAAAAATCTAACTGATGCCCTAAAATACATTTTTTCACACGTTCTTTTTCTTTTTCAAATGTTTTGAAATGAAAAGAAAGATACGCGTTAATAATAAAATTGTAAAAAGCTAAGCGTGCTTTGTGAAAACTTGCATCGTAAAATTGACGTCATTATAGCTTTAAAAGTATTTCAGTATTTAATTATATAGTTCATTTAAGAAGTATTCAAAATATTAACATTTAAATAGTATTATAAATTATATTTATTAGTTATACAGTATTTGATATAAAAAAAATAATAATTCAATGGTACAGGTGAGAAATTTAGATTAATCTAATTTCTTTTACATTATGTTTAATAGATTTTTAAATAATTATAAGATAAAACCCTTTTTATAAACCATGTTTTTAAATTTCCTCTTCAATCATAGCTGTAGAACTACATTAGCACTTTATCAATGGGTATAAAATTTTTTAAAGTCATAATGACGTTAATCATTGTGAGATGCATAATTTAACTTTTTACATTTTTTTAACGTTCATGTTTAATTAAATCTATTTTTATGTCGGGGAAAAAAAAAAAAAAAAAAAAAAAAACTCTTTTTTTTTTTTTTTTTTGGCAACAATTAAATCATATCTAAAATTTTAATGGTTATTTTTATAGTTATTAGGAGGTTAATTTTTTTTCATATTTTAATTAACTGAAAGAAAACTGATCAAAAATTAGAAAATCGTGCTTCAAAGTATTGTGTTTTCACTGGGTTCTGAGCTATTCTGAAAGTTTCAAATATTTGGCTAGTAAGGCAGTTAGATAAAAATAGATTGTAAGACTTGTACCGAACTAACAAACAACAATCGAAGTTAGTAGACTATGGTAAAATAGATTAATCGCTAAAATGCATGATTTTGTCCCACGCCGCTACTTTCCAATAAGGTGACTGTCACGCAATTTGACGCATCTGGCGATTTACACACATGATGTGCATGTCGTTTTTTTTTCTTCTAATTAAGAAATAAATATATAATCTTCATATACAAAATGAATAAATAAATAAATAAATAAATAATATAAGATGTCTACAAGTTTTTTTTTTTTTTTTTTTTTTTTTTGCGCGTGTGTGTGAAACACACTATGTCGTCAAGCGGCTGGCCGCCGAGCTACAAAATTTTGTATAGTGGTCCGTTCTAACATCGCTTGGTGCAACTCGAAAACAGATTTTCGATTTTTTTTAAATTAATTAAAATATGAAAACAAAGCTTTATATCAGCTTTAAAGCTTATTAAGGTGATGCTAAAAGAGTTTATGCTTTCATTTCTTTTTCCACATCTAAAGAAATGTGTTTATTTACACGTAAATAATGAAAAATTACCAAAAATTAAATTTGCATATGTATTTGATTAAACTTGAAGTCATTATTTATGGATAAGTTTTACGTCACGTGTAAATCTGTATATCTATAAAGCTAACTTACGTGGCACATATTTCCGCGTTATATCTAGAATGGACAATGGCAGCGGCATGTGCCAGAAAATTTTAAGCAAGTGCTATGTTAGGATTTATAATGGTGTAATTGAAAGATACTAAATGATAAAAAGTTAAACGCGAATTAAAAAAAAAAAAAAAAAACTGTAGTATACTTTGTAGTATTTGAGAAGTATTTAAGTATAATAATAATAATAATAATAATAATAATAATAAAAAGAAAAGAAAAAAGAAGAAACTCAGCATGTTTCTTCCAAATTTTGTTTCGTACGCATTTTGACATACTTTAAATTTACATTTTTAAAAGTAGCATGTTTTTGGAACACATAGAATGCTTGGCATGAAAACTAATTAAGTCTCATATTGGAAAGAGTAAAACAGCATTATCGTAGGTGCTCTTTGGCGAAATTTGAAATTTGGTACCGAAGTAGCTCGGACGTTTTGCGCAATGTTTTTTACTTGCGCAAATGCGATAGCCATTTTAATTCATCTCCAAAATGTACACAAAAATTTAGAAGTCTCCAAATGGCTCTTAAACGAAAACTGTGCCGAGACTTTACTGGAAGATACTCTGGGGTGATCATTGAAATTTTGACGATGAAGTAGATTGGACATTATTTGACAAAGAAGAACGACAGCCATGTTAAGCCAATTAGCGCATCAAAAATGTGAATAAATTATAAAATATTAGAAAACCAATTATGAAGCAGAAATAATAATCACATAAATTATCTATTTTTGTCTGACTAGATCGTTTTATAGAAAAAATGCACATTAATAAATTCTAAATTTATTTCTGCAAGCATTATTTTCAACATAGCCGTACATTAAAAATATCAACAGAATATGAAGTATTCTTTTAAATTAAAGCAAAGGTGCAATCCAAAAAAGTATTAGAACCTTAAAAAATTCCCCCTATTATATATAAACATATATATACATACAAAAATACATCGGCAAAATGGCGACAAAAATTTAAATATCACTAAGGAGGAGCTATAATAAAGCTGTACCGATATGAAATTTATATATTTATTTTATTTTTTATTGAACAACCACTAGGCTATTTAACATTCAGATAAAGGGGCTTCTATGTGTAGCTCCGAGATATTCGTGTACTTGCATGCTGGCGATCATAAATATTTGATTAATTCAAAGTAATATTTAAAAGAATAAATCAAAATAAAACATTTAAAATGGCAAATATATATACCTACAAAAAAAATAGTTGTTGAAACAGCGCTCATAGCATATTGAAGTACAATATTTGGCGTGAAACTGCTGCCAGTTTGTGGTCTACAGGATAAATAAAGAAATCACATGAAGTAATGTGAAAAAAAAAATGATTTACATGCAGAGATTAAAAAAAAATACAGTCGGCTACAAAAGTATCCGAGCACTAGCCAATAATTCCGATATAAAATGTACACTTAATACTGTTTTGTTAAATAAATTCTTGTCGAATCCTGTTCTTAGACTGACTAAGAACAGGACTCGACAAGGATTTACTTAAGCAGTGTTAAGTGTACTTTTTTAGACAAGAATTATTTCTAGTGCTCGAATACTTTTGTTGCCGACTGTATATTAAATTTTCTTAAATTTTAATATGACGTCATAGTTGCGTCATCAAAAAAATGATGTTTAAATTATAAACAAACAACAACACCGAAATTAATATGGTATGTGAACACCCTTAACTTTCATACAAAGTATACAGCGTGGTATCAGGCTTGTTACGAGGTGATCAACCACCGCAGAGTCCAGTAATCGCTATTCCTCCTGTTGGGAAGCTTCTGAATCTCTGAAAGTGGCTGGAGGTGTGAAACGTCTACATACAGCACTGCCGAGGGCATCCCAAAGATTTTCAATTAGATTAAATTTCGACGAGTAAGCCGGCCACTCCATACGCGCAATCCCTTCACTCTCCAGCAAGTCATCAACGATGGCTTCTCTATGGGGACGCACATTATCGTTTATTAAAACGAAATAAGAACAAACTGCTGCAGCGTACAGTTTCCCAATGGTGTCTATGACTTTATCTCGATACCGCACAGCCGTCACAGAAACTCGCCTGTAGGTCGGTGCAATATACCAATGAAATCCCTACCCAGACCATGATGCTTCCTTCGCAGAAAGCGTGATGTTTGGTGATGATCTCGGACGAATTGCATACGCCTTGTTCCCTCCAGACACTTAAACGCTTAACATCGCATTGCAGGGCAAATCTGGACTCATCTGGAGACATAACGTTGCCCACATGCTCGCGGCACCTTTTGATCGTGCCTCTGTGAATTGGACGGATAAAGAAACACAAACTCGTAGTACCCGGGCGTATAGACCATTCATGTGTAGTTTTCGTACTTCGACGAACAGTAGTGTCAGATAACGTTTTACCAATAGCCGCTGCAACCATAGATGTCACACGTGTGGAGATCGATCTTCGATTCTGCTTGGCTACAAAAGCAATATATCGATCTTCCGCGAAGGTCGTAAACCTTGAACGACGGCTACAGATCTTCGGACAACTGTTTGGTTTGTTTGGAATTGTTTCCATAACCGTGAAGTAACGGAATTATGAACGCCGAAGAAACGAGCAACATCTGCGATAGACTGTCATGCTTCAATGCGTTCGACCGCCCGACAGCGTTCAGAATTTTCCATTCCTCTTCTGGAAGCCATAGTAACACGTCTAGCTTGAAAACAGATCGTACATATGTTGTAAACACCTTTCATCAGCACTTACAAGTAACTCTTGTAACCCT